>JAJHSJ010000003.1:54105544-54305544 GCA_021015155.1 Magnolia officinalis
TAAACAGACATTTGAAGGTATGTTTTAAGAGATCAAGACTCGCTCCTCTAGGCCAACAATTGTTGTCATTTACTAAGCAAAAGGGGACGACTCACAAGGCGTAGTGTCCACTCATAAGTTTGATAAAGAAAAGCTGAAAGAGTGGCATGGTAGATTAGTGATTCTCAAAGAAAAACCTTTCAGAATGATAAAAAGTAAAGGGTTTAGATCTTTCAGTCAATTCCTTAACCCTCAAGCTGAGAATGTCTCCCGCGTCACTGTGGAGAGAGAGTATATGAAGATGTACGCAAAAGAGAAGATGAAACTGAAAGAAGTTTTGGCTTCAATATCCAGAATAAGTTTAATGTCTAATTTATGGACGACGTCCAATCAAAGAAAAAGATATATTTCATTAACCACTCACTATGTAGATAAAAACTGAAAACTCTACAAGAGAATTTTGAACTTCCACAATCTTCTTCCTCCACATATTGGTTTTCTTATTTCAGATTGCATGTACAGTTGTCTACAAGATTGGGGCATTGAAAAGAAAATTTTAGCAATAACTTTAGACAATGTTTCAGTAAATGATAGTGTCATTTCATGTTTAGTAATCAGTTCAGGTCAACAGGAAATTTATTTTTTAATGGAAAAATATTTTAGGTTGCCCATATTCTAAATTTGATTATACAAGAAGGGCTGAAAGCAATTGACCACACTGTAGAGAATATAAGAGAAAGTGTGAAATATATAAGGGGGCCGCCGTCGAAACTGAGTGTATGGAATGACATCATCCAACGTTTGAATGTGCCATTTAAAAAAATGTTGAAGTTGGATGTGTGTACATGTTAGAACTCGACTTATGGAATGTTAGATACGGCAATGGAATTACAACTTACATTTTCTGAATATACAGCACATGACAGAACGTATTCTTGGTTGTTAAGCACAAATGATTGGACTAAAGCAAAACAAGTTCACAACTTTCTCAAAGTTTTCTAGGACTGCACGAAGATTTTTCTGAGAATAAGTATCCAACCGTGAATCTGTTTCTTCCGTCTTTTTAGAAGATTAAAGATACTCTACAAAAAAAAATGTCAGTGCGGGTCCAGATTTTATACGACAGATGACAGTTGGTATGCAGATGAAGTTTGAAAAATACTGGGACGAATGTCGTTTGTTGATGTCCTTAGCAGTTGCTCTTGATCCTCGTTGTAATACGGGCTCAGTCAAGTTTATTTTCATGAAGATTTATTCTCCTGAAATAGCGGCAATGGAGACGTTCAAGGTTTATTAAGCCCTCGAAGATTTGTACAATTCATATGATACTACTTTACCTGCAGCAAGTGTTCAAGAAAGTAAAGATAAAGATGTTTCTATACCTGATAATGAGAATGTGCTAAATAAATACATGTCTTACTTGACATAAGAACGAATAAAAGTTCAGACTAAGGAATCAGAGCTAGAATTGTACCTCAATGAGCTAATCATAATGCGATCCGACTTTGATGTTTTGGAATGGTGGAAGGTAAGGGTCGGTGAATTAAAATACCTACATTATCAGTGATGGCACGGGACATATTATCAATACCAATTTCATTAGTTGCATCAGAATACGCATTTAACACAAGGAACTGGGTTGTGAGCAAGTATCGAAGCTCACTTTCACCAAATATAGTTTAAGCATTAATTTGTACAGAAGATTCGTTGCGTCCAATATGGAGAAGAGATGATATTAATGATGAGGAAGAAGAAGAGATTGAGATTCATGACGAGTCCCTAACTGCAACGACAAATAAATGAAGGCGTTTTTCAATTATTTTCTTTTTCGTTGAAACTTGAATGATATGTAATATTGTTTAACTTGAAACATAAAAGTGGTGGAATGTGGTTGGTAAGACTTTGATATTTATTTACTCACTATTGTTCATTTGCTTTTATTTTTTATATGTTCATATTTTTTTTTATTTTGTTCTTATATCGAGTTTAAATTATTTATTAACATTCTGATTTTTTCTTATATTAAAAATTAAGTGTAGATATGTCATCATCTAACCCATCGACTAACATTTGGGACTAAGCTTCCTTAGTCGAATTACCACCAAGGTCTGGAAAAACAAAGATTGTGTGTGGTTTGTGTGGTGCAAAGTTTGTGAACAAGACTAATCGATTTCGATTACACTTGTCATGTCGAGGTGGTGATGCAAAATCATGCCCCAATGGCCCTAAGGATGTCCAAATTCTTTTTCAAGCCCTTTTAGATTCGAATAGAAAACCTTCCACATTATCCAAATCTTCTGGTTCTGGATCTAGTATATGAATAACTTCCATGAAAGATGCAGAGGAGGAAGGCAGATTAAAAACTTGGAGGAAGAATAATTCCAACTCGCCTTAAAACGCAGTATAGAAGAGGTTTCTAGACTTCAGCGATATCCTCAAAGACAACATGATGTTGAAGCAGGAACGAGTACGACAAACAAGAAAGAGAAGAAGAGTAAGAAATTAAAGTTCACCACCCGTATCGGTGAATTTTATAAGGCGTTAGGTACTATGTACGAATCTTCACATAAAGAAAATTGAAAAAATCTAGTTCAAAGTATAAAAGAGAACGAAGGAAACATCTCTTCGCCTTCCAACTCAGAAGAAGTAAACCAATATATATATATATATATATATATATATATATATATATATGAAAAATTAGATAGTAGTTCGGATGGATTAGATGACAATACAGGAAGACACTCCTCTTATGGAGGTTATTAGTTGTAAATTGTAATTTTGAACAATGTAGTTATTAGATATTTTATTGTTTTACTCAACTTCAATCTCCAATTTGATAATCGAATTCAAATTCAAATCAAAGTAAATATATAACTCGATTGTTTGACCTCAAACTCGGCTCGAAGCTCGAACTCAAACTCGGCTCGAAGCTTGAACTCAAACTCGAAACTCGGTTTGAAAACTCGAACTCGAAACCATCTCGAAGACTCGAGCTTAAACTCGAAACTCGACTCGAAAACTCGAACTCGAAACCAGCTCGTAGACTCGAACTCGAACTCGACTTGAAAACTCAACTCGAACTCGGCTCTAACTGGACCGAGTGGCTGGCCGAGCTGAGCCGAGCTACTGTTCCAAGCTTGAAGGTCGAGCCGAGCCGAGCACGAGCTGAGGACTCAAGCTGTCTGAGTTGAGCCGAGCTGGGCGACGCTCGGCTTGTGTACACCACCTCTACACCTACTATGTTGTTACAAGGTAACAGGTAATCCGCTGGACACGGACATTAGTCAAAAAAATGAACTGGATTCAATATTCAAATGGGCCGAAATGTGAGAATTAAATGTCCATGGTTGAAATATTTGTGAGTACAGAGAAGTTTTGAATCATGCTAATATTTGTATTTTCAGTTAATCCCAGTAAGAATGACCTTATGAGTGGTATGGATGACATGTAAACATCACGGTTGACCTCTGGGAAGTTTCAATGGTAGGAATTTCCTTTATTACGGCCCACTTAAGTCTTGGATCTACTCAATTTTAATCCATGCATTAAATGAGCTTATAAACGGGTAGACAGACATGGTAGATTTCTCACAAACATTAAACATAAGTGAGGATTCCTGTTACCATGAATTCTACTATGATTATGATTTAGATTTCAACTCATTCAAATACAAGCTGCCGAGAGGTTATGATGGTAAAATTTGACCATGGGTTACTGTAACGCCCTGAAAATCGGGGGTCGAGCATAAACTCAACTCCCGAGTTCCAGAACATCACTTATGCAACAAAATGAATGATGATTGAATGTTGATTGTATTCATGCATTGAACATGAGTGAGATTAAGCCAAAACAGCATATCATACTCCAGAGACAGTTAAATTTGTAAACGGAAGACTGTGATAGATATATAAAATATATAAACTATGATGAGTCTCCTGTAACATCCCGGATTTTCTCCAACCTGGAATTAGACGTCCTTAGGCAATGGGTTGGTCCTAACACCTTATTAACTTGTCAGAACTGAATCCCACAGTCTAAAATCGCTCCTTAACCCATTTCCTTCACAAATCCCACCCTTCACCACCTTGCTCCTTAAATTTTCTAAGTACTTTTACCATAGACACTATCTTAAACTAGCTAAGTAGTATAACTTGGATCACTTTATATACAAACTACAAAGGCCCAGGTACCACCTCAGATAGAAATCTTATAGGACTAAATCCTTTAGAAATTAGGCGAGAATTAGCTAGTGCGAAACTAGAGTGCCTGTGAAATTAGCACCAATCACTTTAAATACGATCTGCAAGACCCAAAACTTGTAGAATCATTGACGCTAGGTTACCCTAAAACTTAGGATTAATTTCATTACCCGGCTGCTCACGGGAGCATCTCGAAACTCCGTATCGGATCTAGACCGCACGTCGGAAGTCCGATTAACACGAAGTTAAGGAACTACGACCGCCTCGCTGGGCTTGACAACCATCTCAGAAATCAAATCCAGATAATGTCCCAGCGCTATTCGCTTGAGCTCGGAGTGAAGAGTGTGAGAAATGTGAAATTAATTAAAAATAAAATATCTTGAATAGTAATCTAGCACCTCTCGCTTACGGATCAATATTAAGCAACCAGACCGTCAGAATCAGACCAAATTACACCCTCGGATCAGGAGAAATTTCATACACATTTACATGTACTCGGAATCTCCGATCGAGATCCGCTGACTATTGAACTGAAACTGGTCCACCACGCGTGATCTGGAAATCCCACTGAAACGAAAACTTAATAAAACGTAGATCCAGCGTTAGTGAGCTTAAGTCCGACCTTTGGCTCAAGGAGGGCGCCAAAAACCCTCTTTTGAGCTGAAACAATGCCGATTTGGTTATAATGTAAGTATACTTTGAACATAAGTCTATTTCGGTAAATTTTTAGGCTATATAAGGACCTTAAACCCTCTCTCATGGCAGCCATACGAATTTGAGATTGAGAGAGAGAAAAGAGAGAGAAAAGAGAGAAAGTGTGGGAGCAGTGGGAGAATCTCCCTGCCACTCTTCCCTGCCGCTATTCGGGCTCCACCGCCTGATTCCCATCGCTTTTCCGGCGTTTCCGGCGTCATTTCTAGGTAAGAAACCCTAACCCTAATCTGTTTTGGGGTTTAGACAGTTGTAGGTTGTGAAATAGCTAATCTATTTCATTCTATAGGTTACCAAACTGCCGAATACGGAAGCTTAGCAAACCTATCGACTTCGTTACGATTCTACGACAAAAGGTGCGGACTTTAAGTGTATAGGTTATGGTTTTCAATGCTTTCAATGTCAGATAATGATAGATTCATGATCTGCATGCAATTACACATGTACAAAGTGCTGTCTGTTTTCCGTTTCGATTAAAGATGAAAAATATGGAATTCTACATACACTAGGTATTTGTAGAAAGTACGGTATACGTATATTTTTTGGAATTATGTTTGACATGTTTATTTGTTATATGGATATACGATATATAGATAAAATACTTATTTGGCAAAAGGATTCGCCTAAATATAATGTTTTACTTATATACATTATGTATGTTGAAATTGCGTATTCTAGAAAATACTGTATACGTATAAATTTTGGAGATGTATTTATCATGATTATTTGTTGTAGTAATATATTATACATGGATAAAATACTCGCTTGGCTAAAGGATAGCCCTAATACATGTTTTGCTAACATACACAATGTATGTTGTAATGGTATATTCTAAGGTTTGTGAAAATGACTGAATGAGTATAGAATTATCATTCGTGCTCGCCATGACTAATTCATGGATTCATGATTGTTGTATTGGTCGATACAAATTTCTTTGCATGTTCATGTATTGAAGAAGGATTTTCCCTAATCACGCTATGGCCAATATACACTATATATGTTAAAATGTGTGGCCCAAGTGTTTGTGGAAATGGCTGAATGAATATGGAACTTGGATTCCTGCTTGCCATGACTATCCGTCGTGGGTGTACGCGTGTTATGATTGGGGCAACTCCCTAGTGAAAGGATTTGGCCTAATGCCTATGTGATCTACATATGTCATGTATGTTGATGTATGTTTGTTTAAGTGTTTCTTGAAATGTCTCGAGTAGTAGTTAGCAACTTGTAATGTATAAGGATGTTGAGATATGATTCTCAACCTCTTTTAACTATGTGTATGATCTCCTTGGATAGTTGTGTGATTAGGAATTGAACATGTACGAACTCATGCTTGTGTTGTGCTTCATAACATGCTCAACTGCTTTATGATTTTAACTATGTAATGCATATGTTTAAATTTATATTTACGTTGTATGATCCGTCATGGGTGATGGGGGAGTGGAGCAACGAGTGCGTGCAATAGCCCTGGCAGCCCGAAACGGATAATACCAGACCTTTATTGTATGAGTTGAATCTTGATCTACTACTGCTTTATCTATCTGCACTTGATTATGTTTGGGGCTATGATTATAGTCCAGACAATCGGTACCAGAATTGCATTCGTGGCTATGATTCATTTGCCACGTGAGATGTGTTCGACGAACCCGAGTCGTACTTCGGTTGACGATAGTGGTTGGCCACGTGAAGTGCTTATGCACTTCATGTCGTTCAACTTGTTATGCGCTCGAGCTAGCCGAGCTCATCAAGTAACCCGATTTGTCTAATGTATGTTCACCATGTTTGGTCGCCTCTGCTTGAACCTAGGGTACCAAACTTACCAGTGAAATCCCTTTTAACCATGGTACCTCGATCCCCTAAGACTCATGAGCCGGGCATGGTGGTATGGGACACCGTGGTTGAGCTGTCGGCCTACGCTAGGGCCACGTGCCTCCCCATAGTGACCATTAAGCAACCCAAACTCGTGAGACGAATACGGTGGTATGGGACACTGTATTCGAGCTGTCGATACTTACGGCGAGAGCCGAGTACGGTGAGACTTGTACTTGTGCTGACGGGCGACGAGTCCTCCGTAGTGTCTTCGAGTATACTCCAAGGTCCGTGATTGGCGACGAGCCCTTCACAGCAACTAGAGTATGAGTTGAGCCGAGTACGGTGAGATCTGTATTCAAGCTGATGGCTAGTGATTGAGCCGAGTACAGTGAGACCTATATTCGAGCTGACGGCCAGCAATTGAGCCGCATACGGTGAGATCTGTATCCGTGCTGACGGGTGACGAGCCCTTTGTGATGCCTTCGCTATGCCTCTCAAACCATAATATCGTATGAGATTAACTAAGACTGACGACCCTAGAATGGATCATGTTTGGGAATGATATAAGGGAGGTACCTTAGTTTCCCAATACTACTGTTTGAAATGGACTAATAATAACTCGGTAATCATGCTCATCATCGCACCGCATGTGCCTAGTAGATGTGGAGCACTGAGGGAGGTATGCATTTGCGAACGTAAGATGATGTCGCATGAGGGTGGTTTGGCAAAGGCATACATTATCATGTCATTTCATACTTGCATTTAATAAGAGTAGTTAAACTTGTTTGATTGTACTGCTTTATCATTACTGCTTGATTGAATTAATAACATATTAACCTATGCTTTATTGTTCCACTAAGTTGATCACTCACTCCCACGTTACGGGACGGTGTTTGCAATACCAACCAGATTTGTTGAGTTTCAGGTGATGGCGATGCTTGTGAAGCAGAGTCGGACTACTTCTATGATGATAGGAGGAGTTCTCCTATCTGTATCTCTCTAGCAGGTCAATGAAGACCTGATATTGTATTGACGGGGCTATGGTACTTGGGACAGGAGACATTACACTTCCTCACATTTGGTATATTTTAGAACTGTACTTGTAATTATTTAACCTGGTAATGTTATCACACTCTGGAGACTCATCATAGTTTATATATTTTATCTATCTATCACAGTCTTCCGCTTGCAAATTTAACTGTCTCTAGAGTATGATATGTTGTTTTGGCTTAATCTCATTCATGTTCAATGCACGAATACAGTCAACATTCAATCATCATTCATTTTGTTGCATAAGTGATGTTCTGGAACTCGGGAGTTGAGTTTATGCTCGACCCTCGATTTTCAGGGCGTCACATCTCCAGAGTGTGATAATATTACCAGGTTAAATAATTACAAGTACAGTTCTAAAATATACCAAATGTGAGGAAGTGTAATGTCTCCTATCCCAAGTACCGTAGCCCAGTCAATACAATACTAGGTCTTCATAGACCTGTCAGAGATTACATGTAGGAGAACTCCTCCTCAACATCATAGTAGTAGTTCGGCTCTGCTTCATAAGCATCGCCAACACCTGAAACTCAACAAATCTGGTTGGTGTTGCAAACACCGTCTCGTAACGTGGGAGTGAGTGATCAACTCAGTGGAACAATAAAGCATAGGTTAACATGTTATCAATTCAATCAAGCAGTAATGATAAAGTAGTACAATCAAACAAGTTTAGCTACTCTTATTAAATGCAAGTATGAAATGACATGATGATGTATGCCCTTGCCAAACCACCCTCATGCGACATCATCTTACGTTCGCGAATGCATAACTCCCTCAGTGCTCCACATCTACTAGGCACATGCGGTGCAATGATGTGCATGATTTCCGAGTTGTTATTAGTCCATTTCAAACAGCAGTATTGGAAAACTAAGGTACCTCCCTTGTATCATTCCCAAACATGATCCATTCTAGGGTCGTCAATCCTAGTTAATCTCATACGATACTATGGTTTGAGAGGCACAGCGAAGGCATCACAAAGGGCTCGTCACCCGTCAGCACGGATATAGATCTCACCGTATGCGGCTCAATTGTTGACCGTCAGCTCGAGTACAGGTCTCACCATACTCGGCTCAACTCATACTCTAGTTGCTGTGAAGGGCTCATCGCCAATCACAGACCTTGGAGTATACTCGAAGATACTACAGAGGACTCGTCGCCCGTCAGCACGAGTACAGGTCTCACCGTACTCGGCTCTCGCCGTAAGTATCGACAGCTCGAATACAGTGTCCCATACCACCGTATTTGGCTCACGAGTTTGGTTGCTCAATGGTCGCTACGTGGAGGCACGTGGCCCCAGCGTAGGCCGACAGCTCGGCCACGGTGTCCCATACCACCATGTCCGGCTCATGAGTCTTTAGCGGATCGAGGTATCATGGTTAACGGGATTTCCACTGGTAAGTTTGGTACCCTAGGTTCAAGCAGTAATGACCAAACATGGTGAACATATATAAGACAAATCGGGTTACTTGACGAGCTCGGCTAGCTCGAGCGCACAACAAGTTGAACGACATGAAGTGCATAAGCACTTCGCGTGGCCAACCACTATCGTCAACCGAAGTACGACTCGGGTTCGTCGAACACATCTCACGTGACAAATGAATCACAACCACGAATTCAATTCTGGTACCGATTGTCTGGACTATAATCATAGCCCCAAACACAATCAATTGCAGATAGATAAAGCAGTAATGGATTAAGATTCAACTCATACAATCAAGGTCTGGTATTATCCGTTTAGGGCTGCCAGGGCTGTTGTACGCACTCGTTGCTCCACTTCCCCATCACCCATGACGGATCATACCACGTAAATATGAATTTAAACATATGCATTACATAGATAAAATCATAAAGCAGTTGAGCATGTTATGAAGCACAACAAAAGCATGAGTTTGTACATGTTCAATTCCTAATCACACAACTATCCAAGGAGATCATACACATAGTTAAAAGAGGTTGAGAATCATATCTCAACACCCTTATACATTACAATTTGCTAACTACTACTCATTCAGACATTTCAAGAAACACTTAAACAAACATACATCAACATACATGTCATATGTCGATCACATAGGCATTAGGCCAAATCCTTTCACTAGGGAGTTGCCCCAATCATAACACGCGTACGCCCAGGACGGATAGTCATGGCAAGCAGGAATCCAAGTTCCATATTCATTCAGCCATTTCCACAAACACTTGGGCCACACATTTTAGCATATATAGTGTATATTGGCCGTGGCGTGATTTAGGGCAAATCCTTTCGTCAAAGGGATATCGCCAATACAACAATCATGAATCCATGACAATTAGTCATGGCGAGCACGAATGAGAATTCTATACTCATTCAGTCATTTTCACAAACACTTAGAAAACACTATTACAACATACATGGTGTATGTTAGCAAAACATGTATTAGGGTGATCTTTTAGCCAAACGAGTATTTTATCCATGTATAATATATTACTACAACAAATAATCATGATAAATACATCTCTAAAATTTATATGTATATAGTAATTTTTTAGAATACGCAATTTCAACATGCATAGTGTATATAAGTAAAACATGTATTTAGGCGAATCCTTTTGCCAAATAAGTATTTTATCCATATATCGTATATCCATATAACAAATAAACATGTCAAACACATTTTCAAAAAATATACATATACCGTACTTTCTACAAATACCTAGAGTATGTAGAATTCCATATTTTTCATCTTTAATCGAAACGGAAAACAGACAGCACTTTGTACATGTGCAATTGTATGCAGATCATGAATCAATCATTATCTGACATTGAAAGCGTTGAAAACCATAACCTATACACCTAAAGTCCGCACCTTTTGTCGTAGAATCGTAACGAAGTCGATAGGTTTGCTAAGCTTCCGTATTCGGTAGTTTGGCAACCTATAGAACGAAATAGGTTAGCTATTTCACAACCTACAACTGTCTAAACCCCAAAACAGATTAGGGTTAGGGTTTCTTACCTAGAAATGACGCCAGAAATGCCGAGAAAATGATGAGAATCAGACGGTGGAGCTCGTACAGCGGCAGGGAAGAGTGGTAGGGAGATTCTCCCACTGCTCCCACACTTTCTCTCTCTTTTCTCTCTCTTTTCTCTCTTTCAATCTCAAATTCGTATGGCTGCCATGAGAGAGGGTTTAAGGTCCTTATATAGCCAAAAACCCCTCCGAAATAGACTCTTGTTCAAGGGGTACGACTATTATAGGTATTTCGAAACTTTTTCAGCTCAAAAGAGGGTTTCTGGTGGCCCTCCTTGAGCCAAACGTCAGACTTAAGCTCTCAACACATGGATCTACGTGGGATTACGCTTTCGACTCAATCGGATTCCCAGATCGCACGTGGCGGACCATTTTCAGTTCAATGGTCGGTGGGCCACGATCCGAAATTCCAAGTACATGTAAATGTTCTTGAAATTTTTTCTAATCCGAGGGTGTAATCTGGTCTGATTCTGACGGTCTGGTTGCTTAATACTGATCCGCAAGCGAATAGTGTCAGATCACTATTCCAGATATTTATTTTGTAAAGGAAAGAGTGATTTTCACACTCCCTCGCTCCGGACTCAAGCGAATGGCCGTGGGATATCGACTGGACCTGATTTCCGAGGTGGTTGTCAAGCCCAGTGAGGCGGTCCTAGTTCCTTAACTTCGTGTTAATCGGACTTCCGACGTGCGGTCCAGATCCGATATGGAGTTTCGAGATGCTCCCGAGAGCAGCCGGGTAATGAGATTGATCCTCGATTTTAGGGTAACCTAGCGTCAATGATTCTACAAGTTTTGGGTCTTGCAGATCGTATTTAAAGCGATTGATGCTAATTTCATAGGCAATCTAGTTTAACACTAGCTAAATCTCTCCCAAATTTCTAAAGGATTTAGTTCTGTAAGATTTCTGTCTGAGGTGGTACTTAGTCCTTTGTATTTGTATATAAAGTTATCCAAGTTATACTACTTAGCTAGTTTAAGATAGTGTCTATGGTGAAAGTACTTAGAAATTTAAGGAACAAAGTGGTGAAGGGTGGGATTTGTGAAGGAAATGGATTAAGGAGCGATTTTAGACTATGGGATTGAGTTTTGACAAGTTGATAAGGTCTTAGGATCGACCCATTGCCTAAGGACGTTTAATCCCAGGTTGGCAAAAATCCGAGATGTTACAGTTATCAGGAAGAATCAACATATCTAAACAGCCCATCTATCTGTCCTTTCATTGGAATTTTTATTTCAGTTTCGCATGATTTGCAATATCAAAGGCACCTGATAGCTCACCCATGTTACGTCAGGAAGTGAATGGAATTTCAGTTGATTACGCATGGTCTCAATGTTTCTATCGGAGATTATGCAATAGCATGAAACATGAGATCTGAAGACTTTGGTAAGCCTTAAACCTGACTTGCCAAACACGGCTCGAGGAGAGTCTGTTTAATTACAGGTTTACTTGCAAATGCCACTGTCAATGGTCAGACGAACTGGAAGAGTTTTATTTGTATATCAGTAGTTATTTGGATGCACGTGACTGCATTTATGGACCAGTACCCCTTCGAAGATGTTATCTCTAATTACACGTTGCCATGGAATGCTTACACATCAATTAAATCTGTTGAAATTGTAGGGCACATTGTGGATGGAGAACATCTTGAAAACCTAATTGAATTTGTTGATAAAATGGTCAATGGTTCATCGCCTAGATTGGATGGTTATGCTTCTTATATACTATGGGGCCCACCATTTGGACGGTCAAGATGGCTTTACATGTATGCCATGTGTATGGTGGTGCATGAGACGTCACAACTTAAGAAGTGGTGAAGTGTCAGGTAGAAAAGCAAGTTACTGTTATCATTGTAGCAAGTAAACTAGGCCTTACATACCAAGATCAATATCCAAAACACAACAGCTGTACAAGTGACATTCGTGAGTCTCAATGCAGACCGTCCAAATCTTGGGGGACCTGTGGATTGGTCATAAGTCGTTAAAAAAAAAATAAAAATAAAAATAATAAATAACAGAAAAAATACACACGACGAACATACCCTGCCAGATAAACAGTTTATCATCTATTCCATATATAAAGTGTTATTCTCTTGTATTCCACCAACGAACAGCGACTTTTTATGCAAGAAAAGTTTAGATCTCACTTTCCGAGTACATGTCGGAATTTCCCTCCAGAGTCTTTGGACGGTGGGGGATAGGTGTGGGACACGGATTGGACACTCACCGTTACCGACAATAAAGGAAATTTGATTGGATGGAAGTCCATTCTCAAAATTAAGCCTGCACGGACCTATGGTTCTACGGATAAACCGAAAAAGATCAAAATACCCCTACTTCTACAGCTGTTCCCTAGCCGTCTAGGAGTATTTTCGTAAAAGTAGCAGCTGCCGAACCGCTTTTCCGATAGTAACTTTCCGCCCGCCCATAACTCGTCCGTTCGCCCTTTTATTTCTTTTTCTAAGTAGATTAACAACTGTACTACTTTATAGCATGGTCAGATCCGTATCCAATTTAGAGAAACAATCAGGTACTGCCCCAGTACCATAAAAGCTTACAGAAATGTCGATGTTTAACTGCCCATGTGTGGCATGTTTAGGAAATCCAATCTGTGCAAGAGGTACGTCCTATCACGGTGAGCGCCTAATGTAAAAATAATGCTGATCCAGTCATGGAGTTATCTATAGCTGTATAATAGGTCAGATTACTGACGGTTCATTAATTTATTTCTGTGACCCACATATTCATTAGAGCAACCTCATTTTTAAGTAGGAGGGATTTTCATGATTAATCCAACCTTTGTTATGGCTAAGATGTGCCACATATAAAATACATTGGCTGGAAAACATGCACCGTATGGCAAGCTTATGGTACCGGGTTTAGTACCGGATCATTTCTCTTGGATTGGATGGTGGTCTGAATCATGTCCTTGAGGTGGCTTGGAATCAATCCTTTCTTGCCGAATACGTAACAACTTGCATTTATTTTTTTCTTCTTTTCTTTCGAAAACCGGTGCAATCCTGTCTAAGATCTACGTTTCCCTATTGAGTGTGGAAATGAGGGGACGTGCCATATATTCATTTTTTCCCCAAAATCTAAGATTTTCAGGCATAAGACATTAGACTAATGAAATGAGTCCGCCTTTTTGAAGTACAGCTGGAAAACCCAAGACATGGCTTGGAACTACGAGTCTCGTTACACACTAATACTATCAATTGGAGGAATTCCAGGAAGTCGGTTTCAAAAAAAACACCAGCAAAGGAGGGAGACTTGACGTGTTTGGGCATTTTCTTGTCACTAAGAAATGAGTGTTTATTTTTTTAATTTAATTTTTAGAAATGCCATTTCCTCACTCTGAAACCTATCCTTGTAAAATCTGGTAAATGTGCTCATCAAGTGGGCCACATGACTACATACAATTTCAGCCATTGGTTAATTTATCTTTAACCGTTTATTTTCTTTCTAAAGGTACTCCCCCCCTTATGACCATACGAGCCAAGTATTTTAGATATGACATCTATATTTGTGGATCGTTTGATGAGCGGCTCTGATTTTGCACAATGTCTCTCCAACTTGCCAGAGTAAATTGCATTTAAGGGAGTGAAATTAGTGTTTTTTTTTTTTCCTTTCTTTCTTAGGCCCGCTGGAGGCTTCAGGGCTTCTGTGGAAATTACGGGTCCCAGTGCACGCCAATATCAATGGGAAGATTTCCAGGAAGACTGCTTCAATATGACCAAGCAGAAGAGGGTGATTTGGGTGAGATTTTGTCAATGTCTTTTAGATACCAGCTTTATTTGGTCTGGAATAATAAAGGGGGGCTTTTTAACCATTGAATTTAAGTGACCTTTTTGAATACCCTTTTATATGGTGTACCGTTTTTATTATCTAGCAGCCCCTGATTTAGGTTTCTTTTTAGCATGGTCTACTTCTCCATTGTATGTAGCCTTGTTTTACATGGTCTCGATTTCCAATCTTGAGTTCTCCTTTTTGGGAGCGGATATCTTTGGCCCCCGCCTCACCCAACGGGATGCAGCCCTGACAGTGGGGCCCTACCTTGATGTATATTTTGTATATCCATGCCGTACATCTATTTTTATAGCTCATTTTAGGGCATGAGACCAAAAAAGAAGCAGATACAACTCTCAGTTAGACCACACCATTGGAAACAGCGGTGATTGAATGCCCACCACTAAAAACTTCATAGGGCCTACGGTAATGTTCGTTTTCCATCCAACCTATTGATAAGGTCACAGACATCTGGATGAAGGGAAAGAAACAAATATCAGCTTGATCCAAAACTTTCGTGGCCCAAAAGAAGTTTTTAGTAGTCAATAACCACTGTTTCCTTTGGTATGGTCCACCTTAGATTTGGTCTGCTTAAGTTTTAGGTTCATGCACTAAAATGACCTGGAAAAACGGATGGATGGTGTGGATATACAAAATATAGATCAAGGTGGGCCCCACCAATGGTCAGGGCCGCACTTCATTGGGTGAGGCCTGGGCGCACCTAATCCACTCCCTTCCCTTTTACCTTTTCCCAAGGAAAGCATCAGCTCTTTGCTTTATGGCTAAAGTGGGGTTTGGATGAGATTTTCGTGTTTGGGCTGCCACCTGACTTTGATTAGTATACGTGAGAGGATAAACCATGCGAGTAGGTGTTAGGCGTTATTTTGGTAGAAAGAATAGGGAGTCATATGGACATCGAACCTTTCTGTTGAATATGATAGCTAAAAGTTATGAGACAGAACGTCTTGATTACAAAGGTAAAAAGTGAAGAAGAACAAGGATGAAGGTGGGTTTTGTTGAGTCCAAACTCTTACAAAGCCCTGTCCATTCATCTATTAAAAACCCCCAGAAACTCGGCTTGGTTCAATATCAGCCGGGTAGTGGTTCGATGTCCAGCTAGGAAGGGTTGACTTGAGGACTCGCATGGGTCTTCCTTGATTCAGTATTTGATAACCGGATTAAATTTTATAGGAGTAATAAATGTGAAAACTAGTTAAGTTTAAATAAATAAAATTCCTAAGGAAGAACAAATGTACTAGTCATGCTTTTCTTGCTCTGGATGATTGTTTCTTCAACTAATAAAGTTTTTACTTTTTTTTCTTTTATTATGCTGTTGAATACTCTAAACCAGCTCATGGATTTCGATTTCTGTGCCCAAAGCAGCGCGGTATTCCTAGTCAAGGGAGGCCAGAGTCCAACCCCTTCAAAATATACTTTGCTAAAAGATAAAAACAAAAATAAAAACTGTCCAAGCATAACTATGTGTTGGAATATTTGGTTGAGTCAAATAAATTATTTAAAATTAAAAAAATAATAATAAAATAAATGAGATAGAAGACTTATAAATTTGAGTCCAAGCATGACATGAGTCGCTCGGCTTGAAATAAAAAAATTTTCCCTTAGACATCGTCTCAAGTACAAAAGGTTTCTAGAGTAATAGACCTACATGATACAATGACTCTGACCTAGTCCCAAAGGTGAAGTCGCTAAATGCGGGTTCGAACCACTTGCAATTTAACTCGAAAGTGCTGAGGAAAGCAGAAAACTCGTAAAACAGAAAAGAAAAATAGAGAGTTTATCAGAGGAGAGCAGAAAAATTTTCATGGTTTAGTCTTTATATAGACTCTGAAGTGGACATTAAACACTCTTTTTGAGGGTTTTAGTTTGTTTGATTTAAACCTAACAGGTGCAACCAACTAAAAAACCACATCTCTTTATTTGAAAATGAAAAATCACAGTGCGAGTACAATCCGGGAGAAAATAAAGTCTAGCGAGTACCCATATACACACTCGTACGAGTACACCCGTACTCACATCCACGACTCGGCACATCTCTCTCCCCCGTCGCACACGTGCACACACACACGCACACAGACTTGGACTCGGGTCGGCTCAGCTTGGCATAGCACGACGCGGAGCAGCGCACGAGGCATGACTCTGCTCGGCTCGGAGCGCACACGTATGTGTGGTCAATGACATATATTAGAGTGGATTGATGGTCGCTTTGTGCCATGGTTTTTCCCACAAGGGTTTTCCATGTAAAAATTCTTATGTTCTCTGTGTTTGCTTATTATTTTTCATTTTTTATTATGTGTTTGATTTCTTCTAAGGTTATTTTTGCCCCCATTAAGGGGTTTCAGTGCTTAACAAGTGGTATCCTAACATACGTTGAGTTATCAAATTGAATCTATAAACATGACATTGAGGGGATCGAATGTGAAGTTTGAGACAAAAAAGTTCAAAGGTAAAATCAATTTTGAACTATGGAGGTCGAAAATGAAAGCCTTGATAATTTAGCAAGGATTGCAGCATGCACTCCTTAGGAAAGTGAAATGTTTGGAATCTATGAAAGAAGAGGATCGTGATGAACTGGTTAAAGGAAAATTAACACAATTCAATTTTTCATGGCCGTTAAAGTCCTATGTAATGCCATTGATGAGATGATTACCATAAGATTACGGGCCAAGTTGTAGAGCATTTATATGACAAAGTTTCTTACTAATCATCTATATCTGAAGAGACATTTATATACCTTAAGGATGACATAATGGTCGGATCTCTCTGAGCATATTAACGTCTTTAACAATTGATTTGCAAGTTGACAACCATGGAGGTGAAGATCGATGAAGAAGACAAAGCCCTAATTTTGTTAACGTTTCTCCATGAGTCCTACAAGTATCTAGTTGATACTCTTTGCAATGGTAAGGATACCTTTGACATCGATATCATTATCTTAGCCCTTCAGTCGAAGTAGTTAAGAAGGAAGAGTAGAGGTGAAGGTACTTCTACCGATGCATTGTTTACTTAGGGAAAACAATCTGAGCAAGAGAAGGGGAAGTCATGATTTAGATGTAAGTCGAATGTCAAAGGCAAGTTGAAGTGTCGGAATTGTGGGAAGATGGGCCATATGAAAGACTATCAGAATTTCAAAACTGAAAAAGAGATAAATAAGATGATTCATGTGAGACCCGTATCCTAGTCCGTACTGTTCCATAGACTTTCGCGATCCTCCCGGTCGAATTCTGGCAACCCGTGACCTGTAATTGGTGTTTGCGTGCGACCCTAAGTCTTATCCCGTAGATCTAAGTCGGCTCGACCCGAGATTTGTACCCTTGTGACCGCGCTATCGCCTCGGTTCCAACGTCGCGTCTCGCGCGCCAATGTGATACTCAGGCCAGGAGTTGTGGGCCCGCGCATATTTCAGAAAAATGTCTGGCATTTGCGAAATCCAAGAGAATCTATCAAATCAATCACATCAATCAAGTCAAGTACATCTCATTACAACTCATCACTCATGTAACACCCCATCATTCCGTACCATTTTCGATGCATAAGTACACAATGATTGACGCCCTTAGCTAGACCTAGATTAACCGTTCATAGTACACACCCGACTGAGCAGAACCCCAAGACCTCGAAACCTATCTCATATCGACCGCCCCATCGCTACAATCGCGTAGGTACCACCCATACGTCTATACGATACTCCGTTAGTGAGATACGCCGTGAAGAATCATTAGTGTATCATATGCACAAGGCGCCATGTACTTCATTCCACACATGTGCACAACACATGTCATACACACATGCACATACCACACATGGGTGAGAGAATCTCTACCCATGTGTGTGATGTCACACACCCATACCTTCCATCTCTCATGTCTCCCCAAAGTCAACACCTCTCATTCCACCTAAGCATGACTTCATCAAACCATGTCATCCCATGCTCCTTTAATCCACCATTAATTACAAATCATGAATTAATTGATATAATCCTAATCTAAGCTAACCAAGATCACATTAATTAAATCTAACCACATTTTTAACAATTTCTCTACATATATCCCTTAAACCCTTAGATTTTACCATTTTCCTACACATGGGAGAGAGAGAGAGAGAGAGAGAGAGAGAGAGAGAGAGAGAGAGAGAGAGTGATCTTAGTGGGCCATCAACTCCATCAATCCCATCCCTTCCATCCATCTCACCATCCATTCAATTCAATCTCTTTTATCCATCTCAACCATCCATCTAATTCATCAAGGTGAGTACACCCCCCTCTACTCTGTGGTTTATTTTCTTTATTTATTTGTATGATTATTAGTGGTGACGATTTGATGTGATCAATGGTGTGGATACATGGGAGAATGATGTGTTTAATGGTGTGGATTCATGGGAGAATGGTGATGATAATGAGATAATGATGTGTTTAATGTGTAGATTCATGGGAGAATGCATATAAGAAGAATTAAAAAAAAAAAAAAAAAAAAAAAATAATAATATAATAATATAATAATATAATATATATATTTTAAGACTTTATGTGGGACCCATTGATTGTGGACCCCACTAGAATTTTGTAGGCCATCCAAACCATCCCAAGTGAGGCCATTGTCGTGGCCAACACACATGCACACACACACCAAATAAATAAATAAATAAATAATGAGAGAGACAAAGCAGCGTCCAGACGCCCCTGCCCGCTTGAAAGAAAAAGAAGGGAAGAGGTGTGGGTCCACAACGGGCCCCACCCACGATGTATATATTTAATCCATGCCGTCCATCTTATTCGCCAATTCAATTTAGGTGTTGAGTCAAAAGATGAAGCTAATCCAAATCTCTGGTAGGCCATACCATCAAAAGGATTACTTTAATAATGATAGACTGTAGGGCCCACTATGATGTTTTTGTGTGTAAAAAATATTGAATATTTAGCTTGTTACATCTGTCTCGGGCCATAGAACCTAGCAGACGGACTGAATCATCCTGTTATGGGCCCCATATGTGAAAAACTTCAAAAAAAAAAAAAAACAGCATTGACGCTGTTGCTGTCAGCGTCTGCCTCTGACGCTGGAGGAAAGTGGGCCCCACCACAGGCCCCACCTTGATGCAGGTCGAGCATCTACACCGTGCATTTGATGGGTCCCCTTTAAAAATGGGTCACCCCCAAATTTCAACCGTACACGGAACTCAGGTGGTCCACACCATCAAAAATAATGTGAATACATGCTAAAACATATAAAAGTACTTGCTGGGGCACACTTGAAATTTTTATGCATCTGAAACTTGGACTGCCCCCTCCACCAAGTGGGACACATACAATGGATGGACTGGATCTCTCAAGTGGCCCACCTTGATGAGAAATATATAAATACTAATAATAATATTATTATTATTAAAATAAAATAATGGGCGTGAAGGTGGTGACGTCCTCCCTGGACGTCCACATTTGGGGTAAAATTTTGTGGGCTGATCATGGCCACACCATGATGTATGTGCTAAATCCACACCATTCATCCATCTTACTAGCCCCATTTATTGTATGATCCTAAAAATCAGGCCGATTAGAAATTCATGTAAGCCATGCCACTTGGACAGTGGAAATTATACTCAAAATACTTAGATTTTTCTAGGGCCGGTGATGAAAAGTATATCTGGGCCATTCATCCACTCCTTCAGAACATTTTAAGTCATGAGTAAAAGAATGAGGCAGATCCACACCATAGGTGGACCACACTATAAGAAAGAATGAGAATAAAAATCCCTACTATTAAATCCTTTGAGTTCTATCGTGATGTGTAACTACCACCAAAGTTGGGTCAGTCGTTAGACCGTGGAGCCAACTCGTTACGTGTATTTTATATCCAAGCCATCCATCATTTAGACCATCCATGTGTTATGAGCCTCACCTGACGTATGTACCTTATAGCCATGTCATTCATCTAGTGGGTGGTATCTACTATGATGTTGTTTGTTGTACAACTGTTCATGGGGTGGACCCCACCATGTCAATGGGACCCACAATTATACAAATAATAATAATAATAATAATAATAATGAAAGGGAATTGCATGCTTATCAATGAAAACTTCCCTGGACATAATGTGATGCATGAGGAGCCCACCTAGGTGCATGTGTTGTATACCCACACTACTTATATTTTTCAGTCACTTGGGAAGTGGGCCCACCTCCTGCCCATGGTCATAAGATGAAGTAGAACTCAATTTTAGGTGGGCCACGCTGTAAGTAGAAACAGTGGTGATAACCATTGGAAATTCTTAGGCTTTAGTGTGCCCCTTATATGCTGGAATGCTACCTTGACCATGGATTCCACCTTGTAGTATGATATAGATTCATGCCATTCATCGGTTTATTCTTATCATTTTAGGGTATAGTCCTATAAACTAATCAGATCCAAATCTCATTCCATGGGAGCAATATTGCTCACTTGTCCACCGTTAAATACTTTCTAGAGCTGCAGTAATACTTGTGAGAAATCTATCCATCTATCCTTTTTAAACTGATCATGGGACACCTAACATATATGTTTTATCAGTCATTCATCTATTTTGATTAGATCATTTTAGAGTGTGGGGTTGCCTATATATTTATTGCAATCTAAGTCGTTTTCATGGTACCCATTGTAATGGTTATTCCTCATTTAGACCGTTAGTTGGTAGGAATCATGTGGATCACTACACTATAGGAATTTGGATCTTGGGTGGCCCAACTAGTAGTGTGGATTGGTGGAAGTTGTGTGGACCACCACATGTGAGTGCTTGATTTTTATAGCCCACTTAACTGTATGGAAATTGGGGCAATCGTGTGACTACTTGTCTAAGAAGATTTATGATTGTTGTGGCCCTTAACCATGCGACACTGAATATGAGTCATTAACTATGTGACGTGTGAATAGTATAAGACTTATCATAATTGGTGTAGCCATGTATTCGTGGCCAATGGGCAAGGCCCATTGAGATATATTCCTGGCCCATATGATGAGGCTCATTATGATGTATTTCCGGCCCATGTGATGTGTCCCATAGTGACTTGTATTAGGCCCAGGTATGTGGCCTACCCATGAAATAGATTTAAGGCCACTTGCAATGTATTCGAGGCCCATGAGCGAGGCCTAATGTGATGCATTCGAGACCCATGGGCATGACTCATTGAGATAAATTTTAGGCTCCTGAGTTGTGGCTAATTGTGATGTATTTTAGGCCCATATGTAGGGCCCACCTGTTGTGTATTTAAAGGCAATGGGTCGTGAAGCCTGATGTGGTGTATTCATGGCCCATGTGCCGAGGCCCATTGCGATGTGTAAGGCCCAAATGATACGACCTAATGTGATGTATATGCAGCCCATGAGTGAGGCCCAATGCGATGAATGTGCGGCCCTTGCGTGAGACCCAAAGCGATGTATATGAGAATCGATGTGATGTGTGATTTCGCCATGATGTATGTATTGATGTTTATGTGGGCCACTCCTTTGGAGCAATGTTGGTTAAATGTCCACATTGACGAGCAATGATGGTTGAATGTCCACATTGTGATCTTCCCTTAGGCCTTGTTAAGCCCATTCTCACTGATTCCGATCATCGATGCCGATTATGAGTATGTGACAGCATAACATCATGATTCATGCCCATACGCATCATCTATATGTTGGTTATGAGATTGTTGATCATTGCATATGTTATTGGGCAGATTGTTATGAGACTCCCTGATAGGCGGAGGTTATCTCACATGAATACACGGTATGCGCATGATTGATACATGACTGGATTGTATGACTCATGCATCACGCATTTTGTGATATGACTATTGTACGCCTTAGCGATATCAGGGCTGTAGCCTCCACAGACATATCGTGGATGGCCAGATGAGACACCGAAAATATTTGGTTCTAACATACGGGCGCCATAGATGTCCTTGGGTGAAAATCCTTAAACCTTCGTGGCCATGAGACGCCCCAATGTCCAGACCGAGTGGATACATGAGAGCCCGAGTGCCAAATACCAGGAGGCCGGGTCTCCCACTGTGTCATGGTCGGTTGGGATGGGGTGTGGCCTTACCCATCTGAGGGTAGGGGGCATTGCTAGGCTGAGTTTAACCAGATCGTGAATGGGTTAGCTATCGATGTGCCTGATAGGTATTAACAGACTATTGGTCAGGCAGATAGTGAGGTTTCTTATACTCACTTGGACTGTGCTGCTGGGAGAGGGGTAGTGCCATTTGGAGTGTACTAAAGCCCGGTGATTATCCCAGAGGTGAACCGTACTGATAGGTGGACTTATTGAGTAGAAGTTGTATACTCATTCATTCATTCACTCACTATCCACTCAGGCTGGTGGTGCATAATTATTTGTTATGTGTACCTTCGTAACGGCCAGGATTTTTGTTGGGGCGCGCGACTAACCTGATATCAGGAGTTTACCACATTGAGTCTGACTATCCAAATTTAGGTGTGGGACTGGTTTGGATAGAAGTCCCTTGTGATGGACCCCATAGCCTGCGATACTATGTACTATCATTCCGAATTCACTCCAGCATGGTCATTCCATTGACACTGCATATTGTATTACATCTACGGCTGTAAGACCCTTATCCTAGTTCGTACTGTTCCGATGAATCCTGCGATCATTTCCGTCGAAGTCCGGCAATCCACGACTAATAATCGACGTTGCGATCGATCGTAAGTCACATCCTTTAGATTCGAGTCGGTTTAATCCGAGACCTGTATCATTGTGACCGCACCGTCGCCGCGGTTCCAACGCCGCGACTCACGTATCGATCCAATACCCTGACCAGAAGATGCGGGCCGGCGTTCAGTTCGAAGAAAATACCGCGCGTTATAAATCCCAAGAGAATCTCTACAACATGTCAAATCAATCACATCAATCATCACATCAATCAATCAATCACTTCATGACAAGCACCCATGCTTTCTCCCCCTCCACAAGGCAAGCAAGCCCAAAAGTCAATCAATCCTCCCTTCACCAATCACCACATCATCACTCACTCACTCACTCTCACTCTCTCTCTCTTTATCTCTCTCTCTCTCTCTCATTTCCCAACACATTTCCAAACACCAAAGAGAGAGCTCACGTCCAAGCTCTCCCAAGTGCAAAGAAATGAATGTGTGGCCCACCTTTTCTCTCCCAAAAATCCCTCATCCTAGCCCTTGATTTTCCATCTCCACCGTCAAAGAGGAGCACAAGGAGGTTGGCGTTCCAACGGACCGAAGAAGATCGACGGTGGGTGCTTCCATAGCCTAGAATTTATGTTTCTATGATGGGCCAAGTGAGGCCTACCGATCAATGGTATGGATCTCACTTGGGATCCTAAGATGTGGCCGATGGCCCACTTGATTTTCATTTGATGTACGGTTAAATGCAAGGGAGGGCCCATAGTGTCGGGGTCCCTCCATCACACGTGTGTTCCCACTCTTCTTTCTCTCTCTCCTCTCTCTTTTCTTTTTTCTCCTTGCCTTGTGATGATATGATTGTATGGTCCACTTGGATGGACCCCGCAATGGAGCATGTATTGGATCCAAACCATCTAAAGGTGGGCCCCACTTTACATTAGTATGGTGACCACACCACCTCACCATGTGGTGGCCCACCTACAAGGGCCCACCTTAAATTCATTGCACGGCCAAAAAAAAAAAAAAAAAAAAAAAAAAAAAAAAAAAAAAAAAACAAGAAGAAAAGAAGAGAGCCCAGGGACTCTCTGGACGTACAAGGGCAAAATACAAATATTAGCCTTTTTCAAGGCATTGGAAGTGGGCCACTTGTATGGGACCAACCTTGATGTTTGTATCCAATCCAAGCCGTCCACCCCTTTTCCTAACTCATTTTAGGCGTTGAGCCAAAAGATGAGGTTGATCCAAGATCCAGGCGGGCCATATCTTAGAAAACTATGATTATTACCGTTGAAAAACACCTAATACTTCGGTACGCCGAAATATATCGAATATTGGGCTTGATAGGTTGGTCTTGAGAAATAAAAACCAATGGCAGTGGTGGATTTTGTTGATGTGGCCCCCACACGTGAAAAACCGTGGAAATACGCGATTTAAATAAAGAAAGAAATATTTTTTTAAAACCGTGGAAATACGCAGGGACATTGACGTGATGTGGGTGTGACCCACGGCCCCAGCCATGGGCCCCACAGTGATGTATATTTGTCATCCAAACCGTTGATATGGTGAGCCCCTTCTTGAAGTGGGCCCCCATCAAGTTTCACCAGCCACATCCATGGCTCAGGTAGCCCACATCACAAGAAACAGTGTGATTGAATGATTACCCTTGAAAACTCTTTTAGGCATCACAGAAGTTTTCGGATCAAGGTGAAATTTGTTTTCACCCTTCATCCAGGTCCACGTGACCTTATGAACGGGTTGGATGGAAAATAAACATTATGGTGGGCCCCACATGGAGCCCACAGTGATGTATGTGTCTTAATCCCACCGTCCAGCGGACGGTGGACCCCCGCTGCAATGTATGTGTTTCTATCCCACCGTCCAGACGGACGATGGGGCCCCTGTGCATGTGTGTGCACGTGTGTGGGTGGGTGCATGCGTGTGTGTGTGTGTGAGTGTGTGGATGTGTGTGTGTGTATATATTATATATATATTATATATATATATATATATATATATATATATATATATATATGTATGTGTATATATATGTATATCCATATTATATCCTATATAATATTGTATAATATATATTATCTATCAATTATATTTTATTTATTTCATTATAAGGGATGGTGGGCCTTCATGTGAGCCTCACCCTGATACTTGTGTTGCATCCAAACAGTCCATTTGGCAAGCTTATTAAGGCTTGGGGCCAAAATATAATAATAATAATAATAAGATAGATCTAGTTATCATGTGGACCACACTGTATAGTGACGATTGAACGTCCACCATTAGACCCTTGGGCCACCAAGTTCTTGGTGACCCTATGAACAGATTGTATGAGAGATAAATGTTATGGTGGGCCCTAGGAATTTTAATGGTGGAATTCTTTATCACCACTTACATTAGTGCGGCCCATTGATGTGGCCCATTTGATATGTATACGGCCCACTTGGTATATATAAGGCCCATGTTGTGAGGCCCATCTAAATGTATTTGTGGCCTGTTGTTGAGGCCCACCTTGATGTATACATGGCCCATGTGTTTAGGCTCATTCAATGTATTTGTGGCACATGTTACAAGGCCCATTGTGATGTTTCAAAGGCCCATGGGATATGGCCCATTGCAATGTACCTAAGGCCCATTAATGTGGCCCACTTGATTTATATAAGGCCCATATGATGCGGCCCACTTGATGTATCCAAGGCCCATAGGTCGAGGCGCAACGGGAGGTCCTTAGGGTCCATTGCAATGTATGATTTCCCTATGGTTTGTAATGATGTCTTATAGCGGGCTATGCCTTGGGAGCAATGTTGGTTTGACGTCCACATTGTAGAATAATGTTGGTTTAATGTCCGCATTATAACTCTCCTAGGGCCCATTAGTAGGCCCACATTTGTTGATAGTTCACCACTTTATAACATGCTTAGTATAGGCTCCATGATTCATACCCATACGCATCATATGTATGCTTAATTGAGTAGTGACTGAGCATAGCATACGCCATTGGGCAGACCACTTAGGGGACTCCTTATGAGGCCGAGTGCCCCACATTATCGCATTGTACGCGCATGGATTGCTGCATGATTTGACGGTGTGATTCATGCATCTCGCATATGTGTGACTTGATCACTGCACGCCCTAGCGACATCAGGGCCATGACTCCCACAGGCACATCGTGGATGGCCGTATCGGATACCGAAATACTTTGTTCTAGCTAGCACTGTGGGCACTTAGGATGTCCTTGGGTGAAAATCCCAGAACCTTTTTGGTACCAGGAGGTGTTCCAACGTCTAGACCGAGTGGATACACACGAGCGCCCAAGTGCCGAATACCAGTAGGCCGCGTCTCCCACTGTGTCGTGGTCGGTTGGAAGGGGGTGTGGCTTATCCGCCTGAGTGAGGGGGCTATAAGCTAGGCTGAGTTTGACCAGCTAGCAAATGTGTCCGCTATCGACGAGCCGGGTACGTATTGGCAGACTACTGGTCAGGCGGATAGTGTGGTCTCTTCCACTTGCTTGACTGTGCAGCTAGGGAGGAGGCAGTCAGTGTGAGGTGTATTAGACCCCGGTGATATCCAGAGAGGAACTGTACTGATATGTGTACTTATGAGTACTGGCACGCTTGCTTTGCATCTCGCATATGACATTTGGCTACATAGGCCTCACATCGCATGGTCTTGGTATGACCGACAGCATTCATGTCCTTGCATTACATAGCTTTAGTATAGCTGATAGCATTCATGGACTTACCGCATATTTCCACATTATTCTGATATTGTACACTTGGCACTCACCTCACAATACACACACTTTCACCACCCTCTAAGCTTTTGTAAGCTTATGCACGATAGATGCGTGCAGTGTGGCGTTAGGTTGCAGCAGCGTTGAGCTCGGAGCGTGCAGCAGTCTTCTGGAGCTTTTGGAGTTTTCTTTGATATCATTACAATCATTATTTCCTTCCCGCATTGTACTTAAAAGTTTTTGATATAGTGGATATGTGGTGTTGTTGTTTTTGTGTCTTGGTTATGCTCCATTACAAAAAAAAAAAAAAATTTTTATGCTGAAAATCCTCCTTGTAGGATCCCAGGATCGGAATCTGGCGCATGGGCGCTGGGAGCCGAGAATGGGGTACTAAGGATGCTGTCGGCGCCGGATTCAGCGATCAGGAATTTTGTAAGCCCGGTTTCCGAGTTTGGGGCGTGACAATGGCATATGACATTTTGGGTTACTGTGTTTCTGTATTTAAATACGGCTGACGGTATTCGTGAACTCATCAGAAATTTTATATTGTATTGCATCCTCAATATCTGATATTTGGCTCTTTATGACTCCTCATTTGAATAGCTGATCTGTATTGCGTATTCTGATATTGTATGACTCATGGACTTGTCAGTATTTTCGCTTACTATGATATTGTATGATTCATAATCTTACTAGTATTTCCGATATTGTATGATTATGGCATGATAATACGATGATGATGATGTGATTACGAGTGCATGTAATATGGTTATGGTTGTGGTATAGGAGAAATAAGAATATGACTTGGTGATGCTGGTAGCATTGACTCGGAGTATTACTATGATGCATATGTATTGCATTGGTATTGACATTGACATCATACCTTACGTACTATATACCTTTCACCATACATGATTTCTTCGTGGCATATCCATCTTGCTTGCATGTATGACACACTGCACACACGTGTGTACTCACTAGGCTTTTTGCCTAAGCTTCCTATTTCCCATTTTTTTTCAGGGCAGGAGTAGCTTGGAAGACTTAGCTTTCTCGATGCATTGTATCTATTTTTCGATTTGGCAATGTTGATGTCGTGTACCCTTAGAAAGCATTATACTTGTAACCATCAAGATTTATAAAGGAGAATGTTGCTTGGTATTTTGATCATGGATCTTTACGCTCAGGTATTATTATATGTATATACAACAAAAAAAAATAGTAAAAAGTCTTCCTTGTGGTGCGCCGAACTCGGGACTTAGTGTATGGAAGTCGAGTGCCGGATTTGGGGCATCACGGAAGCTGTTCGTCCCCGGACTTGGGGCGTGGCAGAAGATGGTATCAGAGCATAAGATTTGGGATCACTTACGAGCAATGTCAGTAACTTGAAAACATAGAAGAAGTTAAACTAGGTCTCCCACCGTCGTTGATCGAGAACCTAGATGTTATTAGTACCTCTAATTTGTATGAATCTAGAGACAGAACTCTAGGATTCCCAGTTTGAGAACCTAGTTAAAACAGGATTCCCTAGTTAAGAATGTAGAGATTATACTTAGCACCCATGCATGAGGGAGATAGCCACGAGTAATACCATCACTTGTGGGAAGGGTGATTGTATTGTATAGGTATGATGATACGTATGTTGGCTTTCCATGTTATGAGTTTGATAATGTATTTGAAATTTCTAGGATGAAATTTTTTGTTAGGAGGGTAGATTGTAACACCCCATCCATTCTGTACCATTTTCGATGCATACGTACACAGTGATTGATGCCTTTAGAAATTCCTGGATTGACCGTTCATAGTACACACCCGACTGACCGGAACCCCAAGACCTCGAAACCTATCTCATATCGACCACCCCATCACTACGATCGCATAGGTACCACCCGTACGTCTATACGATACTCCGTTAGTGAGATACGCCATGAAGAATCATTAGTGTATCATGTGCGCAAGGCGCCATGTACTTCATTCCACACATGTACACAACACATGTCGTACACACATGCACATGCCACACATGGGTGAGAGAATCTCTACCCATGTGTGTGATGTCACACACCCATACCTTCCATCTCTCATGTATCCTCAAAGTCAACACCTCTCCATTCCATACCTTAAGCATGACATCATCACACCATGCCATCCCATGCTTCTTTAATCCACCATTAATTGCAAATCATGAATTAATTGATATAATCCTAATCTAAGCTAACCAAGATCACGTTAATTAATCTAACCACATTTTTAACAATTTCTCTACATATATCCCTTCACCCTTAACATTTTACCATATTCCAACACACATGGAGAGAGAGAGAGAGACGAGAGAGAGAGAGAGAGAGGAGAGAGAGAGAGGAGAGAGAGAGAGAGAGATGAGTGATCTTGGTGGGCCATCAACTCTATCAATCCCATCCCTTCCATCCATCTCAACCATCAATTCAATCTCTTTTATCCATCTCAACCATCCATCTAATTCATCAAGGTGAGTACACCCCCCTTTACTCACGTGGTTTGTTTCTTTGTTGATTATTTGTATGATTATTAGTGGTGACGATTTGATGTGATCAATGGTGTGGATACATGGGAGAATGATGTGTTTAATGGTGTGGATTCATGGGAGAATGGTGATGATAATGAGATATAATGTGTTTAATGGTGTAGATTCATGGGAGAATGCATATAAGAAGAATTAAAAAATAATATATATATATATATATATATATATATATATATATATATATGTTAAAGACTTTATGTGGGACCCATTGATTGTGGGCCCCACTAGAATTTTGTAGGCCATCCAAACCATCCGAAGTGAGGCCATTGTGCTGGCCAAACACACGTGCACACACACCAAATAAATAAATAAATAAAGAGAGATGAAAGCAGCGTCTAGACGCCCCTACCCGCTTGAAAGAAAAAGAAGGAAGAGGGTGGGTCCACAATGGGCCCCACCCACGATGTATATATTTAATCCATGCCGTCCATCCTATTCCCCAATTCAATTTAGGCGTTGAGTCAAAAGATGAAGCTAATCCAAGTCTCTGGTAGGCCACACCATCAAAAGGATTACTTTAATAATGATAGATTGTAGGGCCCACTATGATGTTTCTGTGTGTCAAAAATATTGAATATTTAGCTTGTTACATCTGTCCCGGGCCATAGAACCTAGCAGATGGACTGGATCATCCTGTTATGGGCCCCATATGTGAAAAACTTTAAAAAAAAAAAAAACAGCATTAACACTGTTGCTGTCAGCGTCTGATGCTGCAGCAAGCAGCGTCTGCTGCAGATGCTGGAGGAAAGTGGGCCCCACCACAGGCCCCACCTTGATGCAGGTCGAGCATCTACACCATGCATTTGATGGGTCCCCTTTAAATATGGGTCACCCAAATTTCGGCCATACATGGAACTCAGGTGGTCCACACCATCAAAAATCATGTGAATACATGCTACAACATATAAAAGTACTTGCTGGGGCACACCTGAAATTTTTATGCATCTGAAACTTGGACTACCCCCTCCACCAAGTGGGACACACACAATGGATGGACTGGATCTCTCAAGTGGCCCATCTTAATGAGAAATATATAAATACTAATAATAATGATAATATTATCAAAATAAAATAATGGGCGTGAAGGTGGTGACGTCCTCCCTGGATGTCCACATTTGGGGTAAAATTTTGTGGGTTGATCATGGCCACACCATGATGTATGTGCTAAATCCACACCATTCATCCATCTTACTAGCCCCATTTATTGTATGATCCCAAAAATCAGGCCGACTAGAAATTCATGTAGGCCATGCCACTTGGACAGTGGAAATTGTACTCAAAATACTTAGATTTTTCTAGGGCCGGTGATGAAAAGTATATCTGGGCCATTCATCCACTCCTTCAGACCATTTTAAGTCATGAGTAAAAGAATGAGGCAGATCCACACCTTAGGTGGACCACACTATAAGAAATAATGAGAATAAAAATCCCTACTATTAAATCCTTTGAGTTCTATCGTGATGTGTAACTGCCACCAAAGTTGGGTCAGTCGTTAAACCATGGAGCCAACTCGTTACATGTATTTTATATCCAAGCCATCCATCATTTAGACCATCCATGTGTTATGAGCCTCACCTGACGTACGTACCCTATAGCCATGTCATTCATCTAGTGGGTGGTATCTACTATGATGTTGTTTGTTGTACAACTGTTCATGGGGTGGACCCCACCATGTCAACGGGACCCACAATTATACAAATAATAATAATAATAATGAAAGGGAATTGCATGCTTATCAATGAAAACTTCCCTGGACATAATGTGATGCATGAGGAGCCACCTAGGTGCATGTGTTGTATACCCACACTACTTAATTTTTTCAGTCACTTGGGAAGTGGGCCCACCTCCTGCCCATGGTCATAAGATGAAGTAGAACTCAATTTTAGGTGGGCCACGCTGTAAGTAGAAACAGTGGTGATAACCATTGGAAATTCTTAGGCTTTAGTGTGCCCCTTATATGCTGGAATGCTTCCTTGACCATGGATTCCACCTTGTAGTATGATGTAGATCCATGCCATTCATCGGTTTATTCTTATCATTTTAGGGTATAGTCCCATAAACTAATTAGATCCAAATCTCATTCCATGGGAGCAATATTGCTCACTCCTCCACCGTTAAATACTTTATAGAGTTGCAGTAGTACTTGTGAGAAATCTATCAATCTATCCTTTTTAAACCGATCATGGGCCACCTAACATATATGTTTTATCAGCCATTCATCTATTTTGATTAGATCATTTTAGAGTGTGGGGCTGCCTATATATTTACTGCAATCTAAGTCATTTTCATGGTACCCATTGTCATGGTTATTCCTCATTTAGACCATCAGTTGGTAGGAATCATGTGGATCACTACACTATAGGAATTTGGATCTCGGGTGGCCCAACTAGTAGTGTGGATTGGTGGAAGTTGTGTGGACCACCACATGTGAGTGCTTGATTTTTATAGCCCACCTAACTGTATGGAAATTGGGGCAATCGTGTGACTACTTGTCTAAGTAGATTTATGATTGTTGTGGCCCTTAACCATGTGACACCGAATATGAGCCATTAACTATGTGACGTGTGAAGTGGTTGTAGTATAAGACTTATCATAATTGGTGCAGCCATGTATTCGTGGCTTATGGGCAAGGCCCATTGAGATATATTCCTGGCCCATATGATGAGGCTCATTGTGATGTATTTCGGGCCCATGTGATGTAGCCCATAGTGACGTGTATTAGGCCCAGGTATATGGCCTACCCATGAAATAGATTTAAGGCCACTTGCAATGTATTCGAGGCCCATGAGCGAGGCCCAATGTGATGTATTTGAGACCCATGGGCATGACTCATTGAGATGTATTTTAGGCTCATGGGTTATGGCTAATTGTGATGTATTTAAGGCCCATATGTAGGGCCCACCTGTTGTGTATTTGAAGCCCATGGGTCGTGAAGCCTGATTTGGTGTATTCATGGCCCATGTGTCGAGGCCCATTGCGATGTATAAGGCCTATATAATACGACCCAATGTGATGTATATGCGGCCCATGAGTGAGGCCCAATGCGATGAATGTACGGCCCTTGTGTGAGACCCAAAGCGATGTATATGAGGATCGATGTGATGTGTGATTTCGCCATGATGTATGTATTGATGTTTATGTAGGCCACTACTTGGGAGCAATGTTGGTTAAATGTCCACATTGACGAGCAATGATGGTTGAATGTCCACATTGTGACCTTCCCTCAGGCCTTGTTAGGCCCATTCTCACCGATTCTGATCATCGATGCCGATTATGAGTATGTGACAACATAACATCATGATTCATGCCCATACGCATCATCTGTATGTTTGTTATGAGATGTGGTTGATCATTGCATATGTTATTGGGCAAATTGTTATGAGACTCCCTGATAGGTAGAGGTTATCTCACATGAGTATATGGTATGTGCAGGATTAATGCATGACTGGATTGTATGACTCATGCATCACGCATTTTGTGATATGACTACTGTACGCCCTAGCGATATCAGGGTCATAGCCTCTACAAACATATCGTGGATGGCCAGATGGGACATCGAAAATGTTTAGTTTTAACATACGGGCGCCATAGATGTCCTTGGGTGAAAATCCTTAAACCTCCGTGGCCCGAAGACACCCCAACGTCAAGATCGAGTGGATACATGTGTTCCCAAGTGCCGAATACCAGGAGGCCACGTCTCCCACTTTGTCGTGGTCGGTTGGGATGGAGTGTGGCCTTACCCGCCCGAGGGTAGGGGGCATAGCTAGGCTGAGTTTGACCAGCTCGTGAATGGGTCCGCTATCGACGTGCCGGATAGGTATTGGCAGAATATTGGTCAGGCAGATAGTGAGGTTTCTTACGTTCACATGGACTGTGCTGCTGGGAGAGGGGTAGTGCCATTTGGAGTGTACTAAACCCCGATGATTATCGTAGAGGTGAACCGAACTGATAGGTGGACTTATTGAGCAGAAGTTGTATACTCATTCATTCATTCACTCACTATTCACTTGGGCTGGTGGTGCGTAATTATTTGTTACGTGTACCTTTGCAACGGCTAGGATTTCGGTTGGGGCGCGCGACTAACCTGAGATCAGGAGTTTACCACATTGAGTCTGACTATCCAAATTTAGGTGTGGGACTGGTTTGGATAGAAGTCCCTTGTGATGGACCCCATAGCCTGCGATACTACGTACTATCATCCCAAATTCACTCCAGCATGGTCATTCCATTCACACCGCATATTGCATTACATCCACGGCATATGGCATTTTGGGTTACTGTGTTTCTGTATTTAAATACGGCTGACGGTATTCGTGAACTCATCGGGAATTTTATATTGTATTGCATCCTCGATATCTGATATTTGGCTCTTTATGACTCCTCATTTGAATAGCTGATCTGTATTGTGTATTCTGATATTGTATGACTCATGGACTTGTCAGTATTTTCACTTACTATGATATTGTATGATTCATGATCGTACTAGTATTTTCGATATTGTATGATTATGACATGACAATACAATGATGATGATGTGATTACGAGTGCATGTAATACGATTATGGTTGTGGTATAGGAGAAATGAGAATATGATTTGGTGATGCTGGTAGCATTGACTCGGAGTATTACTATGATGCATATGTATTGTATTGGCATTGACATTGACATCATACTGTACGTACTATGTGCCTTTCACCATACATGATTTCTTCGTGGCATATCCATCTTGCTTGCATATACGACACACTGCACACACGTGTGTACTCACTAGGCTTTTTGCCTAAGCTTCCTATTTTCCATTTTTTTTGTAACGACCCGTAAATTTCCGTACATTGGCTCGAGTACCACCTCGACCAGAAATTAATTAGGATTAAATCCTTTAGAAATTTAACAAAGTTAACTAAGTGCTAAACTCGATTAGCCATGAAATCCGTTGGGATCGCTTTAAATACGATCTGCAAGACCCAAAACTTGCACAATCAGTGACTCTAGGTTACCCTAAAGTTTAGAACCAAACGCATTACCCGGCTGCTCTCAGGAATGAAACGAAACTTCGTATTAGGTCTAGATCGCACATCGGGAGTCCGATTAACACGAAGCTAAGGAACTAGGACCGCCTCACTGGGCTTGACAATCATCTAAAAAATCAGGTCCAGCCGATGTCCCACGGCCATTCGTTTCGATCCGGAGAGAGGGTGTGTGAAAAACACTATTCCCATCCCAAAATAAATATCAGGAATAGTGATCTGGCACCATTCGCTTGCGCGTCAGTATTAAGCAACCTGACCGTCAGAATCTGACCAAATTACACCCTCGGATTAAGAAAAATTTCAGGAACATTTACATGTACTTGGAATTTCGGATCGTGGCCCACTGACCGTTGAACTGAAAGTGGTCCGCCACGTGCGATCTGGGAATCCGATCGAGTCAAAAACGTAAACCCACATAGATCCATGTGTGGTGAGCTTAAGTCTGACGTTTGGCTCAAGGAGGGCCACTAGAACCTCTCTTTTGAGCTAGAAAAGTGACGAATATCCTATATTAGCAGTAACCCTTGAACCTGAGTCTATTTTGGGGATGTTTTTGGCTATAAAAGGGGCTTAGAACAGCCCCTCTCACAGCCATACGAACTTGGGAGAAAAACCCTAGAGAGAGAGAGAGAAAAGAGAGAGAAGAGCTTGGAAGTTGTGGGTGATCTTCTTCCTACTGCTTTCGGTTGTCGCACGGCCTACACCGCTCCTTTCCAGGTGTTTTTCCGGCGGTATCCATTCCATTTGAAGGTGAGAAACCCTAACCCTAGGTCTGATTTGATGTAGGTTCGTTGTAGGTTATGTAAAGGCTAACCGATTCCGCTCTTTAGGCTAGAAAACTCCCGTATACGGAAGCTCAACGACCCTTGCTGATTCATTGTGATTCCAAGGGCAAAGGTGAGGATTTTAAGTATATAAGTTACGGTTTTCAACGCTTTCAATGTCAGATAATGATAGATTCATGATCTGCATGTAAATGCACATGTATAAAGGGCTTTCCGTTTCCTGTTTCGATTAACGTTGTAGAATATGGAATTTCACATACTCTAGGTATACGTAGAAATACCGTATACGTATTTTTTTCGGAAAAATGTTTGACATGTTTATTTAATGTATGATTATATAATATATGGATAAAATACTAGTTTGGCGAAAGGAATCGCTGAAATACATGTTCGCTTGTAAATGCCTAGTATGTTGATTGTGTATTCTAGAAATACCGCATATGTGTGAATTTTGGAAATACAATTGTAATGATTATTTGCTGTATGGTTATGATATACATGGGTAAAATACTCACGTGGCGAAGGGACAGCCCTAACACGTATTTTGCCAACATACGTCATGTATGTTGGAATAGTGTATTCTAAGTGTTTGTGTAGATGCTTGTGTGGGTAAATGCTTGAGTGTTAGTGCCTTAAAGATGTGCAGATATGGGATTCCCGACTCCCTTAGAGACATGTAGGATCCCCTCCATGCGGTGCTTCGCTATAACCACTCACTTGTGATGTGTATGTAATTGTATCCCTATGTGTATAGTGCTTTACAACATGCTTTACAACATGCTTTACTTCATGCTTTACTTTATGCTTTATAACATGCCTGCTAACATGCTTGTATTGCTTGTTTATCATGCTTTACTCCACATGCTATTGATGAGAACTGTTTAAGTTTGGGACTATGCTTATAGTCCAAACATTCAGTACCAGACTTGAGGTTGTGGCTGAGATGCATGTCGCCACAAAGGATGTGTCTGGCGAACCCGAGTCGTACCTCGGTTGGCGATAGTGGTTGGCCACACGGAGTGCTTTTGCGCTCCATATCGCCCAACTTGTGGTGCGCTCGAGCTAGTCAGGCTCGTCAAGTAAACCGAAGTGTATATGTGTGTTCACCATGTTTGGTCGCTACTGCTTGAACCTAGGGTACCAAACTTACCAGTGGCGATCCCGTTAACCATGGTACCTCGATCCGCTAAGACGCCATGAGCCGGGCATGGTGGTATGGGACACCGTGGTCGAGCTGTCGGCCTACGCTGGGGCCAAGTGCCTCCCCGTAGTGACATGGCGCCAACCAAACTCGTGAGCCGAATACGGTGGTATGGGACACTGTATTCGAGCTGTCGATACTTACGGTGAGAGCCGAGTACGGTGAGACCTGTGCTCGCGCTGACGGGCGACGAGTCCTCCGTAGTATCTTCGAGTATACTCCAGTGTCTGTGATTGACGACGAGTCTTTCACAGCAACTAGAGTATGAGTTGAGCCGAGTATGGTGAGACCTGTACTCGAGCTGACGGCTAGTGATTGAGCCGAGTACGGTGAGACTTATACTCGAGCTGACGGGCAGCAATTGAGCCGCATACGGTGGGATCTGTATCCGCCTGACGGGTGACGACCCCTTTGCGATGCCTTCACTACGCTTCTCAAACCATAATATCGTATGAGATTAGCTAGGATTGACGACCCTAGAATGATCATGTTTGGGAATGATACAAGGGAGGTACCTTAGTTTCCCAATACATGGTTCATGAGCATAATCGCACCGCATGTGGTGTAGATGTGCACTAAGTAAAACTTGGTAATCATGAGACTCGCTGTGTTGTCTGTAACGTATGTGGGGAATCGGTGATAGCATCGAACTGGGTGTCGTTCAATGAGTTTCGTTGGAACATAGGGTGATTCAATCTGCATCACCTGTTATTGGGGATTCGTTGCCGCATTAACAAGAGGTTGAGTTCGCCATTTGTGCTTATGCATTCGAACGTAAGATGAGTCGCTTGAGGGTGTTGGCAAGGGCATACAACATCAGTCATTTCATTCTCGCATTAACAAGAGTAGTTAGAATGTTTGATTTGTACTGCTTTATCATTACTACTTGATTGAATTGATAACATGTTAACCTATGCTTTATTGTTTTTCCACTGAGTTTGCTATTCACTCCCACGTTACGAGACGGTGTTTGCAACACCCACCAGACTCTGTCGCAGGTGTAGATGGCGCCTTGGTTCAGAAGCCGGAGCACGACTTCGATGAGGATCAGGAGGAGTTCTCCTTTATGCAGTACTCTGACGGCTTTGCTTAGGCCGGCTGCATTGCGGGATTTTCAGGGCTTCTCTTGGGAGTTGTATTTTGATTTTTGACTTAGAAACAATACATGTATATTGGTACTCAGTTAGTACTCATACTCTGGAGTTTATAAAATTTTGTCACTTTACATACTTTGAATATAAATTTTCAGTCTTTCGCTTGCCTTTATACAATTGATCTGGAGTATGAATTACTGTTTTGGTATAATCTCATTCATGTTTATTGCGCTAACTCAGACAGCATTTAACCATCATTGTGTATCTTGCATAAGTGATGCGTTGGAACTCGGGAGTTGAGTTCATACTCTCGACCCCCGAATTTCAGGGCGTTACAAGTTGGTATCAAGCATGATTTTGATTAAAACCGGACCTGAGTTATGTCCCCACTACGTACGCTGACGTGTCACAACCTAGGAGGGTGCACAAATTTAGAAACAGTCTTAGGGTCTCCCGATTTCACCGTTCGGCGAAATTCATTAAAAACGAACGCGTTGATCGAGTCTGTACTCGATCCTGACCGCACATACGGACTCTAAATCACTCCTAGACCGTCTATTGACATGTCCAGGTCACTATCCATCCAAAATCAGTATTTAAAAATCAGAAAAAAAAAATCAGATTGTTCAGAAATTCCTCGGAACTAACCGTTCTGGGGCTGAACTGAGTTCGGGGGCCCCCCACGTTAATCCACCAAGGGTCCAGATCTAACCAGGGTGCATTTGGCACCCTGGGCACGTGCCAAGCAGATCCCCACCGCGGCGGCGCGGTTCCGGCCAAGTCCGGCAGCGGCAGCGCCGCGGCTCGGGCGGCGGACCGCGGTCCGGTCGATTTTCTGAGGTGGGTCCAAGGCTGAGGTTGGTTGGTCCAACCTCCTATACCCCATGACACGTGCGAAATTGCAAATGGATTAAGTTTTAAGGGGCTGGAGCACCCTTCTCCCTCATTTCACCCCCTTTCAAGCTCTCCAAACCCCATTTTCAATTTTTCTCAAAACCCACCCTCCAAACCTTGCAATCTTTCATTTTCTTCCATAACCCACACACCTCAACCTTCCACAACAACCCTAGCCTCCTCCTTTCCCCATTTTCTCAAGTTGGAGCTCTCATACCCCTCCTTGGAGCTCAAAATCGGGTAATCTACTAACCCATTCTATTTTCTTCTTGTTTCTCCTTCATTTCCTACCTCTAGTGCCCCTTCCACATCTATTAGATTGTTGTTTGTGGAGGATCAAAGAGATCAGCCCCTTGTTCCCCCATTTTGGCAATTTTTCATGGCCCTCCTTGGTGTGGTGGCTACTATTTTCTCCATTTCCTCCATCGTATCTTTCATGGGAAAGAGAAAAACCGCGGCCGATGACGCCGGCCCAAGTAGGCCAGCCCATTCCCGAAGAAGATCTGACGTTGGGGCCGGCACTAGCACTGTTCGCGAGTTTAGGTCGAAGCGAGACCTGGATCCTGACCATCCCATCGGAAATGCTTACCGATAGGCATTGAATATGGGTGCTTCGAGGGCCGCAAGGTTGTGTTTGAAGCTCATGTGGATGAAAGGGTGTTCGGGCTACACCCACTGATGGATCGCCTGGTGGACATCGGATGGAACTCTATGTTTGATGGCGAGTCCCCTGCATGTGAGAACACGGTTCACACTTTCTATGCCCACATCGTGGACTCATAGTAGAGCCTCTTCAGTTTACTGTTTCTGTGAGGGGCATTAGGCGCACGATTACGGTGGATGAGGTGGCTCGGATCACGAAGCTACCTCTTGGTCAGGTGCATCCTAGTGACAACTTCTCCAGAAGTACGCGGGAAAGGGATCGCTGCACGCGATACCTCTGTGGTCGCCGGGTTACTTGGAAGCGAGGAAATTGCATTGCGGCGACAAAGATGGCCGAGGACTTCCGTTTACTCCATCACATTTTCACCTACAATGTGTACCCACGGTCGGGTAACCACACAGAATGTACTCGGTTGATGGTGGACTTCTTGTACAAGATGGGACATGGGGACAACATATGCCTGCCCACATTCATCCTATCCCAGATAGTTCAGGTTGTTCGTTCTGCCAGGAACGATCTTTCGCTCCCATTTGGCCGTCTGATCTGCAGGATGGCTCGTGATGTAGGCTATAGATTGAACATGGAGGACCTTACACCAGTTCAAGTTATAAGCGAGGCGACACTCAAGAATATGAAGATCGGCCCTCAACAGCGGCAAGCACGACTCGACGAGTCTGGAGATGAGTCGGATAGCGCCGGCGAGGAGAGTGTTGACCTCCAGGTAGAGAGTGATGAGGAGTGTGGTGATAACATACAGAAGAAGAACCTGAGGCTCAGGACATCGAGGAGAGTTCACCCCCGCTGCGGCTCAGAGCAGGGTGTGGATCGGGATGCTTTTGATGCGCGATTGGCAGTCTCGAGGAGGGTCAAGCCGCCCTGCAGCAAGAGATTGGTCAAGTTCGAGCCAAGCTTGAAGAGAATGAAGCCTACATGAAGAAGAGTTTTAAGAAGATGTCCCGTACGTTGAAGGCCATTCTGTGCTGTGCGTAGGACAAGAATGCTCCTCCTCCACCGCCTGCTTCGGATGCTTAGTCATACATGTTGTTGTGTGTTGTGTTTGCTTTGGTTACCGCGATAGGCGGTTTATGTTTTCATGTAGATGTTGTAGTAGGTAGTAACATGTTTTAGGTGTTTGATGTAGTGGATGCATTGGCTATCATGTGATTTTCTGTCGTGATTCATGTAACTCTGTATTCCATGTATTATGACAATTTTGGGTAAATGAAAAGCATGTAGCCTCTTTTGTTTTGATGATGTGTGGAATGCTTAAGTGCTTTATGAAGTGTGTTGTGCTTTATCTCACAAATGATCTACCCTATGTTGTATAGGGCATGCCGTGGCAGTACACACGGAGCACGGCACATCTTCTTCTGACCGGCTTTATGGACCAGACTCCTTCTGGTAGTAGCGGTCCTACGGACCATGGGTTGGGATCTGATCAGCCTCCTGCTGGTCCTACCGGTGGACAGCCACCTTATACGCCCCCGGTCCGTGAGCAGTATCGACCATCATCTTCTGCGCAGCATGATTCTCAGGCTGCTCCACCGCCTGATAGGTTTGAGCAGCTGATGATGATGATGCATCAGCAGCAGATGCAGTAGCAGCAGATGCAGCAGCAGCAACAGATACAGCAGCAGCACCACCACCACCAGCAGCTCATGGCCACTATTGCTGAGGCCTTGTCCCATGGTGGTAGTGCGACTCCACCTACGATATCTGCACATCCTGATGAGCATTCTGAGCCTCCTGCTCGGTTTGAGGATGTGCCTCTGCCTACACCCATCGCACCTCCTACTGGAGATGTCGGTACTCGCGGCTTACTCGAGCGATTTCAGCGCTTGAGGCCTCCCTCATTTGTGGGTTCTCACAGACCCGAGGAGGCGGAGTCTGGCTAGACCGCATCTCCAAGATGCTACGGATGCTGCATTGTTCCGAGGCAGAGCAGGTTGAGTTGGCTACCTTCATGTTTGAGAGGGAGGCCAACTTATGGTGGGACAGTGTGCTGCGCACGGTCACAGTAGATTTCGTGTGGACCTGGGAGGCTTTCGAGTCTCGGTTCCATGAGAAGTATTACCCGCAGACGTATCGGCATGAGCGGGAGGATGAGTTTCTGTGCCTCAGGCAGGGAGGCATGACGGTGACGGAGTATGAGCACCGTTTCACTGAGTTGGGCCGCTTTGTCCCAACCATCCTCGTCAACGAGCAGATGAGGATGCGTCGATTCACTGGGGGCTTGTGACCTGACATACAGTCGAAGCTATGCTGCCTCAGTATTCCTACATACGCGGCGTTGGTCCACATGTCTATGACGGCCGAGCAGGATGTAGACCGTTTGGCTAGATCGCGTGGCGCTATGGTTGCGAGGCCACGGGAGGACTTACAGAGCAGGCCTATCTTAGGCAAGAGGCCTCGGGCTGATTCTTCCCCCAGGGCCGCAGCACTAGTTATTCCTATGAGATGTCCATTGGTGACCTGCACGTTTTGTGGGAAACCAGGACACCTTGCTGAGAGCTGCTTCTCACGCATGAGGGCTAGCGGATTTGCGCCACCGCAGAGATTGGATCGCTCTTATCCACAGGCCATATCAGCTCCGCCACTACAGACTGTTCCTGCACATCCTTCATTCCGACCTCCTGTGTCGCACTTCAGGCCGCCATAGCAACCCTTGGCTCCTCAGCCGACCTGCCAGCAGCAGGCTCGCGTGCACACGCTTGTTGCCGAGGCACCAGAGACGTCGATTTCGGCACCGACGGCTTTTGAGGGTACGGCTCATGTTCATGGTACTCCCGTTTCTTTATTGGTGGACACTGGGTCCACTACTTCTATTATTTTTCTTGTGGGGCGGTGAAACGTCTATCTTTGCATACTGTTCCCACTAAGGGAACGAGACTCACTACGGCCATTGGGACCTTTCTGGATGTCACACGGTTATGCGAGGGTTGCGCGATAGTTTTGGGTAGCAGCACAGAGCTCGTCGACCTTATTGTTGCTCCACTATGGCACTACGACGTTATACTTGGCATGGATTGGCTCGCCAGGATGAGGGCGGAGATAGATTGTGATGCTCGGATCGTGACTGCCTATGGACCTGACGGCACAGCTTTCACATTTCCAGTGCAGGTCAGTTGGCCCTGCCGCGTTGATTGTTATGCCGCTTTACTTGTGCCGATTGATGGTCCGACATTGGAGGGTACGCCGGTAGTTCGGAGTTTCGTGGGTGTGTTTGAGACTATTCCTGGTTTACCTCCTCGAGCGAGATTGATTTTACGATTGATCTTACGCCTGGTGCGATGCCCATCTCGTTGCCGACTTATCGTATGCCTCCATGTGAGATGGAGGAGCTGCGGAAACAGATTGACGAACTGTAGAGAAAGGTTTTATTCGACCTAGTGTGTCTCCTTGGGGAGCACCTGTGTTGTTCGTGAAGAAGAAGGACGGGTCGCTACGGTTGTGTATTGATTACCGTAGGTTGAACCAGGTCACGGTGAAGAACAAGTATCCTTTGCCCAGATGGATGATCTGTTCGATCAATTGAGGGGGGCGAAGTATTTCTCGAAGATTGACCTTCAGTCAGGGTACCACCAGTTGCGCGTGAGAGAGGAGACGTGCAGAAGACAGCCTTCAGGACGTGCTTTGGGCACTATGAGTTCTTGGTGATGTCGTTCGGTCTGACGACGCACCAGCCGTGTTCATGGATCTGATGAACCAGGTATTTCAGCCCTTCCTTTACCGATTCGTCATCGTCTTTATTGATGACATTTTGATATACTCTACGAGTCGGGAGGAGCACGAGGAGCACTTGCGAGCGTATTGGGTACGTTGGAGAAGAACCAGTTGTTTGCGCAATACAAGAAGTGCGACTTCTGGTAAGAGGAAGTCAAGTTCCTGGGACATGTTGTGTCCAAGGATGGGATAACAGTGGACCTTGCTAAGGTAGCCGCGGTTCAGGATTGGCAGCAGCTTGAGTCGGTTATTGAGGTGAGGAGTTTCCTTGGTCTGGCTGGGTATTACAGACCTTCATTCGGGACTTCTCGAAGATTGCTAGGCCATTGTCTCAGTTGACTCGGAAAGACTTGAAGTTCGCCTGGAACGAGAAGGCAGAGGCAGCTTTTAAGGAGCTGAAGGACAAGTTGATGTCCGCCCCTGTGCTAGTATTGCCAGAGCAAGGGGTGAATACACGGTATATACTGACGCGTCTCGCGTTGGTTTGGGTTGTGTTCTGATGCAGAAGGATAGGGTGATTTCGTATGCCTCGAGACAATTAAGGAAGCACGAGGAGAATTACCCTACACATGACCTGGAGTTGGCAGTTGTCATCTTTGTATTGAAGCTCTGGAGACATTACCTCTACGGTGAGGAGTTCGAGCTTTTCTGCGACCATAAGAGCCTTAAGTACATATTCACACAGCGGGATTTGAATATGAGATAGCGCCGATGGATGGAAACCTTGAAGGACTTGAAGTTCGAGGTTTCCTACCTTCCTGGCAAGGCGAACCTTGTGGCAGACGCGTTGAGCCGCAAGAAGGCGATTGCATTTGCGGCACCGCTGATGATAGCCGAGTGGGACATGATGGAGTTTGTGCGGGACTTCGAGCAGAGACTCACTGTCGAGGAGCCTTTTGAGTGTGTTGCGCAAGTTTGGGTGCGGCCACTTATTGACGACAGGATTGTTGAGGCCCAGGAGGGTGATATGCGGCTGTCTGAGCTTCGAGAGCAGGCTAGCGATGCCGTGGACTCCGAGTGGAGAGTTGGTTCTGATGGGGGTTTACGATTCCGTGGCCGCCTATGTGTTCCTGATGTGGCTGACTTGAGACGCGAGCTTCTTGAGTCTGCCCATAACTCGAAGCTTGCGATGCATCCTGGTAGCACGAAGATGTACCAGGATATGAGACGGACGTATTGGTGGGATAACATGAAGGCCCACATTGCTGAGTATGTGTCTCGATGTCTGACGTGCCAGCAGGTCAAGGCAGAACACTGCCGACCTCCTGGACTACTTCAACCCATGCCCATAGCGGAGTGGAAGTGGGACTTCATCTCCATGGACTTCATATCAGGGCTGCCGAAGACGAGGAAGGGACACGATTCCATTTAGGTGATTGTGAACCGGTTGACCAAATCGGCCCATTTCCTCCCTATTAGAGTTATGAACTCTGCAGACGAGCTGGCTAGACTGTACATCAGATAGATCGTCCGTCTGCATAAAGTTCCCTTAGAGATCGTGTCGGACAGAGACAAGCGGTTCACATCTATCTTCTGGACTCGTATCCAGGAGGCGATGGGTGTGAAGTTGAAGTTCAGTACGGCATTTCATCCTCAGACTGATGGGCAGACAGAGCGGGTGAATCAGATTCTGGATGATATGTTGTGAGCATGTGTGTTGGACTTCAAGGACAGTTTGGATGACTGTCTTCCGTACGTAGAGTTCGCCTACAACAACAGCTTCCAGGCGACTATTGGCATGGCGCCATATGAGGCTCTATATGGTCGACCTTGTAGGGCACCGCACCGTTAGACAGAGGTTGGCGAGCGTAGTCTGGTTGGCCCGGATTTGGTACAGACGACTACAGAGAAGGTAGACATTATCAGGCGTCAATTACTCACAGCGCAGAGCAGGCAGAAGAGTTACGCCGATACGAGGCGGCGACCGCTGGAGTTCGAGGTCGGGGATCATGTGTTCCTTCGAGTTTTCCCTATGAAGGGAGTCCTTCGGTTCGGGAAGAAGGGAAAGCTCACACCGAGGTTTATCGGTCCATTTCAGATACTGGATCGAGTGGGTGATGTGGCGTATCATCTCGCTTTGCCTACACCACTTGCTTCTGTACACAACGTATTTCATGTATCTATGCTGAAGAAGTACGTTCCTGATCCTTCGGATATCATCAGATGGGAGCAGGTACAGTTGAGTGAGGATGCTACGTACGAGCTGCGCCCGACGCGTATCCTTGATAGGAAGGAGCAGGTACTACGAAGCAAGGTCATCCCACTTGTGAAGGTACTTTGGACACATCATTCCGAGGAGGAAGCTACCTGGGAGACTGAGGCCGAGGTCAGGAAGAACTACCCTCAGATTCTTGAGGACTACGAAAAGGTATAAATTTTGAGAACGAAATTTTTTGTTTAAGGGGGGTAGATTGTAACGACCCGTAAATTTCCGTACATTGGCTCGAGTACCACCTCGACCAGAAATTAATTAGGATTAAATCCTTTAGAAATTTAACAAAGTTAACTAAGTGCTAAACTCGATTAGCCATGAAATCCGTTGGGATCGCTTTAAATACGATCTGCAAGACCCAAAACTTACACAATCAGTGACTCTAGGTTACCCTAAAGTTTAGAACCAAATGCATTACCCGGCTGCTCTCGGGAATGAAACGAAACTTCGTATTAGGTCTAGATCGCACATCGGGAGTCCGATTAACACGAAGCTAAGGAACTAGGACCGCCTCACTAGGCTTGACAATCATCTAAAAAATCAGGTCCAGCCGATGTCCCACGGCCATTCGTTTCGATCCGGAGCGAGGGTGTGTGAAAAACACTATTCCCATCCCAAAATAAATATCAGGAATAGTGATCTGTCACCATTCGCTTGCGCGTCAGTATTAAGCAACCTGACCGTCAGAATCCGACCAAATTACACCCTCGGATTAAGAAAAATTTCAGGAACATTTACATGTACTTGGAATTTCGGATCATGGCCCACTGACCGTTGAACTGAAAGTGGTCCGCCACGTGCGATCTGGGAATCCGATCGAGTCAAAAACGTAATCCCACATAGATCCATGTGTGGTGAGCTTAAGTCTGACGTTTGGCTCAAGGAGGGCCACCAGAACCTCTCTTTTGAGCTGGAAAAGTGACGAATATCCTATATTAGCAGTAACCCTTGAACCTGAGTCTATTTTGGGGATGTTTTTGGCTATAAAAGGGGCTTAGAACAGCCCCTCTCACAGCCATACGAATTTGGGAGAAAAACCCTAGAGAGAGAGAGAAGAGAGAGAAGAGCTTGGAAGTTGTGGGTGATCTTCTTCCTACTGCTTTCGGTTGTCGCACGGCCTACACCGCTCCTTTCCAGGTGTTTTTCCCTGGCGGTATCCATTCCGTTTGAAGGTGAGAAACCCTAACCCTAGGTCTGATTTGATGTAGGTTCGTTGTAGGTTATGTAAGGCTAACCGATTCCGCTCTTTAGCTAGAAAACTCCCGTATACGGAAGCTCAACGACCCTTGCTGATTCGTTGTGATCCAAGGGCAAAGGTGAGGATTTAAGTGTTTAAGTTACGGTTTTCAACGCTTTCAATGTCAGATAATGATAGATTCATGATCTGCATGTAAATGCACATGTGCAAAGGGCTTTCCGTTTCCTGTTTCGATTAACGTTGTAGAATATTGAATTTCACATACTCTAGGTATACGTAGAAATATCGTATACGTATTTTTTTCGAAAAAAAGTTTGACATGTTTATTTAATGTATGATTATATAATATATGGATAAAATACTAGTTTGGCGAAAGGAATCGCTGAAATACATGTTCGCTTGTAAATGCCTAGTATGTTGATTGTGTATTCTAGAAATACCGCATATGTGTGAATTTTGGAAATACAATTGTAATGATTATTTGCTGTATGGTTATGATATACATGGTAAAATACTCACGTGGCGAAGGGACAGCCCTAACACGTATTTTGCCAACATACGTCATGTATGTTGGAATAGTGTATTCTAAGTGTTTGTGTAGATGCTTGTGTGGGTAAATGCTTGAGTGTTAGTGCCTTAAAGATGTGCAGATATGGGATTCCGACTCCCTTAGAGACATGTAGGATCCCCTCCATGCGGTGTTCTCGCTATACCACTCACTTGTGATGTGTATGTAATTGTATCCCTATGTGTATAGTGCTTTACACATGCTTTACAACATGCTTTAATTCATGCTTTACTTTATGCTTTATAACATGCCTGCTAACATGCTTGTATTGCTTGTTTATCATGCTTTACTCCACATGCTATTGATGAGAACTGTTTGAGTTTGGGACTATGCCTATAGTCCAAACATTCGGTACCAGACTTGAGGTTGTGGCTGAGATGCATGTCGCCACAAAGGATGTGTCTGGCGAACCCGAGTCGTACTTCGGTTGGCGATAGTGGTTGGCCACACGGAGTGCTTTTGTGCTCCATATCACCCAACTTGTGGTGCGCTCGAGCTAGTCAGGCTCGTCAAGTAAACCGAAGTGTATATGTGTGTTCACCATGTTTGGTCGCTAGCTACTGAACCTAGGGTACCAAACTTACCAGTGGCGATCCCGTTAACCATGGTACCTCGATCCGCTAAGACTCATGAGCCGGGCATGGTGGTATGGGACACCGTGGTCGAGCTGTCGGCCTACGCTGGGGCCAAGTGCCTCCTCGTAGTGACCATGGCGCAACCGAATCGGGAGCCGATACGGTGGTATGGGACACTGTATTCGAGCTGTCGATACTTACGGCGAGAGTCGAGTACGGTGAGACCTGTGCTCGCGCTGACGGGCGACGAGTCCTCCGTAGTATCTTCGAGTATACTCCAAGTGTCTGTGATTGACGACGAGTCTTTCACAGCAACTAGAGTATGAGTTGAGCCTAGTACGGTGAGACCTGTACTCGAGCTGACGGCTAATGATTGAGCCGAGTACAGTGAGACCTATACTCGAGCTGACGGCCAGCAATTGAGCCGCATACGGTGAGATCTGTATCCGCGCTGACGGGTGCCGAGCCCTTTGCGATGCCTTCACTACGCTTCTCAAACCATAATATCGTATGAGATTAGCTAGGATTGACGACCCTAGAATGGATCATGTTTGGGAATGATACAAGGGAGGTACCTTAGTTTCCAATACTGCTGGTTGAAGTGGACTAATAAAAACTTGGTAATCATGAGCATCATTGCACCGCATGTGCTTTGTAGATGTGGCGCACTGAGGGAGTAAGCATTCGCGAACGTAAGATGATGTCGCTTAAGGGTGGTTTGGCAAGGGCATACAACATCATGTCATTTCATTCTCGCATTTAACAAGAGTAGTTAGAAATGTTTGATTTGTACTGTTTTTCATTACTGCTTGATTGAATTGATAACATGTTAACTTATGCTTTATTGTTCCACTGAGTTAGCTACTCACTCCCACGTTACGGGACAGTTTTGCAACACCCACCAGACTCTGTCGCAGGTGTAGATGGCGCCTTGGTTTAGGAGCCGGAGCCCGACTTCAATGAGGATCAGGAAGAGTTCTCATTTATGCAGTACTCTGACGGCTTTGCTTAGGCCGGCCTGCATCGCAGGATTTTCAGGGCTTCTCTTACGAGTTGTATTTTGATTTTTGACTTAGAAACAATACATGTATATTGGTACTCAGTTAGTACTCATACTCTGGAGTTCATAAAATTTTGTCACTTTACATACTTTGAATATAAAATTTCAGTCTTCCGCTTGCCTTTATACAATTGAACTGGAGTATGAATTACTGTTTTGGTATAATCTCATTCATGTTTATTGCGCTAACTCAGACAACATTTAACCATCATTGTGTATGTTGCATAAGTGATGCGTTGGAACTCGGGAGTTGAGTTCATACTCGACCCCCGAATTTCAGGGCGTTACATTTTTTCAGGGCAAGAGTAGCTTGGAAGACTTAGCTTTCTCGATGCATTGTATCTATTTTTCGATTTGACAATGTTGACGTCGTGTACCCTTGGAAAACATTGTACTTGTAACCATCAAGATTTATAATGGAGAATGTTGCTTGGTATTTTGATCATGGATCTTCATGCTCAGATATTATTATATGTATATACAACAAAAAAAAAAATTAGTAAAAAATCTTCCTTGTGGTGCGCCGAACTCGGGACTTAGTGTATGGAAGTCGAGTGCGGATTCGGGGCATCACGGAAGCTGTTCGTCCCCGGACTTAGGGTATGACAACTCACCCATACCTCTCTCTTCACCAAGTCAAAGCAACCCATGTTTAGCCCATTCATCTCATCCCAAAAGTCAATGAGACCTATGCCTCCCATGTCATACACACCACTCCTCTCTCTCTCTCTCTCTCTCTCTCTCTCTCTCTCTCTCTCTCTCTCATTTTCTCACTCCATTCCAAGCAATTCTCAAGGAGAGAAAAGGTCCAAGCTTTCCATGAGATGAGCCAAGTGTGGCCCACTCCCTACCCCAAGATCTCTCATCTTAACCCTTCAAATCTCATCAACTTCCATCAAAGGGAAATCCATGGAGCTTAGGAGTCCAAGGAGCTAAAGAAGGAGTGATATAGGTGGGTGTTCATAGCATTAAATCTTGATTTTGATGTAAGGCCCACTTGTGATGGGACCCGTTTTGATGTATGTGTTGTAGAACCGAGAGGAGCTCATAATGGCGGAGCTCCTACCTCACACACACGTCTCTCTCTCTCTCTCTCTCTCTCTCTCTCTCTCTCTCTCTCTCTCTCTCTCTCTCTCTCCCTGTTGCAGCTCACCATGATGGATGGATTAGATCCACACTGTCTAAAGTGGATTGGCTGGAGTATCTCACCAGCTATATTGCTACATGTGACGTCAGCAGGCTGTGGGCCCGATCACGAGGTATGTATTACAACCAAACCGTCCAATTGCTTGAGCCCCACCTGCCTTGCTGCTGTGCTGATGTCAATAAGTGGGTTTGATCATGAGGCATGTATTATATCCTAATCATCCAGCAGCTATATAATTGTTGGACTAACGTTAGCAAGTTCTGTGGCCCCACCGTTGAGGTGTGTGTTATATCCAAGACGTCCACACGTGGGACATGTGGACCCACTTTAATGATGGGTTTCATCCAGGACGCCTGGATGAAGGGCAATGCAAATATCTGCGTGATTCAAAACTTATGGTGGGTCTACACGTGTGGACCCACCTGATATATATATATATATATATATATATATATATCAGTGTCGTCCATCCCTGGGACGGCGGAACCCACCCCACACATGTTGGGTCTCCACCGTCCAGCTGAGACGTGGGACAGACTTTGTATGTATTATCAGTGTCGTCCGTCCATATGCGTGGACCCCACCTGGACGCATATGCAATATCCAGGCCATCCTTCAATTGACGTCCAGGGCCTGGATGTTTAATATATATACATATATATATAATATTAATAAAATAAATAAGATATAATATATCTATATTATAATATTATGGTGGGGTTAATATCAGCATGTGGGACCCACCTGCCTGGTAGAAGACTCGTTGGTGTACGTTTACAATAGCTATATCAACGTCAGCAGTTGTGAGGTATGTATACCCACACCATCCAGATTGTTGGACGTCTCACCGTTGATATGTGTTATATCCAAAATGTCCATTTGTATGGACGTCAATAAGTTCTGTGCGTCTGATCATGAGGTACGTGTTATATTCACACCATCCAATCATGCAGGAACGATGGGTCCGATGCAGCTATTAGTTGCTGTAGTGACGTCACACTACAACAAATTAGACTTTTTGTAATGATTTTTTTAGCGACGAGTCTAATTTCATTGGGAAATGCAATTTTTTACAACGACATTTCAAGTCATTGCAAAAAATAGATTATTTACAATGATAGTTTAAATTGTTGCTAATAGTTAACTTTTTTTGTGACGAGCTTCAATTATCGTCGCAAAACTTGTCGCAAAAAGTTTTCGTATGAATTTTTTACAACGAGCTTAACCAGTCGTCGCTAATAGCCACTTTTTGTGACAAATTAGGTCTTGTAAAAAAAAGTTTTTTACAACGGCACAAAAGTTGTCGCAAATAGTAGCTTTTGCAACGACTAGTTTAACTCATTGCAAAAAATACTGAATTATATTTTTTACGACGAATGTAGTTTCATTGCGAAATGTTAAAGTATTTGCAATAACATTGTAAATCATCGCAAATAGTCAACGTTCTTACGATGAGCTATAATTATCATTACTAAAACGTTTCCCACCAATTTCTTTTGAAAAAATTACATGGCGGGAAAGACGTTTTACCACGCGTTTCTATGGTCATCACTAATATCCACTTTATGCGACGAATTGAGTGTCGTGACAAAATATTATTTTTTGCAACGAGACGAAAGTCGCTACGAATAGTCCGTTTTAGCGACGACCAGGTTAACTCGTTGCGACAAATACAAACTGAAACTTTTTTACGACGAATGTAGTTTCATTATAAAATGTTAGAGTATTGCAACAACATTGTAAATTATCGCAAATAGTCAATATTTTTGCGACGAGCCATAATTATCGTCGTTAAAACGTTTCCCACCAATTTCTCCGAGAAAAATTACATGGTGGGAAAGACGTTTCGCCACGTATTTCTATCATCATCGCTAATGTCCACTTTATGCAAGGAATTGAGTGTCGTGGCAAAACATTATTTATTACAACGATACAAAAGTCGCTGCAAATATTCTGTTTTAATGACGACTAGGTTAACTCGTTGCGACAAATACCAACTGAAATTTTTTGCTACGAATGTAGTTTCATGATGAAATGTTAGAGTATTTGCAACCGCATTATAAATCATCGCAAATAGTTAACATTTTTTGCGACGAGCTATAATTATTGTCGCTAAAACGTTTCCCACCTATTTCTCCTAAAAAAATTACATGGCGGGAAAGACATTTCGCTTTGCGTTTCCATGTTCATCACTAATGTTCACTTTATGCGACGAATTGAGTGCTGTGGCAAAATATTATTTTTTATCATGACACGAAAGTCACTGCAAATAGTCTGTTTTAACGACGACCAAGTTAACTCGTTGCAACAAATACCAACTAAAACTTTTTGCGACGAATGTAAATCATCGCAAATAGTCAGCATTTTTGTGACGATATAGAATTATCATTGCTAAAACGTTTCCCACCAATTTCTCCCGAGAAAATTACATGGCGGGAAAGACGTTTCGCCACGCGTTTTCATGGTCATCGCTAATGTCGACTTTATGCAACGAAATGAGTGTCATGGCAAAACATTATTTTTCGCCACGACACGAAAGTCGCTGCAAATAGTCTATTTTAGCGACGACCAGGTTAACTCGTTAAGATAAATACACACTAAAACTTTATGCGACTATCGTAGTTTCATTGCAAAATGTTAAAGTATCTACAACAACATTGTAAATCATCGTAAATAGTCGACGTTTTTGTGACGCGCTATAATTATCGTCGTTAAAACGTTTCCCACCAATTTCTCCCAGGAAAATTACATGGTGGGAAAGACGTTTTGCCACGCATTTCCATGGTCATCGCTAATGTCCACTTTATGCGACAAATTGAGTGTCGTGGCAAAATATTATTTTTTGCAATGACACAAAAGGCGCTGCAAATGGTTTGTTTTAGTGACGACTAGGTTAACTCGTTGCGATAAATACAAACTGAAGCTTTTTGCGACGAACATAGTTTCATTGCGAAATGTTAGAGTATTTGTAACAATATTTTAAATCATCGCAAATAGTCGACATTTTTACGACGAGCTATAATTATCATCGCTAAAACATTTCCCACCAATTTCTCCCGAGAAAAATTGTAGTGGGAAAGACGTTGCGCCACGCGTTTCCATCGTCGTCCCTAATGTCCACTTTATGCGACGAATTGAATGGCGTGGCAAAATATTATTTTTTTTCAACGACACAAAAGTTGGTGCAAATAGTTTGTTTTAGCGACAACCAGGTTAACTCGTTGCGACAAATACCAACTGAATCTTTTTACGACGAATGTAGTTTCATTGCGAAATGGTGGAATATTTGCAATAACATCTTAAATTATCTGCATGTGTACTTTTATGAATAGTTTTCCTTCATCTGTCTGTGTGCTCATCAATTAAACAGTGGAAGCCAACATATATTGCCTCATTAAGTTCTTGATCGATGATCGAACAGTGCACATTACTGATGATCGGTCGATCGACTTCCTAATCAACAAATCAGATGACACGAAGTGTTGTTGAACATCTGATGAACCTCCAATTAATGATTGAACTGTACAAACCAACATAAATCTTGTTATTAATTTCCCTATTGACGATAAAATGGTGCACATCGACAATCGCTTGATCGACATCCAATCAACAATCGAACGATATATGGAAAGTGTTCTTGACCATCCGATCAACCTCCAATCCTTTATCGGATGGTAGAAATCATCGTGCATCACTTTATTAAGTCTTCAATCAATAATCGAATGTTGTACATCATCGACAATCACAAGATCAACCATGTTTGATGGATAGATGGCATGGATGGATGGATGTTTTGATGATTGATGGGATGATCAGATGTATGAACGAGATGGTCGGATGTTGGATGGATGGATAATATGGTTGGATGGATGGATAATATGGTTGGATGGATGGATGGATGGATGGATGTTTGGATGACTGGATATATAGATGGATGGAATGGTTGGATAGATGGATTGATAGATGTTTGGATGATTATATGAGATGAATGGATGGTTTGATGGGGGATGCAATGGTTGGATGGGGGATGAGATGAATGAGGCTCCGATGGGCCACTAAGGGGCTAACAAGATGTATGAATTCTACCCACACCGCCCGTCTTTGCATGACACGTATCTATACACCAGCTGCAGGCTACAACTTACAGCTCGTGATAAAAGTAGTAGTATTGATTTTCACCGCTGATAAATTTATAAGGCCCCAGTGATGTTTACTTTTCATCCAACATGTTCATAAGATAAATATATGTGATAAATATTCATAAGAATAACTCCGGATCAAATCGGATCGATCCAGATCAGATCCATTCAGTTCAGATCTGTCTGGATTAACCACGATCCGAACTTGATTCGATGAACGGTCGGATCTGACTTTTTACAACGACTAGGTTAACTTGTTGCAAATAGTTTGTTTTAGCGATGACTAGGTTAACTCGTTGCAACAAATTTCAACTGAAACTTTTTGCGACGAATGTAGTTTCATTGCGAAAGGATATAGTATTTGCGATAACATCGTAAATTATCAGCCTCTGTACTCTTATGAATAGTTTTCCTTCATCTGTCTGTGTGCTCATCAATTAAACAGTGGAAACCAACGTATATTGCCTCATTAAGTTCCTGATCGACAATCGAATATTGCACATTACTGATGATCGCTCGATCGACTTCCTAATCAACAATCGGACGACACGAAGTGTTGTTGAACATCTGATGAACCTCCAATTAATGATTGAATGGTACAAACCAACATAAATCTTGTTATCAATTCCCCTATTGACGATGGAATGGTGCACATTGACAATCGCTTGATAGACCTCCAATCAACAATCGAACGATAGAAAGTGTTGTTGACCATCCGATCAACCTCCAATCCTTTATCGGATGGTGGAAATCATTGTACATCACTTCATTAAGTCTCCAATCAATAATCGAATGTTATACATCATCGACAATCACAAGATCAACCTCCCAATCACTGATCGTAGAACATAAAGTGCTTTGGACCATTAAATCAACCTCCAATCATTGATTGAATGGTGGATGGATGGATGGTTGGATGGATGGATGTTTGGATGGTTAAATGGAATAGTTAGATGGATGGATAGATGGGATGGTTGGATGGTTGGTTGGATGGATGGTTGAATGGGATGGTTGGATGGATCAATATGTGAATAAATAGGATGGATGGACCGATGAATGAGATATTTGGGATGGATTGATGGGATGGATGGATGTTTGGATGGGATGGTTGGATGGTTAGATGGACAGATATTGATAGATTGAACGATGGGATGGATGGTTGGATGGAATGGATGGATGTTAGGATGGGATGGATAGATGATTGGATGGTTGGGATGGGAATGGATGGGTGGTTGTTTGGATGTATAGATGATATGGATGGATGAATGTTTTGATGATTGGATAGAATGAATGGATGGATGGTTAGATGGATAGCTGGGATAGAATAAAGTTGATAATTTTGAAAAAAAAAAATTGATTTTGAGAAAAAATAATATCTTGAAAAAGAAAATTAAAAAGATTTTTAAAAACATGAAATTTTTGACAACGTTGAAAAATGAAAATATTTTGAAAAAGAAAAAGAGAGTTTGTATTTTGAAAAATAAAATAAATTTGAGAAGTTCGATAAAAATTGACAAGTTCAATAAAAAAATACTTTAAAAAATGGAGAAGTTCGAAAGAATTGAAAATTTTAAGATAAAACGATATTAAAAAATCAATACTTTAACAAAAAAAAGACATTTTCAAACGGAAAGTAAAGAAGTTGAAAAAATTTGTGATATTAAAAAATAATTGAAAATGTTCAAAATTTGGAATTAAAAGAAAAAAATTATTTATATAAACATTGAGATTTTGAAAAAAAAAAAAAATCATTTTAAAAATGAAAATTAAAAAGTTGAAAACGAAATGATGCTTTTGAAGAAAAAATTCGGCATTTTGAAATTTTTGAGATTTTAAAAATAAAAATTGAGAATTTGTATTTTATTTTATGTTTTATTTTTGAAATATTTGATAATAAAAATGATATTTTGTTAAAAGTTTTGAAAGAAAAATTAAGAGTAAAATAATATACATTTTGAAAAAAGTGTGATTTTTAAATGGAAATTGAGATTTATCTATGAAAAAAAAATACTTTTCACTAAATTATTAGGCACATTCACTAATCAAACCTTTATCCGTTTTTGGACAATCTAATCAGTCTAGATTGAAGAGTAAATAACTTCAGATGTTTAAATCAAATTTCACTCAAATTTTTTAGCAATCTTGTATGCCCAATATTTCTCCTATGTAGCCTGATCGGTGCGAGTAACAAGTCAAATTGAGGGTATTGATCAATAAAATAGAGCGAATGGACCAGACATGTAAAATGGGCCAAATATTCTGGTCAAAATTGTGACCCAATTTGCTGACCTCATGAAAACATAAGAATTGATGTAAGTTTTGTTGGGCCATCATGATGTGTGTCGAACATCAACACCGTGCATTTGATGTGTCCCTTTTAGGTTATGATATATCTCAAAAATCATTCGTATACGAAACCTAGGTGGGCCATCCCATCTAGAACTATGCGAACACATCCTAAAATATATAACAACAGTTGGTGGGCCCCACGTGAGTTTTGGATGCGGTTGAAACTTGGTCTAACTGCTCATCTAAGTGGGACACACATAATGAATGGGATGGATAAAACACTCACATCATGGTGGCCCCCACATACCCTGCCCTGATGGATTACCGTATGGGCGGGGTAGTATTCTAATGGAAGCGGATTGCGTATTGAGTAACTCATAACCCTTACAATACTGAGTAAACTTTGCGGGGTCCACAGTTATTTATTTATTTTATCCACTCCGTTCATCCATGTTAACAGATAATTTTAGGTGTAGAGTACAAAAAGGAAGCATATCCAAAGCTCAAGTGAACCACACCACAGGAAATAGTGTGATTGAACCTCTACCATTGAAAAATTCTTGGAGGACACAAAAGTTTTGGATCAAGCTGATGTTTGTGTTTTCTTTCCATCCATGTCTTTTTGATATTATGAATAGGTTGGATGGCAAATAAACATTACTGTGGGCCCAAGGAAGGTATCAACAATGGAAATCATTATTCCACACTGTTTCATGTGGCATGGTCCACTTGAACTTTGGATTTACTGAAAATTTGGTATCATCCAACACTGTTCATCCATTTTTTGAGATCATTTTAGAGAATTATCCCAAAAATGTATCATATCCAAATATTAAATGGACCACACCACAAATACCAGCAGGGATGGGGAACGGATTGGCTACTCCCCCTGCCACTAGCCCGGTGGTTGGTATTCGGTGCTCCATGGGCCCCACCATGATGTATGTATATCATCCATTATGTTCATCCATTTTAACAGATCATTTTAGGGCTTGGTCTAAAAAAATGATAGGGATATAAATCTAAGGTGGACCACATCATAGGAAAATAATAATGATTGGATATCCACCATTAAAATCATCCTTAAGGCCCACTGTACTGTTTATTTGACATCCAATCTATTAATTAGATCATACAGGCCTTGATGAAGGGAAAAAACAAAGATCATATAAGTCAAATGACCCTAAGGGCCCGTTTGGGAGCGTGGATTTAGAACCGCCTCGATTCGGTTATAAACCATTCTAAATTTAGAAAAAAGGATGACGTGGATTTCTCACCTCTCATATGCCCCACTTGAGTTTTAGATCCACTTCATTTTTTTTCTCATGTCCTAAAATGATCTCTCAAAACGAATGAATGGTGTGGATTTCTCACAAAAATTACAGTGGGCCCCACCTAGCATCCCAACGTGTGGACCACAAAAACATGGTGGGCCTTAGGAAGGTTTCAACGGTGGGAATCAATCTTCCCGCTGTTTTCTGTGGTGGGGTCCACTAAAGCTTTGGATCTGCCTCATTCTTTGGTTCGTGGCTTGAAATGATATCTCCAACTGGATGGACGCTGTGAATACAGCACTTACATCATAGTGGGGTCCACAGAACCTGGTGAAGTCACTTCAATAGCGAGTCACACTACTCAACCTATGAAGTAACTAATCCGGGTCCTCTCTCGCCCAAACCCTCATCTCTTCTCCCTCTGTCTGCGCCCCAAAGCCCCAAACTGTCATCTCTCTCTCTCTCTCTCTCTCTCTCTCTCTCTCTCTCTCTCTCTCTCTCTCATCTCTCTCTCTCTCTCTCTCTCTCTCTCTCTCTCTCTCTCTCTCTCTCTCAATGGCTTTCTCTGTAAGCTCTCGCCAATCCCTCCTCCCTTCCTATCTTTACTCATCTCCTTCATTCCAAGCCATAGATTTGCAAATTCATCCACAGAAACCCTAGTTTCACGCCGTCTCCATCTCCATCTCCCTCACACTACAAGAAAACGTTCTATGGCCGACACTTACGGGGATCTTTTGCCAGTGCTGATTAAAAACAGGGTGCTGACAAAAAGTCCCTATAAATAGAAAACAAGGAAAAAACCTACCCTACCTTCGTTCACCCTCCCCACATAGACTCTCTCTCTCTCTCGCGGTATTGGATGCTAGATCTGGTGCGGCGTCTGCACTGAGAAGTGAAGTCTCTCCCTCTCCCTCTCTCTCTCTCTCTCTATCTATATCTCTTTAGCAGATCTCAAAAAGTAATTTTCACTTTATCTTTTGTTATTTTATCTTTTTTGACCCTAATTTCTTCGATCTTTGTTTGCGATGATTTGAGGAGAGGATTTCATTCTGTTTTGGGAAATCTAACATGAGTTTTGTTTATTTTCTGACGATTTTGCTTCTTGCTTGGGATTTCTGAGGGTATTTATTGGATGTTCTTTTCAAATCAGTAGATTTAGGTGTGTTGTTTATATTTTTTACTTAGGTTTCACAATTTCTACTTTTAGAGGAGGTTTCTATGGATATTTCACATTTCCAGTGGTGGTTTCTATGGAGTATTTAGGCTTCTCCTTTTTTTTTCTAAGAAACTAGATCAGGCAAATAACATGGGTCTTCAAAAAGCTCAAAGAAGGCCCGTGAATCCATTCACATGTTTTCCTCAACAGGGTCAACTCAAGCCCGTTCGTGCAGACCAGGTTGTTGAATTTCTATGCGAAATTTGAAGAGATTGGGTATGCACGTAGGGTGTTTGATGAAATTCCTGCGAGGAATTTGATCGCCTGGAATGCGACTCAATCATTTCAAAATCTGAGAACTTCAAAATAAAAAGTTCATAATGATGAAAGTTGTTAAAACCATCACAGCAAAGTGAATGGTTCAAGCTACTTTGCATAACTAAACATGCAAAATTATACTTGAATCTACAACACTTTGAATTTCACAAGTTTGGTGGTGTTTTTTTATTCCACAGAATCTCTTGCCCAAAGAATTTTGGATTGCAAACCAAAGGCTGTCATAACCTGCAATGCTGTTCACCGAGGTTCCAAAGTCATCCATCTGAAAGATATTGTTGATGTAGCATTGATCGAATCAACCAAAAATGGGGTCTCTGTCTTAGTTTTATATGTTTTCTCCTCTTTAATAATATTCAGTTATGATTAAAAAGGTAAGACTAAAATTAGAGCATCAGGTAGGAAATAGTTCCAATACTAGTTTCAACATATGTGAGTGAAGGCGGTTTGGGAGGATAAAGAAATGTATTATTATTATTGTTATTACTATTTTTTTTTTGTTTGTGAAGATCTTTTGTTGCTGAATCGAAGGTTGCTTAACTGTAGATTCAGTAACTTTTCTTCTAGTTGGTCATTTTCTTTCTCTACAAATTTCTTTACTTATTATTATTATTATTATTATTTGGGTTTGAGGGTTTCTTTATTTTGGTTCTACTCTTGGAAGTGAGAGACTAAAGTGATTTCTCTAGCCGGTAGTAATTCATTGCACGTGTATTTGGGTAGGTTGAACAGTAAGCACTCAGATTTGTTCATATTTCACTTTTATAAGTGGGATGGTCTGTGGTCAAGGTTACAAGCAATCCATTGATTGGTACTACTACAAGGAGAAAGTCGGGGCTTCTCTTGTGGTTCCCATGATCATTCTAACATGCACGATGCCACTTATGTTGAAACGCCCCACCCAAGGACACAATATTGTCCACTTTGCCCAGATAGCTCATGGCTTTGTTCTCAGGGTAGCCCCCAAAACGCGTTGTATCCTTAAGGTGCGAACCCCACATATTACCACCACAACTTCCTACGACTCTTCCGATGTGGGACAAGTTCAACCTCTACTGCGTACATAGTAGCCTGCCAGCACAGTAGCCTGCCAACCACTGGTAGCTCGCCCAAGCCATTAGGCCCCACCCACATCAGTGTCCGCCCACGTGTGCCCGCCCACATTGTAACAGTGACGGGGAGTCATAATATCCCCCACCTAGGGTAAAGTCGTCCTCGGCTCTGATACCATATGAAATGCCCCACCTAAGGACACAATATTGTTCGCTTTCCCCAGAGGGCTCATAGCTTTGTTCTCAGCATTGCCCCCAAAACGCGTTGTATCCTTAAGGTGCGAACTGCATATATAACCACCACAACTTCTTACGACTCTTCTGATGTGGGACAAGTTCAACCCCCATTGCGTACACAGTAGCCTGCCAGCATAGTAGCCTGAAAGTGCCCTGGTTTGTCAATTAGCATGAGTGTTGAGTTAGTTCATCTACAGAGCCTGATAGGAAGATCAATTCAAGCGTCCGCCTCAACCGGATGTGTGTAAGCTTGCCACAGGTAAATCCGAGCTTTACATCCCTTATCCCAAATCACCAGGTATATTAAAACCCTTAAAAACAAAGTAGAACATCATAGGGTTTGTAGGTAAGAAAGCTTTTTCAAAATAGAAAAATCTCTAAGTTTTCTTGCCTTATCGATTTTATCGAAACACCTTCAATATGATCGATCTGCTCTGTCGATGTCCTTGATGCTTAAACGATATCATCAAAAAGAGGACAAAAGTCCAGCAATCACATGTATATCTAGACAGATTTATCGATGTATCGATCCACATATCGACATCATCGATACTTGAATTTCGAATCCATCGATAATGGCTTGATAAAATCAACAGACAGGTTTCTGGCGCCCCTGTTTTTTAAAGAAAAATTTAAATTCCTTCGATATATCGATGCACCTTCCGATATGATCTGAAATCAAATATCGATAAGATCGAAAGTCCATCGATGATATCGATCGAGGGCGCGCATTTCTTCCAGCAAATATTTCAGGTTGGTTTTTACTTTGATTGGGGGCCATTCGAGGAAATCAATATTCATATGTCGATGATATCGAGGCCGAGTCGATTGGATCGAGACTGGACACAATCTGTCCAGCGAGCTTATTGGTAAATCTATAGGATTTATCGATCCCATCGACACTGCCTTCGATAGCATCGATATGCAAATTCCGATGACATCGGCTGACCCTCGATCATATCTTAAAAACCTGAAATATTTCAAGTCAAGTCTCTCTCATTTTTCAAAAGTCGAGGAATCGATCCTCATATCGATAAAATTGGTGTTCGAAATCCGATGACATCGGCACAAATATCGATGCCCTTAACTAACTGGCAAAAGGTTTCAAAAGCGTATGACATTTGAGTTTGTGTCATTGAGTGGACCGTCGATGCTATCGAGAGTATACGTTTGGTGATATCGACACCGCTCGATGATATCAAACTCTGTCATAAATGTGACTGTTTTATATCCGTTGGAACCTTTTGCCTATTTAAAGAGAGACTTGTCTTTTGTTGCTGGAGAGAAAGTAGAGAGAGCTTTTGAGTGTTTAACCTTAGATCATATACCCAAAGCCCTTTCTCTCAGGGAAGTTCATCCTCCAATCCACCCATACCATTGATTTTAATAGAGTGGATTGGGGAATGAAATTTTGCATTCAAGGATCCTCCAGCTACTACCTTAATGGCCAATCAGGAAAATCAGTAATGAAGGGTCATCGCACAAGCAACCACTGCTACACTATCAGAGGCATAGAGAGAACTGATGCCTAGAAGTCCTGAGCATAAAAAGACAAGTCTAGATCATGCATCTAGATCTGAATATTTGTTGAAATGATGCAATTTTGCAGAGCGTCAAATGATATATCTGAGGTTCCTCACCTCAATCTTTTGTATAAACATTCAAATGTTTATAATTTTTGATGTGTACAGTAATTGTACATAATTTTGCTGAGTATGCTATTGATTCATAAAAATACCAAAAGTATACTTGAAGGGTCGTCTGTATGTTGAAACAGAAAAATATTCCTCTTCGATATGCCTATCGATATGTCATTCTCGATTAATCGATCATGGGTCGATATCATCGACATCTCTTCAGAATATGGAAAGTCACATGATCGGGACTACTATCAAAGCAATTGTCGATAACATCAGATGAGGATCATTGATATAATTGAAAGTAAGTTCAATAAAATCGAAGACTGCTGCAATAAAAGGCGTTGAGCGAAAAAAAATAATCTTATTTTTCTGAAAAATCTTCTATTTTGCTCTCTGCTCGAATCCTCGGCCAGAAGACCATTGACGGATCCCAGAAGCTTTAAAAGAAATGGGTATTATCCTTCCTTTTCTTTCACTCCAGAGTCTAATCTCACTTTTGGTTGGATATTTTTTGTTCTTTTGGGTGACCATCCTTACCTTTGACTGTCTCTTACACTGAAAAATCATGAACAAAGGGAAATGTAAGTCTCTTTCTTAGTCTTCAAAAGGAAAAGCAAACAATCTAGTATGCATCAACTCATTCCATCGGTGAGACATACAGCCACTGTTGTTGAACGTCTGGTTCTTAACAGTGCCATTGAGCCTTCTGGTGTGGACCTGCTTCTAGAAGTAATAGGATGGCAAAATATTCTAAATCTTGGTGGTACTTATCAAATAGGGATGATCCATGACTTCCTCAGTAAAAGTCATGTGATTCGTGACGATCCACCTTGCATTCAAGTCGAATTATTGCATTACTCCAAGCACATCACTCCCATCACCTTGAGTAATCTTCTAGACCTCGAGGTCACTCGCATTCCAGTCACCAACCGAAATCTAAATGGTCTGGGCGTCTGGGGAGAGGAACTCGCACACTATGTTAGGGAACTAATATTCCTCGGAACGATGATAACTCCCTTCATATTAATCATCTCGGACCCACTTTTAAAATCCCTCATGACATTTTTGGGTCCAATGTCTATCCGTGTGATGTGAATAGTAATCATCTATCTCCCTTTGTGTTAAATGTGTTGTATGATGTGTATCAAGAAGTCCAGGTGTGCCTCCCAACACTTCTTCTTAAGCAGCTAATTCGTGTCATTCAAGGCAACCATCAGGATACACTAGCCTTTCCTGTACTCATCTGTAAATTCGCCCATCATGTTGGTATTCCAGCTACATCTGATATAGTCTATCCAGAGAGATGGTTTGATAGTGATTCGGCTCAGGTGGCTCAACAGCTATGTCTTCCTTCAGCTCTTCCCGATAACAGTGCTCCCCTGCAGTCGGCTGCTCCATATGCTCATACGTCATATCCATGGGGATCCAACTAAAGGCCACTACTAAGTCTGGATTCTATCACAAATCGCCAAACTCATCACCTCGAACGTCACCAACTAAACGGTATGGTAAGCATGGAGGAGCGACTTCACAATTGCGAGAGACGTCTCACCGTGATTGAAGAAAAAGTCGATTCTCTCCAGTAAACAAATCAGCAAGTGGTAGACTTACTCACACGTGGCGATTCTCGGAGTCAGTAGAAGCTGATTGTGCAAGTTCTATATCACTATATTTTTTTGGGTACCTGTGCGTGGGCTTGGTGTTTTTGTTGGGATAACTGTTAATTTGCTGCCAATCTTGGGCAGTTTATTTTGGATTGTTGGATATTTTGGTTTAATTTTGGTAATGGCTGAGTAAAATTCTTATTTTTACTACCATGATTAGGTTTTAAAAATCCCCTGGTTTATTCAGTTTTTGACAAATGGTATGCATGTGTTGTTCTTTACTGATTATTCTAACTGCTATATCACTACTCTATTTTGTCTAATATGCATCCATATGTTCTGAAATTGATGTCTGCTTAAACTGAGTTAATTATTATACATTAATTGATTTGCTTCTGACTGGATGGTTCTCCAAGAAATTCAATCTTCAGTCAATATCACCTGATATATCTTTGTCAATGATTGACAAAAGGGGGAGAACATTTGCAAACACCCTGAACGAAAAATTGTGTATCTGCTTGAATGGTTGTGTAGGTGTTTAGGGGGAGCAGCTGCAACAAGTAAGGGGAGTTTACAGTCAGGGGGAGCAGCTACTAATTATGTACATGGGCTAGAAATTGTAAAATTGTGTAAAAAGTATGTACACACAATTTAGGATGTGTTTGTCTAGAATGCTCTAGGGTGTTTTCGGGTTTTATCACGTAATTGACAAAGGGGGAGATTGAAAGTGCCCTGGTTTGTCAATTAGCGTGAGTGTTGAGTCAGTTCGTCTACAGAGCCTGATAGGAAGATCAATTCAAGCGTCCGCCTCAACCGGATGTGTGCAAGCTCGCCACAGGTAAATCTGAGCCTCACATCCCTTGTCTCAAATCACCAGGTATATTAAAACACTTAAAAACAAAATAGAACATCATAGGGTTTTTAAGTAAGAAAGCTTTTTCAAAATAGGAAAATCTCTAAGTTTTCTTGCCTTATCGATTTTATCGAAACACCTTCAATATGATCGATCTGCTCTGTCGATGTCCTCGATGCTTAAACGATATCATCGAAAAGAGGACAAAAGTGTCTAGCAACCACATGTATATCTGGACTGATTTATCAATGTATCGATTCACATATCGATATCATCGATACTTGAATTTCGAATCCATCATAATGACTCGATAAAATCGACAGAAATGTTTTCGACACCCCTGTTTTTTAAAGAAAATTTTAAATTCCTTCGATATATCGATGCTCCTTCCGATATGATCTGAAATCAAATATCGATAACATCGGAAGTCCATCGATGATATCGATCGAGGGCGCGCATTTCTTCCAGCAAATATTTCAGGTTGGTTTTTACTTTGATCGGGGGCCATTCGAGAAAATCGATATTCATATGTCGATGATATCGAGGCCGAGTCGATTGGATCGAGACTGGACACAATCTGTCCAGTGAGCTTATTAGTAAATCTATAGGATTTATCGATCCCATCAACACTGCCTTTGATAGCATCGATATGCAAATTCTGATGACATCGGCTGACCCTCGATCATATCTTAAAAACCTGAAATATTTCAAGTCAAGTCTCTCTCATTTTTCAAAAGTCGAGGAATCGATCCTCATATCATAGAATCGGAGTTCGAAATTCGATGACATCTACACAAGTATCGATGCCCTTGACCAGCTTGTAAAAGGTTTCAAAAGCGTATGACATTTGAGTTTGTGTCATCGAGCGGACCGTCGATGCTATCGAGAGTATACACTCGATGATATCGACACCGCTCGATGATATCGAACTCTGTCATAAATGTGACCGCTTTATATCCGTTGGAACCTTTTGCCTATTTAAAGAGAGACTTGTCTTTTGTTGCTGGAGAGAAAGTAGAAAGAGCTTTTGAGTGTTTAACCTTAGATCATATACCCAAAGCCCTTTCTCTCAGGGAAGTTCATCCTCCAATCCACCCTTACCATTGATATTTAATGGAGTGGATTGGGGAATGAACTTCCGCATTCAAGGATCCTCCAGCTACTACCTTAATGACAAATCATTAAGTTGGGATGCCTTGAATGCCTAGATGATTGGAACTACTCTATCTTCCTTATAGGAAAACCATTAGAGAGTTGGATTCCATCATAACCTTGACCCAACCCGTCACCATATATCGGTACATCTTTTGTGTTGCGGATTAAGGGAGCAGAAGACTCTTTGTCAACAAGGAGGAGTGAAAAGGCCAAGCTATATGTCCTAGAGGGGGGGTGAATAGGACAACGAAAAATTTAAAATAATTACAACGGAATTTGATAAAGAGACAGTCAAATAAAGTAAATTAATTCACAATGCTGAAATGAAAAGCAACCTCAATAAACAAGTATTGACAGGTTGATACAAAAGTTGTTCTAAGTACAACCTTAGACCAAAAACCAAAGTTTATGGTAGGACAACCTTATTTCTAGAAAGGTCTTTGTATCAAGAACTCAACCGAAGAGGAACTAATAAACTCAAACTATACTGAGGAATAGAATACAATCTCAAATATAAATTGTTCTAAGGACAACCATGCACCATAAAAATGGCAGGGCAACCTTACTAGAACAAGTAGAAAAACTGAAGCTCAAACAAATAAAGGAATAACAAGAGATAAATTGCGAAAATATAAATCTAAACTATTACAACATTCACCACTGAGCTTGAAATAAAATGATTACAACATTCACATCCACGTACATTTCACAACTGAATAATCAAAGATAGGAAAATGAAGCACACATCCACACAACACAAAGAGTTATAGTGGTTCGCCTGTGTGTACACCAACTGTTCAACAACAGCCACACATAATGCTACTCCACTCCTAATATCCTCACACAGGGGATATTAGCGTTCACTATCAAATAGGTTTTCACAGGTTCACTCAAAACCTTCACAATTGTGTCTTTTTCAAAGGGCTTACACAATTAAAAAAACCCTCACTTCTGAGTTTTCTAGCTCTCCCCAGATAACCAACAACTTTGAGATTTTTCTGGCTTAACCACAACTAAAACCAAATACAGTAAATTACAAAATGTAAAATACCTATTTTTCTTCTTTGTTGTAGCAGCCCGGAAGAACCAAGTCGGAGTAGAGATTTGAATGTCCAAGTTCAATGTTCAATACTCACAATATAATGGTTCTAAGTTCTAATAGATTTTAAATTAAAACACATGGGCTAGCTTTAATTGATTTTGATTCCAGAAAAAGGAAAACAACACTTTCTCTTTTCAAATCAGATTGGAATACAAGAAACAAAATCAATTTAAAAAGCTAAAGAAAGAAAATATTAAATATGCACACTTAGCTTAAATAGAGCACAGACGAATCTCTCAGAAGGTCGAATTAAATTAGCTTGAATTTCCTGTTTTATTCTGAGATTCGTGCTCTATTTATAGGAGAACAAATCACGTCTTCGACTGGTCTTAAGTTGCTACGACTGGTTGTAGGACCAACTGATATTTAAAAATTCGAGAGCGATAGGATAAGGCAATTTCACGACTGGTCGAAGATAGTCTACGACTGGTCGAAGGACACCTTCGACTGGTTGAAAGTTGCTCACGACTAGTTGAAGAAAGTCAAATTTCATCGCTGGAGTTTGAGTCGTAGATCTACGATTGGTCGAAGGATCAGTCGACACTGTTCATACGACTAGTCGAAGAAACCCCAGGACTAGTCGAAGCTAAACAGAAAATTTTTGAATATTGCAACAAACTTACGACTGGTCCAGAAAATTCTAAGACTGGTCGAAGCAGAGCTATGACTAGTCAAACAACGTCCAGGACTAGTCTTAGAACAGATCAAACACACTTATATAAAAGATATGACTTATGTATCCAAAATGGCCTTCTCTAAAGGTCAACCTAAGGTCAGTCATACCTTAATAGTGAAGTAAGGACATTAAAACTTAAAGATGAGTGACCTTGAGCATATTGAAACTTGAGATCTTGGTGTAGCTTGAACTTGAAAGCATCTTGAGAACTTGAGTCTTGAAAGTTGAACATTCTCGAGACTTCTTGACTTGTGAACCTTGCTTGTCTATCGAAGCTGATCTTGTGAGACTTGACACATCATATATAGAGCTTTGTTCATCATGTGTAGAGCTTTGTTCTTCCCGTATGCAAACTTCATAACAAGATACATACAGTGTCTTTGGCACCACAAATTTGACAATATAATGAGGCTATCAACTATAGCACTTACAATCTCCCCCTTTGTCAAATTAGTGACAAAACACACATGTACAAGATATATTTCATAAAACAGAATATCTGATTAACGAATCATGTACCAGTTAATATCAACCGACACATGAACATAATAACATGAACCTGCAAATCAATTCAATATATCTATATCTATCTACGTCAATACATCTCAACACATACTCTCCATACTCCCCCTGAGTAACATACACCCAACATTCTCCCCCTTTTTGTCACAAGTGGACAAAGGAAGCAATGAACAAATAGCTAAGGAGTTAAAAAGAGATGCTATATGTGAAAAAGGATATTCCAAGACATATAATTTAAAAATAGAATTAAGTCAACAGTAGCAACCAACTCACAAACTAAAAGATAGCACTACAAGAAAGAGGGTTTTTAGCGACGAAACTTTTAGCAACGAAACATGTTTTCGTCGCTAAAAGTCGCTTTCAGCGACGAAATAAATTTTCATTGCTAAAAGTTCACTTTTAGCGACGAAAATTTTTGTAGTTAAAAAACGTGCAATAGACTTTTAGCGACGAAAGTTTTCGTCGCTAAAGGCTCTAAACTTTTTTTCGTCAGATTAACTTTTAGTTACGAATATTTTCGTAGCTAAAAATCCTGTATGAGACTTTTAGCAACGAAAATTTTCGTCGCTAAATGCTCCAAACATTTTTTCATCATATTCGAATAAATTACTTTTAGTTACGAAAATTTTTGTAGCTAAAAATCTTGTATGAGACTTTTAGCGACGAAAATTTTCGTCGCTAAATGCGCCAAATAATTTTTCAACAAAATCATTTATGAGACTTTTAGCGATGAAAATTTTTGTCGCTAAAGACTCCGAACATTGCCTTTTAGTGGCGAAAATGTTCGTTGCTAAAGGCTCCATACATTTTTTAACATATTCGAATACATTACTTTTAGCTATGAAAATTTTCATAGCTAAAAATCCTGTACGAGACTTTTAGCGAAGAAAATGTTCGTCCCTAAAGGCTCCATACATTTTTTCAACAAATTCAAATAAATTACTTTTAGCTAAGAAAATTTTCGTAGCTAAAAATCCTGTATGAGACTTTTAGCGATGAAACTTTTGTTGCTAAAGGCTGTGAACAAATTTTTTAAAAAATCCACAGTTTTACTTTTAACTACGAAACGTTTCGTGGCTAAAAAAACGCAGATGAGACTTTTAGCGACGAAAATGTTCATTGTCAAAGGCTGTAAACGGTTTTTTTTAAAATCCAATGGATTACTTTTAGGTACGAAACTTTTCGTAGCTAAAAATCGTGGATAAGACTTTTAGTGATGAATATTTTCGCCGCTAAAGGCTGTGAACACTTCATAGCTAAAAAACATGGATTAGACTTTTAGCGGCGACTATTTTCGTTGCTAAAGGGTGTGAACAGTTTTCGGAGGTTTACTTTTAGCTACGAAATTTTTCGAAGCTAAAATACATTGATGAGACTTTTACCAAAGAAAAGTTTCGTCGCTAAAGGCTATAAACAGCTCAAAGGTTTACTTTTGGCTACAAAAAGTTTGTAGCTAAAAAACATGTTTGGGACTTTTGGCAACGAAAATTTTCGTCGCTAAAGGGTTTTTTTTTTTTTAAATAATATTCCATTTAAAATTTCTTGATATACACTTGTTAGAATATAATTCATCATATTCTTCCTGATATACACCTGTTATATAATATATTTCATCATATTCATATTCACATCCATCTAAACCCAAACTACGTAAATCCATCCAGACATAAACTACATTCATCCAAACACAAACAATCCTATGGAAAAAAACAAATGAAAAGAGAAGAGGTGATCCAGAGAAATGAAAAGAAAAACAACCTTAACCTAACCCTAAACCTATAACCTACACTTATAGGTTTAGGTTATAGGTTATGGGATATAGGTTATAGGTTTTAGTTTAGGTTTAGGTTTTAGTTTATAGGTTTAGGTTATAGGTTATAGGTTTTGGTTTTGGTTAAAGGTTTAAGTTTAGGTTATAGGTTAAGGTTTAGGTTATAGGTTTTGGTTTAGGTCAGGTTATAGGTTTCGGTTTAGGTTTTGGTTTAGGTTAAGGTTATAGGTTTAGGTTGAAAAGGCCAAGCTATATGTCCTTGGGGGGGGGGGGGGGGGGGGGGGGGTGAGGGGGGGGGGGGGGGGTGAATAGGACTATGCCAAATTAAAATAAAATCAGCGGAATAAAATATCACGCCCCGAACTCGGAGACCGGGCTCACAAAATTCCTGATCGACGAATCCGGCACCGACAGCCTCCGTAGAACCCTATTCTCGGCTCCCAGCGCCCATACGCCAGGTTCCGATCCTGGGATACTACAAGGAGGATTCTAATAATCCATTTGATTCGTAATGAGCATAAGCACAAGCATAACCCACGAACAATAACCACAAGAACACCATCACAAAATTCACTATGAACAAAAACTTTGAATACAGTGCGTATAAAGGGAAATACAAGATAGCGGTAATATCAAAACTCCAAAAGCTCGACGGCACGCTCCAACAGCGGCGAGACTACAACTGCGTCCTGGCGTCACCTGCACGCATCAATCGTGCATAAGCTTATAGAAAGCTTAGAGGGCGGTGTAAATGTGTGTGAACGTGCTCAGAATGTAATGCCGGAGTAATGCGGAATCATGCTGATGAGTACGAAAATGCAACCAGCCATACCAAGGCTATGCAGTACAAGATGTGAATGCTATCGGCCATATCAAGGCCATGCGATGCAATATGTAAGTCAAGCATGCCAATCCTCATACCAATGCAACTCCTCACAAGAGCATCAAATCAGTACGGTTCTCAGTCTGGATAATCACTGGGGTTCAGTACACTCCAAATGGCACTGTCTCTCTCCAAGCAGCACAGTCCAAGTGAGCGTAAGAAACCTCACTATCCGCCTGGCCAATAGTCAGCCAATACCTATCTGGCACGTCGATAGCGAACCCATTTCCGAGCTGGTCAAACTCAGCCTAGTAATGCCCCCTACTCTCGGGTGAGTAAGGCAACACCCCTTTCCAACCGACCATGACACAGTGGGAGACACGACCTCATGGTATTCGGCCCTCGTGCGCTCATATATCCACTCGGTCTCGACGTTGGAGTCATCCTCTCGTACCATCGGGTTCAGGGACTCTCACCCAGGGACATCTATGGCGCCCCAATTACTTGGAACAAGATTTTCCGGTATCCAACCAGCCACCTACGATATATCTGTGGAGGCTATGGCCCTGATGTCGCTAGGGCATATCACAATCACACAGATGCAAATGCATGAGCCATACTACAAATCATGCAACCATCCTGCGTGAAGTACGCGCTCATGTAGGGCAACCCCGCCTATCAGGGAGCCCGTAAACAGTCTGCCCGAAGGCATATGCTATGATCAAACACTCCTCATCTCAAGCATACATATGATGCGTATGATCATGAATCATGGGTTGTGCTAAACATGTTATAAAGCAATAAACTATCCTCTCAATGAAGATGGGCCTATATGGCCTACATGAAACAGATATGGGCCTATCAGTGGCCTTAGGGAGAGTTATAATGTGGACATCGAACCAACATTACTCGTACAATGTGGACGTCAAACCAACATTGTCCCCAAGGCTCGGCTCACCTCAAATACCATTAAATAAATCCTGGTGGAATCACACATTGCAATATGCCTTAGGTACATCCCATTGGGCTTTAAATACATCAAATGGGCCGTATCTCGTAGGCCTTATATTCATCAAGTGGACTACCTCAATAAGCCTCACCAATGGGCCTTAGGTACATTGCAATGGGCCATCACCCATGGGCCTTACGTTCATCACATTGGGCCTCACAACATGGGCTTATACAAACCCAAGTGGGCCTCAACAACGGGCCACAATACATCAAATGGGCCTCATAACGTGGGCCTAAATATATCAAGGTAGGCCTCAACAACGAGCCTATATGAACACAACAAGATGGCCTACATCCATGGGCCAATGTACACCAAAGTGGGCCTTAATGAGGGGGGGGGGGGGGGGGGGAGCCACAATTACATCAATTGGGCCTAAGCACACTAGCCCATATGCATCTAAGTGGGCCTCAATAGCGGGCTTACCAAAATGCTTATTTTCCTATCCAATCTGTTTATATGGTCATATGGACCAAGGCCCACCATAATGTTTACTTTTCATCCAATCTATTCATAAGGTCAAGTGGACCTTGGGCCCACCGTGAAATTTATATGCCGTCCAAACTGTTTATAAGGTCACTCGGACCTGGGGTGGGCCTAGAGCCCACCGAAATGTTTATTTGCCAACCGACCTGTCCAGTGAGTCACGCGGCCAGGGCCCACCGTAATGTTTATTTGCCAACCGACCTGTTGATAAGGTCACATTAGCAGGGTCCCACCGTGAGGTGGTTCACAAATTCAGCCCATACATTATGTGTGTCCCACCTGTCTGAGGGTCCAGACCAAGTTTCAGCCACATCCAAACCTCAGGTAGGCCCCACCATGTGTTTTTATATGATTTAGGCATGTCTTCACATGATTTTAGATGGTATGGCCCACCTGAGATCCGTATACATCTGATTTTTTTGGGTTAATCGTAGCCAGAGGGGAGGCCCACCCAATGCACGGTTTTAATGTTTGAAACGCATCACAGTGGGGTCCACAGCTAGGCCGTGAGGCCCAGCCCATTCCGTCCACCGCCAGCAGCCGCAGGCGCTGCCTGCGCTGCAGCAAATTTTTTTATTTTATTTTATTTTGTTTTGGGGCCCACTGAGATGTGATTCACAATCCAGCCCATCCATTATGGGTGTCCCACTTTTCTGGCCGTCCAGGCCGAGTTTCAGCTTTATCCAAACTTCGGGTGGGTCCCACCAAGTACTTTTATATGTTCAGGTATGTCTTTACATGATTTTAGAGGGTATGGACCACCCGGTGATCAGATCACCTTACGGTTTTGGTTCAACGCCTAAAATGATCTGAAAGACATAATGGACGGCGTGGATCAGTCTTAAACATCAAGGTGGGGCCTGCATGAGCAGCCACCCCAAAACCACTACTTTTTACTCTCTTTTTTTTTTGTTAGCTTGTTAGTACACCACCACGTCAGTACACCACACTCCATCTAGCCACCTGCTCGTCCAGCGTCTCTGGACGTGGACGGTGTATACATGGGGCCTCATGGTGGGTCCCACATGCACGTGGCCCACATGCATATTTATATATATACATATATTAATATATATTATAATAATATAATATAATATACTACTACATACATATATATGCATATATGAAGGGTGGATTTCACCTAAAATGCGGTGGACCACACCGTCTGATGGATGGAGTGGATTCAACATAATTTGGTGGGGTCCACAACATTCAAGGGGAAAAAAGAAAGAAAGAGAGAGAGAGAGAAAGAGACAAGAGAGAAAAGGCGATGATGGTGGGGAGGGACCCCGCCACTAATGGGCCCTCCCAAATACAATGCATTCATCAAGTGGGTCCCACACAAGTGGCCCTACAAAATGAGATTAATGGTGAATCACCCACCTTGTTGGCCTCCTTCTTGCTCCCTTAAACTTGTAAGCTCATTGCCTTCGCGTTCAACGGTGGATGATGGACTTTTAATGGTGTGGATGAGAGATGAGAGGGTGGGCCACACTTGGAGTTTTGGGAGAGGGAAAGAGAGAGCTTGGATTTCTCATGGAATTTTCCATGGGATTTCTTTTGAGAAAAGAATGAGGGAGAGAGAGAAGTAATGGAAGGAATGGGTGTAGTTAATGAGGCATGGGTTTGTTTGATTTTTGTAAAAAGGAGGAATGGTTTGCTTTGAAATTTTTGTAAAGGAGATATGGTGATGGAAGAGAGAGTGGACTTTTGAAAAAGGGGAGGGATGGTTGTGTACTTGAGGTATGGTGTGACTTAACTTGTACTTGATTGATTGATTGATGGGACATCTCGTAGAGATTCCCTCGAGATTCGCAACGTGCGGCGTTTCTTCGAACCGAACTCAGACCGACATCTTCTAGCCTGGATATCGGGTCGGTGCGTGAGTCGCGGCGTTGGAACCGCGGTGACGGCGCGGTCGCTAAGATACAAGTTTCGGTTCGAGCCGACTTGGTATGGAGGACTCGGCTTAGGATCGCCGCAACGTTGGAAATGGGTCGAGGATTGCCGGAATTCTACCGGTAGGATCCCGGAAGCCTACGGAACGGTACAGACTATTGTACGGGTCTTACAATAAACCAATAGCCTTACAATTATAAATCAATTCACAATGCTGAAATCAAATCACCTTAATAAATAAGTATTAAGAGATTGATACAAATTCAGTTCTAAGGACAACCTTACACCATAATAAACAAGGGCTTATGGTAGGACAACCTTATTTCTAGAACGTCTTTTGGATCAAGAACTCAATTTTAATAGAAATAAATGAATAGCAAAGAATTGAAATTAAATGCAGAAATATAGATCTAATTTATTACAACAATCCCCACACTTGCTTGAAATGTAAATTGTTACAACATTCACATCCACATGTACATTCCACACAATTGAATGATAAAAGATATGAAAATTAAGCAAGCATTCAATCCACAAGACAAAGAGTTATAGTGGTTCGCCTGTGTGTACACCAACTGTCTTTCAACAGCCACACAGAATGCTACTCCACTCCTAATATCCTCACACAGGGGATATTACTGTTCACTATCAAATAGGTTTTCACAGGTTCACCCAAAACCTTTACAATTGTGTCTTTTTCACTTGGGCGTACACAATTCAAAAACCCCTCTTTTATGAGTTTTCTGGCTCTCCTCAGATAACCAATACAATGAGATTTTTCTGGCTTAACCTCAAACAAAACCAAAAGAAATGAAATTTTACAGAATTGTAAAATACCTGGATTTCTCCTTTTTGTAATAGCCCGGTAGAACCAATCGGAGTAGATGCTTGAATGTCAAAGTTCAATTTCCAATACTCACTTTAATATGGTTCTAAGTTCTAATAGATTTTAGATTTTAACCAGTTGGGCGTAGCTATATTTGATTTTGATTCCAAGAAGAAGGAATAAGGTAATTCCTCTTTTCAAATAAGATTGGAATATAGAAACAAAATCAAATTAAATAAGCTAGCAAAAAGAGAAAGCAATTATGCACAAAATAGCTTAAAAACAAACACAAACTTATCTCAGAGTGAAGCCTTAAAAATATTATGAATTAAATCAAAAACTCTGAAATTCGTGTTTAATTTATAGAAGCAGAAATCGCATCTACGACTAGTCTTAGGAACCTTCGACTGGTCGTAGATCTAATGGATATTTGAAATAAAGAGCGTGATTTTTGAAAGTCGTTCCACGACTGGTCTTAGGGAACCTACGACCGGTCGTGGGTCACCTACGACTAGTCGTAGATCTCTACGACTGGTCGTAGGACCATAAAATTGCTTGCTGAACTTTAAGTCGTAGACTTACGACTGGTCGAGATCGAGTCGAAGTCACTCCTATGACCGGTCGAAGGACCACCAGGACTGGTCGTAGGTGTACCAAAATTTTTTTAAAATTCTCAACAACTTAGGACTGGTCGTGGAATTTCTTGGACTGGTCGAATCAATGCCAGGACTGGTCGAACAGGGGCTAGGACTGGTCTTAGAACAGACCAAAAACCTATTAAAGATATAATTGAGTTATGTATCTGAAATGACCTACTCTAAGGTCAACCTAATGGTCATTCAAACCTGAAACATGTCGTATGGACATTGAACTTCAACCATTCAATGAATGTAGACATTTGAACCTTATCAAGCTTGAGATCTTAAACTTGTTGTAGCTTTAATCTTAAAATCTTCATCCCCTTGAAAACTACTTCATGCGTTGCTCTTGAGTCTTGAAGTTGTTTCTTGAGTCTTGAACTTCAACATTATAACTTTGAACATTGATAGGATAATGAAGTACACTTTGTATTTCATGAAGACATCCAATGTCATGAAGTGTTGATGCAACGTCTTGAACACATATAAATCACCATACAAACACAAGACACAGATAGATGTTTTGACACATCAAATTTAACAACCAAAGAACATGATACCATAGCACTTACATAGGTTAGGTTATAGGTTATATAGTTTTGGGAATTGAGAATAGGTAAGGTTTAGGTTTGTTTGATTTTTGTAAAAAGGAAGGAATGGTTTGCTTTGAAATTTTGTAAGGAGATATGGTGATGGAAGAGAGAGTGGACTTTTGAAAAAGGGGAGGGATGGTTGTGTACTTGAGGTATGGTGTGACTTAACTTGTACTTGATTGATTGATGGAGGGACATCTCGTAGAGATTCCCTCAGATTCGCAACGTGCGACGTTTCTTCGAACCGAACGCAGACCTGACATCTTAGCCTGGGTATCGGTCGGTGCGTGAGTCGCGGCGTTGGAAACCGCGGTGACGGCGCGGTCGCGCTAAGATCAAGTTTTGGTCGAGCCGACTTTGGTATGCAGGACTCGGCTTAGGATGGCGCGCAACGTTGGAAATGGGTCGAGGATTGCCGAAATTCGACCGGTAGAATCGCGGAAGCCTACGGAACGGTACAGACTAAGGTACGGGTCTTACAACTCTCCCCTCCAAATAAAAAATTTCGTCCTCGAAATTTACTCAATCATCGCAAGAGAACATAACTCATAATAGAAGAGGAACAAGACATCGTCATAGAAAATCGAAGACAGTATACAAGATACAATATAAAGTCAATCATCAAAAAGATGGGGATAGCGCTCCCGAATCTCAGCCTCACGCTCCCAGGATGCCTCATCAGCAGAATGGTGACCCCACTGAACCTTCACCAAGGGAATGACCTTGGTCCGGAGGACCTGCTCCTTCCGATCAAGGATACGAACTGGCTGCTCAATGTAAGAAGCGTCCTCACGAACCTCCAACGGCTGCCAATCAATAACAGGTACCACGTCTGACCACACCTTCATTCTCAACATAGAGACATGGAAAACGTTGTGGACGCCAGACAACTGCGGTGGCAAGGCAAGCCGATAGGCCACGGCGCCAACGCGCCCAGTGATCTCAAAAGGTCCTATAAATCTCGGGGCAAGCTTGCCCTTCGCTCCAAATCGAACTACGCCCTTCATGGGCGAGACCTTGAGATACACATGGTCCCCTACGTCAAACTCCAAGGGACGACGCCGGCGATCAGCAAAACTCTTCTGCCGACTCTGAGCTGTGCGCATCCTCTGCCTGATGATATCAATAGCCTTTGAAGTCTCCTGCACAAGCTCGGGACCTAGGAGACGCCGCTCTCCAACCTCGGTCCAACAACTCGGAGATCTGCACGGTCTGCCATACAATGCCTCAAAAGGAGTCATGCCAATGGTCGCCTGATAGCTGTTGTTGTATGCGAACTCAGCCAATCGCAGATGCTCATCCCAGCTACCCCCAAAATCAATCGCGCAGGCCCGAAGCATATCCTCAAGTATCTGATTGACCCTCTCGGTCTGGCCATCGGTCTGCGGATGATACGCGGTGCTAAGCTGCAAATCAGTGCCCATAGCTCTCTGGAAGCTCCTCCAAAACTGAGATGTAAACCTCGAGTCTCGGTCAGAAACGATCGAGACTGGAATGCCGTGCAATCTCATGATCTCCTCGATGAATAACCTCGCAAGCCGGTCCAAAGGCCAAGTCGCACGCATCGCGAGAAAATGTGCCGACTTCGTCAGACGATCCACAACAATCCAAATGGCGTCATGACCGCGCTGAGTTCTCGGCAAGTCCATAATGAAATCTGTCGACACGTGCTCCCACTTCCACATCGGGACGCTCAACGGCTGCAATAGACCAGGGGGTCTCTGATGATCGGCCTTGACACGCTGGCATGTGTCACACTCGGCCACAAAACTGCAATCTGGCGCTTCATCCCGCCCAGCACAGAAATACTGTCTCCTCATATCACGATACATCTTCGTCGAGCCAGGGTGGATAGAAAAACGCGATCGATGTGCCTCGGTCATAAGATCTCTGCGCAACTCTGGAATATCCGGGACACATAATCGGCCTCTGAAGCGAAGTCCACCATCAGATCCAATCTGCCAATCTGTCTGACTCTCAGATGCTGCCTCTGCTCGGTAATCCTGTAACGACTCATCTGTCTGCTGAGCATCGATCACCCTTGCGACAAGAGAGGGTTGGAATCGACAGGCTCGATAACTGAACGATAGAAGACTGCAGACCAAAATCAAAGTCGTACTCTGCTATATCCTCGAGCATCCTCCACTCCTGCATCATCATGTGTGCCACCAGGCCTCGTGGCTGACGGCTGAGGGCATATACCACCACGTTTGCCTTGCCTGGGTGGTAATGGAGGTCAAAATCATAGTCTTTCAAAAGCTCCATCCAGCGTCTCTGTCTCATGTTCAGTTCAGACTGAGAGAATAGATACTTCAAGCTCTTGTGGTCAGAGAAGAGCTCGAACCTGATCCCATAAAGATAGTGTCTCCACACCTTCAGTGCGAAGACGACTGCTGCCAGCTCCAGATCATGCGTGGGATAGTTCAGCTCATGCACCTTGAGCTGACGAAACGCGAAGGCTACAGGCCTGCCATGCTACATCAGGACAGCACCCAAACCAATACGTGAGGCATCGATAAATACAACAAATCCATCACTCCCAGAGGGAAGAGTGAGGACAGGAGCGGACGTCAGACGGTCCTTCAACTCCATAAATGCTCGCTCGCATGCATCAGTCCAAACAAAATCTGCGCCCTTCCGAGTCAACCTGGTCATCGGGGCAGCAATACGGGAGAAGCCCTCAATGAAACGCCGATAATAGCCCGCCAAACCAAGGAAACTGCGAATCTCGACGCTGTCGTGGGCTGGCTCCACTGACGCACTGCCTCAACCTTCGAGGGGTCCACTGCGACACCCTCCCTCGTCACCACGTGACCGAGGAATCTCACCTCCTCCTGCCAGAACTCGCACTTCTCCAGCTTCGCATACAGCTGGTGGGCACGGAGGGTCTGCAGAGCGATCTCCAAATGCTACATATGATCCTCGCGAGTCCTCGAATATATCAAAATGTCGTCGATGAAGACCACAACAAACTGATCGAGATATGGACGGAAGACCCGTTCATCAACTGCATGAAGACCGCGGGTGCATTGGTCAGTCCAAAAGACATGACCTGAAACTCAAAATGACCGTAACGCGTCCGGAAAAACCGTCTTCGGGATATCCTCCTCTCGGACACGAATCTGATGATAACCGGAACACAGGTCAATCTTCGAAAAGAACTGTACACCCTGCAGCTGATCAAATAAATCGTCTATCCTCGGGAGGGTGAGTACTTGTTCTTAATCGTGACCCGGTTGAGCTCGCGGTATCGACGCAGAGCCTCAACGAGCCATCCTTCTTCCTGACGAAGAGTACCGGCGCTCCCCAAGGTGAACTGCTCGGACGAATGAATCCCAACTCACGAAACTCATCCAACTGACGCTGCAACTCACGCAATTCCATCAGTGCCATACGGTACGGGGCCTTTGAGATAGGCGCGGTACCAGGCACAAGATCGATCTGAAACTCAATATGACGACGCGGCGGCAATCCCGGAATCTCCTAGAACACGTCGGGGAAGTCACAGACCACCGGTAACCGATCAATACACGATGCAACGGGCTCCTCAACTGTACAGGACATCAAACGTGACAATGGCTCTCCTCGGGGCTCTGCAATGAACTGAAACTGTCGCAAGCCGGGTATGTAGAACGTGACTGTCCTCGTGGAACAGTCCATGATGGCATGGTACTCGGCAAGCCAATCCATGCCCAAGATAACGTCAAAATCTGTCATCGGTAGCACAAATAAGTCAGCAGGTAAGAATATATCACCGACCAGAACAGGGCAAGACGGACAGAAACGGCCCAATACTGTAGTCTTCCCTAAGGGCGTCGATACGGTCAATCCCTCACTGGCAGACTCAGTCGGTAATCCAATCGATCGGTAAAAATCCTCAGACATGAATGAGTACGAAGCGCCGGAATCAAACAATACTCGGGCGATGCATGAAGAGACAGGAAGTATACCCTCAACGACTCCTCCTGAGGTCTGTGGGTCCTACTGAGCCGCATAAAACCTAGCCTGAGCTGGCTGGGGAGGTGCCTGTCCCCTCTGAGGTCCCTGGTGCTGCTGCTGCCTCTGCGGCTGCCTATGCTGCTGTCTCTGCTGCTGCTGGGGCCTCCGTGGCTGAGGTGTCTGAGGTCGCTGCTGATGGGGCCGCTGCTGCTGTGCTGAAGGCTGCTGCTGTGGTCGCGGCTGTCCTGGAGACTGATGCGGCCCTCTAGACTGCTGCAGATGGGGATGGGGGCACTCAGATATGCGGTGTCCAGAACCGCCACATCGAAAACACGTCCCAGGAAATAACTACTGGGGTGGCGCAGAAGGCACCGTGACGCGTTGTGCTGCTGGTGTCACTGGTACTGCTGGTACTCTAGCGGGTGGATGATCCCTATACCTCTGTGGTCGTCGATGCCGCTGAGAGCTATTGGACTGGGCTGGCCTCTTCCGGCCTCTCCTCTGATCTCGACCGCTCTGAGAGTCAGCCCACTCAATCTCGTAGATCTGGGCCCTTCGTACTACCCCCTGAAAGGTCGAGAGCTCGTGCCCAATAACACGGCCTCGAAGACCGAAACGTAAGCCGCTCTCGAAATGACAGACCTTTCGCCCCTCATCATCAACCATATATGGCGCAAACCGTGACAGCGCCACAAAGCGTGCCGCGTACTGCGCCACGGACATGTCTCCCTGTACTAGAGTCTCAAACTCTCGTGCCCTCTGACGACGAATGTGGTCGGGGAAGTACTGCTCCTCGAATCGGCTAACGAAATCCTCCCATGTCCAGACATGATCAGGTCCTGCGACACGGGTAACAGAGGTCCACCAGTGCTCTGCCTCGCCCTGGAAAAGGAATGTGGCCAATCGGACTAGCTGCTCGGTCGTACATGACATAATATCAAAAATCTTCTCCACATCGGAGAGCCATTTCTCAGCTACTGTCGGATCTGGCTCGCCCTGAAATCGTGGAGGATCCATCCGTCTGAACTCGCGAAGAAGGGCACTCGCGCGCTCCTGCTCTGCCTGGGCTGGAGAGAAACAACTGGGCGTCTGCCCTGCCCCTGAAGTGCAGCTGTCACAGCCTGTAACATCTGCTGTAACTGCGAGGCACTCACAGACACCGTCGGATCCGCACCGGTATCAAGTGGAGGAACATCATCCTCAGAAGAAAGGGAGCAGGGATCTCTGGCGGTGGGACGGGAGGCGCGGGGGGGGTAAGGTTAGAGCCTCAGGTGGCGGAGTGGGAATCGAACGGGTCACTCTCCTGGGCGGCATGTCCTATGGAAAAGATAAGGCGTCAATCAATTCGAGAACTGCGCGTTAAGGAAGTCAATCGGAAGGTTTCGCACTTGGAACCTAACCGCCTTGAACTCATAGTAAATGTGATGCCGTTCTCGGTTATCTCCAAGTTATGCTCTGATACCAACTTCTGTCACGCCCCGAACTCGGAGACCGGGCTCACAAAATTTCCGATCGACGAATCCGGCACCGACAACCTCCTTAAAACCCCATTCTCGGCTCCCAGCGCCCATACGCCAGGTTCCGATCCTGGGATGCTACAAGGAGGATTTCTAATAATCCATTTGATTCGTAATGAGCATAACCACAAGCATAACCCACGAACAATAACTACAAGAACACCATCACAAAATCCACTATGAACAAAAACTTTGAATACAGTGCGTATAAAGGGAAATACAAGATAGCGGTAATATCAAAACATTAAAAGCTCGGCGGCACGCTCCAACAGCGGCGAGACTACAACTGCGTCCTGGCGTAACCTGCACGCATCAATCGTACATAAGCTTATAGAAAGCTTAGAGGGCGGGGTAAATGTGTGCTAACGTGCTCAGAATGCAATGCCGGAGTAATGCGGAATCATGCTGATGAGTACGAAAATGCAACCAGCCGTACCAAGGCTATGCAGTACAAGATGTGAATGCTATCGGCCATATCAAGGCCATGCGATGCAATATGTAAGTCAAGCATGCCAATCCTCATACCAATGCAACTCCTCACAAGAGCATCAAATCAGTACGGTTCTCAGTCTAGATAATCACCGGCGTTCAGTACACACCAAATGGCACTGTCTCTCTCCGAGTAGCACAGTCCAAGTGAGCGTAAGAAACCTCACTATCCGCCTGGCCAATAGTCAGCCAATACCTATCCGGCACGTCGATAGCGAACCCATTTCCGAGCTGGTCAAACTTAGCCTAGTAATGCCCCTACTCTCGGGCGAGTAAGGCCACACCCCTTTCCAACCGACCACGACACAGTGGGAGACGCGGCCTCATGGTATTCGGCCCTCGTGCGCTCATATATCCACTCGGTCTCGACGTTGGAGTCATCCTCTGGTACCATCGGGTTCAGGGACTCTCACCCAGGGACATCTATGGCGCCCCAATTGCTTGGAACAAGATTTTTCGGTATCCAACCAGCCACCCACGATATATCTGTGGAGGCTATGGCCCTGATGTCGCTAGGGCATATCACAATCACACAGATGCAAATGCATGAGCCATACTACCAATCATGCAACCATCCTGCGTGAAGTACGCGCTCATGTAGGGAAACCCCGCCTATCAGGGAGCCCGTAAACAGTCTGCCCGAAGGCATATGCTATGATCAAACACTCCTCATCTCAAGCATACATATGATGCGTATGATCATGAATCATGGGTTGTGCTAAACATGTTATAAAGCAATAAACTATCCTCTCAATGAAGATGGGCCTATATGGCCTACATGAAACAGATACGGGCCTATCAGTGGCCTTAGGGAGAGTTATAATGTGGACATCGAACCAACATTACTCGTACAATGTGGACGTCAAACCAACATTGTCCCCAAGGCTCGGCTCCCCTCAAATACCATTAAATAAATCCTGGTGGAATCACACATTGCAAATATGCCTTAGGTACATCCCATTGGGCTTTAAATACATTAAATGGGTCGTATCTCATAGGCCTTATATTCATCAAGTGGACTACCTCAATAAGCCTCACCAATGGGCCTTAGGTACATTGCAATGGGCCATCACCCATGGGCCTTACATTCATCACAATGGGCCTCACAAACATGGGCTTATACAAACCCAAGTGGGCCTCAACAACGGGCCACAAATACATCAAATGGGCCTCATAACGTGGGCCTAAATATATCAAGGTAGGCCTCAACAACGAGCCTATGAACACAACAAGATGGCCTACATCCATGGGCCAATGTACACCAAAGTGGGCCTTAATGGGGGGGGGGGGGGGGGGGCACAATTACATCAATTGGGCCTAAGCACACTAGCCCATATGCATCTAAGTGGGCCTCAATAGCGGGCTACCAAAATGTTATTTTCCTATCCAATCTGTTTATATGGTCATATGGACCAAGGCCCACCATAATGTTTACTTTTCATCCAATCTATTCATAAGGTCAAGTGGACCTTGGCCCACCATGAATGAAAATTTATATGCCGTCCAAAATGTTTATAAGGTCACTCGGACCTGGGGTGGGCCTAGAGCCCACCTAAATGTTTATTTACCAACCGACCTGTCCAGTGAGTCACGCGGCCAGGGCCCACCGTAATGTTTATTTGCCAACCGACCTGTTGATAAGGTCACATTAGCAGGGTCCCACCGTGAGGTGATTCACAAATCCAGCCCATACATTATGTGTGTCCCACCGTCTGAGGGTCCAGACCAAGTTTCAGCCACATCCAAACCTCAGGTAGGCCCCACCATGTGTTTTTATATGATTTAGGCATGTCTTCACATGATTTTAGATGGCATGGCCCACCTGAGATCCGTATACATCTGATTTTTTTGGGTTAATCGTAGCCAGGGGGAGGCCCACCCAATGCACGGTTTTGATGTTTGAAACGCATCAGTGGGGTCCACAGCTGGGCCGTGAGGCCCAGCCCATTCCGTCCACCGCCAGCAGCAGCAGCAGCAGCGCTGCCGCGAATTTTTTTATTTTATTTTATTTTTTTGTTTTGGGGCCCACTGAGATGTGATTCACAATCCAGCCCATCCATTATGGGTGTCCCACTTTTCTGGTCGTCCAGGCGAGTTTCAGCTTTATCCAAACTTCGGGTGGGTCCCACCAAGTACTTTTATATGTTCAGGTATGTCTTTACATGATTTTAGAGGGTATGGACCACCGGTGATCAGATCACCTTACGGTTTGGTTCAACGCCTAAAATGATCTGAAAGACATAATGGACGGCGTGGATCAGTCTCAAACATCAAGGTGGGGCCTGCATGAGCAGCCACCCAAAAGCACTACTTTTTTTACTCTTTTTTTTTGTTAGCTTGTTAGTACACCACCACGTCAGTAACCACACTCCATCTAGCCACCTGCTCGTCCAGCGTCTCTGGACGTGGACGGGTGTGTATACACGGGGCCTCATGGTGGGTCCAACATGCACGTGGCCACATGCATATTTATATATATACATATATTAATATATTATAATAATATAATATAATATACTACTACATACATATATATGCATATATGAAGGGTGGATTTCACCTAAAATGCGGTGGACCACACCGTCTGATGGATGGAGTGGATTCAACATAATTTGGTGGGGTCCACGACATTCAAGGGGAAAAGAAAGAAAGAGAGAGAGAGAAAGAGACAAGAGAGAAAAGGCGATGATGGTGGGGAGGGACCCCGCCACTAATGGGCCCTCCCAAATACAATGCATTCATCAAGTGGGTCCCACACAAGTGGCCCTACAAAATGAGATTAATGGTGAATCACCCACCTTGTTGGCCTCCTTCTTGCTCCCTTAAACTTGTAAGCTCCTTGCCTTCGCGTTCAACGGTGGATGATGGACTTTTATGGTGTGGATGAGAGATGAGAGGGGGCCACACTTGGAGTTTTGGGAGAGGGAAAGAGAGAGCTTGGATTTTCATGGAATTTTCCATGGGATTTCTTTGAGAAAAGAATGAGGGAGAGAGAGAGAGAAGTAATGGAAGGAATGGGTGGAGGGAATGGGGTGTTGTAGTTAATGAGGCATGGGTTGTTTGATTTTTGTAAAAAGGAGGAATGGTTTGCTTTGAAATTTTGTAAAGAAGGAGATATGGTGATGGAAGAGAGAGTGGACTTTTGAAAAAGGGGAGGGATGGTTGTGTACTTGAGGTATGTGTGTGACTTAACTTGTACTTGATTGATTGATTGATGGGACATCTCGTAGAGATTCCCTCGAGATTCGCAACGTGCGGCGTTTCTTCGAACCGAACTCAGACCGACATCTTCTAGCCTGGATATCGGGTCGGTGCGTGAGTCGCGGCGTTGGAACCGCGGTGACGGCGCGGTCGCTAAGATACAAGTTTCGGTTCGAGCCGACTTTGGTATGGAGGACTCGGCTTAGGATCGCGCGCAACGTTGGAAATGGGTCGAGGATTGCCGGAATTCTACCGGTAGGATCGCGGAAGCCTACGGAACGGTACAGACTATTGTACGGGTTTACAATAAAAAACCAATAGCCTTACAATTATAAATCAATTCACAATGCTGAAATCAAATCACCTAATAAATAAGTATTAAGAGATTGATACAAATTCAGTTCTAAGGACAACCTTACACCATAATAAACAAGGGCTTATGGTAGGACAACCTTATTTCTAGAACGTCTTTTGGATCAAGAACTCAATTTTAATAGAAATAAATGAATAGCAAAGAATTGAAATTAAATGCAGAAATATAGATCTAATTTATTACAACAATCCCCACACTTGCTTGAAATGTAAATTGTTACAACATTCACATCCACATGTACATTCCACACAATGAATGATAAAAGATATGAAAATTAAGCAAGCATTCAATCCACAAGACAAAGAGTTATAGTGGTTCGCCTGTGTGTACACCAACTGTCTTTCAACAGCCACACAGAATGCTACTCCACTCCTAATATCCTCACACAGGGGATATTACTGTTCACTATCAAATAGGTTTCCACAGGTTCACCCAAAACCTTACAATTGTGTCTTTTTCACTTGGGCGTACACAATTCAAAAACCCCTCTTTTATGAGTTTCTGGCTCTCCTCAGATAACCAATACAATGAGATTTTTCTGGCTTAACCTCAAACAAAACCAAAAGAAATGAATTTTACAGAATTGTAAAATACCTGGATTTCTCCTTTTTGTAGCAGCCCGGTAGAACCAATCGGAGTAGATGCTTGAATGTCAAAGTTCAATTTCCAATACTCACTTTAATATGGTTCTAAGTTCTAATAGATTTTAGATTTTAACCAGTTGGGCGTAGCTATATTTGATTTTGATTCCAAGAAGAAGGAATAAGGTAATTCCTCTTTTCAAATAAGATTGGAATATAGAAACAAAATCAAATTAAATAAGCTAGCAAAAAGAGAAAGCAATTATGCACAAAATAGCTTAAAAACAAACACAAACTTATCTCAGAGTGAAGCCTTGAAAATATTATGAATTAAATCAAAAACTCTGAAATTCGTGTTTAATTTATAGAAGCAGAAATCGCATCTACGACTAGTCTTAGGAACCTTCGACTGGTCGTAGCTCTAACGGATATTTGAAATAAAGAGCGTGATTTTTGAAAGTCGTTCCACGACTGGTCTTAGGGAACCTACGACCGGTCGTGGGTCACCTACGACTAGTCGTAGATCTCTACGACTGGTCGTAGGACCATAGAATTGCTTGCTGGACTTTAAGTCGTAGACTTACGACTGGTCGAGATCGAGTCGAAGTCACTCCTACGACCGGTCGAAGGACCACCAGGACTGGTCGTAGGTGTACCAAAATTTTTAAAAAATTCTCAACAACTTAGGACTGGTCGTGGATTTCTTGGACTGGTCGAATCAATGCCAGGACTGGTCGAACAGGGGCTAGGACTGGTCTTAGAATAGACCAAAAACCTATTAAAGATATAATTGAGTTATGTACCCGAAATGACCTACTCTAAGGTCAACCTAATGGTCATTAAACCTGAAACATGTCGTATGGACATTGAACTTCAACCATTCAACGAATGTAGACATTTGAACCTTATCAAGCTTTAGATCTTAAACTTGTTGTAGCTTTAATCTTAAAATCTTCATCCCCTTGAAAACTACTTCATGTGTTGCTCTTGAGTCTTGAAGTTGTTTCTTGATTCTTGAACTTCAACATTATAACTTTGAACATTGATAGGATGATGAATGTAACACCCTGAAATTCGGGGGTCGAGTATGAAATCAACTCCCGAGTTTCAGCGCATCACTTATGCAACATACACAATGCTGGTTAAATGTTGTCTGATTTAGCGCAATAAACATGAATGAGATTATACCAAAATAGTAATTCATACTCCAGTTCAATAGTATAAAAGCAAGCGGAAGACTGAAATTTTATATTCAAAGTATGTAAAGTAACAAAATTTTCTGAACTCCAGAGTATGAGTACTAGCTGAGTACCAATATACATGTATTGTTTCTAAGTCAAAAACTAAAATACAATCCTCAAGAGAGGCCCTGAAAATCTCGCCATGCAGCCGGCCTAAGCAAAGCCGTCAGAGTACTGCATAAAGGAGAACTCCTCCTGGTCCTCATCAAAGTCGGGCTCCGGCTCCTGAACCAAGGCGCCATCTACACCTGCGACAGAGTCTGGTGGGTGTTGGAAACACCGTCCCGTAACGTGGGAGTGAGTAGCTAACTCAGTGGAACAATAAAGCATAAGTTAACATGTTATCGAATCAATCAAGCAGTAATGATAAAGCAGTACAAATCAAACATTTCTAACTACTCTTGTTAAGTGCAAAAATGATATGACATGATGCTGTATGCCCTTGCCAAACCACCCTCAAGCGACATCATCTTACGTTCGCGAATGCTAACTCCCTCAGTGCGCCACATCTACAAAGCACATGCGGTGCGATGATGCTCATGATTACCAAGTTTTTATTAGTCCATTTCAACCAGCAGTATTGGAAAACTAAGGTACCTCCCTTGTATCATTCCCAACATGATCCATTCTAGGGTCGTCAATCCTAGATAATCTCATACGATATTATGGTTTGAGAAGCGTAGTGAAGGCATCGCAAAGGGCTCGTCACCCGTCAGCGCGCGGATACAGATCTCACCGTATGCGGCTCAATTGCTGGCCGTCAGCTCGAGTACAGGTCTCACCGTACTCGGCTCAATCACTAGCCGTCAGCTCGAGTACAGGTCTCACCGTACTCGGCTCAACTCACACTCTAGTTGCTGTGAAAGACTCGTCGCCAATCACAGACCCTTGGAGTGTACTCGATGATACTACGGAGGACTCGTCGCCCGTCAGCACGAGCACAGGTCTCACCGTACTCAGCTCTCGCCGTAAGTATCGACAGCTCGAATACAGTGTCTCATACCACCGTATTCGGCTCACTAGTTTGGTTGCTCAATGGTCACTACGGGGAGGCACATGGCCCCAGCATAGGCCGACAGCTCGACCACGGTGTCCCATACCACCATGCGGCTCATGCGACTTAGCGGATCTAGGTACCATGGTTAAACGTGGATCGTCACTGGTAAGTTTGGTACCCTAGGTTCAAGCCAGTAGCGACCAACAGGGTGAAACACACAGATACACTTCGGTTTAGTTGACGAGCCTGACTAGCTCGAGCGCACCACAAGTTGAGCGATATGGAGCGCAAAAGCACTCCGTGTGGCCAACCACTATCGCCAACCGAAGTACGACTCGGGTTCGCCAGACACGTCCTTGTGGCGACATGAATCTCAGCCACAATCGCAAGTCTGGTACCGAATGTTTGGACTATATACATAGTCCCAAACTCAAACAGTTTTCATCCATAGCATGTGAAGTAAAGCATGACAAAACAAGCAGTACAAGCATGTTAGTGGGCATGTTATAAAGCAGGAAGTAACAAAAACATGAGTAAAGCATGTTGCAAAGCATGTTGTAAAGCATGTGATAAAGCACTATCCACATAGGGATGCAATTTCGTACACATTACAAGTGAGTGGTTCTAGCGAACCACCGCATGGAGGGAAACCTACTTGTCTCTAAGGGAGTCGGGAATCCCATATCAGCACCTCTCTAAGGCACTAATACATGAACATTTGCGCACACGAGCGTTTACACAAATACTTAGAATACACTATTTCAACATACACGACGTATGTTAACAAAATACGTGTTAGGGTTGTCTCTACGCCGCGTGAGTATTTTACCCATGTATCTCACAATCATACAGCAAATAATCATTACAATTGCATTTCCAAAATCCACACGTATGCGGTATTTCTAGAATACACAATTTCAACATACATGACATTTACACATGAACATGTATTTTTGCGATTCCTTTCGCCAAACTAGTATTTACCCATATATTATATAAACATACATTAATAAACATGTCAAACATTTTCCCAAAAAAAATACGTATACGGTATTCTACGTATATCTAGAGTATGTGAAATTCCATATTCTACAACGTTAATCGAAACAGGAAACGGAAAGCACTTGTACATGTGCATTTACACGCAGATCATGAATCTATCATTATCTGACATTGAAAGCGTTGAAAAACGTAACTTATACACTTAAAGTCCTCACCTCAGCCCTTGGAATTCCAAACAAATCAGCAGGGTAGTAAAGCTTCCGTATACGGGAGTTTTCTAGCCTAAAGAGCGCGGAATCGATTAGCTTTTCCATAACCTACAATAATCATACCTCAAATCAGACCTAGGGTTAGGGTTTCTTACCTCCAAACGGGATGGATACCGCCGGGAAAATGCCAGGAATGGGCGGGTAGGTCGTGTGTGATGAGTGGAAGCAGTAGGAGGAAGGTGGGTCCCACAAATCCAAGCTCTTCTCTCTCTTTTCTCTCTCTCTCTCTCTAGGGTTTTTCTCCCAAATTCATATAGCTGTGAGAGGGGCTGTTCTAAGCCCCTTTTATAGCCAAAAACATGTCTAAAATAGACTCAGGTTCAAGGGTGGCTGCATATATAGGCAGTTCGCCACTTTCCAAGTTCAAAAGGGATGTTCTGATGGCCCTCCTTGAGCCGAACGTCAGACTTAAGCTCACCATCTATGGATCTACGTGGGATTACGTTTTCGACTCGATCGGATTCCCAGATCGCACGTGGCGGACCACTTTCAATTCAACGGTCAGTGGGCCACGATCAGAAATTCTAAGTACATGTAAATGTTCCTGAAATTTTTCTCAATCCGAGGGTGTAATTTGGTCTGATTCTGACGGTCAGGTTGCTTAATACTGACGCGCAACCGAATGATGCCAGATCACTATTCCTGATATTTTTATTTGGATGAGAATAGTGTTTTTCACACTCCCTCGCTCCAGAGTGAAAAGAATGGCCGTGGGACATCGGAATCATTTGATTTTTGAGATGATTGCCAAGCCCAGTGGGGCGGTCCTAGTTCGTTAGCTTCGTGGTAATCGGACTCCCGATGTGCGATCTAGACCTAATACGAAGTTTCGTTTCATTCCCGAGAGCAGACGGGTAATGAGTTTGGTTCTAGACTTTAGGGTAACCTAGAGTCACTAATTCTGCAAGTTTTGGGTCTTGCAGATCGTATTTAAAGCGATCCCAACGGATTTCATGCTAACCGAGTTTAGTACTTAGTTAACTTTGTTAAATTTCTAAAGGATTTAATCCTACGTGATTTCTGGTCGAGGCGGGTACTCGACCCAATGTACGGAAATTTACAGGTCGTTACAATCTACCCCCCTTAAACAAAAATTTCGTCCTCGAAATTTATACTTTTCGTAGTCTCGAGAATCTGAGGGTAGTTCTTTCTGACCTCGGCCTCAGTCTCCCAGGTAGCTTCCTCCTCGGAATGATGTGTCCAAAGCACCTTCACAAGTGGGATGACCTTGCTACGTAGTACCTGCTCCTTCCTATCAAGGATACGCGTCGGGCGCAGCTCGTACGTAGCATCCTCACTCAACTGTACCTGCTCCCATCTGATGATATGCGCAGGATCAGGAACATACTTCTTCAGCATAGAGACATGAAATACGTTGTGTACAGAAGCAAGTGGCGTACGCAAAGCGAGACGATACGCCACAGCACCCACTCGATCCAATATCTGAAATGGACCGATAAACCTCGGTGTGAGCTTCCCCTTCTTCCCGAACCGAAAGACTCCCTTCATAGGGGAAACTCGGAGGAACACATGATCCCCAACCTCGAACTCCAGCGGTCGCCGCCTCGTATCGGCGTAACTCTTCTGTCTGCTCGGCGCTGTGAGTAATCGACCTGATAATATCTATCTTCTCTGTAGTCGTCTGGACCAACTCCGGGCCAATCAGGCTACGCTCACCAACCTCTGCCCAACAGTGCGGTGCCCTACAAGGTCGACCATATAAAGCCTCATATGGTGCCATGCCAATAGTCGCCTGGAAGCTGTTGTTGTAGGCGAAACTCTGCGTACGGAAGACAGTCATCCCAGCTGTCCTTGAAGTCCAACACAACATGCTCGCAACATATCCTCCAGAATCTGATTCACCCGCTATGTCTGCCATCAGTCTGAGGATGAAACGCAGTACTGAACTTCAGCTTCACACCCATCGCCTCCTGGATACGAGTCCAGAAGATAGATGTGAACCGCGTGTCTCTGTCCGACACGATCTCTAAGGGAACTCCATGCAGACGGACGATCTCTCTGATGTACAGTCTAGCCAGCTAGTCTGCAGAGTTCGTAACTCTGATAGGGAGGAAATGGGCCGATTTGGTCAACCGCTCCACAATCACCCAAATAGAATCGTGTCCCTTCCTCGTCTTCGGCAGCCCTGATATGAAGTCCATAGAGATGAAGTCCCACTTCCACTCTGCTATAGGCATGGGCTGAAGTAGTCCAGGAGGTCGGCGATGTTCTGCCTTGACCTGCTGACACGTCAGACATCGAGACACATACTCAGCAATGTGGGCCTTTATGTATCCCACCAATAAGTCTGTTCATATCCTGGTACATCTTCGTGCTACCAGGATGCATCGCAAGCTTCGAGTTATGGGCAGACTCGAGAAGCTAGGTCTCAAGTCAGCCACATCAGGAACACATAGGCGGCCACGGAATGTAACCCCCATCAGAACCAACTCTCCACTCGGAGTCCACGGCGTCGCTAGCCTGCTCTCGAAGCTCAGACAGCGTATATCACCCTTTTGGGCCTCAACAATCCTGTCGTCAATAAGTGGCCGCACCCGAACGTGTGCAACACACTCAAAAGGCTCCTCGACAGTGAGTCTCTGCTCGAAGTCGCGTACAAAACTCCATCATGTCCCACTCGGCTATCATCAGCGGTGCCGCAAATGCAATCGCCTTCTTGCGGCTCAACGCGTCTGCCACAAGGTTCGCCTTGCCAGGATGGTAGGAAAACCTGGAACTTGAAGTCCTTCAAGGTCTCCATCCATCGCGCGCTGTCTCATATTCAAATCCCGCAGTGTGAATATGTACTTAAGGCTCTTGTGGTCGCAGAAAAAGCTCGAACTCCTCACCATAGAGGTAATGTCTCCAGAGCTTCAATGCAAAGATGACAGCTGCCAACTCCAGGTCATGGTAGGGTAATTCTCCTCGTGCTTCCTTAATTGTCTCGAGGCATACGAAATCACCCTATCCTTCCGCATCAGAACACAACCCAAACCAACGCGAGACGCGTCAGTATATACCGTGTACTTCACCCCTTACTCTGGCAATACTAGCACAGGGGCGGACGTCAACTTGTCCTTCAGCTCCTTAAAAGCTGCCTCCGCCTTCTCATTCCAGGCTAACTTCAGATCCTCTCGAGTCAACTGCGACAATGGCCTGGCAATCTTCGAGAAGTCCCGAATAAAACGTCTGTAATACCCAGCCAGACCAAGGAAACTCCTCACCTCAGTAACCGACTCAGGCTGCTGCCAATCCTGAACCGCGGCTGGCACCTTGGCAAAGGTCCACTGCTATCCCATCCTTGGACACAACATGTCCCAGGAACTTGACTTCCTCCAGCCCAGAAGTCGCACTTCTTGTATTGCGCAAACAACTGGTCTTCTCCAACGTACCCAATATGCTCGCAGGTGCTCCTCGTGCTCCTCTCAACTCGTGGAGTATATCAAAATATCATCGATAAAGACGATGACGAATCGGTAAAGGAAGGGCCGAAATACCTGGTTCATCAGATCCATGAACACGGCTGGTGCGTTCGTCAGACCGAACGACATCACCAAGAAACTCATAGTGCCCGAAGCACGTCCTGAAGGCTGTCTTCTGTACATCCTCCTCTCTACGCGCAACTGGTGGTACCCTGACTGAAGGTCAATCTTCGAGAAATACTTCGCCCCCCTCAACTGATCAAACAGATCATTATTCTATCTTGGCAAAGATACTTTTCTTCACCGTGACCTGGTTCAACCTACGGAATCAATACACAACCATAGTGACCCGTCCTTCTTCTTCACGAACAACACAGGTGCCCCCCAAGGAGACACACTAGGTCGAATAAAACCTTTCTCTACGAGTTCGTCGATCGATGTTGTTTGCAGCTCCTCCATCTCACATGGAGGCATACGATAAGTCGGCAACGAGATGGGCATCGCACCAGGCGTAAGGTCAATCGTAAAATCAAATCTCATGCCGAGGAAGTAAACCAGGGATAGTCTTAAAGACTCCAACAAACTCCCGAACCACTGGCGTACCCTCCAGTGTCGGACCATCAATCGGCACACAAGTAAAGCAGCATAACAATCAACTCAACAGGGCCAACTGACCTGCACTGGGAACGTGAAAGCTGTGCCGTCAGGTCCATAGGCAGTCACGATCCGAGCATCGCAATCTATCTCCGCCCTTATCTTGGCGAGCCAATCCATGCCAGTATAACGTCGTAGTGCCATAGCGGAGCAACAATAAGGTCGACGAGCACTGTGCTGCTACCCAAAACTATCGAGCAACCCTCGCAGAACTGTGTGACATCCGAACAGGTCCCGGTAGCCGTAGTGAGTCTCATTCCCTTAGTGGGAATCATATGCAAAGATAGACGTTTCACCGCCCCACAAGAAATAATAGAAGTGGTGGACCCAGTGTCCACCAATAAGGAAACAGGAGTATCATGAATATAAGCCGTACCCTCAAAAGCCGTCGGTGTCGATATCGACGTCTCTGGTGCCTCAGTGTCACGCCCCAAACTTGGAAACCGGGCTCACAAAATTTCCGATCGCCGAATCCGGCGCCGACAGCCTCCGTAGTACCCCATTCTCGGCTCCCAGCGCCCATACGCCAGGTTCCGATCCTGGGATCCTACAAGGAGGATTTTCAGCATGAATTTTTTTTTTTTTTTGTAATGGAGCATAACCACAAGCATAACCAAGACACAAAACAACAACACCACATATCCACTATATCAAAAACTTTTAAGTACAATGCGGGAAGGAAAATACAATGTAATGATATCAAAGAAAACTCCAAAAGCTCTAGAAGACTGCTGCACGCTCCGAGCTCAACGCTGCTGCAACCTAACGCTACCTGCATGCATCTATCGTGCATAAGCTTACAAAAGCTTAGAGGGTGGTGAAAGTGTGTGTAAGGCGAGTGCCAAATGTACAATATCAGAGTAATGCGGAAATATGCGGTAAGTCCATGAATGCTATCAGCTATACCAAAGCTATGTAATGCAAGGCATGAATGCTGTCGGTCATACCAAGACCATGCGATGAGAGGCCTATGTAGCCAAATGTCATATGCGAGATGCAAAGCAAGCGTGCCAGTACTCATAAGTACACATATCAGTATAGTTCCTCTCTGGATATCACCGGGGTCCAATACACCTCACACTGACTGCCTCCTCCCTAGCTGCACAGTCAAGCGAGTGGAAGAGACCACACTATCCGCCTGACCAGTAGTCTGCCAATACCTACCCGGCTCGTCGATAGCGGACACATTTGCGAGCTGGTCAAACTCAGCCTAGCTTATAGCCCCCTCACTCAGGCGGATAAGGCCACACCCCCTTCCAACCGACCACGACACAGTGGGAGACGCGGCCTACTGGTATTCGGCACTCGGGCGCTCGTGTATCCACTCGGTCTAGACGTTGGAGCACCTCCTGGTACCAAAAAGGTTCTGGAATTTTCACCCAAGGACATCCTAAGTGCCCACAATGCTAGAACAAAGTATTTTCGGTATCCGATATGGCCATCCACGATGTGCCTGTGGAGCCACGGCCCTGATGTCGCTAGGGCGTGCAGTGATCAAGTCACACATATGCGAGATGCATGAATCACACCGTCAAATCATGCAGCAATCCATGCGCGTACAATGCGATAATGTGGGGCACTCCGCCTCATAAGGAGTCCCCTAAGTGGTCTGCCCAATGGCGTATGCTATGCTCAGTCACTACTCATATCAAGCATACATATGATGCGTATGGGTATGAATCATGGAGCTATACTAAACATGTTATAAAGTGATGAACTATCAACAAATGTGGGCCTACTAATGGGCCCTAGGGAGAGTTATAATGCGGACATTAAACCAACATTATTCTACAATGTGGACGTCAAACCAACATTGCTCCCAAGGCATAGCCCGCTATAAGACATCATTACACAAACCATGGGTAAATCATACATTGCAATGGACCCTAAGGACCTCCCGTTGGGCCTCGACCTATGGGCCTTGGATACATCAAGTGGGCCGCATCATATGGGCCTTATATAAATCAAGTGGGCCACATTAATGGGCCTTAGGTACATTGCAATGGGCCATATCCCATGGGCCTTTGAAACATCACAATGGGCCTCGTAACATGTGCCACAAATACATTGAATGAGCCTAAACACATGGGCCATGTATACATCAAGGTGGGCCTCAACAACGGGCCACAAATACATCCAAATGGGCCTAATCACATGGGCCTGACATGTATACCAAGGTGGGCCGTTATACATATCAAATGGGCCACATCAAGGGGGCCGCACCAATGTAAGTGGTGATAAAGAATTCCACCATTAAAATTCCTAGGGCCCACCATAACATTTATTTCTCATACAATCTGTTCATAGGGTCACCAAGAACTTGGTGGCCCAAGGGTCTAATGGTGGACGTTCAATCGTCACTATACAGTGTGGTCCACATGATAACTAGATCTATCTTATTTTTGGCCCCACGCCTTAATACAAGCTTGCCAATGGGGGACTGTTGGATGCAACACAAGTATCATGGTGGGGTCCACATGAAAACCCACCATCCCTTATAATATAAATATACAACATATAATTTATATAATATATATATATACGATATTATATAAGATATAATATTATATATAATATATATATATATATATTATATATATATATATACACACACACATATACACATGCACCCACATGTGCATACTCACACACGCACGCACGCATGCACTCACCCACACACGCACACTCACACACACACCCTGCACGCTCACACACACAGGGCCCCACCGTCCACTGGACGGTAGAATACAACACATGCATCAGGGTGGGTTCCACCGTCCGCCTGGACGGTGGATGCAAAATACATACATCAGTGTGGGTCCCATGTGGGGCCCACTGTAACATTTAATTTCCATCCACCCCGTTCATAAGGCCACGTGGACTTGGATGAAGGGTGAAAACAATTTTCACCTTGATCCGAAACTTCTGTAATGCCCAAAAGGGCTTCAATGGTAGAGTTCAATTCACACTGTTTCATGTGGTGTGGGCCACCTGAGTCTTGGATGTGGCTCAAATTCGCAGGGGACCCACCTTACGGGGGTGGTCCACCCCATGGACGTGTGGATACAACATATACATCATGGTGGGGCCCATGGCAGGGGCCGTGGGTCCCTGCCTCTTGGCCGCCCGTCCGGTGAAACGCAGCAGCTGTTGCTGCTACTGTGTCAGTGCAGGCAGCAGCGGCTGCCTTATTTATTTTTTTTTTATTTTTGAAAATCAAAAATTTTAAGGTTTTTCTGATGTGGGGTCCGCAATAAGGAAATCCGACCCTGCCATCGGATTCCATGGTCCATAGCCAACCCATCAAGCCCAATATCGGGCATTTTTTTCGGTGTACAGAAATGTCAAGGAAGTTTTAAAACGGTGAAAATCGTCGTTTGCTATGCTATGGCCCACCTGAGGGTCAGATTAACCTCATATCTTGGCTCAACGCCTAAAATGTGCTGGCAAATAGGGTGGACGGCGTGGATTGGACGCATACATCAAGGTGGTGCCTACATGAGCACCCACTTCCAATGCCTTAGAAAAGGCTGATTTTTGTTTTTTTTGTTTTTAAACGTGCACAGAGTCCCTGGACTCTCTTCCCTTTATATTTTTTTTTTGTGTTTGGGCGTGCAATGCTCTTAAGGTGGGCCCTTTATAGGTGGGCCACACATGGTGAGGTGGTGTGGTTACCATACATATGTAAAGTGGGCCCCACCTTTAGATGGTTTGGATCCAAAGCATGCTCCATTGTAGGGTCCATCCAAGTGGGCCACACAATCATAACATCACAAGAAAAGAAAAATGAAAGAGGAGAGAGAGAGAAGAGCGGGACACACGGGTGATAGAGGGACCCCGATACATGGGCCCTCCGTTACATGATCTACAACATACATTAAGTGGGTCCCATTTCATATGGGCCCACCGATCAAATCAACGGTGGAGATCCGTTCTCCACCGAAATGGGTGGTCTAAATGGCCATGTTATGCAAAGAAAGTAAACATCATGATGGGGTCCATGGAGAATGGCCCCATCATGGATTGATCTTAAAATCAAAGTGGACCATTGGCCACATTTAGGGTCCAAAATGAGATCCATACCATTGATCGGTAGGCCACACTTGGCCCATCATCAAAATAAGAAATCTACACCTATAGAAGCACCCACCGGTTGATTTCTTCGGTCCGTTGGGAAGCCAACCTCCTTGTGCTTCACTTCGACGGTGGAGATAGGAAATGGATGGCTAGGATGAGAGGTTTTGGGAGGGGAAAGGTGGGCCTCACTTTGCTTGTCTTCTCTCATGGAAGAGCTCCCAACGTGGGGTTTTTCCTTGCTTGGAATTGTGGAGAAATGAGAAAAGAAAGAGAGAGAGATAAGAGAGAGGAGAGAGAGTGATGTGAGGTGAGTGATGGATGTGAGTGATGGATGTGAGTGATGGGTGAGGGGGAGGGATGGATGGTTGACTTTTGGGCTTGCTTGCCTTGTGGAGAAAGGAAGCATGAGTGCTTGTCATTGAAGTGATTGATTGATTGATGTGATTGATTGATGTGATTGATTTGACATGTTGTAGAGATTCTCTCGGGATCGTAAAAAGCGGCGTTTCTTCGAAATAAACGTCGGCTCACATCTTCTGGTCAGGGTATCGGATCGATGCGTGAGTCGCGGCGTTGGAACCGCGGCGACGGTGCGGTCGCAATGATACAGGTCTCGGATTAAACGACTCGAATCTAAATGATGTGACTTACGATCGATCGCAAACGTCGATTATCAGTCGTGGATTGCCGGACTCGACGACGGAAATGATCGCAGGATTCATCGGAACAGTACGAACTAGGATACGGGTCTTACATCAGCAACAAGTGTATGTACACGAGCCTGATGCTGGCGGTTCGGCTGAGGAGCAGGGGTAGGTGGGTGCTGTGGCGGCCTGAAGGGCGGCAAAGGAGGTCGGAATGAAGGATGTGCAGGAACGGTCTGTAGCGGCGGAGCTGATATGGCCTGTGGATAAGGGCGACCCAATCTCTGCTGTGGCGCAAATCCGCTAGCCCTCATGCGCAAGAAGCAGCTCTCGGCAGGGTGTCCTGGTTTCCCGCAAAACGTGCAGGTCACCAACGGGTGTCTCATAGGAACAACTGGCGCTGCGGCCCTGGGGGGAGAATCAGCCCGAGGCCTCTTGCCTAAGATAGGCCTGCTCTGTACATCCTGTCGCGGTCTCGCAACCATAGTACCACGTGATCGGGCCAAACGGTCCAATCCTACTCGGCCGTCATAGACATGTGGACCAACGCCGCATACGTAGGATAGTGTGGCAGCATAGCTTCGACCGTATGTCAGGTCGCAAGCCCCCAGTAAATCGTCGCATCCTCATCTGCTCATTGACGGGGATGGTCGAGACAAAGCGGCCCAACTCAGTAAATCGGTGCTCATACTCCATCACCGTCATGCCTCCCTGTCTGAGGCGCAGAAACTCGTCCTCCCGCTCAGCCGATACGTCTGCGGTAATACTTCTCGTGGAACCGAGACTCGAAAGCCTCCCAGGTCCACACGAAGTCTATGCGACCATGCGCAGCACACTGTCCCACATAAGCTGGCCTCCCTCTCAAACATAAAGGTAGCCAACTCAACCTGCTCTGCCTCGGAGCAATGTAACATCCGTAGCATCTTGGAGATGCGGTCCAGCCAGAACTCCGCCTCCTCGGGTCTGTGAGAACCCACAAATGAGGGAGGCCTCAAGCGCTGTGAAATCGCTCGAGAGACCACGCATACCGACATCTCTAGTAGGAGGTGCGATGGGTGTAGGCAGAGGCGCATCCTCAAACCGAGCAGGAGGCTCAGAATCCTCCTCAGGATGCGTAGATGTCGTAGGTGGAGTCGCACTACCACCGTGGGACAAGGCCTCAGCAATAGTGGTCATAAGCTCCTGATGCTGCTGCTGTTGTATCTGCTGCTGTTGCTGCTGCATCTGCTGCTGATGCATCATCACCATCAGCTGCTCAAATCCATCAGGCGGTGGAGCAGCCTGAGAATCATACTGCGCAGCAGATGACGGTCGATACTGCTCACGGACCGGGGGCGTGTAAGGTGGCTGTCCACCGGTAGGACCAGCAGAAGGCTGATCAGATCCCAACCCTCTGTCCGTAGGACCGCCACTACCAGAAGGAGTCTGGTCCATAGAGCCGGTCAGACGAAGATGTGCCGTGCTCCGTGTATACTGCCGCGGCATGCCCTATACAACATAGGGTAGATCATTTGTGAGATAAGGCACAATACACATCATAAAGCACTTAAGCATTCCACACATCATCAATACAAAGAGGCTACATGCTTTTCATTACCCAAAATTGTCATAATACATGGACTACAGGGTTACATGAATCATGACAGAAAATCACATAATAGCCAATACATCTACTACAACAAAACACCTAAAACATGCTACTACCTACAAAATCTGCATAAACAAAACCACACAAACCGCCTATCGCGGTAACCAAAAAACAAACAACAACATACAACAACATGGATGACTAAGCATCGAAGAAGCAGGCGGTGGAGGAGCATTCTTGTCCTGCGCACAGCACAGGATGGCCTTCAACGTACGGGACATCTTCTTGAAACTTTTCTTCATATAGGCTTCATTCTTTTCAAGCTTGGCTCGAACTTGACCAATCTCTTGTTGCAGGGCGGCTTGCCCCTCCTCAAGACGGGCCAATCGCGCATCAAAGCATCTCTATCCATACCCTGCTCCTGAGCCGCAGGGGGTGAACTTTCCTTGGTGTCCTGAGCCTCAGGGTTTCTTCCTGTATGTCATCACCGCCCTCCTCATCACTCTCCTCGCCGGCACTATCCGACTCATCGCCAGACTCGTCGAGTCGGGCTTGCCGCTGTTGAGGGTCGATCTTCATATTCTTGAGTGTCGCCTCACTTATGATTCGGACCGGTTCAAGATCCTCCATATTCAATTGTAGCCTACATCACGAGCCATCCTGCAGATCAGACGGCCAAATGGGAGCGAAAGATTGTTCTGGCAGAACGAAACAACATGCACTATCTGAGATAGGATGAACGTGGGCAGGCATATGTCGTCCCTATATGTCCCATCTTGTACAAGAAGTCCACCATCAACCGAGTACATTCCGTGCGGTTACCGACCGTGGGTACACATTATAGGTGAAAATGTGATGGAGTAAACGGAAGTCCTCGGCCATCTTTGTCGCCGCAATGCAATTTCCTCTCTTCCAAGTAACCCGGCGACCACAAAGATATCGCGTGCGGCGATCCCTTTCCCGCGCACTTCTGGAGAAGTTGTCACTGCGGTGAACCTGACCACGTGGTAGCCTCGTGATCCGAGCCACTTCATCCACTGTAATCGTGCGTCTAATGCCCCTCATAGAAAAAGTAAACTGAAGAGGCTCAACTGATGAGTCCACGATGTGAGCATAGAAAGCGCGAACCGTGTTCTCACATGCAGGGGACTCGCCATCAAACATAGTGTTCCAACCGATGTCCACCAGGCAATCCATCAGTGGGTGTAGCCCGAACATCCTTTCATCCACATGAGCTTCAAACACAACTTTGCGGCCCGCGAAGCGCCCATATTCCATGCCTATCGGGTAAGCATTCCCGACGGGATGGTCAGGATCCAAGTCTCGCTTCGACCTAAACTCCCGCACGGTTGCTTGTGCCGGCCCCAACATCAGATCTTCTTCGGGAATGGGCTGGCCTACTTGGGCCGGCATCATTGGCCGCGATTTTCCTCTTTCCCATGAGAGATAGGATGGAGGAAAGGAGGAGAAAATGGTAGCCACCACACCAAGGAGGGCCATGGAAAATTGCCAAAAGGGGGGGGGGGAACAAGGGGCTGATCTCTTTGCTCCACCACAAACAACAATCCAATGGGTGTGGAAGGAGCACTAGAGGTAGGAGGAAATGAAGAAGAAAAGAAACAAGAAGAAAGTGGAATGGGTTAGTAGATTACCCGATTTTGAGCTCCAAGGAGGGGTATGAGAGCTCCAACTTGAGAAAATGGGGAAAGGAGGAGGTTAGGGCTGTTGTGGAAGGTTGGGGTGGGTGTGTAAGTTGTGGAAGAAAATGGAAGATTTGGAGGTTTGGAGGGATGGGTTTTGAGAAAAATCGGATTTGGGGGTGGAGGTGCTTGAAAAGAGGGGTGAAATGAGAAGAAGGGTGCTCCAGCCCCTTTTATCCCAACCAAATGCCAAAATGGCACATGCCACAGTGTAGAGGGGGTCAGGCCGACCCACCTCATGCTCGGAATCACGCCGAAAAATCGGTCGGACCGCGGTCCGCCACCCGAGCCGCGGCGCCGCCGCGGCCGGACTTGGCCGAGCCGCGCCGCCGCTGTCTGGTTCAACTTGGCACGTGTCCAGGGTGCCAAATGCACCCTGGTTGGTTTGAACACTTGATAGATTAACGTGGGGGGCCCACGGACTCAGTTCGGCTCCAGAACGGTCAGTTCTCTGGGAATTTCTTAACCAATCTGATTTTTCCTGATTTTTAACGACTAATTTTTGGTGGATTGTGATCTTGACACGTCAATAGACGGTCACGGGGTGATTTGGAGTCCATGTGTTCGGTCAGGATCGAGTACAAACTCTATCAACACTCCCGTTTTTAATGAATTTCACCGAACGGTGAAATCGGGAGACCCTAGGACTGTTTCTATCATTTTGCGCACCCTCCTAAGTATAATGCGTCAGCGTACGTAGTGGGGACATAACTCAGGTCCGGTTTTAATCAAAATCATGCTTTGATACCAACTTGTAACACCCTGAAATTCGGGGGTCGAGTATGAACTCAACTCCCGAGTTTCAGCGCATCACTTATGCAACATACACAATGCTGGTTAAATGTTGTCTGAGTTAGCGCAATAAACATGAATGAGATTATACCAAAACAGTAATTCATACTCCAGTTCAATAGTATAAAAGCAAGCGGAGGAAGACTGAAATTTTATATTCAAAGTATGTAAAGTAACAAAAATTTTCTGAACTCCAAAGTATGAGTACTAGCTGAGTACCAATATACATGTATTGTTTCTAAGTCAAAAACCAAAATACAATCCTCAAGAGAGGCCCTGAAAATCCCGCATGCAGCCGGCTAAGCAAAGCCGTCAGAGTACTGCATAAAGGAGAACTCCTCCTGGTCCTCATCAAAGTCGGGCTCCGGCTCTTGAACCAAGGCGCCATCTACACCTGCGACAGAGTCTGGTGGGTGTTGCAAACACCGTCCCGTAACGTGGGGAGTGAGTAGCTAACTCAGTGAAACAATAAAGCATAAGTTAACATGTTATCAAATCAATCAAGCAGTAATGATAAAGCAGTACAAATCAAACATTTCTAACTACTCTTGTTAAGTGCAACAAAAATGATATGACATGATGCTGTATGCCCTTGCCAAACCACCCTCAAGCGACATCATCTTACGTTCGCGAATGCTAACTCCCTCAGTGCGCCACATCTACAAAGCACATGCGGTGCGATGATGCTCATGATTACCAAGTTTTTATTAGTCCATTTCAACCAACAGTATTGAAAAACTAAGGTACCTCCCTTGTATCATTCCCAACATGATCCATTCTAGGGTCGTCAATCCTAGATAATCTCATACGATATTATGGTTGAGAAGCGTAGTGAAGGCATCGCAAAGGCTCGTCACCCGTCAGCGCGGATACAGATCTCACCGTATGCGGCTCAATGCTGGCCGTCAGCTCGAGTACAGGTCTCACCGTACTGGCTCAATCACTAGCCGTCAGCTCGAGTACAGGTCTCACCGTACTCGGCTCAACTCACACTCTAGTTGCTGTGAAAGACTCGTCGCCAATCACAGACCCTTGGAGTGTACTCGATGATACTACGGAGGACTCGTCGCCCGTCAGCACGAGCACAGGTCTCACCGTACTCGGCTCTCGCCGTAAGTATCGACAGCTCGAATACAGTGTCCCATACCACCGTATTCGGCTCACGAGTTTGGTTGCGCAATGGTCACTACGGGGAGGCACATGCACCCCAGCGTAGGCCGACAGCTCGACCACGGTTGTCCCATACCACCATGCCCGGCTCATGCGACTTAGCGGATCTAGGTACCATGGTTAAACAGGGATCGCCACTGGTAAGTTTGGTACCCTAGGTTCAAGCAGAGTAGTAGCGACCAAACAGGGTGAACACACAGATACACTTCGGTTTAGTTGACGAGCCTGACTAGCTCGAGCGCACCACAAGTTGAGCGATATGGAGCGCAAAAGCACTCCGTGTGGCCAACCACTATCGCCAACCGAAGTACGACTCGAGTCGCCAGACACGTCCTTGTGGCGACACATGAATCTCAGCCACAATCGCAAGTCTTGGTACCGAATGTTTGGACTATATACATAGTCTCAAACTCAAAAAGTTTTCATCGATAGCATGTGAAGTAAAGTATGATAAACAAGCAGTACATGCATGTTAGTGGCATGTTATAAAGCATGAAGTAAAACATGAAGTAAAGCATGTTGCAAAGCATGTTGTAAAGCATGTGATAAAGCACTATCCACATAGGGATGCAATTTCGTACACATTACAAGTGAGTGGTTCTAGCGAACCACCGCATGGAGGGAAACCTACTGTCTCTAAGGGAGTCGGGGAATCCCATATCAACACCTCTCTAAGGCACTAATACATGAACATTTGCGCACACGAGCGTTTACACAATACTTAGATACACTATTTCAACATACACGACGTATGTTAACAAAATACGTGTTAGGGTTGTCTCTACGCCGCGTGAGTATTTTACCCATGTATCTCACAATCATACAGCAAATAATCATTACAATTGCATTTCCAAAATCCGCACGTATGCAGTATTTCTAGAATACACAATTTCAACATACATGACATTTACACATGAACATGTATTTTTGCGATTCCTTTCGCCAAACTAGTATTTTACCCATATATTATATAAACATACATTAAATAAACATGTCAAACATTTTCCCAAAAAAATACGTATACGGTATTTCTACGTATATCTAGAGTATGTGAAATTCCATATTCTACAACGTTAATTGAAACAGGAAACGGAAAGCACTTTATACATGTGCATTTACACGCAGATCATGAATCTATCATTATCTGACATTGAAAGCGTTAAAAAACGTAACTTATACACTTAAAGTCCTCACCTCAGCCTTGGAATTCAACAAATCAGCAAGGGTAGTAAAGCTTCCGTATACGGGAGTTTTCTAGCCTAAAGAGCGGAATCGATTAGCTTTCCATAACCTACAATAATCCTACCTCAAATCAGACCTAGGGTTAGGGTTTCTTACCTCCAAACGGGATGGATACCGCCGAGAGAAAACGCCAGGAATGAGGCGGTGTAGGCCGTGTGATGAGTGGAAGCAGTAAGTAGTAGGAGGAAGGTGGTCCCACAAATCCAAGCTCTTCTCTCTCTTTTCTCTCTCTCTCTCTAGGGTTTTTCTCCCAAATTTGTATAGCTATGAGAGGGGCTGTTTAAGCCCCTTTTATAGCCAAAAACATGTCTAAAATAGACTCAGGTTCAAGGGTGGCTGCATATATAGGCAGTTCGCCACTTTCCAAGTTCAAAAGAGATGTTCTGGTGGCCCTCCTTGAGCCGAACGTCAGACTTAAGCTCACCATCTATGGATCTACGGGGATTACGTTTTCGACTCGATCGGATTTCCAGATCGCACGTGGCGGACCACTTTCAGTTCAACGGTCAGTGGGCCACGATCAGAAATTCTAAGTACATGTAAATGTTCCTGAATTTTTCTCAATCCGAGGTGTGTAATTTGGTCTGATTCTGACGGTCAGGTTGCTTAATACTGACGCGCAACCGAATGATGCCAGATCACTATTCTGATATTTTTATTTGGATGGAAATAGTGTTTTTCACACTCCCTCGCTCCGTAGTGAAAAGAATGGCCGTGGGACATCGGAATCATCTGATTTTTGAGATGATTGCCAAGCCCAGTGGGGCGGTCCTAGTTCCTTAGCTTCGTGTTAATCGGACTCCCGATGTGCGATCTAGACCTAATACGAAGTTTCGTTTCATTCCCGAGAGCAGACGGGTAATGAGTTTGGTTCTAGACTTTAGGGTAACCTAGAGTCACTAATTCTGCAAGTTTTGGGTCTTGCAGATCGTATTTAAAGCGATCCCAACGGATTTCATGGCTAACCGAGTTAGTACTTAGTTAACTTGGTTAAATTTCTAAAGGATTTAATCCTACGTGATTTTGGTTGAGGCTGGTACGGGGTACTCGACCCAATGTACGGAAATTACAGGTCGTTACAATGAAGTACACTTTGTATTTCATGAAGACATCCAATGTCATGAAGTGTTGATGCAATGTCTTGAACACATATAAATCACCATACAAACACAAGACACAGATAGATGTTTTGACACATCAAAATTTAACAACCAAAGGAACATGATACCATAGCACTTACATAGGTTTAGGTTATAGGTTATATAGTTTTGGGAATTGAGAATAGGTTAAGGTTTAGGTTTAGGAAACCAGGTTCGGGATCGGGTTTAGATTTGGGTTTTCAAGTTTAGGTTTAGGTTTAGGTAAGGGAGTTGAGATTAGTATTTGGTGTAGGTTTAGGTTTAGGGAATTGAGAATAGGTTTAGGTTCAGGTTTAGGAAATCGGGTTCGGGTTCGGGATCGGGTTTAGGCTTAGGTTTTCATGTTTAGGTTTAGGTTGGTAGGGGAGTGAGTTGAGATTGAGATTTGGTGTAGGTTTAGTTTAGGGATTTGAGAATAGGTTAAGGTTTAGGTATAGGTTTAGGAAATCGGGTTCGGGTTCGGGATCGGGTTTAGGCTTGGGTTTTCAAGTTTAGGTTTAGGTTTAGGTTAGGGAGTTGAGATTAGGATCAGATGTAGGTTTAGGTTTAGGGATTTGAGAATAGGTTAAGGTTTAGGTATAGGTTTAGGTTTAGGTTTTAGGTTATAGGTTTAGGTTATAGGTTTAGGTTTTGGTTTTAGGTTTAGGTTAAGGTTATAAGTTCAAGTTATAGGTTATAGGTTATAGGTTATAGGTTAAGGTTTATGTTATAGGTTTTAGTTTAGGTTAAGGTTATAGGTTTTGGTTTAGGTTTAGGTTTAGGTTTTAGTTAATAGGTTTAGGTTTTGGTTTTAGGTTTAGGTTAAGGTTATAAGTTTAGGTTAAGGTTTAGGTTACAAGTTTTGGTATAGGTTAATGTTATAGGCTTTCGTTTAGGTTAAGGTTTAGGTTTTGGGTTTATGTTAAGGTTATAGGTTAAGGTTATAGGTTTAGGTTAGGTTTAGGTTTAGGTTATAGGTTATGGGTTATACCTTTGGGAATTGAGAATAGGTTAAGGTTTAGGTTTAGGAAATCGGGTTCGGGTTCGGGTTCGGGTTCAAGATCGGGTTTAGGCTTGGGTTTTCATGTTTAGGTTTAGGTTTAGGTTAGGGAGTTGAGATTGGGATTTGGTGTAGGTTTTGGTTTAGGGATTTGAGAATAGGTTAAGGTTTAGGTTTAGGAAATCGGTCTCGGGTTCGGGATTCGGTTTAGGCTTGGGTTTTCAAGTTTAGGTTTAGGTTTAGGTTAGGGAGTTGAGATTGGGATCAGGTGTAGGTATAGGCTTAGGGATTTGAGAATAGGTTAAGTTTTAGGTTTAGGTTTTAGCTTATAGGTTTACGTTTTGTTTTATGTTTAGGTTAAGGTTATAAGTATAGGTTATAGGTTATAGGTCATAAGTTTAGGTTATAGGTTTTAGTTTAGGTTAAGGTTATAGGTTATGGGTTTATGTTTAGGTTTTGGTTTTAGGTTTAATTTATAGGTTTAGGTTTTGGTCTTAGGTATAGGTTAAGGTTATAAGTTTAGGTTAAGGTTTAGGTTACAGGTTTTGGTTTAGGTTAAGGTTAGGCTTTAGTTTAGGTTAAGGTTTAGGTTTTGGGTTTATGTTAAGGTTATAGGTTTAGGTTAGGTTTAGGTTTAGGTTTAGGTTATAGGTTATAGGTTATAGCTTTGGGAATTGAGAATAGGTTAAGGTTAAGGTTTAGGAAATCGGGGTCGGGTTCAGGTTCGGGATCGGGTTTAGGCTTTGGTTTTCATGTTTAGGTTTAGGTTTAGGTTTAGGTTAGGGAGTTGAGATTGGAATTTGGTGTAGGTTGAGGTTTAGGGATTTGAGAATAGGTTAAGGTTTAGGTTTAGAAAATCAGGTTCGGGTTCAGGATTGGGTTTAGGCTTGGGTTTTCAAGTTTATGTTTAGGTTTATGTTAGGGAGTTGAGATTGGGATCAGGTGTAGGTTTAGGTTTAGGGATTTGAGAATAGGTTAAGGCTTAGGTTTAGGTTTTAGATTACAGGTTTAGGTTATTGAAATGGCCAAGCCCATATGTCTTAGAGGGGGGGTGAATTGGACTATGCCAAATTAAAATAAAATTAGCAGAATAAAGATAAATAGATAGCCTTACAATTATAGATCAATTCACAATGTTGAAATCAATTCAACCTCAATAAATAAGAATTAAGAGGTTGATACAAATTCAGTTTTAAGGACAACCTTACACCATAATAAACAAGGGCTTATGGTAGGAGAACTTTATTTCTAGAACGTCTTTTAAATCAATAACTCAATCTGAATAGAAATAACCAAATAGCAAGGAATTGAAATAAAGTGCAGAAATAAAGATCTAACTTATTACAACACTCCCCACACTTCCTTGAAATGTAAATTGTTACAACATTCACATCCACACGTACATTCCACAAAATTGAATGATAAATGATATGAAATTTAAGCAAGCATTCAATCCACAAGACAAAGAGTTATAGTGGTTCGCTTGTGTGTACACCAACTATCTTTCAACAGCCACACAGAATGCTACTCCACTCCTAATATCCTCACACAGGGGATATTAGCGTTTACTATTGTAAATGCTATAATTTATATCCCTGTTTGTTGTCAAATTTGTGGTGCCAAAATCACTGTTATATAACTTGCATAAGTGAAGCTCTCTCAAAGATCAACATTCATGAACAAGCAAAGCTCACAAGTACAAAGATCAATCTTGAATGCAAGAACTGCTCACAAGACATGACTCTTGAATGCAAGAACTGCTCACAAGACAAGACTCAAGCTACAAGACTTCAAGAAGAGTACAAGGCAGTTTGTAAAGAACTCAAGACACTTTCAAGATTGAACTACATCAAGACTTCAAGGCTCATACTTCAAGGTCACTAGTTCCTAATGTTTCAATGTCCTTACTTCATGGTTGAGGTTTGACTGACCTTAGGTTGACCTTAGAACTAGGTCACTTTGGATACATAAATCGAATGTTTATTTTACATAAGTTTGGTCTGTTCTTCGACTAGTCCTAGGCCTTCTTCGACTAGTCCTAGAGTTGCTTCGACCAGTCTAAGAAATTCCTCGATCAGTAGTGAGTTTGTTACAAAAATTGGATAATTTCTGTCAGGCTTCGACTAGTCCAGGAGTCTGTTCGACTAGTCGAAGGAACAGTGTCGACTGCATCTTCGACCAGTCGAAAGTCTTCGACTCAAAGTCCAGCGATGAATTTTAAGTTCTTCGACCAGTCGAAGGTGACCTACGACCAGTCGAAGGAGACCTTCGACCAGTCGTAGAACGGTCAAAGCTTATCGCGCCTGATTTTTCAAATATCTGTTATTGCTTCGACTAGTTGAAGAGCTTTCTAGACCAGTCGAACACGCGATCTGCTCACCTATAAATAGAGCACGAATCTCAGAAGAAATCATCGAATTAATTAATCCATTCAAGCCAATCTTCGTCGAACTTCTGAGAGATAATTCTGTGCTCTATCTAAGCTAAGTGTGCTTATTTAATATTTCTTTCTTAGCTTTATTTAATGATTTTATTTCTGCTATTCCAATCTAATTTGATAAGAGGAATTGTTATTCCTTTTCTTTGGAATCAAAATCAATTAAGGCAAGCCCTACTTGATTTAATTTAAAATCTATTAGAATTAGAACCATTGTAATTGAGTACTAGACATTGAACTTGGACATTCAATCATCTACTCTGACTTGGTTCTACCGGGCTGCTACAACGAAGGAGATAATCAGGTATTTTACATTTAATTGTAAATTCTTTTTGTTTTGGTTTCTTTCAAGATTTGCCAGAAAAATCTTGTTGTATTGGTTATCTGAGGAGAGCCAGGAAAACTCAGAAAGTGGGGTTTTTTAATTGTGTAAGCCCACAGACAAAGACACAATTGTAAAGGTTTTGGGTGAACCTGGGAAAACCTATTTTATTAGTGAACGCTAATATCCCCTGTGTGAGGATATTAGGAGTGGAGTAGCATTCTGTGTGGCTGTTGTTTAACAGTTGGTGAACACACAGGTGAACCACTATAATCCCTTGTGTTATGGTTGAATGATTTATACTTCTAATCTTTAATTATTCTTTTGTGGGATGTATGTATGGTGGTGAATGTTGTAATAATTTAATTCAAGCATTGTGAGAATTTTGTAATAGTTTAGAATTTATTTTCTGCTATTCCTTTATCAGCTTGATATTCAATTTCCTTTAAAAGTTGTTCCAGCAAGGTTGCCCTGCCATTTTTATGGTGTATGGCTGTCCCTAGAACAATACATTTGTGATTACAATTTATTTCAATTTAGTTTGTATTTATTTCTGTATTCCTCTTTGGTTTGAGATTTGACACAAAGATCTTTCTAGAAATAAGTTATCCTACCATAAACTCTGGTTTTTGGTGTAAGGTTGTCCTTAGAACAACATTTATCATCAACCTCTCAAGATCTAAGATCTAAATTTGAGGTTGTTTTACTTTCCTGCATTGTGATTTATTTTGGCTATCATATTCTTTTTAATTCCGCTGTTATAAGTTTTATTTGGCATTGTCCTATTCACCCCCCTCTAGGACATATAGCTAGGCCTTTTCAACTATCAAATATGTTTTCACATGTTCACCCAAAACCTTTACAATTGTGTCTTTTTAACTTGGGCTTACACAATTCAAAAATCCACACCTCTGAGTTTTCTGGCTCTCCTCAAATAACCATACAAATTGAGATTTTTCTGGCGAATCTCAAACAAAAACCAAAATAGAATGGAATTTACAAAATTGTAAAATACCTGGATTTCTCCTTATAGCAGCCCGGTAGAACCAATCGGAGTAGATGTTCGAATAAAAGTTCAATGTCCACTACTCACTTTAATATGGTTCTAAATTCTAATTGATTTTACATTTAAACCAGTTGGGCGTAGTTATATTTGATTTTGATTCCAAGAAGTAGGAATAAGGCAGTTCCTCTTTTCAAATGAGATTGAAATACAGGAACAAAATCAAATTAAATAAGCTAGCAAAAAGAGAAAACAATTATGCACAAAATAGCTTAAAAACAAACACAAACTTATCTCAGAGTGGAGCCTCGAATTCACTTAATTTTCAATGTTAAAAAATCTGAAATTCGTGTGCTATTTATAGCTGAAGAAATTCGTCTTCAACTGGTCCTAGGGTCACCACGACTGGTCCTGAAATAAATTAATTTTTGAATTTTTGAGCGTGATCGTATCAGACTGTTGTACGACCGGTCGTAGGAAGTCCACGACTGGTCGAAGGCCGTCCACGACTGGTCGAGCCCCTCTACGACTGGTCGTGCGACACTTGATTTAGTTGCTAGAGTTTAAGAGTCGTAGCTTTACGACTGGTCGAAGGTCGAGTCGAGACCATCCCACGACCGGTCGAGCAGACTCCAGGACTGGTGGTAGCCGAACTGGAAAATCCGATAAATTGCAACAATTCTAGAACTGGTCTTGGAACATCTTAGACTGGTCGAGACAGTGCTAGGACTAGTTGAACAAGGTCTAAGACTGGTCTTAGAATAGACCAAAAACATGTAATAATATTCAATTGAATTATGTAGCCAAAGTGACGTACCTAAGGTCAATCTAAGGTTTATCATACCTGGGACATGAAGTATGGACATTGAACACTTCATTTGCTTAGACTTTGATCATTACGAAGCTTGAGTTCTTCTTGATGTAGCTTGATTATTTCACAAATCTTGAAGTTAATGTCACTTTAAGTTGCACTTGAGTCTCGTACTTATATTTGAATCTTGAACTTCCACTTGCACTTGAATCTTGAACTTCCACTTGCACTTGAACTTGAGTCTTGACTTTGAGTTCTTCTTTAATATCTTCTACATTGTAGCTTGAAGTATCATAAAGCTTGAAGAATTCTTTGAACTAGACTTCAAGTGTTGACGTGGTGTCTCGAACAGAATTATCAAGATATAAACACACGACATATGAAGAAGTTTTGACACACAAAATTTAACAATCAAAGAGGAATCAAATCATAGCACTTACAGTTATAGGTTTAGATTTTGGTTTTAGGTTTAGGTTAAGGTTATAAGTTTAGGTTATAGGTTATAGGTTAAGGTTTAGGTTATAGGTTTTTGTTCAGGTTAAGGTTATAGGTTTTGGTTTAGGTTATGGGTTTAGGTTTAGGTTAAGGTTATAAGTTTAGGGTAAGGTTTAGGTTACAGGTTTTGGTTTAGGTTAAGGCTATAGGCTTTGGTTTAGGTTAAGGTTTAGGTTTTGGGTTTATGTTAAGGTTATAGGTTAAGGTTATAAGTTTAGGTTAGGTTTAGGTTTAGGTTATAAGTTATAGGTTATAGCTTTGGGAATTAAGAATAGTTTAAAGTTTAGGTTTAGGAAATCGGGTTCGTGTTCGGGATTGGATTCAGACTTGGGTTTTCAAGTTTAGGTTTAGGTTTAGGTTAGGGAGTTGAGATTGGGATCAGGTGTAGGTTTAGGTTTAGGGATTTGAGAATAGGTTAAGGTTTAGGTTTAGGTTTAGGTTTTAGCTTATAGGTTTAGGTTAAGTTTATAAGTTTAGGTTATAGGATAAGGTTTAGGTTATAGGTTTTAGTTTAGGTTATGGTTATAGTTTTGGTTTAGGTTATTGGTTTAGGTTTAGGTTTAGGTTTTAGTTTATAGGTTTAGGTTTTGGTTTTAGGTTTAGGTTAAGTTTTAGGTTACAGGTTTTGGTTTAGGTTAAGGTTATAGGCTTTGGTTTAGGATAAGGTTTAGGTTTTGGGTTTATGTTAAGGTTATCGGTTAAGGTTATAGGTTTAGGTTAGGTTTAGGTTTAGGTTATAGGTTATAGGTTATAGCTTTGAGAATTGAGAATAGGTTAAGATTTAGGTTTAGGAAATCGGGTTCGGGATCGGGTTTAGGCTTGAGTTTTCATGTTTAGGTTTAGGCTTAGGTTAGGGAGTTGAGATTGGGATTTGGTATAGGTTTAAGTTTAGGGATTTGAGAATAGGTTAAGGTTTAGGTTTAGGAAATCGGGTTCAGGTTCTGGATCGGGTTTAGGCTTGGGTTTTCAAGTTTAGGTTTAGGTTTAGGTTAGGGAGTTGAGATTGGGATTAGGTGTAGGTTTAGGTTTAGGGATTTGAGAATAGATTAAGGTTTAGGTATAGGTTTAGGTTTAGGTTTTAACTTATAGGTTTAGGTTTTGGTTTTAGGTTTAGGTTAGGATAAGGTTATAAGTTTAGGTTATAGGTTATAGGTTATAGGTTAGGTTTAGGTTATAGTTTTTGTTTAGGTTAAGGTTATAGGTTTAGGTTTAGTTTTAGGTTTAGGTTGTAGTTTATAGGTTTAGTTTATAGGTTTAGGTTTTTTTTATAGTTTTAGGTTAAGGTTATAAGTTTAGGTTAAGGTTTAGGTTACAGGCTTTGGTTTAGGTTAAGTTTATAGGTTTTGGTTTAGGTTTTGGGTTTATGTTAAGGGTATAGGTTAAGGTTATACGTTTAGGTTAGGTTTAGGTTTAGGTTTAGGTTATAGGTTATAAGTTATAGGTTATAGGTTATAAGTTATAGGTTATAGCTTTGGGAATTGAGAATAGGTTAAGGTTTATGTTTAGGAAATCGAGTTCGGTTTCGAGATCGGGTTTAGGCTTGGGTTTTCATATTTAGGTTTAGGTTTAGGTTAGAGAGTTGAATTGGGATTTGGTGTAGGTTTAGGTTTAGGGATTTGAGAATAGGTTAAAGTTTAGGTTTAAGAAATCGGGTTCGGGTTCGGGATCGGATTTTGAAGTTTAGGTTTAGGTTTAGGTTGGGGAGTTGAGATTGGGATTGAGATTAGGTTTAGGTTTAGGGATTTGAGAATACATTTAGGTTTTAGGTTTAGGTTTTAGCTTATAGGTTGGTTTAGGTTTAGGTTAAGGTTATAAGTTTAGATTATAGGTTATAGGTTAAGGTTTAGGTTATAGGTTTTTTTGTTTAGGTTTGGTTTTAGGTTTAGTTTATAAGTTTAGGTTATAGGTTTAAGTTTTGGTTTTAGGTTTCGGTTCCCGTTTATCCGTTTAGGTGAAGGTTTAGGTTATAGGTTTTGGTTTCGGTTCCGGTCTCGGTTTTGGTTTAGGTTCCGTTTAGGTTTGGGGTTTCTGTGGGTTTAGGTTAAGGTTCGGGTTTGGTTTGGGTTTGTGGTTTATTATGTTATAGGTTTAGGTTATAGCTTTGGGAATTGAGATAGGTTAAGGTTTAGGTTTAGGAAATCGGGTTCGGGTTCAGGATCGGGTTTAGAAGTTTCGGTTTATGTTTAGGTTGGGGACTTGAGATTGGGATTGGGATTAGGTTTAGGTTTAGGGATTTGAGAATACATTTAGATTTTAGGTTTAGGTTTAGGTTTTAGCTTATAGGTTTAGGTATAGGTTTAGGTTATAGGTTTAGGTTTTGGTTATAGGTTTAGGTTATAGGTTTAGGTTTTGGTTTTAGGTTAAGGTTATAGGTTTAGGTTCGATTTAGGTTTAGGTTATAGGTTATAGCTTTGGGAATTGAGAATAGGTTAAGGTTTAGGTTTAGGAAACTGGGTTCGGGTTCGAGATCGAGTTTAGGCTTGGGTTTTCAAGTTTAGGTTTAGGTTTAGGTTTAGGTTAGGGAGTTTAGATTAGGATTTGGTGTAGGTTTAGGTTTAGGGAATTGAGAATATATTTAGGTTTAGGGAATTGAGAATAGGTTAAGGTTTAGGTTTAGGAAATCGGGTTCGGGTTAGAGATCGGGTTTAGGTTTGGGTTTTCAAGTTTAAGTTTAGGTTTAGGTTAGGTTATGGGTTATAGGTTAAGGTTTAGGTTATAGGTTTTGGTTTAGGTTAAGGTTATACATTTTGGTTTTGGTTTTAGGTTTTAAGTTTAGGTTAAGGTGATAGGTTTAGGTTTAGGTTTAGGTTTAAGTTTTAGGTTTAAGTTATAGGTTTAGGTTATAGCTTTATGGAATTGAGAATAGGTTATGGTTATAACTTTAGGGAATTAAGAATAGGTTAAGGTCTAGGTTTAGGAAATCGGGTTCGGGTTTAGGTTTGGGTTTTCAAGTTTAGGTTTAGATTTAGGTTAGGGAGTTGAGATTAGGATTAGGTGTAGGTTTACGTTTGATGATTTGAGAATACATTTAGGTTTTAAGTTTAGGTTTTAAGTTTAGGTTAAGGTTATTGGTTTAGGTTACAAGTTATAGGTTATAGCTTTAGGGAATTGAGAATAGGTTAAGGTTTAGGTTTAGTTTTAGGAAATCGGGATCGGGTTTAGGTTTGGGTTTTCAAGTTTAGGTTTAGGTTTAGGTGAGGGAGTTGAGATTAGGATTAGGTGTAGGTTTAGGTTATAGGTTATAGGTTTAGGTTTAAGTTATAGGTTTAGGTTTAGGTTTAGGTTTTAGGTTTAGGTATAGGCTTAGGTTATAGGTTATAGGTTATATGTTTAGGTTATGGTTTAGGTTTTTGGGTTCGGGTTCAAGTTTGGGTTCAGGTTTAGTTTATAGATATAGATTTAGGTTATAGGTTATAGGTTGAGGGTAAGGTTTAGATTTAGGTTATGGGTTTTGGGATTTGAGAATAGGTTTAGGTTATAAGTATAGGTTTAGGTTGGGTTATAGGTTAAGGTTTAGGGATTTGAGTTTAGGTTAAGGTTTAAGTTTAGGTTATAAGTATAGGTTTTGGGATTTGAGAATAGGTTTAGGTTTAGGTTATAAGTATAGGTTATAGGTTAAGGTAAGGTCTAGTTTTAGGTTATAAGTATAAGTTTTGAGATATGAGAATAGGTTTAGGTTAAGGTTGTAAGTATAGGTTATAGGTTAAGGTTAAGGTTAAGGTTTAGGTTTAGGTTATAGGTACAGGTATAGGTATAGGTTTAGGTTTTAGGTTATAGCTTTAGGGAATTGAGAATAGGTTAAGTTTTAGGTTTAGGAAATCGGGTTCGGATTCCTGATCGGGTTTAGGTTTGGGTTTTCAAGTTTTGGTTTAGGTTGAAGTTAGGGAGTTGAGGTTAGGATTAGGTGTAGGTTTAGGTTATAGGTTATAGGTTTAGGTTTAAGTTATAGGTTTAGGTTTAGGTTTAGGTTATGGGTTTTGGGATTTGAGAATAGGTGTAGGTTATAAGTATAGGTTTAGGTTGGGTTATAGGTTAAGGTTTAGGGATTTGAGTTTAAGTTAAGGTTTAGGTTTAGGTTATAAGTATAGGTTTTGGGATTTGAGAATAGGTTAAGTTTAGGTTATAAGTATAGGTTATAGGTTAAGGTTAAGGTCTAGTTTTAGGTTATAAGTATAAGTTTTGGGATATGAGAATAGGTTTAGGTTAAGGTTGTAAGTATAGGTTATAGGTTAAGGTTAAGGTTTGGGTTTAGGTTAACGTTAAGGTTATAGGTTTAGGTTATAGGTTTAGGTTTAGATTATAGGTTATAGCTTTAGGGAATTGAGAATAGGTTAAGGTTTAGGTTTAGGAAATCGGGTTTGGGTTCGGGTTCGGGTTCGGGATAGTGTTTAGGTTTGGGTTTTCAAGTTTAGGTTTAGGTTAAGGAGTCCGGATTGAGATTAGGATTAGGTGTAGGTTTAGGTTTAGGGATTTGAGAATACATTTAGGTTTTAGGTTATAGGTTTAGGTTTAGGTTATAAGTTATAACTTTAGGGAATTGAAAATAGGCTAAGGTTTAGGTTTTGGAAATTGTGTTTGGGTTGGGGATCGGGTTTAGGTTTGGGTTTTCAAGTTTAGGTTTAGGTTAAGGAGTTAATATTAGGATTAGGTGTAGGTTTAGGTTTAGGTTATAGCTTTAGGGAATTGAGAATAGGTTTAGGTTATAAGTTTAGGGTGTGGTTTAGGTTAAGGGTGTGGTCCCTGCAAATACAGATATAAACACGGTCTGTCCAAATGGCCAGGCCCCTCTAATGCTGACCATAGGAAATGGACAGTTCATCATGGTCATAACAGCGGTTCCCACCTTCCAGGGACCCCCTCTCATCCGGATAGCTCCGACGCGCATCCGGGTCTGCTCCATTAATTTCGAGCAAATATATAAACACGACCAATCCAAAAGGCCAGGCCCCTCCAATGCTGTCTATAGGAAATGGACAACTTCATCATGGTCATAACAGCAGTTCCCACCTTCCAGGGACCTCGGTTATCTGGATAGATCCGACGCACATCCGGGTCTGCTCCATTAATTTTGAGTAAATACATAAACACGGCCTGTCCAAATGGTCAGGCCCCTCCAATGCTGTCAATGGGTTGAGTTTCGTCATGAAAACTACAAACTCCACCAAAATTGTGTAAAATCAGGCACAATTACTTTTTCATATGGTTCTATAACATATCTGCGTGGTTGTTACGAGATATCCTTGATGGGTTTCGACATATTGAAGTTGAAGCATGAAACTGGTTAATCCATTTATGATCTCACTGCATCATTCTAGGTTACGCCATCCATCCTGCATCACTAACTGAATTCAACAAAAGACCACTACAATTAAAGGCATGAAATAGCAAAAGGAAACGAGAGAATGAAGGAAAATGATTAATAAGTCCTGTTTCTAGGATCAAATTCACAGAGAATAATGCCTATGAGCAGAAATCCAATTATGACAACAACAACAACAACAACAACAACAACGAAAAAATCAAGGAAAATAAGATGAGTTTTTCATATCCGGAAGCACTATGGCAATTAGAAATGCAACTATGATGGAATAACCCAAATTCAAGGAAAATAAGATATGGGTTTTTCAAATCCCCAAGCAATAAATCAACAAAACGAATACCATCTGAATTCAATAGCAAAAAGAAATGACGCAATGAAGTAAAATAATTATTGTGTCTTGTTTCTGTAATCAAATTCGTAGAGAAAAAAGATAGGAGCTGAATCCAATTATGAATTTTTTTTTTTAAAGACCAAATTCAAGGAAAATAAGATCTGAGGTTCTTCAAAACCCCAAGCACTATTGCAATTAGAAAACCCAACTATGCTAAAATAACCCAATTTCAGGAAAAATAAGATATGGGTTTCTCAAATCTCCAAGTAGTAAATCAATGACAGAAAACCCAATTGAATTCAATAGAACAAACCACTACAACTAAAGGCATGAAATAGTGAAAGGAGATGAGACAATGAAAGAAAATCAAGAAATTAAAATTATTTTAAAAAAAAACCCACACCTAAATTCTAGGAAAGTAAGATATGGGCTCTTCAAATCCCCAAGAGCTATTGAAATTAGAAAACCCAATTATGACAAAATAGCCCAAATTCAGGGAAAATAAGATCTAGGTTTCTCAAATCTCCAAGCACTAAATCAACGACAGAAAATCCAACTGATTTAATATAAGAAAACCACTATAATTACAGGCACGAAAAGGCAAAAGGAAATGAAAAAATGAAGGAAAATCGTAACTGAGTCCCATTCCCATAATCAGATTCGCAGAGAATAACAGATAGCTAAAAAGAAACAGAAATTGAAGGCAAATAAGATCTGGATTCGTCAAATACCCAGGTACTATTGAAATTAGAAAAACCAATTATGATAAAATGGCCCACAGTCTTTCGTTGTGGTGAATTTCGTCCCATGAGAACCAGCCTGAGGTGAGCCGAGGTGTGTAGGTTAGTTATAGTTAACACTTAGAGAGACAGTGAGAGAGAAGCTTACTCATGGCATTTTGGGATGGTGTAGAGTTCGTGGTCGGATTCCAAGTCAGAACGTCGAGGAGGATTGTCAGCAGTGTGTATCTGGGAAGAGATGGGGAGAGACGACTGTTTTAGGTTTTAGGGGAGTTATAGGATGCTCGGGTAGCGTGGCCCACCTAATGAGCAAACCGAGCTTTTTTGCGCCATGTCATCTTTATGGTGGCCTACCATTTTCATGGTATGAATTTTCTACACGTGCCATGTTGATGGGAGAAACTAATTTAAAGAAAGGTCCAGTTAAAAGGAATGGCCAAATGGTCATGTAGGTGACTATAGGATTAGGAAATCTCCACTACGGGTGTGTGTGGGAGAGATGGAATAAAATGCTCCTCCTTTTTTTTCTTTTTAAATGCAGCGTTTGATGATAGGGCGAAATTCAAGGCCTGCTGTGGATTTGGTGGTGAGCCATTTAATTACAACCCTCTGATTCCTTGTGGGGGAAATCTACCTGCCAAAGCATGTAGTCAACTAAGCAAGTATATGAGCTGGGATGGCTTACATTTCACTGATGCTTTTAACCAATGGTTTGTAGAGGAAATGATGAAATCCACACTGTTCCCTAAGTTTTACTAAGAAACTGTTGCCACTCGAATCATGTCACCAGGTACTTTTTATAAAAATAATAATAATAGTAAGCAATGCTTTGATAGAGAAGGCTTAACCCTTCAATTAGGCTTTTTTAAATGAATGGGCCCCATTTTGGGTACATTGGAGTGCATATAATCCAAACAACTAATCTGGCGGTCCCTACCTTCCTTAGGCTGTGCCCCATAATTCAAAATGATCAGATTATCTTAACCATCTGATCAGATGATATATGGGCAATGGACATTCTTTCTTCGACCTTTCATTTTAAATCCTCAAAACTGCTCGACTGGTTTGATTTTTAACGTATAACCACCAATCCATGGTAGGACCCACCAAATGAATTGTCAGGTTCTTCAACATGTGGAACATGCAGGATAAAGATGTAGTGCTGCCAACCTCAAAAAGTCATTATTTCTTTACCCGTCTAGAAAGGATCCAACTTCCTCTTTGGATGACTGAGAGTTCAGATTTTTTACCTCTGCAACTTTTTCGGTACCCTCAAATTATAACTGAGAGGGTGAATGTCGACCCACATTAGGTTGTGGCCCACCACATTGGGAGAGGCCAGTAGATAGTAAGCCATCCACTGAGCGGCAACATAAACCCTTTCCTACTGTCATTGGTGAAGATTTTTGCAACTGCAAAGTTGCATAACCCCAACCATGGAAATGATCTGAGGATGAAAAACGTGCCCACCGCCAGTTCAAGAAACATCAGACGGACCAGAGCCAGTAGGCTGCCCTGATAGAGCTGGTGAATGGTAGAGATTATGAATAATTTCTGGAGGCATGAACCACTTGATGTTTCCATTCAATCCCTATTTGGAAAACCCACTAATTAATTACCATGTTACTAAAACAAAATTTTTAAGCTCAGGTGCACGTGGATGATCAATCACAATCCAAACCATCCATTAGATTCCTTCTTTTTGAAGTGGGCCACCATGAACGTAACACCCTATCTAATGACAATGATCCCTGATCTAGAGGCATGAAGCACGAGAGCTCAGCTGAAAAACTACAACATGCTAATGTAAACATCATGATGAATTGCAAAGGACTGTGCATAACATCAAATATAGAGATCAATGAAGCTGTATGAAGGGCATAACTGATCATACATACCTCTTGCAAGCTCAAGAAGAGAGATTCAATCAATCAAAATCTAAAAATTGCAATTTCATAGCCGTATGGATGCGGAAAGGGGGAAATCTGATTTTCTCCTTCATTTCAACTCCAATGCTCTTGAAGAAAAACAACAAATCGACCCTCTTGCAAGCTCTAATGATCGGCCGAAATCTCCCCTTCAATGTCCTTGTGGATTGAGAGAATCAAAGAAGTGGAGGAGAGCTTGCATCGCATGCTAGGGTTCAAAAAGACTCTTTTCTTTTAACATGAGTTTTTTATTTTGTTTATGGTGTAAGTTCAACACCAACTTTAACAAAGAAACACCACCATTTTAAGTTAAAATCAAAAAGAAATATTCAGTATCAACTTTACATTTTAAGGTTTTTAAAAATATGAGTTTTAAACCATTTAACATAAAGCTTTTTTCTCACATTTACTATTACCATACATGTAGCTCACGTGTACCTAGCTACAGATGGATGGTTCTATCATGAGCTCTGTAGGGACATTGGATACTATTTCCACTAGGTCCTAGCTAGAGATGGATGGTCCTGTCACGAGCTTTGTGGGGCTATTATGATGTTTATATTTTTATCCACATGGCCCATTCATTTTTTACTGATATTTTAAGGCATGAGCTTAAAAAAGAATGCAGATTGAAGGGTAAGCGAACCACACCACAAGAAGCTATGAGAAAATGCATGTGTAACATGTGTGTCACTATGCTATTAATCTATTGGGTACATGGCTTAGTGATGATATCTCAAAATAATTAGATTATCAATTGCATCACTATAATTACTTTAATACAAACATCTGTGCTATCCAAACATTGCCCATGCAAGTCAATGGTTAAAAATCGTTGGTTAGTGACTTGGATGTGATCTTGTGCTTGTCGCTTATCCAAGACTTGGAATTTCATCATTTTGGGGCAAAGTATATATTTCAACAAGCTTATTACAACCATTGTGTCAAACATTACATATGCATACTCTAATTAAAAATATTAAAATTGATATAGTAATTAAATTAAAATCCCTCAAATATACTATGTATAACTACTTTTAGATTGCAAGGTTTTCTAAATCCAGGGTGTCAAACATGACAGGAGAATTTCAAATCCTGTTGGTTCCAAATCCACACTCCTCAACAGGCCTTAAGGGCGTGTTTGGACGGGCCCATCCCATGGGATTGGATTGTATTAGGGTGGATGGCAAGTAATGATGGCTGTGTCAGTGGATTGCTGGCAATCCCATGGGATTGCTATATCCAGGGAATTCACCACCGAGTATGTTTGGCTCGCTTAGCCAATCCCGGGATTATGTCAGCCAATTCCGGGATTGCTCCGTCTAACCAAACATGTCCCAAGAAAAATAAATGGGATTAAGAGGGATTGGGTGGATTTCAAGGTAATGATAGTGATGTCAGTGGATTGTTGGCAATCCCATGGGATTGTTATATCCAACTTCTGCCGGTTTGGCACGCCCGGCCAAATCCCGGGATTGCTCCTTCCAATCCATCCTAATACAACCTAATCCCATCCACCCTGCCCGGCCAAATAGGCCCTAAGTGTGATCTCGACGGTGGTTTTACTGTTTTCATGGCATGATGTCTGGTACAAGTGATATTCTGTTCTCTCTTCCTTACATGTAGCTCATGTGTATGTCAGACAATATCATTGTGTTGGTTCCACAATGATTAGTTCTTATTTCTTAGCCAAACATTACACGATTTATTATCCAAACTGTCTGAACAAGGGGCTCTAAATGGATGATTAAAAAGTATGGACAAAAGTACACATTCAATATGTGTAAGTCCATCAATCAGTATACTAGGATCATTTGATCAGATCATTTTTCAGGTTATGACCCATCCAAGGTGGGATCCAACTCTTGGACGGTCCGGGTTCATGTACACATGTATGAATGTAGGGGAGATGGCATGGGTATCAACCGTCATACTCATGCTGAGCTTGTTGTATTTCCTATAAATATTGTTGCATGAACCTAAAAATGAATAAATCTAATTCTCAGGTGGACCACACAAATGAGATTGACTGCCTACTATTGAATACTTCTTGGGCCCACAAAAGTTTAGATCAAGCTGATTTTTTTTTTCCCCTCCATCCGAGTCTATATGGCTTTATAAACAGGTTGGATGACAAATAAACATTATGGTGGGTCCTAAGAAAGTTTCAATAGTATAGTGTGGTCTACTTGAGTGTTAGATCTATTTCATTTTTTTATTTTTTTATAATCTAAAATTATATGACAAAATGTTGATGGGTTGCTTTCTACCACTGTGATTTTCGTACTTGCTCCATCTAAAGTCCTATAAGACTATCTCCTATAGTGCCTGCCTGGTAACTTGCTCCATCTAAAGTCCTATAAAACTATCACCTATCGCTCCTCAATTGTTGTGGGACGATGATTTGGATGGTATGAACTTATATACATATATGGCATGTGTAATGGATGGTTGCCACACCATATGAAAACCTAAACCTTGGATATCCATCATTAATAATTCATAGATACTTTCAAAATCCTATTCATTTAATGGCCCACAATCTTATCAAAGACGAGCAGATTCCATTAGGTATCTGTGAGTTCTGACTGTGATTGTGGGGCCCACCTTGATTGCAACTATTTCTCTCTCTTTTCTCTCTTCTCTCTCTAGGATTTCTCTCAAATTCGTATGGCTGCAATGAGAGAGAGTTTAAGGTCCTTATATAACCTAAAAACTCACCGAAATAGACTCCAGGTCAAAGTATACTTAGGTTATAACCAAAGTGAGTTGGTTTCAACTCAACGGAGGACTTCTGGCGGGCCTCCTTGAGCCAAAGGTCGGACTTAAGCTCACCGACACTGGATCTACAATTAGTTAAGTTTTTGTTTCGGTCGGGATTCCAGATCGCAAATGGCGGACTAGTTTCAGTTCGACGGTCAGCGGATCTCGATCGGAGATTCCGAGAGTACATGTAAATGTGTATGAAATTTCTCCTGATCCGAGGGTGTAATTTGGTCTGATTCTGACGGTCTGGTTGCTTAAACTGATCTGCAAGCAAAACACATGCCAGATTACTATTCAAGATATTTATTTTGTAAAGAAAGAAAACATGTGTTTTCACACTCTCGCTCCGGACTCAAGCGAACAGCGGTGGGACACTGTCTGGATTTGATTTCTGAGATGGTTGTCAAGCCCAGCAAGGCGGTCATAATTCCTTAACTTCATGTTAATCAGACTTCCGACGTGCGGTCCAGATCTGATACGGAGTTTCGAGATGCTCCCGAGAGCAGCCGGGTAATGAGATTGATCCTAGATTTTAGGGTAACGTAGCGTCAATGATTCTACAAGTTTGGGTCTTATAGATCGTATTTAAAGTGTTGGTGCTAATTTCACAGGTACTTTAGTTTCACACTAGCTAATTCTTGCCTAATTTCTAAGGATAGTCTGTAAATTTCTGTCTGAGGTTTTTAGTTTGAGGTGGTACCGGTTTGTTAGTTTGTATCTAAGTGATCCAAGTTTTACTACTTAGCTAGTTTAAGATAGTGTCTAGGGTGAAAGTGCTTTGAAAATTTGAAAGAAAGAACAAGTAGTGAAGGGTGGGATTTGTGAAGAAAAAATGGTTTGAAAAGGGATTTGAGGCTTTAATTGAGTGTTTAAGAAGTCAAACCGGTGTTAGGATTGACCCATCGCCTAAGGACGTCAAATTCCAGGTTGAGAAAAATTCGGGCTGTTACAATCTACCCCCCTTAAAACAAAATTTCGTCCCCAAAATTGCCTAAGGGTAATAAGGAAAGATTTTATTATTTGATTTGTCTAAAACTTTTTATTTTCAAGTCTCTATGCGCGGTAGGGTGTATATTAGCCTGGTTCATTTTAGTTTACCCCCCTTAAAACTTATTTCTTTATCCATTTCTCATACCCTGATGGTTCGCTACAATTTATTTCTTTATTTATTTGGAGTCTTGACGACAATTCCCAACAATTTAGAGTAAGATAGTTGTTTTCATTATTTGACCAACACGGAGAGACATTTATGGTGGACTTGATCCCGATACATTGATCATCTACCGGGCCAGGGTAGGAAGCTCATCGTATCCCTTCCGAATCCTGGTGGATCCTGGTCATCTGCTTGTCAGCAGAGAGTCCATTGGTAGTCACTCAGGATTAAGAATTGGGTCAAGCCGCGAATGCTTCGCAGTTTATATTTCAGTAACTCCGTAGTCCGATCACTCTATAAACTTAGGGAATGCCCACCACAGGAAGGTTCAAATTATCTACTTCTAAGGTTGTCCTTTAGGTCTTAGTCTAAGAGAGTCCTCATTATTATCTATGTCAAAGGAAATGGTGAATCAAATCTTACTAGATCATCCTAAAACGGTTTCTCATAGTAGGACAGGCTAGGGCTTCTATAATGTTCGTATTCAACGAGCACCGTTTCGATCCTGGGCCAGTGGGGTAGGGTTCACCACGCTTCCGCTGCGTTACCCAGATCAAAGAGGTGTATAAGCCGACCTAACTAGAGTGGGCTCATAATGTTCTACCCCCCTTAAAAATTTATTTTCACCCTCAAGGCTCAAGATCTATGTCCTGATCCGTATGTCGGAACAAGGTGTAATTTAGGACCTATTCTTGACATGAAATGAGAAATACATTGGTCTGACTTTCATCAATGATGTGTACTATGGCATTGATACCTATGGTTATAGAAAGGAGCTAAAGATGATGGATATTGTGGTTGATTGCAGGGACAGGTATGAGTTTGAGGCAAGATGCCTAATTCTACTAAGGGGTTTTATCGCGGTCCAGACTTATCCTATTTAATCATGTCTAGCTTAATAGGTAGGCCATCTTTCTACGTTCATAAGCACAATATGTATGCTGACATGGCATGCGATTTGGGACCTAATTTCTAACTGTCTGTTGCCCATTTGGGCAATTCCTTAAGCCTAAAAGACAAAGTCTCTATCGCTATATACTCCTAACACTTCTCAAGAACAAAGTTATAAAATTTTAGTTGCAAATGGTCGGGCCAACACGGAAAGAAAGTTGTGTAGTGGGTCTGAGTCGGTTAAGCCGAATAACTAAGTCTATTATTCAATTGGATTAGCATAATTAGTTAATCCTTTACCTTTTTAGCCTAACTAGTAGCCTAGTCGCAACGTATGAGCAGCGGTAATCCACTAGTTGTGATCTAAAGTCTATGCCTCTACACTAGATGATTTTATACCATTTTAAATGAGGGAAATTGTTTTATCGCTTAGAGTCAAGCGTTGTCTAATTGGAACTGAGTTGTACGAACTTAAAATTTAACTACTCTCGAGCACTTCACACATGCTCACACCAGCTAAGAGGATCATAAGGTTCACATTAAATTTGTTGGATTTCCTCTACGGTCAGGTCTGTCGAAATCTAGGAGCACCGCCTAGGTTCAAAACTCCAAGGGCCTATTTGGCTTAAATGGGATTGCATTGCTAATCTCACTTCGGGATGGGAATGGCTTGTTGGTAGGAGGGGGGTGGGTGGTGGAAAAAATAATTTTATAGGCTTTAGAAAATGAGTCTTGTGTGGAAAGCGAGAAATGGGAGTTCCAAATCCCAGGATAATGAATTTCTAAGTGTTATTTGAAAGGAAATCTCAGAATTTACTTTTAATTGCGTACATTCTAAACATGGTGTCGGAAAACATGGGATACACCCAATCTAGGGACCATACCTACACATACGTTTATTATTACTTATACAATTCTATCCACCTAACTCACCTAATGCAGTTTGGCCGAATGGGCCCTAAAGGGAGAAAAGGGGCTGGAGTTTTGGTTCTCCACATATTTGGTTCTCATCAGGGGTTGTAGAGGCCCAACTGACAAGGAGTAAAGAAAGGAAAATGAAGAAAATGGATGGGTTAGATGGCTTGCCCGATTTTGAGCTTCAAATGGGGGGTGTGGGAGTCCAAATGAGGGAAACGGAGAGGGGAGGGCGTAGGTACTGCTGTGAATGGTGGATATGGATGGGTGATGACCGAAAATGACGGATTGAGCGATTGGAGTGGAGGTTTGGAAGAGAAAACAACACTTTTGCAAGAAAGGGAGAGCTTGGAGGTGGAATTTGTGAAGGAGGTACTAGTTTGGGAGGGTTTTAGTCGACGACCCATATACCAGGGGGTTCCCCTAGCCCCCAAACACGATCGGCTCGGACGACAGGCCCGCCCCAGCAAAAAAAGTGGCGAGGGCCTCGCCGAAAATTTTTGCATTTTTTAAAGGGGGCCCCATGGACATGTTTCTCAGGCTCCAAAAAAGTATGGGGCCCACCCTAGTTCCCTCCGGAAGTGCTCCGTTTGGCCCCCGACTCCATTTTAAGTTCGTATCGGGCCCAAAATGTTAAACCGGAATGATTTTATATGATGTGTAGCATTATGATTTGGGGTAGGAGGAGCTAATCCATCCAACTAACTATTTATTTAGTCAGATTCAAAATTTGAATGGTCAAAAGTCCATTTATAACATATATTTACTAGTTATAGTAAATTTTTGTTTAAGTATTATTCTTCATCATTTATACGTTAGGATTTATGTCTAGTATGAAAGGATTTAAAATAAAATTAAAGAATGAAGTGGTTAAAGGAGAGATTTTGAAGAAATTGGGTAAAAAGAGGTTTTAGGCTTTGGTGTTGTGGTTGACCCATAACTTAAGAATATTCATTTCTAGGGAACGACTCAAACCCGTCGACTGACGGCCTAGAAGTGATTCGGGAACGTTTCGCGTGATCATGAGTGTGTACGGGCCCAATCTCAGTGGTCGATTTCGGTCAGTTTCGCTTTTCGGCGAAATTGAAAAATCCTACGTCGGTTTCTACGTTCCGTCGCTCCCTCCTAAGTCAGAGTGCGTCGTGTGACTATAAACCAGGTCCGGTTTAATCCAAATCATGCTCTGATACCAACTGTAACATACCGAAAATCGGGGGTCGAGCATAACTCAACACCCGAGTTCCAAAACATCACTTATGCAACATAGATAATGATGATTAAATGTTATCTGCATTAGTGTATTGAACATGAGTGAGATTAAGCCAAAACAGCATATCATACTCCAGAGACAGTTAAATTGCAAGCGGAAGACTGTAATAGATATATAAAATATATAAAAACTGGGTGAGTCTAAAGTGTGATAACATTACCAGGTTAATAAATTTCAAATACATTTCTAAAATATACCAAATGTATAAGTGCAATGTCTTCTATCCCAAGTACCATAGTCCTGTCGATACAATAACAGGTCTTCATAAACCTGTCAGAGAGTTACAAGTAGGAGAACTCCTCCTCAACATCATAGTAGCAGTCCGGCTCTGCTTCATAAGCATCACCAACGCCTAAAACTCAACAAATCTGGTTGGTGTGTACAACACTGTCCCGTAACGTGGGAGTGAGTGATCAACTCAGTGGAACAATAAAGCATAGGTTAACATGTTATCAATTCAGTTAAGCAGTAATGATTAAAGCAGTAAAATCAAAACAATTCTAACTACTCTTATTTAATGCAGTATGAAATGACATGATGTATGCCCTTGCCAAACCACCCTTATGCGACACCATCTTATGTTCGCGAATGCGTTCATCGTGCGTAGGCTGATAGCTCGACCACGGAGACCTTAGAGTCTGGTTGCTCACTGGTCACTACGGGGAGGCACGTAACCCCAGCGTAGGCTGATAGCTCGACCATGGTGTCCCATACCACCATGCCCGGCTCATGAGTCTTAACGGATCGAGGTACCATGGTTAAAAGGGATTTCACTGGTAAGTTTGGTACCCTAGGTTTAAGCAGTAGCGTCCAAACATGGTGAACATACATTAGACAGTCGGGTTACTCGACGATCTCGGCTACTAGCTCGAGGCACAATATGTTCAACGAGATGAAGCGCATAAGCACTTCGTGTGGCCAACCATATCGCCAACTGAGTACGACTCGGGTTCGTCGAACACATCTCACGTGGCAAATGAAACTTAGCCACGAATTCAATTCTGGTACTGATTGTCTGGACTATAATCATAGCCCCAAAACACAATCAATTGCAGATAGATAAAGCAGTAATGGATCAAGATTCAAATCATACAATCAAAGTCTAATATTATCCGTTTAGGGCTGCCAGGGCTATTGCATGCACTCGTTGCTCCACTCCCCCATCACCCATGACGGATCAGACAACGTAAATATGAATTTAAACATATGCATTACATAGATAAAATCATATAATCAGTTAAGCATGTTATGAAGCACAACATAAGCATGAGTTTGTACATATTCAATTCCTAATCACACAGATATCTAAAGAAATCATACACATAGTTAAAGAAGTTGAGAATCATATCTCAATACCCTTAAACATTACAATTTACTAACTACTACTCATTCAGACATTTCAACAAACACTTTAAAATACATACATCAACATACGTGACCTATGTTGATCACATAGGCATTTGGCCAAATCCTTTCACTAGGAGGTTGCCCCAATCATAACACGCGTACACCCACGACGGATAGTCATGGAAAGTAGGAATCCAAGTTCCATATTCATTTGAACATTTTCACAAACACTTGGGCTACACATTTCAACATATATAGCGTATAGTGGCCGTGACGTGATTCAGGGCAAATCCTTTCGTCAAAGGGGTATCGCCAATACAACAATCATATATCCATGACAATTAGTCATGGCGAACACGAATGAGAATTCTATACTCATTCAGTCATTTTCACAAACACTTAGAATACACTATTACAACATACATGGTGTATGTTAGCAAAAACATGTATTAGGGCTATCCTTTCACCAAGCAAGTATTTTATCCATGTATAATATATTCATACAGCAAATAATCATGGCAAATACATCTCCAAAATTTATACGTATACGGTACTTTCTAGAATACACAATTTCAACATACATAGTGTATATAAGCAAAACATGTATAGGGCGAGTCCTGTTGCCAAACAAGTAATTTATCCACATATAATATATTCATACAACAATTAATCATGTCAAACACATTTCCAAAATTTGTACGTATACAGTACTTTCTACAAATACCTAGAGTATGTGGAATTCCATATTTTTCATCTTTAATCGAAACGAAAAACAGACAGCACTTTGTACATGTGCAATTGCATGCAGATCATGAATCTATCATTATCTGACATTGAAAGCATTGAAAACCATAACCTATACACCTAAAGTCCGCACCTTTTATCATAGAATCGAAACGGAATTGATAGAATTGCTAAGCTCCTGTATACGGCTCTTTGGTAACTTATAGATCTAAATAGGTTGGCTATTTCATAACCTACAAACTATCAAATCCCCAAAAACAGATTAGGGTTAGGGTTTCTTACCTAGAAATGGAATTGGAATGCTGAGAAAGTGATTAGAACGGAGAGTGGTGGAACTCGTGGAGCGGCAGGGAAGCATGGTAGGGAGATTCTCCCACACTTTCTCTCTCTTTTCTCTCTTCTCTCTCTAGGGTTTCTCTCAAATTCGTATGGCTACAATGAGAGAGGGTTTAAGGTCCTTATATAACCTAAAAACTCACCGAAATAGACTCCAGGTCAAAGTATACTTAGGTTATAACCAAAGTGAGCTGGTTTCAGCTCAACGGAGGACTTCTGGCGGGCCTCCTTGAGCCAAAGGTCGGACTTAAGCTCACCGACACCGGATCTACATTTAGATAAGTTTTCGTTTTGGTCGGGATTCCTGATCGCAAATGGCGGACCAGTTTCAGTTCGACGGTCAGCGGATCTCGATCGGAGATTTCGAGTACATGTAAATGTGTATGAAATTTCTCCTGATCCGAGGGTGTAATTTGGTCTGATTCTGACGGTCTGGTTGCTTAAAACTGATCCGCAAGCAAAACACATGCCAGAGATACTATTCAAGATATTTATTTTGTAAAGAAAACAAGTGTTTTCACACTCTCTCGCTCTAGACTCAAGCGAACAGCCGTGGGACACTGTGGATTTGATTTTCGAGATGGTTGTCAAGCCCAGCAAGGCGGTCCTAATTTTTTAACTTTGTGTTAATCGGACTTCCGACGTGCGGTCCAGATCTGATACGGAGTTTCGAGATGCTCCCGAGAGCAGCCGGGTAATGAGATTGATCCTAGATTTTAGGGTAACATACCGTCAATGATTCTACAAGTTTTGAGTCTTGCAGATCATATTTAAAGTGATTGGTGCTAATTTCAAAGGTACTCTAGTTTCACACTAGCTAATTCTCGCCTAATTTCTAAAGGATTTAGTCCTGTATAATTTATGTCTAAGGTGGTACCTAGGCCTTTATAGTTTGTATCTAAAGTGATCCAAGTTTTACTACTTAGCTAGTTTAAGATAGTGTCTAGGGCGAAAGTGCTTTGAAAAATTGAAAGAACAAGGTAGTGAAGGGTGGGATTTGTGAAGAAAATGGTTTGAAAAGGGATTTGAGGCTTTAATTGAGTATTTGAGAAGTCAAACCGGTGTTAGGATTGACCCATCGCCTAAGGACGTCTAATTCCAGGTTGGGAAAAATTCGGGCTGTTACATGTTAGTGCATTGATTTTTGCACCTTATTTTTCAATCACGCGACTCCTTGTGTTATGAAGTTAGCTAAACCCTTAGAAGTTAAAGACCGAAGACATAAGTGGAGGAGGAGCATCAAGGAGCAAAAAACATGTATATGAGGTGCCTTTGTGACCCTAACCCTTAACCCAGAACAACCTAAACCTTTAAATGATCTTAAACCTAATAGATAAACATTTTATTAATCATCCCCTAAGCCATGGGAGCCTAAATTGACCATCCTTAGATTAACTTTAGAGATAAGAGATCCCATGTTCTTGAAAAAACTATATAATTTCTACAACCTTTGGTCCTATTAAACCACCTTTGATCGACTAAAACAAGACAGCATGCTGTTATAGAATTCTAGGTAATTCAGCTACAACTGAGTGCCATATTTGGTCCCACCGATGATCATGTTCGGCGCGATCAAAGACCACCTTCAATGCGACCGAATATGCTTAGGTCTATCCAACGACTTTCTTACCTAAGTTGGTGAGATCGAACCTTAATTCGATGCGACCAAAGACTAGCCATTTTTGCCCAGTTTATAACCGCTGAAACTCAGCTACAACTGAGTGCCATATTTGGTCCCACCGATGATCATGTTCGGCGCGATCAAAGACTACCTTCAATGCAACCGAATATGCTTAAGTCTATCCAACGGCTTTCTTGCCTAATTTAGTGCGATCGAACCTTAATTCGATGCGACCAAAGACTAACCATTTTTGCCCAGTTTATAACCGCTGAAACTCAATTCCTTTATGAAGAAGATTTGTTCTTTAGGTAGTTTAGAGGAGTTTTTGTGCAATGGAAGCTTAGGTGAATTCTCAATCATATCGCACGTCCTAAACCTCATATTTCATGATACTTTATTCATTTTCTTAAGCTTTACCTCTCTAATAAGGATTCTAACCTCAATGTTGAAGATGACCTCAATCATAATCTTCTTTTTTTAGAGATTAGACTCAGCCTTATTTAAGTATCATTTGTCTAAACTCTCTAGGAAACCCATCTAGCAGAATCCCTTAGGCATTACAACTTCACATTAGTTGTAAGAGATTCTACCCAACCTCCCATCACCTTGGTCACCGAAAGGAGTATCTCATGCAAGGTGTTTGATCCTGTAACGACTCGGAAAATTTCGTACAAAGACCCGAGTACCACCTCAGGCAGAAATCACTCAGGACCAAATCCTTTAGAAATTGGACGAGTTTAACTAACTGCTAAACTAGATTAGCTATAAAATTTGCTTGAATTACTTTAAATACGATCTGCAAGACCCAAACTTTTAGAATCATTGACGCTAGGGTACCCTGAAATCTAGGATCAATCTCATTACCCAGTTGCTCTCGGGAGCACATTGAAACTCCGTATCGAAGCTAGACCACACGTCGAAAGTCCGATGACCATGAGCCTAAACGCTTACGACCACCTTGCTGGGCTTGACAACCATCTCGGAAATCAAATCTAGATAGTGTCCCGGGGCTTTTCGCTTGAGCCCAGAGTGAAGAGTGTGAGAAAATGGTTTTCTTTAGAAATTAAATTTACTTTAAGTAATTTGAGACGTGTCGCTTGCGGGCCAGATATAAGCAACCAGACCGTCAGAATATGACCCAAATACACCCTCGGATCAGGGAACATTTCCCATACATGTCTGTGTACTTGTAACATGATCGAGTTTCGGTGACTGTTGAACTGAAACTGGTCCGCCACATGCAATATGGAAACCCGATTGGAACGAAAACTTAACTCGACCTAGATCCAAGGTTAGTGAGCTTAAGTCCAACCTTTGGCTCAAGGGGGGGCTCTGGAAGTGCTCCATTGAGCTGAAACAGACGCTCTTTGGATATAACCTAAGTATACCTTGGCCCTGGGGGTCATTCCCATCAGTTTTAGGCCTATATAAGGACCTTAAACCCTCTCCCATTCACTCCATACGAATTTGAGAAAACCTAGGAGAGAGAAGAGAGTAAAGAGAGGGAAAGGGGGAGAGAAGTGGGAGAAGATTCCTGGTACTCTATCCTGCCGTTCTATGCACTTAACCATACCTATTTAATCGCTATTCCGGCGATTCTGACTTCGTTCTTAGGTAAGAAAACCTAACCCTAATCTGTTCTAGGGTTTCAATTGTTACAAGTGGCGAGATAGTTGACTTAACTCATGTTATAGGTTGATATACCATCGTTGATGAAGCCTTAGATTTTCTAGCGAATTCGTTATGCTTCTACGGCATAAGGTGCGGATTATAGACGTATATGTTATGGTTTTCAAGGCTTTCAATGTCGGTTAATGATTTATTCTTGATGTGGGTGCTATTTCACATGTAAAATGCATCGTCTGTTTCATGTTACAGTTATATATGAACTATGTGGCATATAGTGCATTCTATATACATGTTGAGATATTTGGATACGTATGGAATTTGGATTTGTGCCTAACATGATTATCTGTCGTGAATATATGCTTGTTATATACGCGACAACTCCTTAGCGAATGTCCTTACCCTAAATCACGTCACGGCAAAAATACAATATATGTGATACAGTGTGTAGCCCAAGTGTTTGTGGAAATGCGTAAATGAATAGGGAATCCGGATTCATGCATGCCATGATTATCTGTCGTGGCTATATGCGGGTGGTATGCAGGGCAACTCCCTAGTGAAAGGATTTGACCTAATATATGTGTAAACAACATACATCATATATGACGATGTATATAGTCTAAGTGTTTGTAGAAATGTCTGAGTGTGCTAGTATTATTAAAGAGAACTTTGTATGAGGGTGGAGATATGAATCTCGGCTACCTTAATTATGTGTATGATTTCCTACATGTACGTTACATCGTGATGTTTATTTTATTCATGGATTGAATGTGTGTGCAATCATGTCTGTGTTACATTTCACAACACGCTCATATTATTGTACGAAGTGAATTCATTGTTCTTTATTGCTTTGACTGTCTTAAATGATTACTGGATGAAATTGAGTGAAGTTGGGACTAGGATACAGTCCAGGCAATCGGTAATCGGCCCTGAGTTCGTGGCTGAGATTCAATCGCCACGTAAGATGTGTTTGACGAACCCAAGTCGTGCGTTGGTCGTCGGCAGTGGTTAGGCCACACGGAGTGCTTATGCACTTCATGTCGATCGATACGATGTGCGCACGTATTAGTCGAGCTCGCCAAGTAACCCGGTTTGCCTATTGTATGTTCACCATGTATAGACGCTATTGTTTGACCTAAGGTACCGAACTCACCAGTGAAACCCCGTTCAACCTGGTACCTCGATCTGCTAAGACTCATAAGCCGGACATGGTGGTGTGGGACACCGTGGTCGAGCTGTCGGCCTACGCTAGGGCGATGAGCCTCCCCGTAGTGACCAGTGAGCAACCCAGACTCGTGAGCCGAATACGGTGGTATGGGACACTGTATTCGAGCTGTCGGCCTACACTGATTTGGTGACGAGCCCTTTGTAGTGACCTCGAGTATACTTTGAACCTGCGCAGAGGCGATGAGCCTTAGTAATCAGAGTATACATAGGCCTCTACTGATTTGGCGACGAGCCCATTACAGCGACCTAGAACCGTAACAACGTATGAGATTTACTAGGACTGACGACCCTAGAATGGATCCTTGTTTAAGAATGATATAAGGGGGGTACCTTAGTTTCCCAATCTTGCTGTATGAAAAGGACTAATAAAAACTTGGTAATTACGCTCATAACATCGTATTGCATGTGCCCGGGGAGGGTTGAAGAGCACGGAGGGAAGAAAGCATTCCGCAACCATAAGATGGTGTCGCACAAGGGAGTGTAAGCGAGGGCATGTATCATGACTACATTTCATTCTTGCATTAATAAGAGAATCTAGGATTGTTTGATTGTATTACTTTATCATTACTGCTTGACTGAATTGATAACATGTTAACCTTTGCTCTATGATTCCACTGAGTTGATCACTCACTCCCACGTTCTGGGATGGTGTTTTGAACACCCACCAGTCTCTGTCTTAGACGAAGATGATGATGCGACTCAGGATGCAGAGCCTGACTACTACGATGATCAGGACGAATTCTCTTATATGCAGTTCTCCTGCAGCTTTGCTTAGGCTATCCGGATCGACGGGGCTACAGGGATTATCATTGTAGTTGTACTGTTTTAACATTTTGATTTTTGAGACTATTACATGTATATGGTGACTCAGTGATGTATTCATACTCTGGAGACTGATCGTGATTTTTTTTTTACTTATATATGTTTATTTATGTCTTTCAGTCTTCCGCTTGCATTTTACAACTTGATCTGGAGTATGAAATACTGTTTTCGTATAATCCCACTCATGATCAATGCACTAACATAGACACCATTTAATCATAATCATATATGTTGCATAAGTGATGTTTTGGAATTCGGGTGTTGAGTTGCTACTCGACCACCGATTTTCAGGGCGTTACAAGTTGGTATCAGAGCATGATTTGGATTAAACTGGACCTAGGTTATGGTCACACAACGTACGCTGACGCATTTTGACCTAGGTGGGTGCGATACGAACGTAGAAACAAGTGTAGGTTTCCCAGTTTCGCCAATTAGCGAAATTCACCGAAAACGATCGCTGAGATCAGGTTTATACACATCCGTAATCACTTGAGGGGATACCAGGTCACTTCTAGACTGTCTGTTGACGAGTTTAGATGACAAGTTACCCATTCCAACTTCAAATAAACTGAAAAACATGAATGTACAGTAGTTTGGACCCGAAACGACTCGAAACATAGTTTATGATTTTGTATTATGATAATTCCAGTGCAATAAATATCTCAAAAAATCCAGTTCAGCATTCACGTACTAAGCATATTGACATTTGATTTCATTACATTCGTGAATTAGTGGAAGAAAAATTAATATCCTTGGAATACATTCCAACCGAGACTCAACTTGCGGACATTTTCACTAAACCGCTCGACAAAAGCAGGTTTAATAAATTAAAGTTTGAACTCGGTATATGCGATTTAAATTAAATTTGCATGCTTTGATGTATCATAATGTACATATATTTGATGGCTTAATTGTTTAAATTATAAAATCATTTGAAAAATTGCAAATTTTGGTCGGTGCTCGACCAGTCGTGAGTGTACACGACCGGTCTTGCTTCGACCGGTCGAGCACATCCACGACCGGTCGTGAAACTTGTGAATTCACTTTATTTGGGGGTTTTGGCCCTTCTTCTTCATTTCCTTTTGTCTCTCCAACGAGCCTAGCCTCGACTGACCAAACCCACCTTCATGATACTTCAAGGTTAGTGGTTCTTTTGCTATTTCCTTATAGATTCTTGTTATTCGTGTTTCAAATTTTACTCTTGTAGAATCTATTTGCTCTTTCATTGCAAGTTTGGGATTTTCTCTTCAAAAATATGTTCTATCAAAACCCCACTTCTTCTTTTTTGAATCTTGTAGATTCCTTGATTCCTCCTTTGAAAATGGATGTTAGGGGTAAAAAGAAAACTACCCGTGGTCCCTCTTCATCTCGATCAGCATCTATTACGCAACGTCATCTTCGATCTCCCGAAAATGATCCATCAGATGTTCGGGAATTGTGTATGCGCAATGTTATAGTTGAGCATTATGTTAATGTTAATCACATTGCTTCATTTGGTATCCTTCCTCTGTTGCAATCTGTGGGATGGGATAACATCTTACATTGGGGTGGAGTTGCTTACCAGTCCATTGCCCAATCCATGGTTGCATGTATCTATGATTTTTCTCTTGAGAATTTAACTTTTAAAATTGATACTCAAGAAGGCTTATTTACTGTGGATCACCATTTGATAGCTCACCTTATGGAAATTCCTATCAATGATGAGGGCATTTTGATTCATATATTATCTAATAAAATCTCAGAATCAGAAAGAAAAATGCTTACTAGGGATTTATGTAATTTGGATGTTCACCGGACTCATAAAGGTAATGCACTTTAAGGTATTTGTTACCCAGACACAGAGTGCTTCACAGGATTTTCATCTCAAATCTATATCCGCGTTCTGGTAATAAAATCGAACTCACTGCATTCATGGTTCGTGTTTTATATTCCGTCATTAAAATCTGTCTACCTTCATTAATTTGTCACTCCATTATTCAGTTTCGTCTCCAACCAGGTCATAAGGATATTCCCTTTGGTTATCTGTTGACTATGTTAGCCAAGCATATGCTCGTGGCTTTGCCTGTTAGAGAGAAACCCATCCATCATCTCCCTTTTAATAATTCCAATATTTACAAGATGAATTTAGAATTGGCTCATGGCCAAGTGGATGTTGGTAGCAGTGGTGTTGAAGCAGGGAATGCAGATGAAGCTGGTGATCTTCCTGAAGATATAAATATGGATGATATATTTGAAGACCTTGAGTCAGACTCGGCTGATGATCCTGACTTTCAGCCTTCTGATTTTGATGAGAGGTTGAATGCTCTCAGGAACAGGTGGCTCAAATTCGTGTTACCCAAGACACACAATTTTCTTATTTACGCAAATATTTGAGGCGTGTTGCTAAGGGTTTACACAAAAGTGATCCATCTAATCCTGCTCCCTCTTCTGGTTCTGACTGACAATTTTACGTTTGATCTGTAATAACTGGTATATTACTTTGCTCTATGGCTGCACTATGTTTGCTTGACTGACTTTTGTTGAGTTATGCACTATGCACTTCGAACTTTTTATCTTTTGCATCTATAATCCATCTCCTACTTTCCTTAACCTTAGCTTGCCCTTCTTTTTTCTTCCTTTGTCATTTGTGTCAAAAAGGGGAGGAAGTTTGGTGAAATTTTGGTTGAATTTAATGATTATAATTATGGGATTGTTGAGTAGTTTGGATGTGTTGTTACTCAGGGGGAGTAAGCAGCTGGATGTTGCTTATGATGTTTATATAACTGATGCATGATTCTCTATTGAATCTGTTGTGCTTGTACTTGTACTTTTCTTATTGTTATTGGAAGTATTATTATTTGGGTGTTTTATCACAAATTTGACAAAGGGGGAGATTGTAAGTGCTATGGTCTCATGCTACTTTGGTTGTCAAATTTTGATGTGTCAAAACATCTATCTGTGTCTTGTGTTTGTATGGTGATTTATATGTGTTCAAGACACTGCATCAAAATCATGACATTGGATATCTTCAAGAAATACATAGTGTACTTCATCATAAGCTACAATGTTGAAGTTCAAGACTCAAGAAACAACTTCAAAGCAACGCATGAAGTAGTTTTCAAGCTGATGAAGATTTTAAGATTAAAGCTACAACAAGTTCAAGATCTCAAGCTTGATAAGATTCAAATGCCTACATTCGTTGAATAGTTCAAGTTCAATGTCCATACGACATGTTTCAGGTTTGAATGACCATTAGGTTGACCTTAGAGTTGGTCATTTCGGATACATAACTCAATTATATCTTTAATAGGTTTTTGGTCTGTTCTAAGACCAGTCCTAGCCCCTGTTCGACCAATCCTTGCATTGACTTGACCAGTCCAAGAAATTCCACGACCAGTCCTAAGTTGTTGAGAATTTTCAGAATTTTTTGGTTCACCAACGACCAGTCCTGGTGGTCCTTTGACCGGTCGTAGGTGTGACTTCGACTCGATCTCGACTAGTCGTAAAGTCTACGACTTAAAGTCCAGCAAGCAATTCTATGGTCTTACGATTAGTCGTAGACAGCTACGACCAGTCGTAGGTGATCCACGACCTATCGTAGGTTCCCTAAGACCGGTCGTGGAACGACTTTCCGAAATCGCGCTCCTTATTTCAAATATCCGTTAGAGCTACGACCAGTCGAAGGTTCTTAAGATCAGTCGTAGATGCGATTTCTGTTTCTATAAATTGAACACGAATTTCAGAGTTTTTCATTAAAAATTGATAATATTTTCAAGGCTCCACTCTGAGATAAGTTTGTGTTTGTTTTTAAGCTATTTTGTGCATAATTGCTTCTCTTTTTGCTAGCTTATTTAATTTGATTTTGTTTCTATATTCCAATCTTATTTGAAAAGAGGAATTACCTTATTCCTTCTTCTTGGAATCAAAATCAAATATAGCTACGCCCAACTGGTAAAATGTTAAAATCTATTAGAACTTACAACCTTATTAAAGTGAGTATTGGAAATTGAACTTTGACATTCAATCATCTACTCCGATTGGTTCTACCGGGCTGCTACGAAAAGGAGAAATCCGGGTTTTACAATTCTGTAAAATTTCATTCTTTTGGTTTTGTTTGAGGTTAAGCCAGAAAAATCTCATTGTATTGGTTATCTGAGGAGAGCCAGAAGACTTAGAAAAGAGAAGGGTTTTTGAATTGTATAAGCCCAAGTGAAAAAGACACAATTGTAAAGGTTTTGGGTGAACCTGTGAAAACCTATTTGATAGTGAACGCTAATATCCCCTGTGTGAGGATATTAGGAGTGGAGTAGCATTTTGTGTGGCTGTTGAAAGACAGTTGGTGTACACACAGGCGAACCACTATAAATCTTTGTCTTGTGGATTGAATGCTTGTGTAATTTTCATATCTTTTATCATTCAATTGTGTGGATGTACATGTGAAAGTGAATGTTGTAATTATTTACATTTCAAGCAAGTGTGGGGATTGTAATAAATTAGATCTATATTTCTGCATTTAATTTCAATTCTTTGTTATTCATTCATTTCTATTAAAATTGAGTTCTTGATCCAAAAGACGTTCTAGAAATAAGGTTGTCCTACCATAAGCCCTTGTTTATTATGGTGTAAGGTTGTCCTTAGAATTGAATTTATAACAATCTCTCAATACTAATTTATTTAGGTGATTTGATTTTAACATTTTGAATTGATTTATAATTATAAGGCTATTAGTTTATTTTATTCCGCTGATTTTATTTTAATTTGGCATAGTCCTATTCACCCCCCCTCCCTCTAGGACATATAGCTTGGCCTTTTCAAGTGGTATCAGAGCCTAATAGCTCGTTCTTATTACTTTTTATTTGGATTTATTTCCTGAGCTAACGATATAAGCTATATACAAAGATGTCAAATTTTGATAGCCTTTCAGTCACTAGGCCTCCACCATTTGATGGCTCCAACTATGCCTATTGGAAAGCCAGAATGAGGATCTTCCTTAAATCAATGGATGAGAGTGTGTGGCAAGCCACAGTGACCGAATGGAACCCTCCTACCATTGAAGTAACTGAATCCGACAGTTCAAAAACTGTGTCTGTACCTGATTATTTATGGACCACCCTTCAGAAAAGTGAGTATAGTGCCAATGCTAAAGCACTAAATGCAATCACTTGCGCATTATCACCGGATGAATTCAATAGAATTATATCTTGTGATACTGCAAAGCAAGCCTGGGATATACTAGAAATGACACACGAGGGTATATCAATTGTCAAAAGTCTAAAGTCCAACTCTTCACAACCAAATTTGAAGAAATTCATATGGAGGAAAATGAAATGTTTATGGACTTTTACACTAGACTAAATGACATTGTAAACTTAATGGGGTCTTGGAGATAAAATTCCAGAAAGTAAAGTGTGTGCAAAGATACTGCGCTCACTTCCTGAACGGTTCAATTATAAAGTAACCGCGATCCAGGAACTTCGTGATACGGATAAGAAGAGGGTAGAAGAACTAGTTGGTTCTTTACAAACCTATGAAGTAAATGAAAATGCCTAGCTATATGTTCTAGAGGGGGGTGAATAGGACAATGCCAAATAAAACTTATAACAGCGGAATTAAGAAGAATATATGATAGCAAATTAATCACAATGCGGTAAGTGAAAACCTTAAAATTTAGATCTTGAGAGGTTGATATAAATGTTGTTCTAAGGACAACCTTTCACCAAAAACCAGAGTTTATGTTTAGGACAACCTTATTTCAGAAAGATCTTTGATCAAATCTCAAACCAAAGAGGAATAAAGAAATAAATACAAATTGAATTGAAATAAATTGTAATCACAAATGTATTGTTCTAGGGACAGCCATACACCATAAAAATGGCAGGGCAACCTTGCTGGAACAACTTTAAAAAGAAATTGAATATCAAGCTTTATAAATGAATAGCAGAAAAAAATTCTAAACTATACAAAAATTCTCACAAAGCTTGAATTAAATGATTACAACATTCACCACCATACATACATCCCACAAAAGAATATAAAAGATTAGAAATGTAAATCATTCAACCATAACACTAGGGATTATAGTGGTTTGCCTGTGTGTTCACCAACTATTAGTCAACAACCACACAAAATGCTACTCTACTCCTAATATCCTCACACAGGGGATATTATCGTTCACTAACAAAATAGGTTTTCCCAGGTTCACCAAAAACCTTTACAATTGTGTCTTTGTCTGTGGGCTTACACAATAAAAGAAAACCCCACTTCTGAGTTTTCCTGGCTCTCCTCAGATAACCATGTAACGCCCTAAAAATCGGGGGTCGAGCATAAACTCAACTCCCGAGTTCCAGAACATCACTTATGCAACAAAATGAATGATGATTGAATGTTGACCGTATTCGTGCATTTGAACATGAGTGAGATTAAGCCAAAACAGCATATCATACTCCAGAGACAGTTAAATTTGCAAGCGGAAGACTGGGATAGATAGATAAAATATATAACTTATGATGAGTCTCCAGAGTGTGATAACATTACCAGGTTAAATAAATACAAGTGTAGTTCTAAAATGTACCAAATGTGAGGAAGTGTAATGCCTCCTATCCCATGAACCATAGCCCCGTCAATACAATATCGGGTCTTCATTGACCTGCCAGAGAGATACAGATAGGAGAATTCCTCCTATCATCATAGAAGTAGTCCGGCTCTGCTTCACAAGCATCGCCACCACCTGAAACTCAACAAATCTGGTTGGTGTGTACAACACCGTCCCGTAACGTGGGAGTGAGTGATCAACTTAGTGGAACAGTAAAGCACAGGTTAACATGTTATCAATTCAGTTAAGCAGTAATGATAAAGCAGTACAAGTCAAACAAGTTTAACTACTCTTATTAAATACAAGTATGAAATGACATGATGCTGTATGCCCTTGCCAAACCACCCTCAAGCGACATCATCTTACGTTCGCGAATGCTTAACTCCCTCAGTGCGCCACATCTACTAACCACATGCGGTGCGATGATGATCATGATTACCGAGTTATTATTAGTCCATTTCAAACAGCAGTATTGGGAAACTAAGGTACCTCCCTTGTATCATTCCCAAACATGATCCATTCTAGGGTCGTCACTCCTAGTTAATCTCATACGATATTATGGTTTGAGAGGCATAGTGAAGGCATCGCAAAGGGCTCGTCACCCGTCAGCATGGATACAGATCTCACCGTATGCGGCTCAATTGCTAGCCGTCAACTCAAGTACAGGTCTCACCGTACTCGGCTCAATCACTAGCCGTCAGCTCGAGTACAGGTCTCACCGTACTCGGCTCCACTCATACTCTAGTTGCTGTGAAAGACTCGTCCCCAATCACAGACTTTGGAGTATACTCGAAGATACTACAGAGGACTCGTCGCCCGTCAGCACGAGTACAGGTCTCACCGTACTCGGCTCTCGCCGTAAGTATCGACAGCTCGAATACAGTGTCCCATACCACCGTATTTGGCTCACGAGTTTGGTTGCGCAATGGTCACTACGGGGAGGCACATGGCCCCAGTGTAGGCCGACAGCTCGACCACGGTGTCCCATACCACCATGCCCGACTCATGCGTCTTAGCGGATCGAGGTACCATGGTTAAAAGGGGTTTCACTGGTAAGTTTGGTACCCTAGGTTCAAGCAGTAGCGTCCAAACAGGGTGAACATGCATAAGGAAGATCAGTATACTTGACGAGCTCGACTAGCACGATCGCCCGTTGAGCTGCACAACATGAAGTGCATAAACAACTTCCTGTGGCCTAGCCACTGCCGACAGGCAACGCATGACTCGAGTTCGTCGAACACATCCCACGTGGCAAATGAATCTCAGCCACGAATTCAATCCCATTACCGATTGCCTGGGCTATAATCATAGCCCCAAACACAATCAATTGCAGATAGATAAAGCAGTAATGGATCAGGATTCAAATCATACAATCAAATCTGATATTAACCGTTTAGGGCTGCCAGGGCTGTTGCACGCACTCGTTGCTCCGCTCCCCCATCACCCATGACAGATCATACAACGTAAATATAAATTTAAGCATATGCATTACATAGTTAAAATCATAAAGCAGTTGAGCATGTTATGAATCACAACACAAGCATGAGTTTGTACATGTTCAATTCCTAATCACACAACTATCAAAGGAGATCATGCACATAGTTAAAAGCGGTTGAGAATCATATCTCAACATCCACAATTTGCTAACTACTACTCACTCAGACATTTTAAGATACACTTGAACTACATACATCACATACATGACATATGTCGATCACATAGGTATTAGGCCAAATCCCTCCACTAGGGAGCTACCCCAATTATAACACGCGTGCCCCCACGACTGATAGTCATGGCAAGCATGGGTCCAAGTTCTATATTCATTCAGTCATTTCCACAAACACTTGGACTACACACTTTAACATATGTAGTGTATTGACCGTGGCGTGATTTAGGGCAAGTCCTTTCGTTAAGGGGTTGACTAGTACATTTCAATCATGTTCTTACATTCAATACACATGACAAACATAAATCATAAATCCATATTTACTTAGTCATTTCAACAAACACTTAGAATACACTATTCCAACATACATAGTGTATGTTAGCAAACATGTATTAGGGGGAACTCTTTCGCTAAGCGGTTATTTTATCCGCGTATACCATGATCATACAACAAATAATCATGACAATTACATTTCCAAAATTTATACGTATACAATATTTTCTAGAATACGCAATTTCAACATACATAGTGTTTACAAGCGAACATATATTACGGCGATTCCTTTCACCAAACTAGTATTTTATCCATATAGTATAATCATAACATAAATAAAACATGTCAAACATTATTCCAAAAAAAATACGTATACGGTATTTCTACGTATACCTAGAGTATGTGAAATTCCATATTCTACAACGTTAATCGAAACAGGAAACAGAAAGCACTTTGTACATGTGCAATTGCATGCAGATCATGAATCTATCATTATCTAACATTGAAAGCGTTGAAAAACGTAACCTATACACCTAAAGTCCGCACCTTATGTCGTAGAATCGCAACGGAATCGATAGGTTCGCTAAGCTTCCGTATACGGGTTTGGCAACCCAGAGAACGAAATAGGTTAGCTATCTCATAACCTACAACCTATACAACCCTAAAACAGATTAGGGTTAGGGTTTCTTAGCTAGAAACGGGGCTGGAATCGCCGGGAAAGCGATGAGAATGATGCGGTGGAGCATGGATAGCAGCAGGGAAGGACGGCAGGGAGATTCTCCCACATCTCCCACACTTTCTCTCTCTTTCCTCTCTGTCAAATCCAAATTCGTATGGCTGAAATGGGAGAGGTTTAAGGTCCTTATATAGCCTAAAACTTTACCGAAATAGACTCCAGGTCAAGGTATACTTGGGTTATAGCCAAAGTGGGTTGGTTTCAGCTCAACGGAGGACTTTTGGCGGGCCTCCTTGAGCCAAAGGTCGGACTTAAGCTCACAGACATCGGATCTACGTTCTATTAAGTTTTCATTTCAGTGGGATTTCCAGATCACGCGTGGCAGACCAGTTTCAGTTCAACGGTCAGTGGACCACGATCCGAAATTCCAAGTACATGTAAATGTTCCTGAAATTTTTCTTAATCCGAGGGTGAAATTTAGTCTGATTCTGACGGTCTGGTTGCTTAATACTGATGCGCAAGCGAATGGTGCCAGATCACTATTCCAGATATTTATTTTGGGATGGGAATAGTGTTTTTCACACACCCTCGCTCCGGATCGAAACGAATGGCCGTGGGACATCGGCTGGAGCTGATTTTTGAGATGATTGTCAAGCCCAGTGAGGCGGTCCTAGTTCCTTAGCTTCGTGTTAATCGGACTCCCGATGTGCGGTCTAGACTTAATACAAAGTTTCGTTTCATTCCCGAGAGCAGACGGGAAAAGAGTTTGGTTCTAAACTTTAGGGTAACCTAGAGTCACTGATTTTGCAAGTTTTGGGTCTTGCAGATCGTATTTAAAGCGATCCCAACGGATTTCATGGCTAATCGACTTTTGCACTTAGTTAACTTTGTTAAAATTTTAAAGGATTTAATCCTAATTGTTTTCTGGTTGAGATGGTACTTAGGCCTTTGCAGTTTGTATATAAAGTGATCCAAGTTTTACTACTTAGCTAGTTTAAGATAGTGTCTAGGGCGAAAGTGCTTTGAAAAATTGAAAGCACAAGGTAGTAAAGGGTGGGATTTGTGAAGAAAATTGTTTAAAAAGGGATTTGAGGCTTTAATTGAGCGTTTGGGAAGTTAAACCTATGTTAGGATTGACCCATCGCCCAAGGACGTCTAATTCTAGGTTGGCGAAAATCCGGGATGTTACAAACCAATACAACAAGATTTTTCTGGCAAATCTTGAAAGAAACCAAAACAGAAAGGAATTTACAATAAAATGTAAAATTCTTGAATATCTCCTTCGATGTAGCAGCCCGGTAGAACCAAGTCAGAGTAGATGATTGAATGTCCAAGTTCAATGTCCAGTACTCAATTACAATGGTTCTAATTCTAATAGATTTTAAATTTAACCAAGTAGGGCTTGCCTTAATTGATTTTAATTCCAACGAAAGGGAATAGCGATTCCTCTTATCAAATTAGATTGAAATAGCAGAAACAAAATCAATTAAATAAAGCTAAGGAAAGAGAATATTAAATAAGCACACTTAGCTTAGACGGAGCACAAAAATATCTCTCAGAAGTTCGACGAAGATTGGCTTGAATGGATTAATTAATTCGATGATTTATTCTGAGATTCGTGCTCTATTTATAGGTGAGAAGATCGCATCTTCGACTGGTCTAAGGAACCCTTCGACTAGTCGAAGAAATAACAAATTTGACAAAAAATCGGGCGCGATAAGCTTTGACCGTTCTACGACTGGTCGAAGGCCTCCTTCGACTGGTCGTAGGTCACCTTCGACTGGTCGAAGACCTTGTGAATTTATCGCTGGACTCTGTGTCGAAGATTTACGACTGGTCGAAGAACCAGTCGACACTGTTCCTTCGACCGGTCGAACAGATCCCTGGACTAGTCGAAGACTAACAAAATTTATCCGATTTTTGTAACAAACTTACGACTGATTGAGGATTTTCTTAGACTGGTCGAAGCAACATTAGGACTAGTCGAAGAAGGCCTAGGACTAGTCGAAGAACACACCAAACTTATGTAAAATAAACAATCGATTTATGTATCCAAAGTGACCTACTTCTAAGGTCAACCTAAGGTCAGTCAAACCTCAACATGAAGTAAGGACATTAAAATATTAGGAACTAGTGACCTTGAAGTACTAGTGACCTTGAAGTATGAGCCTTGAAGTCTTGATGTAGCTCAATCTTGAAAGTGTCTTGAATTCTTTATGAACTGCCTTGTACATGTCTTGAGTTCTTTATGAACTGCCTTATACTCTTCTTGAAGTCTTGAAGCTTGAGTCATGTCTTGTAAGTAGTTCTTGCATTCAAGTTTGATCTTTGTACTTGTGAGCTTAGCTTGTTGTGAGCTTAGCTTGTTCTTGAATGTTGATCTTTGAGAGAGCTTCACTTATGCAAGATAGTGATTTTGGCACCACAAATTTGACAACAAACAGGGATATAAAATATAACACTTACAATCTCCCCCTTTGTCAAATTAGTGACAAAACACATAACCAAGATAAACATAAACATAAAGTAAAACATCAGTAAAACACCAGTTCATATCAACTGGCTTCAATATTCAATATTCAATATTCAACATTCAAACTCCCCCTGAGTAACATAACCAATGCTACTCCTTTCACCTCTCACATTCACATCGTTAAGTTAAGAGAACAAACCAATCTCCCCCTTTTTGTCACTATATGACAAAGGAAACAACAATAAAGGAGAACTAAATAAAGGGATATATGAGAGTAAACATGAGGAGTTATGAGATTATAACAAAACAGATATAGAGATACTCTGCATAGCTTCATATAGAATAAATATCCAGCATAAAACAGTGATAGTATCCAACTAAAATTCAGTCAACCAAGTGCTAAATTATAAGGTTATTACAGACCAGAAAATCCCATAAAGACTAGTCAGAATTAGAACTAGAGGACGGAGTAGGAATAGAGGGATCAAGTTGGTGCATGCCTTTGTTTAATCGCCGAAGATATTTCCGCATGTACTTGAATTGAGAATCACGAGTAACAGACATGTTTTCTAACTTTTCATTCAAATTCTCAACTTTACCCTCCAATGCACTTAGACGTGCATCAAAATCAGATGGTATAAAATCTGGATCATTTGTCGAATCAGAATCCAGTTCCTCAAAGAAAATGACAGATTAATGATGGGAGACAAATCTAAGTACCACTGGAAATAGCATGAATAATACGTACCATAAATGAGGTCAAGTCAGTTTTATTACCTGACCGAGGATACAGATTAGACACAAAGATTCTGTGGAGCACTCTGTATTTGGGTAACAAAAACCTTGCGGGAAGCGCATTCCCTTTTCGTGTCCATTGAACATCCATGTTACACAAATCTCTAGTGAGCATACGTTTTTCAGAAATTGAGGGTTTATCAGTTAGGTTATGGATAGGAATACCCTCATCATTTACAAGAATCTCCATAAGGGCTGAAATTAAATGTCGATCAATTTCAAATGGCCCTTCACTAGTAGATATTTTAAAAGTTAAACTATCCAGTGAGAAGTCACTTATGCATGTAAACATGGATTGAGCAATGGACCGGTATGCAGGCCCACCCCAATGCAATAAGTTAGCCCAACCTACAGCTTCAAGCAAAGGTAGGATACCAAAAGGTGTAATATGGTTAATATCAATAGGATGTTCAACAATCACATTACGAGCTCTAAGGTTTATAACATAAGAAGGATCATTAGTAGGCTCAAGAAGATGACGTTTTATCAATCTGGAGGAAGTAGAAGGATCACGGGAAGTAGATTTTTTACCTCTAGAAGCCATTTGCAACAAGGATATCAAGAAATTAAGAAGTTGCAAAGGATTGAGAAGTGGGTTTCTTCAAAACAGATTTTTCAAAAATCAAACCCCAAATTTCAATGAAATCAAAAATAGAAAGCTTCAAGATAGACAAGAGAGTAATCTAGACACTGATTTACAATAAAAACGTAAATGGAACACTAACCTTGAAGAACAAAAATGGTGGGTTCGACAAGTTGAAGCTCGGCTCCTTTGAGAGAAAAAGGAAATGAGGAAGAAAGAAAAATCCCCAAATTAAAGTGATTTCCAAGATCTACGACTGGTCGTAGGTATCTACGACCAGTCGTAGGATGACTGGTCGAGTACACTCACGACAGGTCGAAGGAAGTAAAAAAAAAAAGCATATTTCTTGCAATTTTAAAAGAAAATGAAATTAAACCTAGCAAATATATAACTATGATACATGTAGGCATAAATAATCATTTTGAAATACACATGCACAAGATCAAATTTCATCTTATTAAACCTAATTTTATCAAGAGGTTTTGTGAAAATATCAGCTCTCTGATCTTCAGTAGGAATATATTCCAGAGATATAACTTTTTCTTCTACCAACTCCCTATATAAAGAAATCTAATTCAATGTGCTTAGTACGAGAATGCTGAATAGGATTTTTTGAAATATTTATTGCACTGGAATTATCACAATGCAATAACATAGAATCCTGTTTAATTCCATAATCACTCAGCATTCGTTGCATCCAAACAAGCTGTGTACATGCATTACCAGCTGTGATATACTCAGCTTCAGCTGTTGAAAGTGATATAGAATTTTGTTTCTTACTAAACCAGGAAACTAGACAATTTCCAATGTAAAACAACCACCACTGGTTGATTTTCTATCATCTAGATTACCAGCCCAGTCAGCATCCGAGTACCCAGCTAATTGGACACTAGTCTCATGAGGATACCAGAGACCGAGATTTACAGTACTTGCGACATATCTAATAATTCGCTTAACACAATCAAGTGTGATTCTTAGGATCAGATTGATATCTTGCGCAAATACCAACACTTAGAGAAATATCAGGTCTACTAGCAGTTAAATATAACAAACTACCAATCATACTCTGATAAAGTTTTGAATCAACATTTTTACCATTATAGTCTTTTGAGAGTTTCAGGGTAGTACTCATAGGAGTATCGAAATTCTTACCATTCTTAAATCCAAATCTCTTGATTAGATTCAAGGCATACTTAGATTGAGAAATGAATATTCCCTCAGGTTGCTGCTTAACTTGCAAACCAAGGAAATAATTCAATTCCCCAACCATGCTCATTTCAAACTGTGATTTCATCAAGTCTGCAAACTCAGTAGTCAAGTTAGTACAAGTTGATCCATAAATGATATCATCAACATAAATCTGTACTATTAAGATATGATCATTATGTTTTTTAACAAATAGAGTTTTATCAACAGATCCCATTTGAAAATTATGACTTAAAAGAAATTTTGTTAGTTTCTCATACCATGCCCTAGGTGCTTGTTTTAATCCATAAAGTGCCTTTTTAAGCCGATACACATGATCAGTATTTTTTGGATCTTCAAAACCCATTGTCTGTTCAACATAGACTTCTTCATGTAAATCGCCATTTAGAAAAGCACTTTTCACATCCATCTGATAGATCTTTATCTTTCTAAAACATGCAATGGATATAATAGTCTGATAGATTCAAGACGTGCTACTGGTGCAAAGGTTTCATCGAAATCAATTCTTCAATTTGAGTATAACCTTATACCACTAGTCTAGCCTTGTTTCTAATTATATTTCCACATTCGTCAGACTTATTTTTGAAATCCATTTTGTTCCAATGATGTGTTTATCTTTAGGTCTTGGTACGAGATACCACCAACATCATTTCTTACGAATTGGTTAAGTTCTCTCTTGCATTGCAACAATCCAGTTCTCATCAACAAGAGCTTCTTTTACATTGGATGGTTCTATTTAGGATGTAAAACATACATAATTACACAAATCCTCAAGTTGTCTACGGGTGCGAACACCAGTGAGAGGGTTTCTAAGAATTTGAGTGGTTGGATGATCTTTAACAGTCCTCAATTCAGATTCAGCTTGATTTGATGAAGTATCGGGTTTTATCAATGATTAGAACTTCATCATTATCTGAATTAAAGATAGGCTTATTTAAGTGATCATCAATGACAACATTGATGGATTCTTGAATCACACCAGTCCTTTTGTTCAGAACCCTACAAGCACGACTGTTTAAGGAATATCCTAGAAAAATCCCTTCATCACTTTTTGTATCAAAATTTCCCAAATTTTCACGATCACGTAAAATATAGCATTTGCTGCCAAAAACTCGAAAGTATTTAACAGTAGGCTTTTTATTGAACCACAATTCGTAAGCCGTTTTATTATTATCTTTGCTAGTGTAGACTCGGTTAATAATATAGTAAGCTGTGTTGACTGCTTCAACTCAAAGATTTTTAGAGAGCTATTCAACATGACATTAGCCATTTCTTGAAGTACTCTATTCTTTCTTTCAACAATTCCATTTTGTTGTGGAGTTTTGGGAGCAAAGAATTCATGTAATATTCCTTGGTCGGTACAGAACTTCTCAAAATTGCTATTCTCAAATTCAGATCCATGATCACTAGGAATCTTACTGATTTGAGAACATTTTTCAGTTTGAATCCTTCTGAGAACTTTACTTACTTCTTCAAGGGTTTCAGATTTATCCCTTAAGAAGACTACCCATGTAAATCTGGTAAAGTCATCAACTATTACCAAGATATACTTTTTTCCCACCACGACTTTCCGTTCTGGTAGGTCCTATCAGATCCATGTGGAGTAGTTCGAGTGGTCTTGATGTGGTATTTGAATTCACCTTTTTGTGTGAATTCCTTGTTTGTTTGCCTATCTGGCAGCACTCACCACATATTTTATCTAATTTCTGAAGTTTGGGGTAAACCTCTTATAAGTTCTCGTTTGCTCAATCTATATAAATTTCGATAATGTACATGTCCAAGACGTTTGTGCCATAAATCAGTCTCGTCTGTATGGACCATGTAACATGTTTGATTAGATGAGAGCGGGATTCGCTAATAATATAGCAATTTTCAGATGTTCTACTACGTCCAGTTAATATTACAGAACCCTTATTGTTTAGTATCTCACAACTTTGATTAGAAAACCGAACACTATGGTTATTATCATATTTGAGATATACTAAGCAAGTTATGTTTTAAGCCTTCAACATATAAAATATTTTTAAACACAGGAAGATTAAAAGTTGAACCGTACCTTGGCCTATAATCTTGCAGTGCTACCATCACCAAATGTGACTGAACCATCAGTCATATCTTTCAGATCTGTGAATAAGGCTTTGTCCCCTGTCATATGCCTGGAGCATCCACTGTCTAGGTACCATTTTGAATGACTTGTTGCTTTGAAAGCAATGTGAGCAACCAAGCAGGTGACTTTTGGAACCCATTTCATAACTGTTTTAGGTTTAGGAACATAGTTGGTCTTCTTATGTTTATAGTTGTAAGAATGACCTATAGAGTTAGATTTTAAGAGCTCCTTGAGTAAATCAACTATCTTTTCAGCTAGTGGATTTCGTTTCTGATTAAGTTGACATGACTGCTTCTAGGTTTTTGAAAAGTTTTTGAATTTCTAGAAAAATCTTGATAAGTACTTTTCCCTTTTGAGTTTGAGGACTCTCTTTAACAAACATAGGAGGAGTATACTTTTGTTTAGGAGGTAGATTTTTATCATATCCCAACCCGGATAGATCGCCACATTTTCTTGATCCGGATAAAAGTTTTTTCTAACTTTGGATCTCCTTGGGCATATTTTCATGTGTCCTTTAGACTCAGAAGAGAAGATACTTCAGTTTTGAGTTTCTCAATTTTAGATTTTAAATCAATAATTAGGGAGTTCTTGAATTTCAAATCTCATTTTGATTTTTCAAAACAATCTGAAATTTGTGATTTTTCTAAGACAAGCGATTCAAAACATTCTTTGAGTTTAGAAAACTTTTCTTTTTGAAGTTTAAGTTTGACAGCAATTTTACAACTTTCCTTATATAGGGCATTGTAAGCATCTTGAAGATCATCTTCATTTTCACATTCACTACTCAGATTTTCTTCACTTGTTGAGTCATTATCTGAAAATGTGAATTTGGCTAGAGTCATAAGAGCTTTAACCTCATTGCTCAACTCAGTTTCAGAATCTTCTGATTCAGAAGAAGTTTCAGAATCAGATGATTCATCCCATGTAGCCAACATACCCTTCTTCTTGGGTTTGTCCTTTTTAGGACATCTATTTGCTAAATGCCCATATTCTTGACAGTTGTAACATTGACTATCTTTCAAAGATTTTCGAAATTTAGGTCTAAACTTCTTTTTATTATTTGATTTTTGAAAATCAACCCTTTTCTTGCTTTTGAAAATCTTGTAAAAATTTTTTTGCTAAAAGAGCCATATCATCTTCTGAATCAGAATTTTCTTCTGAATTATATTTAGAAGATTTTAGTGCGATAGATTTACCTTTAGGAGCTTTAAAGTTTAACTCGTAGGTTTGTAGAGAACCAACTAGTTCTTCTACCCTCATATTATTCGTATCACGAAGTTCCTGGATCGCGGTAACTTTAAAATTGAACCGTTCAGGAAGTGAGCGTAATATCTTTGCACACACTTTACTTTCTGGGATTTTATCGCCAAGACCCCACATTGAGTTTACAATGTCATTCAATCTAGTGTAAAAGTCCATAAACATTTCATTTTCCTCCATATGAATTTCTTCAAATCTGGTTGTGAGGAGTTGGACTTTAGATTTTTTGACAATTGTAGTACCCTCGTGTGTCATTTCTAATATATCCCAAGCTTGCTTTGCAGTATCACAGGAAATGATTCTTTTGAACTCATCCGGTGATAGTGCGCAAGTAATTGCATTTAGTGCTTTAGCATTAGCATTACTCTCACTTTTCTGAAGAGTGGTCCATTGGTAATATGGTGTGACTTTCATAGATTTTGAACCATCAACCCCAGTAACTTCCATGACAGGAGGTTTTTCATTCAGTCACTGTGGCTTGCCACACATTTTCATCCATTGACTTGAGGAAGATCCTCATTCTGGCTTTCCAATAGGCATAGTTGGAGCCATCAAATGGTGGAGGTCTCGTGACTGAAAGGCTATCAAAATTTGACATCTTTTTAAATAGCTTAGATCGTTAGCTCAGGAAATAAATCCAAATAAATAGCAATAAGAACGAGCTATTAGGCTTTGATACCACTTGAAAAGGCCTAGCTATATGTCCTAGAGGGGGGGGGTGGGGGGGTGGGTGAATAGGACAATGCCAAATAAAACTTACAGCGGAATTAAGAAGAATATGATAGCCAAATTAAATCACAATGCAGGTAAGTGAAACAACCTCAAAATTTAGATCTTAAGAGGTTGATACATATGTTGTTCTAAGGACAACCTTTCACCAAAAACCAGAGTTTATGGTAGGACAACCTTATTTCTAGAAAGATCTTTCTATTAAATCACAAACCAAAGAGGAATAAAGAAATAAATACAAATTGAATTGAAACAAATTGTAATCACAAATGTATTGTTCTAGGGACAGCCATACACCATAAAAATGGCAGGGCAACCTTGCTGGAACAACTTTAAAAAGAAATTGAATATCAAGCTTTATAAATGAATAGCAGAAAATAAATTCTAAACTATTACAAAATTCTCACAAAGCTTGAATAAAATGATTACAACATTCACCACCATACATAATCCCACAAAAGAATATAAAAGATTAGAAATGTAAATCATTCAACCATAACACTAGGGATTATAGTGGTTCGCCTGTGTGTTCACCAACTGTTAGTCAACAGCCACACAAAATGCTACTCCACTCCTACTATCCTCACACAGGGGATATTAGCGTTCACTAACAAAATAGGTTTTCCCAGGTTCACCAAAAACCTTTACAATTGTGTCTTTGTCTGTGGGCTTACACAATTAAAAAAAACCCCACTTCTGAGTTTTCCTGGCTCTCCTCAGATAACCAATACAACAAGATTTTTCTGGCAAATCTTGAAAGAAACCAAAAAAAAAAGGAATTTACAATAAAATGTAAAATACCTGAATATCTCCTTCGATGTAGCAGCCCGGTAGAACCAAGTCAGAGTAGATGATTGAATGTCCAAGTTTAATGTCCAGTACTCAATTACAATGGTTCTAATTCTAATAGATTTTAAATTTAACCAAGTAGGGCTTGCCTTAATTGATTTTGATTCCAAAGAAAGGGAATAGCGATTCCTCTTATCAAATTAGATTGGAATAGCAGAAACAAAATCAATTAAATAAAGCTAAGGAAAGAGAATTTAAATAAGCACACTTAGCTTAGACGGAGCACAGAAATATCTCTCAGAAGTTCGACGAAGATTGGCTTGAATGGATTAATTAATTCGATGATTTCTTCTGAGATTCGTGCTCTATTTATAGGTGAGCAGATAGCATCTTCGACTGGTCTAAGGAACCCTTCGACTAGTCGAAGAAATAACAAATTTGAAAAAAAATCAGGCGCGATAAGCTTTGACCATTCTACGACTGGTCGAAGGCCTCCTTCGACTGGTCGTAGGTCACCTTCGACTGGTCGAAGGTCTCCTTCGACTGGTCGAAGACCTTGTGAATTTATCGCTGGGCTTTGTGTCAAAGATTTACGACTGGTCGATTACTGTCATCACTTTTCAATGTTCCTTCGACCAGTCGAACAGATCCCTGGACTAGTCGAAGACTAACAAATTTATCCGATTTTTGTAACAAACTTACGACTGATTGAGGATTTTCTGAGACTGGTCGAAGCAACATTAGGACTAGTCGAAGAAGGCCTAGGACTAGTCGAAGAAGAGACCAAACTTACGTAAAATAAACAATCGATTTATGTATCCAAAGTGACCTACTTCTAAGGTCAACCTAAGGTCAGTCAAACCTCAACCACGAAGTAAGGACATTGAAATATTAGGAACTAGTGACCTTGAAGTATGAGCCTTGAAGTCTTGATGTAGCTCAATCTTGAAAGTGTCTTGAATTCTTTATGAACTGCCTTATACATGTCTTGAGTTCTTTATGAACTGCCTTCTACTCTTCTTGAAGTCTTGAAGCTTGAGTCGTGTCTTGTAAGTAGTTCTTGCATTCAAGTTTGATCTTTGTACTTGTGAGCTTAGCTTGTTGTGAGCTTAGCTTGTTCTTGAATGTTGATCTTTGAGAGAGCTTCACTTATGCAAGATAGTGATTTTGGCACCATAAATTTGACAACAAACAGGGATATAAAATATAGCACTTACAGTAAATTTTAAAGCTCCTAAAAGTAAATCTATAGCTTTGAAATCATCTAAAGGTATTTCTCAAGAAAACTCAGATTTAGAAAATTTTGAAGATGATATGGCTCTTTTGGCGAAAAAGTTTAATAAAATTTTCAAAAGTAAGAAAAGGGTCGACTTTCAAAAGCAAATGAAAAAAAAATGATCTAAACCTAAGTCCAAAACTTGGAAGTCTTTGAAAGATAGTCAATGTTATAACTGCCAAATATATGGGCATTTAGCAAACAAATGTCCTAAAAAGGATAAACCCAGAAGGAAGGGTATGTTGGCTACTTGGGATGAATTGTCTGATTCTAAAGCATCTTCTGAATCAGAAAATTCTAAAACCAAGTCAGGCAGTGAAGTTAAAGCCCTTATGACTCTAGCCAAGTTTACTTTTTCAGATCACGATGATTCAACAAGTGAAGAAAATTTGGATAGTGATCATGAAAATGAAGATCTTCAAGATGCTTATAATGCCTTATATAAAGAAAGTTGTAAAATTGTTGTCAAACTTAAACTTCAAAAAGAAAAGTTTTTTAAACTCAAAGAATGTTTCGAAACTCTTGTTTTAGAAAAATTCCAAATTTTAGATTGTTTTGAAAAATCAAAGTGTGATTTGGAATTCAAAACCTCCCTAATTGAAGATTTGAAATCTGAAAATGAGAAACTTAAAAATGAAGTATCTTCTCTTCTGAGATTAAAGGACACATGGAGATATGTCAAAGGTGATCGAAAATTAGAAAAATTATTATCCGGATCAAGAAAATGTGGTGATCGATCCGGGTTGGGCTATGATAAAAATACATCCCCTAAACAGAAGAATACTCCTCCCAACTTTGTGAAAGGAGAGACTTCTAACTCAAAAGGAAAAGGTACTAGTCAAGTTTTTTCTAAAAACAAAAACTTTTCAAAAACCTAAAAGCAACTATATAAATTTTAAAAATCAAATTAGAAACCCACTAGCTGAAAAGATAATTGATTTACTAAAGGAGCTCTTAAAATCTAACTCAGTAGGTCTCTCTTTACAACTCTAAACAAAAGAAGACCAACTATACTCCTAAACCCAAAACAGTTCTGAAATGGGTTCCTAAGGTTGCCTGTTGGTTGCTCACGCTGCTTTCAAAGCTACAAGCCATTCAAATGGTACCTAGATAGTGGATGCTCCAGACATATGACAGGCGACAAACCTCTATTCACCGAGCTTAAAGATATGACTGATGGGTCAGTCACATTTGGTGATGGTAGCCACTGCAAGATAATTGGCAAAGGTACGGTTCAACTCTATAACCTTCCCTTATTTAAGATGTTTTATATGTTGAGGGTTTAAAACACAACCTGTTAAGCATATCTCAAATATGCGATAACAACCATAGTGTTAAATTTTCTAATAAGGTTGTGAAATTATAAACAAAAGGGTTCTGTAATATTAACTGGTCGCAGAACTTCTGAAAACTGCTATATTGTAAGCGATGGTAGCTCATCTAACCAAAAGTGCTACATGGTCCATACCGATGAGACAGAATTATGGCATAAACGGCTAGGACATGTACACTACCAAAATTTATATAGATTGAGCAAAGGAGAACTAATTAGAGGTCTATCTAAGATGCAAAAGGTAGACAAGATTTGTGGTGAATGCCAGTATGGTAAACAAACTAGGATCTCTCATAAAAAGGTGAACTCCAATACCACCACAAGACCACTCGAGCTTCTCCACATGGATCTTATAGGACCAACAAGAACGGAAAGTCGAGGTGGCAAAAAATACATCTTGGTTATCGTAGATGATTATACAAGATACACTTGGGATTCATTCTTGAGGGACAACAGAAACCCCTGATGAAGTGAAAAAGATTATAAAACGGATCCAAACTGAAAAATGTTCTCAAGTTAGTAAGATCTGTAGTGATCATGGATCCGAGTTTGAAAATAGCAGTTTTGAGAAATTTTATAGTGATCAGGGAATATCGCATGAATTCTCTGCACCTAAGACTCCTCAACAAAATGAAATTGTCGAGAGAAAAAATAGAGTGCTTCAAGAAATGAGAAATGTTATGTTAAATAGCATGAAGCTTCCTAGGAATCTCTGGGCTGAAGAAGTGAATACCGCCTACTACATTATTAACCGTGTTTATATTTGCAAATCTAATAATAAAACGGCTTATGAAATGTGGTTTGAGAAAAAACATTCTGTCAAATACTTTCGAGTTTTTGGCAGCAAGTGCTATATTTTGCGTGACTGTGAAAATTTGGAAAAGTTCGACACTAAAAGTGATGAAGGGATCTTTTTAGGATATTCTTTAAACAGTCATGCATATCGTGTTCTGAACAACAGGATTGGTGTGATTCAAGAGTTAATAAATGTTGTAATTGACGATCTTTTGAATACACCTGCCCCTAGTTCAGATAATGATGAAGTTCTTATACTTGAAAAACTAGAAACTTCATCAAGTGAAACTAATTCTGAATTAAGGACTGTTAAAGATCATCCAACTTCACAAATACTTGGAAACCCTCTCACTGGTGTGCGCACTCATAGACAATTAGAAGACATATGTAACTACGTATGCTTTACATCCCAGATAGAACCGGTTAACGTGAAAGAAGCATTTCTGATGAAAACTGGACAGTTTTGATGCAGGAAGAACTTAATCAGTTTGTCAGAAATGATGTCTGGTACGTTATTCCTAGACCTAAAGATAAACATATTATTGGAACAAAATGGATTTTCAAAAAAAAGTCTGATGAACTTGGAAATATTTTTCGAAATAAAGCAAGGCTAGTTGTACAGGGGTACACATAAATTGAAGGTATTGACTATGATGAAACCTTTGCCCCTGTAGCTCATCTTGAATCAATCATACTGTTTATTTTCATTGCTTGTTTTAGGAAGATTAAAATTTACCAAATGGATGTAAAGAGTGCCTTTTTGAATGGTGATTTACATGAAGAGGTATATGTTGAACAATCTACAGGGTTTGAAGACCTTAAGTTTACTGATCATGTGTATCGTCTTAAAAAGGCTCTCAATGGTCTGAAACAAGCTCCCAAAGCATGGTACGAAAAACTGACTAAGTTTTTACTGAGTCATAATTTTCAGATGAGAAGTGTTGATAAGACACTCTTTGTTAAGAAACATAACTATGATATTCTAATGGTTCAAATATATGTTGATGATATTATTTATGAATCAACCTGTACTAACATGACTATTGAGTTTGCAGATTTAATGAAATCTAAGTTCGAAATGAGCATGGTTGGGGAATTAAATTATTTCCTAGGGTTGCAAGTGAGACAACAACTTGATGGCATTTTTATCTCTTAAACCAAATATGCTCTGAACTTAATTAAGAAGTTTGGATTTGAGAATGGTAAAATTTTTGATACTCCTATGAGTACAACTTTAAGACTCTCAAAAGACTCTACAGGTAAAGATGTGGATCCTAAATTGTATCGTAGTTTGATTGGTAGTTTGCTTTACTTGACTGTAAGTAGACCAGATATCGCTTTTGAGTGTTGGTATTTGTGCTCGTTATCAGTCAAATCCTAAAGAATCTCACTTAACTGCTGTTAAGCGAATTATACGATATGTTGCAAGTTCCGCTAAACTGGGTCTCTGGTATCCTCATGAGACTAGTGTTCAATTAGCCGGGTACTCAGATGCTGACTGGGTTAGAAACATTGATGATAGGAAATCAACCAGTAGTGGTTGTTTCCACATCGAAAATTGTCTTGTTTCCTGGTTTAGCAAGAAGCAAAGTTCTATATCACTATCAACAGCTGAGGCTGAATACATTGTAGCTAAAAATGCATGTACTCAGCTTGTTTGGATGAAACGCATGTTAAGAGATTATGGAATTACACAGGATTCTATGATTTTGTATTATGATAATTCCAGTGCAATAAATATCTCAAAAAATTCAGTTCAACATTCACGTACTAAGCATATTGACATTAGATTTCATTATATTCGTGAATTAGTGGAAGAAAAATTAATATCTTTGGAATACATTCCAACCGAGACTCAACTTGCGAAAATTTTCACTAAACCGCTTGACAAAAGCAGGTTTAATAAATTAAAGTTTGATCTCGGTATATGTGATTTAAATTGAATTTGCATGCTTTGATGTAACATAATGTACATATATTTGATGGCTTAATTGTTTAAATTATAAAATCATTTGAAAAATTGTAAATTTTGGTTGGTACTCGACCAGTCGTGAGTGTACATGATCGGTCTTGCTTCGACCCGTCGAGCACATCTATGACCGGTCGTGAAACTCGTGAATTCACTTTATTTAGGGGTTTTGGCTCTTCTTCTTCATTTCCTTTTATCTCTCCAACGAGCCTAGCCTCGACTGGTCGAACCCACCTTCATGATACTTCAAGGTTAGTGGTTCTTTTACAATTTCCTTGTAGATTCTTGTTATTGGTGCTTCAAATTTCACTCTTGTAGAATCTATTTGCTCCTTCATTGCAAGTTTGGGGTTTTCTCTTCAAAAATCTATTCTATCAAAACCCCACTTCTTCGTTCTTGAATCTTATAGTTTCCTTGATTCCTCCTTTGAAAATGGATGTTAAGGGTAAAAAGAAAACTACTCGTGGTCCCTCTTCATCTCGATCAGCATCTATTACACAACGTCATCTTCGATCTCCCGAAAATGATCCATCAGATGTTCGGGACTTGCGTATGCGCAATGTTACAGTTGAGCATTCTGTTAATGTTAATCACATTGCTTCATTTGGTATCCTTCCTCTGTTGCAATCTGTGGGATGGGATAACATCTTACATTGGGGTGGAGCTGCTTACCAGTGCATTGCCTAATCTATGGTTGCATCTATCTGTGATTTTTCTCTTGAGAATTTAACTTTTAAAATTGATACTCAAGAAGGCTTATTTACTGTGGATCACCATTTGATAGCTCACCTTATGGAAATTCCTATCAATGATGAGGGCATTTCGATTCATATATTATCTGATAAAATCTCAGAATTAGAAAGTAAAATGCTTACTAGGGATTTATGTAATTTGGATGTTCACTGGACTCATAAAGGTAATGCACTTCCTTTAAGGTATTTGTTACCCAGACACAGAGTGCTTCATAGGATTTTCATCTCAAATCTATATCCGTGTTCTGGTAATAAAACCGAACTCACTGCATTCATGGTTCGTGTTTTGCATTCCGTCATTAAAATTTGTCTGCCTTCGTTAATTTGTCACTCCATTATTCAGTTTCGTCTCCAACCAGGTCATAAGGATATTCCCTTTGGTTATCTGTTGACTATGTTAGCCAAGCATATGCTCGTGGCTTTGCTTATTAGAGAGAAACCCATCCATCATCTCCCTTTTAATAATTCCAATATTAACAAGATGAATTTAGAATTGGCTCATGGCCAAGTGGATGTTGGTAGCAGTGGTGTTGAAGCAGGGAATGTAGATGAAGCTGGTGTTCGTCCTGAAGATATAAATATGGATGATATATTTGAAGACCTTGAGTCAGACTCGGCTGATGATCTTGACTTTCAGCCTTCTGATTTTGATGAGAGGTTGAATGCTCTTCAGGAACAGGTGGCTCAAATTCGTGTTACCCAAGACACACAATTTTCTTATTTACACAAATATTTGAGGCGTGTTGCTAGGGGTTTACACAAAAGTGATCCATCTAATCCTGCTCCCTCTTCTGGTTCTGACTGGCAATTTTAAGTTTGGTCTGTAATAACTGGTATATTACTTTGCTCTATGGCTGCACTATGTTTGCTTGACTGACTTTTGTTGAGTTATGCACTATGCACTTCGAACTTTTTATCTCTTGCATCTATAATCCATCTCCTACTTTCCTTAACCTTAGCTTGCCCTTCTTTTTTCTTCCTTTGTCATTTGTGTCAAAAAGGGGGAGAAGTTTGGTGAAGTTTTGGTTGGATTTAATGATTATAATTATGGGATTGTAGAGTAGTTTGGATGTGTTGTTACTCAGGGGGAGTAAGCAGCTGGATGTTGCTTATGATGTTTATATAACTGATGCATGATTCTCTATTGAATCTATTGTGCTTGTACTTGTACTTTTCTTATTGTTATTGGAAGTATTATTATTTGGGTGTTTTGTCACAAATTTGACAAAGGGGGAGATTGTAAGTGCTATGGTCTCATGCTACTTTGGTTGTCAAATTTTGATGTGTCAAAACATCTATCTGTGTCTTGTGTTTGTATGGTGATTTATATGTGTTCAAGACACTGCATCAAAACTTCATGACATTGGATATCTTTAAGAAATACAAAGTGTACTTCATCATAAGCTACAATGTTGAGGTTCAAGACTCAAGAAACAACTTCAAAGTAACACATGAAGTAGTTTTCAAGCTGATGAAGATTTTAAGATTAAAGCTACAACAAGTTCAAGATCTCAAGCTTGATAAGATTTAAATGCCTACATTCGTTGAATGGTTCAAGTTCAATGTCCATACGACATGTTTCAGGTTTGAATGACCATTAGGTTGACCTTAGAGTAGGTCATTTCGGATACATAACTCAATTATATCTTTAATAGGTTTTTGGTCTGTTCTAAGACCAGTCCTAGCCCCTGTTCGACCAGTCCTTGCATTGACTCGACCAGTCCACGAAATTCCACGACCAGTCCTAAGTTGTTGAGAATTTTCAGAATTTTTTGGTTCACCTACGACCAGTCCTGGTGGTCCTTCGACCGGTTGTAGGTGTGACTTCGACTCGATCTCGACTAGTTGTAAAGTCTACGACTTAAAGTCCAGCAAGCAATTCTATGGTCCTACGATCAATCGTAGACAGCTACGACCGGTCGTAGGTGACCCACGACCGGTCATAGGTTCCCTAAGACCAGTCGTGGAACGACTTTCAGAAATCGCGCTCCTTATTTCAAATATCCGTTAGAGCTACGACCCGTCGAAGGTTCCTAAGACCAGTCGTAGATGCGATTTCTGCTTCTATAAATTGAACACGAATTTCAGAGTTTTTCATTAAAATTGATAATATTTTCAAGGCTCCACTCTGAGATAAGTTTGTGTTTGTTTTTAAGTTATTTTGTGCATAATTGCTTTCTCTTTTTGCTAGCTTATTTAATTTGATTTGTTTCTATATTCCAATCTTATTTGAAAAGAGGAATTACCTTATTCCTTCTTCTTGGAATCAAAATCAAATATACCTACGCCCAACTGGTTAAAATGTAAAATCTATTAGAACTTAGAACCTAATTAAAGTGAGTATTGGAAATTGAACTTTGACATTCAATCATCTTCTCCGATTGGTTCTACCGGGCTGCTATGAAAAGGAGAAATCCAGGTAATTTCAATTCTGTAAAATTTCATTCTTTTGGTTTTGTTTGAGGTTAAGCCAGAAAAATCTCATTGTATTGGTTATCTGAGGAGAGCCAAAAAACTCAAAAATGGGAAGGGTTTTTGAATTGTGTAAGCCCAAGTGAAAAAGACACAATTGTAAAGGTTTTGGGTGAACCTGTGATAACCTATTTGATAATGAACGCTAATATCCCCTGTGTGAGGGTATTAGGAGTGGAGTAGCATTTTGTGTGGCTATTGAAAGACAGTTGGTGTACACACAGGCGAACCACTATAACTCTTTGTCTTGTGGATTGAATGCTTGTGTAATTTTCATATCTTTTATCATTCAATTGTATGGAATGTACATGTGGAAGTGAATGTTGTAATTGTTGAGGCATAAAATAAGCAAGGAAGTGAAGATGAGAAAAATCAAGAAATCAATTTGAAAGATCAAGAAATCAGCTTCAAGACCACTTTGCGCGGGTTCGCGCAAAGTGAAATGGTTGCGCCAGACCGCGCAAAGTGAACGGTTTGCGCGGGGGATTATGAAGACAGTTTGCACGGGGACTGATGGTTTGCGCGAGACCGCGCAAAGCATATCGTTTACGCGTGTCCGAGTAAAGTATATGACGGTGGGATCAAAAAGGTTGGTTGATTATTTTGTCCCACATCGACCAGAACAGAGATTTCCATTGAAGAAAATGTCTATAAATACCCCTCCCTTCCTCCTCTCAAAGGGGTTTGAAGATTTCAGAAGTGAAAGAAAGACGAAAGAGAAGACAGAAGGTGCGGAGTATTGGACTCCTGCACTTTGCGCAACGGAGCGCAAAGAAGTATTGGACTCCTGAAGTTTGCGCGGACCCTCGCAAAGCGGCACTGGGTTGATATAGTTTGCGCGGACCCGCGCAAAGCATATCGTTTGCGCGGACCCACGCAAACCGACTGCTGGGCAGTCTATAACAGCAATGGGCTGTTATGCTGTCAGAATGGTTTGAGTCTTCAGATCTTCAAGTTCTTCTTGTTCAGGAGAAAAGGAAGAGTCATCGACGAAGAGACGTATTCCTCCTAAGTTTCAGGAGATGACCGAAATAGCAATAGCACCGAAATGCTGCCGGAATCTTCGTTCTCTTGAAGATTGTTGATTGATTTATCCATTCTTCCTAAGTATTAGGAGATAATCAGAATAGCGCCGGAATGCTGTCAAAATTCTTATCTCCTTGAAGATTAGTTGATCAGATTATCAGCAATTCCCCCTAAGTCCTAGGAGATGACTGAAACTCCTGACGAAATGCTGCCGAATTTGCTATTTGGATCAAATCTTTAAACATTATTTATATTGTTTGAACAATCTATCTTAGAATCAAGGGATATCAGAGGATGTAAATGAATTCAGAATCAATAAAGTGTGATGATTGTCTTTGTAATTATTCTGTTGTTATGTTCGAATAAGATAATTCCCAAATCAAATACATATGTTTCCTTGTCGAAACAAAATGGCGACTCTGCTGGGGACATTATATCTTATTTAACATTAACATTGGAAAGTTGCGAGACTCTTATTACTGTTTTTTGGCATCTGTTAGACGCCAAAATGGCGACTCTCAGTGGGAACATCCTCCCCTTCATCTCTAAGATAGTTTATTTAGTCCTTCACATAATAACTTCATGAATGTTTTGTTATTGAAGGTACCCAAATTCAATTACAGAGCATTGCTAATGGCTAACGTTGAGAAAAGCAAACTTCAGATTCACCGCTACTGGATTTGTAATTGAATATGCGCTAAGCCAAACTCCTGAGCAGATGAAAGCAAGCACTACAAGCACGCGCAAAGTGACTCAAGTAACAGCGGGAGTCATTTTCGTCTCACCCCGACCACAAGAAAGTGATGAAAACTGGACTTTGGTCTTGTCCAAAAGGACAAAAGCAAAGACCTTAAAGAACCGCAAAGCGAAATTGCTTGTACCAAGAACTGAGGGACCGATCACGCGCAGTATAGCAAGAAGAAAACCTGAACTCGCTCCTCCGACGATTTATCCTGAACAAGCTACTTCGCAGTTCTCGTTGCACGATTTTCCAACTTTAGTTGCTCCAAAGACCAAATGGACAGAATCGCAGAAAGGCAAAGCACTGATGATAGGATCACCGATGCCCATGTCACCTCAAACAAGCTCACCCATAACTGTATCACCATCGATCGTTAAAAGCACTGGAAGTACACAAGAGTCAAATGAGACTCCAATGTCTCCCCTCTTTATAACTCCTGTTACGTCAACATATTCTCGTTTTACTCAAAAACAGCTTCGACGAACAGTCAAGAGGCCGCAGTGTATATGGCAGAGACGGGTCAAGGAAATAGACCAACTACTGAAGAACGTGTTGATCAAATGGCAGAGGCACAAAGGGTGCTAATGGATGAATGCCGGAACCTTAGAGAAGCTTTGGCAACTCTGGCACATAATGTAGCCCAGATAGTGGCTCCACCCATGATGGGAGCGACAAATGGACAGGAGAACCAGCCTGAGAGTTCCTGTCCGCAGGGGATAGGATCGCGAGGGTCAGTTCCAGCAGCAAGGACTATAACACAGGATGATGTAAGACAAGTCGTCGAAGAAGCAGTTAGAATAGAAAGGGAGCACGCGAATACCGGCCGTTTCAGATACCGAACACCCTACCTAAGAGAGGTAGAAGATGTTCCGTTTTCAGCCAATTTTAAGCATCCAGATTTTCAGAAATTTAATGGGGAAGGATCACCAGAAGAACACCTGATGCATTTCATCACCAGCATGGGAAATTTCTCCACGATACCTCAATACTGTTTACGCTTATTTGGATCGTTGTTGACAAGTAAAGCTTTCAGGTGGTATTCAAATTTGGCACCAGGATCTATACGCACATGGGAAGAAATGCAAGATGCTTTCATGTCAAACTTCTTCTCGTCAGAACGCGATGTTAGCATCATAGAGTTAGCTTCAGTACGACAACGAGAAGGAGAACCAGTTGAAAAATTCATAGACAGGTGGAAAACACTGGGGGCATTGTGTAGACAGTTACCAGAAGAAAAGGAACAAGTCAAAATGTGTCTGAATTCTATAGAGATAGGAATTGCGTTCAGACTCACCAGCGCTGATATCGGAACCTTTCGCGATTTGGCTACCAAAGCCCATGCATTGGAATTAATGACTCGTAAGATGCCAACATTTCATCATGAAACTGTCAGAAGAATACCTGGCAGGACAACCGTCAATACCATTGATCGAGATAAGAAAAATCAAGATGCGAGGGGCTCAAGAGATAAAAGGCCGGAAGGAAAAGAAGGCTGGAATCAACCAAGAGATAGATAACGGCGGGAAGAAACTCAGAATGCTCGATTCTCATGAAGGATTTGAGTTTGATAAAGAGGACGTGGTGCCTATGATGCAACAATTGTTAAAAGCAGGTACCCTGGAATTACCAGAACCAAAACGCCCTGAAGATGTGACGAGGACTCGAGAAAGAAACTTTTACCGTTATCATCGCCTAATAGGGCATCCGACGGAAAATTGTTATACGTTAAAATGCATCATACAGCGAATGATAAACAGAGGAGATATAATAATTAATGAAAACAAAGAGAAGAATGTAAGGGCGACAGTAAATGTATTGTCAATTCAAGAAAAGACTCGGGGAATAAAAGAGAAGGGAGATCAAAGGTCGATAAGAAATGCGACAATGATTACGTTGCGATCAGGAAAGCAGATAACGAGTCCGGTAAAGTAAAAAGCAGGAATCATAAGGAAAGAAGTAACTGAAAGACAGAATACTGAGGATAAAAGTAGAAATGGAGATGCAGCGATAAAAGTGGCTTATGATGTGGTTAGTCATTTGAAGGGTATATCGGCACGTTTAAGTATTTATGATGCGCTCAAGTTGTCAGAAGAATTTTGGCAGAGTTTGATTCAAGCACTGTCCGATCACGATGTGAGAGAAGCTTTACTGATAGAAATGAAGAATGAAAGAAAGGATGAAAAGATGAATTGCTTGCCAGTAATATCTTTCTCTGATGATGACTTAATTGGTGAAATGGAACATAACAGGCCACTGATGATAGAAGGGTATATTTGCGAAAGGAAGATAAAACGGATTATGATAGATAATGGGTCCGCTGTGAATCTGTTACCACTCTCCATGATTACTAAATTGGGTCTTCGACGTTCAGATTTGCGCCCCAGTGGAATGATGATACAGGGGTTCAATCAAATATGGACAACGCGCGCTCGATAAATTATAGTGACATTGGAAGTAGGAGAATTAATTACTACTGTTGTATGTCACGTTATAAATGCTGTGACGACATATAACCTTCTCTTGGGAAGGCCGTGGATACATCAGTACATATTGTATCTTCTACTCTGGCACCAATGCTTCAAATATTGTAAGACGGGATGCAGTGTAAAGTGATGGCCGATGCGAAACCCTATACTGAAGCAGAGTCTTCTTTGCGGATGCTAGCTATTATAAATGTTTCTCCAAAGAAGTAGGAAATGATGATGGAAAAAGAGTCCTAAAAGATCTCCAAATGAATAAAGTTAGAGAAGAAAGGATGGAATCTCCTGGAACTACAGAAGCAAGGAAAAAATTCTATTTTGTACCAAAGCGCCTGAGACAACCGGGACAGCCACCATTGACCTTGTTGTCGACAGAACAGCTGAAAGTCTTACAGTCCAATTACACGATGCCCTTACCTAATATCGAAAGATGTAAGCCATTTGTAGCCGCCCCAGGAACATTTCAAGTCAGAGCCAGTGCTAAATATCCTGAAGCGATAAGGTTTCATGCTGCAACAAAGGTAAAGAATGAAAACACAAGCAATATATATTATGGAGAGTTAGCACCGCAGAATTTGAGAAAATACAGTGCAGTAAGCAAGAAAATCATGAGGAATATGGGTTTTGATTGTGACAAGCCCAGGACTGAATCATGGGAAAGGAATTCAATCCCTCTCGGAGTTAATCAAGAAAACGGAAAAAATTCCAAGGATTAGGAGCAGAATCATCAGTAAATATGGTATCAGTAAATATGACTCCATCCGAACAAATGTCAGAACAAGATACTAAGGTAGTCGAGTATCCTGAAACCGCTCCGAGGCAAATAGAAGACGGGGGGCAGCCGACAATAGATGGCCTGAGAGAAATAAATTTGGGAACAGCAGAAGAGCCAAGGAATACATTCATCAGCGTCAGTCTTTCAGATCAGGAATTTGAGAAATATGGCCAACTTCTCAGAGAAAATAAAGACGTCTTCGCTTGGACATATGAAGAAATGCCGGGATTGGAACCCTCTGTAGCAATGCATCGATTAAACATTTCCAAAGAAAAGAAGCCAGTAAAACAAGCACAAAGGCGATTCCTCCCAGATCTGATTCCATTAATCGAAAAAGAAGTAAATAAACTAATAAAGGTTGGGTTCGTCAGAGAAGTTAAATATCCTAAATGGATATCAAACATTGTTCCGGTGAAAAAGAAGAATGGGCAGATTAGAGTATGCATCGACTTCAGAGATCTGAATGAAGCATGTCCAAAAGATGACTTCCCTCTCCTGATAACAGAATTATTAATTGATAGCACTACTCAGTATGCTATTATGTCTTTTATGGACGGATACGCAGGTTATAATCAAATCAGGATGGCACCCGAAGATGAAGAGGCAACGGCTTTCAGAACGCCACTTGGAATTTATTGTTATAAAGTTATGCCTTTCGGTCTCAAAAATGCTGGGGCAACATATCAAAGGGCAATGAAAAACATTTTTCAAGATATGATGCATAAACATGTTGAATGCTATGTTGATGACTTGGTGGTCAAATCGGGAGATCATCAAGAACACCGCGAACATTTAGCATCAGTTTTCCGTCGTCTTAAAAAGAAGCAACTAAAGATGAACCCTGCTAAGTGTGCATTTGGAGTATCTTCTGGCAAATTCCTTGGCTTTGTTGTACGACACAGAGGGATCGAGATTGATCCAGAAAAAATTAAGGCTATTCAAAATATGCCACCACCAACGACGTTGAAGGAATTAAAAAGCTTACAAGGAAAATTGGCATACATTCGCCGTTTCATTTCAAACCTCGCAGGAAGATGTCAGCCATTTTCTCGGTTAATGAAGAAAGACACAGAATTTATATGGGATCACGCCTGTCAAAATGCATTTGACTCAATCAAGGAATTGTTGAAACAGCCGCCGGTGTTAACAGTTCCAGTGAAAGGTAAGCCACTTATCTTATATACATCTGCAGCTACAAATTCTTTAGGTGCTTTGTTAGCACAGGTGAACGAAGCCGGAAAAGAGACTGCTCTTTATTATCTAAGCCAAACATTGATGGGGGCAGAATGTAATTATTCTTCGATCGAAAAAGAGTGTTTAGTGCTGATATTCATTGTACAAAAGTTGAGGCATTATTGTCTCTCCCATGATATAACTCTGATCTCAAGAGCAGATCCCATAAAATTTTTGATGACCAGGCCAATGTTGTCGGGAAGACTAGCCAAATGGATGTTATTGCTGTCAGAATATACTATTTCATATAAACTGGTGAAAGCAGTAAAAGGACAAGCTATGGCAGACTTCCTCGCAGCACATCCTATAGCAGAAAGTGAAGAGATCAATGACGAATTTCCAGATGAACATGTTATGTTGGCCGAATCTCAGAATCTTTGGCAAATGTATTTTGATGGTGCTGCTCGAATATCGGGAGCGGGGGCAGGAGTAATATTCATTACACCTCAAGGCGATTTATTGCCATACTCCTTCACATTGGGCACTGCATGCACAAACAATGAAGCTGAATACAGAGCTCTTATCATCGGAATGGAAATAGCCCAGCAAATGGAAGTAAAATTATTGCATATTTTCGGAGATTCTAAATTGATTGTAAATCAGTTAACTACAGAATTCGAAGTAAGGAAAGAAGAACTTCTGCCCTATTATCGGAAGGCACAACAGTTGCTTGAACAGTTTTGTCATGTGGAAATTAAACACTGTAACGACCTGAAAATTTCCGTACATCGGGCCGAGTACCACCTCGACCAGAAATCACATAGGATTAAATCCTTTAGAAATTTAACAAAGTTAACTAAGTACTAAACTCGGTTAGTCATGAAATCCGTTGGGATCGCTTTAAATACGATCTGCAAGACCTAAAACTTGCAGAATTAGTGACTCTAGGTTACCCTAAAGTCTAGAGCCAAACTCATTACCCGTCTGCTCTTGGGACTGAAACGAAACTTCGTATGAGGTCGAGATCGCACATCGGGAGTCCGATTAACACGAAGCTAAGGAACCAGGACCGCCCCACTGGGCTTGACAATCATCTCAAAAATCAGGCGATTCCGATGTCCCACGGCCATTTATTTCGATCCGGAGCGAGGGAGTGTGAAAAACACTATTCCCACCCAAATAAAAATATTCTGGAATAGTGATCTGGCATCTTTCGGTTGCGCGTCAGTATTAAGCAACCTGACCGTCAGAATCAGACCAAATTACACCCTCGGATTAAGAAAAATTTCAGGAACATTTACATGTACTCAGAATTTCTGATCGTGGCCCACTGACCGTTGAACTGAAAGTGGTCCGCCACGTGCGATCTGGGAATCCGATCGAGTCAAAAATGTAATCCCACGTAGATCCGTAGATGGTGAGCTTAAGTCTGACGTTTGGCTCAAAGAGGGCCACCAGAACACCCCTTTTGAGGTTGGAAAGTGGCGAACTGCCTATATATGCAGCCACCCTTGAACCTGAGTCTATTTTGGACATGTTCTTGGCTATAAAAGGGGCTTAGAACAGCCCCTCTCACAGCCATACGAATTTGGGTGCAAACCCTTAGAGAGAAAGAGAGAAAAGAGAGAGAAAGTCTTGGAGATCGAAGCCGATCTTCCTCCTGCTACTTCCACTCCTCCCACGGCCTACACCGCCCTATTACAGGGGTTTTTCCGGCGGTGTCCATCCCATTTGAAGGTAAGAAACCCTAACCCTAGGTCTGATTTGAGCTTGATTAGTGGTAGGTTATGAAAAGGCTAATCGGATACGCTCTTTAGGTTAGGAAACTCCCGTATACGGAAGCTCCAACACCCTTGCTGATTCGTTGGAATTCCAAGGGCTGAGGTGAGGACTTTAAGTGTATAAGTTACGGTTTTCAACGCTTTCAATGTCAGATAATGATATGATCCAGGACATGAAATGTAAATATGATATGCAAGATTTCAAGCTTAGATCATACCAATTCACAATTACACAAATTCCACATCCCACATGAAAATTCAAACGTTCAATTAAAGGGGAATTTATGCGGGTCCAGGCCTACACATGATAGGGCTGGATCAATAAAAATTATGAAGCAAACGATACTCAAAGATAAGAAATAATCCTTCACACATACATAGTAATCAGTCCCTAATCCAAGGGATTCACCAGTTTCAAATCAAAGAACCCTAGGGAAAGAAAATGGGCATATAAGTTAGGGAAAACATAATCTAGGGCTAGGTTTTATGAAAAAAAAAAAAGGCTATGAGAGGATAAAAGAGGATAAAAACCTGAGCCAAAAGATGATCCCGCGTATGGACAGTGGGCCTAGGGCGCGGGCGTTGTTTGCAGAAAAACTCTCCTTGGCCCTGGTCGACCAGGGGGAGGCTCCAAAACTCCGAAGTTTCGGGTCGATCCGAGCTACGGCTTGTGCGTGGTGCTCCGCCGAAGTATCAGCTCGCCTACAGGCCGAAATCTGGAAACCTGCTGTAATGAAGAACTCTGATGCAACAGAAGGACGAATTCGAAGTATGGATGGTGGGAGAAAATGGAAAAAAAAATGATGGGGGATGGGGATGAATCGGGGTCGATGTGGCTTCGCACCACGGTAGTTAGCCCTTCGAAAAGGGAGGGCTTCGCACCCACTTTTGAATTCTTCCACAACTCACGAAGAGAGCAGAAAAATAAAGCAGAAATTTTTATTAAACTTCAATGAATCAAAAGAACTACAAGGGGTGCCTATTTATAGGGAGAACCCTATACCCAAAAACTCGCACCATGTGCGACACCTATTACTTGGTGATGAAGTAAACTAAAATAAAAACCAAACACATAAATCTAAAGCGTTCACAATGTTCTAAATAATAACAATAAGCAAAACCTAAAAAATGAAATCAATCCGACGAGTGGGCCACGATCATGAGATCCCATGATGGGTTTTTCTTGACTATCGGGCCCACTTTTCTGAACCAAAACTTGTCTTCTAGCTAGGGGGCCCTCCCTGGACGTCGTCATCGAGCCAGATCGATGATGGGATCCTCCTTTTGTATACGTACGTGCGTAGGGGTGGTGGTGTGCGGCCGTGCGTGTGCACGATGTCCTCATCATGATAGATTCATGATCTGCATGCAAATGCACATGTACAAAGTGCTTTCCGTTTCCTGTTTCGATTAGCGATAAAGAATATGGAATTTTACATACTCTTGATATACGTAGAAATACCGTATACGTATTTTTGTTGGGAAAATGTTTGACATGTTTATTTAATGTTTGATTATATCATGTGTGGATAAAATGCTAGTTTGGCGAAAGGGATCGCAAAAATACATGTTCATGTGTAAATGTCATGTATGTTGAAATTGCGTATTCTAGAAATTCCGCATACGTGCGGATTTTGGAAATGTAATTGTAATGATTATTTGCTGTATGATTACGATATACACGGGAAAAATACTCTCGGGGCGAAGGGATAGCCCTAACACGAACTTGGCTAACATACGTCATGTATGTTGGAATAGTGTATTCTAAGTGTTTGTGTAAGTGCTTGTATGTGTACATGTGTATGTACTAGTGCCTTAGATAGGCGCTGGTATGGGATTTCCGACTCCCTTAGAGACATGTAGGATCCCCTCCATGCGGTGGTTCACCGCAACCACTCAATTGTAATGCGCACACAATTGTATCCCTATGGGGATAGTGCTTTATCATATGCCTTACAACATGCTTTGCAACATGCTTTACTCCATGTTTTACTTCATGCTTTATAACATGCCTACTAACATGCTTGTATTGCTTGTTTATCATGCTTTACTTCACATGCTAACGATGAAAACTTTTGGGTTTGGGACTATGTATATAGTCCAAACATTCGGTACCAGACTTGTGATTGTGGCTGAGATTTATGTCGCCACAAAGGACGTGTCCGGCGAACCCGAGTCGTACTTCGGTTGGCGATAGTGGTTGGCCGCGGAGTGTTTTTGCGCTCCATATCGCTCAACTTGTGGTGCGCTCGAGCTAGTCAGGCTCGCCAACTAAACCGAAGTGTAATTGTGTGTTCACCCTGTTTGGTCGCTACTGCTTGAACCTAGGGTACCAAACTTACCAGTGGCGATTCCCGTTTAACCATGGTACCTAGATTCGCTAAGTCGCATGAGCTGGGCATGGTGGTATGGGACACCGTAGTCGAGCTGTCGGCCTACGCTGGGGCCATGTGCCTCCCCGTAGTGACCATTGCGCAACTAACTCGTGAGCCGAATACGGTGGTATGGGACACTGTATTCGAGCTGTCGATACTTTGGCGAGAGCCGAGTACGGTGAGATCTGTGCTCGTGCTGACGGGCGACGAGTCCTCCGTGGTATCATCGAGTACACTCCAAGGGTCTGTGATTGGCCACGAGTTTTTCACAGCAACTAGAGTGTGAGTTGAGCCGAGTACGGTGAGATCTGTACTTGAGCTGACGGCTAGTGATTGAGCCGAGTACGGTGAGACCTGTACTCAAGCTGACGGCCAGCAATTGAGCCGCATACGGTGAGATCTGTATCCGCACTGACGGGTGACGAGCCCTTTGCGATGCCTTCACTAAGTTTCTCAAGCTATAATATCGTATGAGAATAACTAGGATTGACGACCCTAGAATGGATCATGTTGGGAATGATACAAGGGAGGTACCTTAGTTTCCCAATACTGCTGATTGAAATGGATTAATAAAAACTTGGTAATCATGAGCATCATCGCACCGCATGTGCTTTGTAGATGTGGCGCACTGAGGGAGTAAGCATTCGCGAACGTAAGATGATGTCGCTTGAGGGTGGTTTGGCAAGGGCATACAGCATCATGTCATATCATTTTGCATTTAACAAGAGTAGTTAGAAATACTTGATTTATACTGCTTTATCATTACTGCTTGATTGATTTGATAACATGTTAACTTATGCTTTATTATTCCACTGAGTTAGCTACTCACTCCCACGTTACGGGACGGTGTTGTACACACCAACCAGACTCTGTCGCAGGTATAGAGGGCGCCTTGGTTCAGGAGCCAGAGCTCGACTTTGATGAGGACCAGGAGGAGTTCTCCTACATGCAGTACTCTGACGGCTACGCTTAGGCCGGCTGCATCGCGGGATTCTCAGGGCCTCTTTTGAGGATTGTATTTTGGGTTTTGACTTTAAAACAATACATGTATATTGGTGCTCAGCTAGTACTCATACTCTGGAGTTCAGAAAATTTTGTTACTTTACATACTTGAATATAAAATTCAGTCTTCCGCTTGCTTTTATATACAGTTGAACTGGAGTATGAACTACTGTTTTGGTTTAGTCTCATTCATGTTTATTGCGCTAACTCAGACAACATTTAACCGGTATTGTGTATGTTGCATAAGTGATGCGTTGGAACTCGGGAGTTGAGTTCATACTCGACCCCCGAATTTCAGGGCGTTACAAACACATACCACGCTCTGAGAATGCAAAAGCGGACGCTTTAGCCGGTCTGGCAGCAGCTTTGTCCTGCACAAATCGAAGTCCTCTTCAAGTAACTATAGAAGAAAGAAGATTCCTGCCATCTGCAGAGGTTATCGAAGAAACCGTTGAAATGTTGCCTGTATCTTGTCTAGAAGTAATGATAGATGATTGGCGTCAGCCTTTCGTCGATTATCTCAAGTATAATATCTTGCCAGAAGATAGTGCACAAAGGCAGCAGATTAAGCAGCGATCAGGCAAATTTGTCATATGCAGCGAAGTATTGTATAGAAAATCTTACAATGGAATGCTGCTGAGATGCCTAGACAAGCAAGAAGCAAACCAAATGTTGCGGGAGGCACATTCAGGTGAATGTGGAGCACATCAAGCCGACCGAAATTTATGCCGTAGAGTGCATCGGATGGGTTATTATTGGCCTACTATGTTCAAAGATGCGATAGAATATGCAAAGCGGTGTTATGAATGTCAAATACACGGGGATGTAATACATGTTCCCCTAGAAGACTTACATCAATCTGTTACTTCTTGGCCATTCTCAGCTTGGGGACTCGATGTGATTGGTCCTATAAATCCCCCTTCATCTAAAGGAAAACAGTATATTCTGGCAGCGACAGATTATTTCTCCAAATGGACCGAAGCAATTGCCTTGCGTAATGTTAAAGAGACAGATGTGGTCAATTTCATTCGACATGCTATAATATACCGTCATGGTATCCCGAAAAAGATCGTCATTGATAATGGCACCCCTTTTAAAAATAGAGGCATGGAAAAGTTGTGTCAGAAGTTTGGTATCTAGCATTCGTTTTCAACACCTTATTATCCTCCGGCCAATGGACTAGCAGAGGCGTTTAACAAAACGATCGTCAAAATAATGAAAAAAACGGTGACAGGCAATAAACGCGATTGGGATGAAAAGTTACAAGAAGCATTATGGGCCTACAGAACTACCCATCGTACAGCAACAGGGGCGACACCGTATTCATTAATCTATGATATAGAGGCAGTTATCCCAATTGAAATGCAGGTGGCATCACTCCGGATAGCAGTACATCAGTCTATAACAGATGATGAAAATGCAAAAATAAGGCTGAAAGAATTAGATCTGCTCGATGAGAAGCGTCTTGCAGCTCAGCAGCAGTTGCAATCATATCAGGCCAGAATATCGGCTGCCTTTGATAAACAAGTTAAATACCGCTCTTTCAAAAAAGGGGATATGGTGTTAATGTTGAAAAGACCTATACTGGTCACTCGCCGGACAGGGGGCAAGTTTGAGCCTAAATGGGACGGTCCATATATAGTAAAAGAAGTATATTCCAATGAGGCATATAGAATCGCGAATCAAGAGGGACAGGGTATCAGTATACCTGTCAACGCCCGCTTCATCAAAAGATACTACCCCTGAAGATAGACATGCTGATTTTGACCCAGAATATTATCGGCATAATGATTCTGTATCAAAAGGGGGCAAGGATGAATAAGATTATGTCTATATGTCAACAAAAGAAGCTATGAAGAAAAAGTTCACAAACATGTCAATTACCAAGCATCGAATCTAAAAAATATATATATGATCATCATCATCATCAAATAAGATTGACAAAGTTAATATCATCTCGAAGATTCTCTTGAAGATATCATTTAAGCTGGAAATATCAGGCCTTACAAGGCATGGATTCTCTTGAAGATATTATTTAAGCTAAAATATTTTGCCTTACAAGGCATGGGTCTTCTTAAAGATATTCCGAAAATATCTACTATATTTTGCAAATGATGATGATCATATATATATATATATATATATATATATATATATATATATATATATATATATATATATATATATATATATTATCGCCTCACAAGGCATGGATCTTCTTAAAGATTGAAGATAAATATTATTGCCTTACAAGGCACGGATCTTCTTGAAGATTGAAGATAAATATTATTGCCTCACAAGGCACAGACCTTCTTGAAGATAAATATTATTGCCTTACAAGGCACGGATATTCTTGAAGATATTATTAAAGCAAGGATACATCAATAACAATCAAAGAGGCAGTATAGCCAAGCCAAATCCTAAAAGAGCCAAATTGAGCCAAATCAAAAAAGATCAAGCTCGCAAAAAAAAAAAAAAAAAAGCTCTCAAAGGATCAAGCTCTAAAAGAGCCGGCCAACTATACGTAAGACCCATGAAGATCGCCATTCGGGCAGCGGCGAGGAGTCAGTGGCCCTAAAAAGCCCGCGAAGACCATCGTGCGCACTATGCGGGCAGCTGACGAAGTCAAAGATTCAAAGCCTAAAAGGCCATATATCCGCGAAGACTAGTCACCGTAACTCCCATGCCGTCTGTATAGCTTCCGGCAGCGCCACGGGGATGGATGAAAATGCCCTCCTGTGAATGGGCTCGACCTTGCAGACGAAGAAAACAGGGGCCGCAGTGCGAGCTTTATGCCAACCGTGCGTAAGACCCTCCAGATCTAGGTTTGATTTCAGTAGTAACTCATGAGGAAGGGCTTAAACCTACTCATTGATGGACTGGCGACCCTAGATTTGGTGCCCAAAGGTAGCCTTGCGAGCCCTGCGAACTCTAGAGAGTTACTGTGGCCAATCCTGTGCGTAAAACCAACAGTTCACCGCCCGGAAGCGTCAATGGGCCCCTCTGATGGACCTTGGCCGTGAGCTCAAGGCAGTGAAAAGCCCAAAAGCGAACTCTAGAGAGTTACAGTGGCCATCACATAACCCATAAATGCTCCACTACTCATGAGCTTAAACTGTGTGTGTACACACGCTCCACTACTCATGAGCTTAAACTGTGTGTGGCTAATTACATCAAAACTTAGTACCGCCGCCAATCTAAATACTCACATAGAGAGTCCTGCACTAACAAAGCATAAAAGGTTTAGAAATTGTAAAGGATGTAATGAAATTACTGTATAGAGTATAAATATAATTTAATAATATTAAGTATAAACATACAATATGAAAATGACATACAATATGAAAATGCTATTATAAACATCTCAAAATGCTATCATGAAACATATGTAAAGCCAAATAAATTATGTCAAAAAAAGAAACACAAAAAAAAAGCCAAATAAATTATGTCCAAAAAGAAACATGAAAGCAAAGATTACATGTTCAAAATTACATGTTTAAAGATCTTCTGTAATCCCCACTGCTTCTGAATATCTGCGCAAATCTTCTTTCAATTGTGCCTGAGCTGCATCATGTTTAAATTTCTCTTCAAAAATAAGTCTTGCCTGATCAGGAACGCCAGCAAGTTTATTCTCCAAAGAAGCAATCATTTCTTTACCTTGAAGTTGTACGGATTTTTCAATATCAATAGATTGAACATTCGCCCGTATCTTCCCTTCAACGTCTTGAATGATTAAAGCTTGCTCGTGATTCTTCCTCTCAAGATGAGAAATTTCTTCTTTCAGAGCTACAATACGACCTTGGATGGTCATACTCTCATTAACATGAATCTTTAATTGATCTTGAAGAATTATATGCTCTTGTTCAAGTTTAGAAATTAATGAAGCTGTCAGAAAGGCTTGTTCTTGAGATGAAGCCAGCTGTTTTCTCTACACTCTAAGATCAGGGGCAATTGGAACATTCTCTACCGATGCAAAGAAATTACTGAATCACGGAATCTGAGGAGAGAATCCCGCAAAGGAGATATGTTTATTCTGGCCATCTTGGCAGAGCTCTCCAAAATTTCTATAGCAATATCCAAATCCAACCATTGATCAGGATTTCTGAAGATATGGATTATTGCTAACAAAGAATGTTTCACCATAAGCATTTTGTGAATAGGGATCTTCGCAAAGGATGATATTTCAGAAGTAGTGGCTACAGAATTAGAACTAGCCGCACCGCTGCAAGGAGAAGTTCCTATAGCAAAAGAAGAAGGATATTCAATATATTATTATGAATATATAGTCTTGAGTAAAGATACTCAGTGTATATATATACCTATCACTGGAATACGACTAACGGAAGGAGAAGTTCTCTGAATCATGGAAGGGCCCAATTCCACCATATCAGCAAAAGATGGTGCTCTAGCTTCCGTGCTTGAATCTTTGGTAGCCGGAGTTGGCAAGTCAGTAGTTTCTGTAGGAAATATGATTTCACGAGCCACTACTATCTGCACTACCAATGGAATTGCGGGTGCTTTTGGTGAAGTTACCACAAGAGGGTTCATTGAAGAGATAACACCTATTTCTGCAACTTGGGCGCCTAAAAAGGGAGACACAATGATTTTAAATAATAGTTGTTAAAATAAAAATATGCATATGAAAATTTCCTTTACCTGGTGAATACCCATATTCTCCATAATCTAAAAGATCCTCATCATCTTTCTCAGCTGTAGGAGATTTAGCAGGAACATTGGCGCCAGGAAAAGTCTTAGCAATTGCAGGGGAAGATTCCATCTTAACTTCTTTCACAGCTGTTTCCTCTTCTTCGCCAATATCAACTTCACCTTCTTCAAAGTCATCATCTTTATCTTCACCACTATCGCTATCTCTGCTGTCTTCGTATTGTGAAGATTCAGTTGTATCTGATGATGAAGCTGAACTTTCATCTTCCAAATTTTCTTCATCAACTTCTTCAATAATAACCTGCTTCCCTTTGTAAGAAATGGGTTGGCTGCTCTCCGGTGCAGACTCTTGGACCATAGGGGAAGCAGATGCTTGGCGGGTCATTTCTGAAGGAATAGGGGATGATGTTTGCAAACGCGTTCTTGATCTAGTCATCGGAGAAGATGGACTAGGACCAAGGGGTTGTGGAGGAGATATGGAAGTACCAATAGCTGGTCCTTCTTGAACCGCTGCAGTCTTTGCAGGAATTGGAGAAGATGTACCTACAGCATCATCTGCGGCTTGGTTTGAAGAATCCCGACGAGATTTCTCAAATTCTCTCAGATCTCCGTGAGCAAACCAGCCATCCAAAGTATTGATGGGCTTGATTTCACGGAATGGGATCTTCCAATGATATCTTCCTACAAATTTCTCCGGGATGAGATGCATGGCTCTTTTCTGGAATATAGCCAATTCTGCTCTCTAAATTTCTGCCCTTCAGCCTGGGTGGATGAAGAAAGATAGAAGAATCCACTGGTAAGCATTTAGCAACCAGGTATGATTGGTGATCCCACCATCGCATCCAGCTATATGATGTACGGACTATGCGATCACAGCTTGGAATTATGAAGAGGGATCCAATGCAACCATTCAGCAACTGTTTCCATATCATGGCCCAGTTAAGAGGACCAATTCCATAGCAGCGCATTTTTCTGGTAACCAGCCCGCAGTCTTGTGGTACAGTTTGATCATAACCAAATTGACGAGCAAAGCGATTGGGGTAGTAAGGTTCTCTCCAGAATTTTGTCCCTTCCCGAAGAGGCAAACTGCATGAGCGAATAGAAAAGAAGAAAGCTCTTTCTGCTGCAGTAAGTGTTTCATTGTCCACCATATCTGTATCTTCGGTGTAGCGATGTATGTGAAACTGAAAGAAGTTTATCTGATCATCATCTCGAATTTTGTTGGCAACCCACTCATATGCTCTTTTTGCCATCGCTCTTTGCTGAAAGAACCAGAGTGGAAGGTGAGAAGGATGAGTATATGCTTGTTCCGGAGCTTCAAAAGTCCAGGGAAAATAAACTCCAAGCCACCCCGTAATATAATGCCAAGAAGTATGCGCAGATGAAACTCCAAGAATTGGGTCTTTTATGCGGGTAGCTACTTCTCCAAGAGCCTTGTAGATAGAACATAATACGGGAGGAGCAAGAGAATATTTATGGCCCTCCGCTAAAGCACCAGCCACAACGAAGACACTGGGACGAACAACATCTGCCCACTTGGAGCTGGGCAATACGACCAAGCTTAGCCAGTAAGCCAAGAATGCTGCAAGCTCTCCGAAAGAACTATATTCTGGCTTTCTTCTTATTGCATCTCGAAGCTTCGTTAGTTCTTTAGAGTGGCAGTCGTGAAACCTTCAAAGAAAATAAGGAGGTTAATATGCAGGAATGTATAAATAGCAAGAATACAAGGAGGAAGATCAGTTGTTGGATTGGTAAATACCTGAGACCCCTAGAGAAATGTGCTAGCCATTGCAGAGGGGGAATTTTGTGGAAGTTGGGAAATTTGCCCATCTCTTTGAATAACTCTATAGTAGTCTCAGAGATGGAACGCTTGCGATCTGGAGAAGATACGAAGGCCAATTCTCTGTTTGTCGGAATGAATTCATCATAGAATTTGCCTGTTATTGTGAGACCGGCTATGCGATGAAGGTCCCAAAGTGATATGCTCATTTCACCATAAGGAAGATGGAAGGAGTTGGTTGTAGGAGACCAGTATTCAAGGAAGCCTTTCAGAATATTGGGTTCCCTATAGAAGTATTTGGAGGTCACTTCTATTGCATCATAAAGGCCGATCTTTGTAAGAGTGCTCGTATGCTTCAGCAATATAGCCTCCGCCCATTCAGAATAGTATCGACGAGCAGTTAACATGCCTCTGATGCGGAATTCTGCCTGTCCCCAGAGTTGCTCTCGATCTCTGAAGCGCTGTCGCACCATCTCATAAAAATGAGAAGGAAAGAGATCATGAGGACTGTGGAAAGGAGCTAAGAAGATCATGGGATGAGCTTCTCCTATCCTCTGTCGCGGTTTCTGAGTTCGAATAGTTCCCTCCAGGATTCGGGGCTCTCTTGAGGTCCATGATTCAGTATACATTAATCTCTCGCCATGGACGTAATCTTTGGACTCGCAGTCTAGCATGGACTGATGGCGATATACCTTGATGGGAATGATTGTCATGCCCTCCGCATGAGGATTATCAAACTTCATAATACCTTCGACAACTCGTACTGAGTCCCACGAGTTTTAAGCCTCTTCTTCTTGTGTTCCTTGATCTTTTCTGCAAATTCTTTCGCCTTATTGCGGTGAGTTTTCTTTGGGCGAGAAGCAGGAGGAGTATCTTCACGGAGAGGTGCTCTCTCACTATCAGTCCGAATATGAGCGGTGGTCTTCAACCATTCATCCTAGTCATACTCTCTGCCATGCTTAGGCGGACATTTGATGTCTCCCAAAGATATAGATCTGTGAATGGGGGAAGGTAAAGATCTAATACGGTCAGAAAAGTCGAAAGTGGGAAGAACAGGTTCTTTGAAGTAAGCGGGATTTCTGGAAGTGGTCTTTGTCCGCTTAGCAGGAGGATGATCAGAAGGAGAGTCGGAAGGAGTTACAAGACGAGCCGTTTGTTTAACACGAGCCATGAAAGTAAGATAAAGGAAGTAAGAAAGGAAGAAGAGAGAAAATGGCTAAGTGTTGGAAACAGTTCAAAAAGAAAATTGGCTAAGTACAGAGTACTTTGCGCGGGGTCGCGCAAAGTATATAGTTTGCGCTGAAAAACTTCAAGTTCAAAAGAAAGTCGCGCAAAGTGAAACAGTTTGCGCGGGGTCGCGCAATGGAAGGTTTGCGCGGAAGAAAATCGCCAGAGCAGAGTTTCAGCAGAGAGAAGTTCGTGAAAATGACTAAGAAGTTGGACTATTTATAGCCTTTATGGCCAAGTACGGTACTCGACCGGAGCTTTGCGCGGGGTCGCGCAAACCCTGCAGAAAACAATTGGTTGATCCTTTTTCTTTGATTTTTTTGAAAAAACAAAGAACGGATCAAGGGGGCATCTGTTGAGGCATAAAATAAGCAAGGAAGTGAAGATGAGAAAAATCAAGAAATCAATTTGAAAGATCAAGAAATCAGCTTCAAGACCACTTTGCGCGGGTTCGCGCAGTGAAATGGTTGCGCCAGACCGCGCAAAGTGAACGGTTTGCGCGGGGGATTATGAAGACAGTTTGCGCGGGGACTGATGGTTTGCGCGAGACCGTGCAAAGCATATCGTTTGCACGTGTCCTTGCAAAGTATATGACGGTGGGATCAAAAAGGTTGGTTGATTATTTTGTCCGACATCGACCAGAACAGAGATTTCCATTGAAGAAAATGTCTATAAATACCCCGTTCCTCCTCTCAAAAGGGGTTCGAAGATTTCAGAAGTGAAAGAAAGATGAAAGAGAAGACAGAAGGTGCGGAGTATTGGACTCTTGCACTTTGCGCGACGGCGTGCAAAGGAGTATTGGACTCCTGAAGTTAATCAGGAGATAATCAGAATAGCGCCGGAATGCTGTCAAAATTCCTATCTCCTTGAAGATTAATTGATTAGATTATCAGCAATTCCCCCTAAGTCCTAGGAGATGACTGAAACTCCTGACGAAATGCTGCCGAATTTGCTATTTGGATCAAATCTTTAAAAATTATTTATATTGTTTGAACAATCTATCTTAGAATCAAGGGATATCAGAGGATGTAAATGAATTCAGAATCAATAAAGTGTGATGATTGTCTTTGTAATTATTCTGTTGTTATGTTCGAATAAGATAATTCCCAAATCAAATACATATGTTTCCTTGTCGAAACAGTAATTATTTACATTTCAAGCAAGTGTGGGGATTGTTGTAATAAATTAGATCTATATTTCTGCATTTAATTTCAATTCTTTGTTATTCATTCATTTCTATTAAAATTGAGTTCTTGATCCAAAAGACGTTCTAGAAATAAGGTTGTCCTACCATAAGCCCTTGTTTATTATGGTGTAAGGTTGTCCTTAGAATTGAATTTATATCAATCTCTCGATACTTATTTATTAAGGTGATTTGATTTCAGCATTTTGAATTGATTTATAATTATAAGGCTATTGGTTTATTTTATTCCACTGATTTTATTTTAATTTAGCATAGTCCTATTCACTCCCCCCCCCTCTAGGACATATAGCTTGGCCTTTTCACAGAGCGTCGCAGCCCGGTCTGTCCGGGCCTGTCGGGCCGACCTCCCAAACAGTGTGGGAACCCCCATTTATTTCCTTTTGCCCCCCTCTTTTATTACTACTCCTCTAAGCCTTTCTCCCTCTCAAAAATCCCAAATTTCTCTCTCAAATCTTCCATCCGTTCTTCTATTTTCCATTTCCCTTCACATCACACACCCCTCCACCGTTTTCACAAGCAAACCCCCTCTTCTATCCCATTCATTTCTCTTTCTACGATTTGAGTGCACAAATCTTATTTTTTGTGGCTCAACCTCTCACAACTCAATAATCTACCTTAATCCAACACTTTATTCTACTCCAATGACCCTTTTCGAACTCGTGGCAGCCATCTTCTCCATTTCATTTCACCTTTCTTCCTCTCATGAGAAAGAAGCGGGCTCCTACGAAGGAAGCCGGGCCTAGTCGCCTAACCCGTCTAAGGAGGAGGGTGAGCGCCGAAGCTAGCACAAGCGCTACCCATGAGTACAGGTTGAAGTGGGTACCTCGATCCCCAAATCCCAATAGAGAGAGCGCTACTGATAGGCTTCGAATTCGGTCGGTTTCGTGACCGCAGGGCGGTGCTTGAAGCTCATGTAGATGAGAGGCTGTTTGGGCTACACCTGATTATGGACCGCTTGGTGGACGTTGAGGGGGGTCCCATGTTCAAAGGTAAGTCTCACGCATGTAAGAATACGGTTCGTGCTTTTTACGCCCATATCCGAGACCCATCGCTAGAACCTCTACAGTTCATTGTTTCCATCGGAAGGCGGAATTACACAATCAACGTGGACTTAGTGTCCCGGGTTATGGGAACTCCACGTGGTGATGTACACGCCAATGAGAATTTTTTTAAGAGTGTGAGAGAACGAGATCGACGCACGCGATACCTTTGTAGCCAACTGGCTCCCTGGACAGAAGGCAATTACCTCCCATCGACGAGATTAACAGATGATTTTCGTTTGCTTCACTACATTTTCATGTACAATGTGTATCCACGGTGGGGCAACTACACTGAATGCACTTGTTTGATGGTAGATTTCCTGTACAGGGTTGGACATGGGGACAAGTTGTGCCTGCCCATGTTCGCCCTACTCCAGATAATCTAAACTGTTCGATCTGTCAGAAATGACGTCTTACCCCCGTTCGGCCGTCTGGTATGTAAGATTGGTCGAGAGGTCGGCTATAGACTTAACATAGTTGATATTGCGTCGATCCGGGTCATAAGCGATGCTACGCTTAACAACATGGGGATCGGCCCTCGACAACGCCAAGCTCGACTTGACGAGTATGGGGAGGAGTCCGATAATGACAGGGAGGAATGTATTGATCTAGATGAAGAGAGTGAGGAAGTGATGATGACATAGAGGAAGAACAGGAAGAAGAGGAGGAGGCTTAGGACACAGATGAGATCTCTCCTCCTACCACCCAGGAGCATGGTGGTGAACGGGCTACTTTGGAAGCCCGTTTGGCTCAACTTGAGGAGGGCCAAGCTGCCTTGAGGCAGGAGATCCAGGAGGCCCGAGTCAAAGCAAGACAATAGCTTGAGGAGAACGAGGCCTTCATGAAACGGAAATTCAGTAAAGTGTCCCGCACCTTGAGGGCCATCCTATGTTGCCTGCAGGATAAGGGCGCCCCTCCTCTGTCGTCAGGCTCGGATGCCTAGTCATCCATGCCGTTGTCTTGTAACTTGTTTTGGTTACTACTTTAGGTTATGTTTGTGTTCATGTTGATGGGCTGACGTTAGGGAACATGCCAGTAGTTCAGAAATTTGAGGATGTGTTCAGGACGATCCCTGGATTACCTCCTCGGCGCGAGATTGATTTTACTATTGATCTTGTGCCTGGTGCGACCCCCATTTTATTACCTATGTATCGGATGCCTCCATGTGAGATGGAGGAACTGAGGAAATAGATTGATGAGCTGGTAGAGAAGGGCTTCATACGACCTAGTGTGTCTCCTTGAAGTGAACCTTTGTTGTTTGTCAAGAAGAAGGATGGGCCGCTACGATTATGTATTGATTACCGCAGGTTGAACGAATTGACCATGAAGAACAAGTATCCTTTGCCCAGGATAGACGATCTGTTTGATCAGTTGAAAGGGGCGCGATACTTCTCGAAGATTGATCTACAGTCAAGGTATCATCAGTTGCGCGTCAGGGATGAGTATGTGCAGAAGACGGCCTTCAGGACCATTTTTGGGCATTACGAGTTCCTCATGATGTCGTTCGGTCTTACGAACGCGCCGGTCGTGTTCATGGATTTGATGAACCGAGTATTTCAGCCATTTCTATACCGATTTGTCATCATGTTTATCAATGACATCCTGATATACTCTGTGAATCGGGAAGAGCACGAGGAACACCTACAAGCAGTCTTGAATACTCTGAGGAAGAACCAGTTGTTCGCACAGTACAAGAAGTGAGACTTCTGGCAGGAATAAGTCAAGTTCCTGAGACATGTAGTGTCCAAGGAAGGGATAGCGGTGGACCTTGTTAAGGTATCCGCGGTTCAGGACTAGAAGCAGCCTGGTTCGGTTACTGAGGTGAGGAGTTCTCTTGGTCTGGCGGGGTACTACCGACGATTCATTCAGGATTTCTCAATGATAGCCAGACCGTTGTCTCAGTTGACACGGAAGGACCTGAAGTTCGCCTGGAATGAGAAGGTGGAAGTAGCTTTTCAGGAGCTGAAGGACAGACTGACGTTCGCCCCTATGCTAGTATTGCCAGAGCAAGGTGTCAAGTATACGATATACACCGATGCGTCTCGGGTTAGTTTGGGCTGTGTCCTTATGCAGAAGGATAAGGTGATCACATATGCCTCGAGACAATTAAGAAAACACGAGGAGAATTACCCTACACACGACCTCGAGTTAGCAGCGGTCATATTTACATTAAAGCTCTGGAGACATTACCTCTACGGAGAGGAGTTCGAGCTTTTCTGTGACCACAAAAGCCTTCGCTATATATTCACTCAGAGGGACCTAAATATGAGGCAGTGGCGATGGATGGAGACCTTGAAGGACTTTAAGTTCGAGGTTTCCTACCATAATGGCAAGGCCAACCTTGTGACAGACGCGTTGAGCCGCAAGAAGGCTATAGTATTTGCGGCTCCGCTGATGATAGCAGAGTGGGATATGGTAGAGTTCGTGCGGGACTTCGAGCAAAAACTTATTGTGGAGGAGCCATTTGAGAGTGTCGCGCACATTCGGGTGCGGTCACTTATTAATGATAGGATTATCGAGGTGCAGAAGGGCGATGCACGATTGTCTAAGCTTCGAGAGCAAGCTAGCGATGATGAGGACTCTGAGTGGAGAGTTGGCACAGATGAGGGCCTACGATACCGTGGCCGCCTATGCGTCCCATACATTCATGACTTGAGACAGGAGATTCTCAAGGCTGCCCACAGATCAAAGCTTGTGATGCATCCTGGTAGCACGAAGATGTATCAGGACATGAAGAGGTCGTATTGGTGGGACAATATGAAGGCTCATATAGCAGAATATGTCTCCCATTGTCTCACGTGCCAGCAGGTCAAGGCTGAACATCACCGACCTCCTGGACTGCTTCAGCCCATGCCCATAGCTGAATGGAAGTGGGACTTCATCTCTATGGTTTCATATCGGGGCTGCCGAAGACAAGGAAGGGTTATGACTTTATTTGGGTGATCGTGGACCGGTTAACGAAATCGGCTCACTTCCTCCCGATTAAAGTCTCGAACTCTGCAGACGAGCTGGCCAGGCTGTACATCAAGGAGATTGTGTGTCTGTATGGAGTTCCCTTGGAGATCGTGTCAGACCGAGACACTCGATTCACATCCATCTTCTGGACTCGTATCCAGGAAGCGATGGGTGTGAAGTTGAAGTTCAATACGCGTTTTCACCCACAGACCGACGGGCAGACGGAGCGGGTGAATTAGATTTTGGAGGATATACTGCGGGCTTGTGTTTTGGACTTTAAGGACAGTTGGGACGACTGTCTCCCGTTTGTAGAGTTCGCCTACAATAACAGTTTTTAGGCGAGTATTGGTATGGCTCCCTATGAGGCCTTGTACGGGCTCCCTTGCCGAGCACCGCATTGCTGGGTAGAGGTTGGCGAGCGCAGTTTGATTGACCCAAAGATGGTACAGGTGACCTCAGAGAAGATCGATATATCAGGCGTCGACTCCTGACAGCCTAGAGCAGACAGAAGAGTTATGTCAATATGAGACGGCGAACGCTAGAGTTCGAAGTTGGGGACCATGTATTCCTCCGAGTTTCTCCCATGAAGGGAGTCCTTCAGTTTGGCAAGAAGGGGAAACTTATGCCGCGGTTCATTGGCCCATTCCAGATACTTGATCGAGTGAGTGTGGTAGCATACCGCCTTGCTTTGCCCACACCACTCGGGGGGGGGGGGGGGGGGTGCACAACGTATTTCATGTATCTATGCTGAAGAAATATGTTCCTGATCCTTCCCCACATTATCAGATGGGAACAGGTACAGTTGAGCAGGATGCTACATATATACTGCGACAACGCGTATCTTAGACAAGAAGAAGCAAGTTTTTGTGAGCAAGGTTATCCCACTGGTGAAGGTACTGTGGACACATCATACTGGGAGGAGGCTAAGTGGGAGACAGAAGCCGAGGTTCGTAGAACTACCCTCAGATTCTCGAGGAGTATGAAAAGGCACTAATTTCGAGGATAAAATTTTCTTTAGGGGGGGTAGATTATAACGACTTAGAAAATTTTGTACAAAGACCCGAGTACCACCTCAGGCAGAAATCACTCAGGACCAAATCCTGTAGAAATTAGACGAGTTTAACTAAGTGTTAAACAAGATTAGCTATGAAATTCGGTTGAATCACTTTAAATACGATCTGCAAGACCCAAAACTTGTAGAATCATTAACGCTAGGTTACCCTGAAATCTAAGATCAATCTCCTTACCCAGTTGCTCTTTGGAGCACATTGAAACTCCGTATCGAAGCTGGACCACACGTCGAAATTCTGATGACCACGAGACTAAACACTTAGGACCACCTTGCTGGGCTTGACAACCATCTCGGAAATCAAATTCAGATAGTGTCCCAGGGCTATTCGCTTGAGCCCGGAGCAAAGAGTGTGAGAAAACGTGGTTTTCTTTAGAAATTAAATTTAATTTAAGTAATCTAAGACGTGTCGCTTGCGGGCCAGATGTAAGCAACCAGACCGTCGGAATCTGACCCAAATACACCTCGGATCAGGGAACATTTTCCATACATGTCCATGTACTTGTAACCCTGATCGAGTTTCGGTGACCGTTGAACTGAAACTGGTCCGCCACATGCGATTTGGAAATTCGATTGGGACGAAAACTTAACTTGACCTAGATCTAAGGTCGGTGAGCTTAAGTCCGACCTTTGGCTCAAGGGGGGCTCCGGAAGTGCTCCGTTGAGCTGAAACAAACGCTCTTTGGACATAACCTAAGTATACCTTAGCACTGGGGTCATTCCCATCAGTTTTAGGCCTATATAAGGACCTTAAACCCTCTCTCATTCACTCCATACGAATTTGAGAAAACCTAGGAGAGAGAAGAGAGTAAAGAGAGGGAAAGTGGGAGAGAAGTGGGAGAAGATTCCTGGTACTCTATCCTGTCGTTCTATGCGCTTAACCATCCCTATCTAATCGCTATTCCGGCAATTCTAACTTCGTTCTTAGGTAAGAAAACCTAACCCTAATCTGTTCTAGGGTTTCAATTGTTACAAGTGGCAAGATAGCTGATTTAACTCATGCTATAGGTTGATATACCATCGTTGACGAAGCCTTAGAGTTTCTAACGAATTCGTTACGCTTTTACGGCGTAAGGTACGTATTATAGACATATATGTTATGGTTTTCAAGGCTTTCAATGTCGGTTAATGATTTATTCTTGATGTGGGTGCTATTTCACATGCAAAATGCGTCGTCTGTTTCATGTTACAGTTATATATGAACTATGTGGCATATAGTGCATTCTATATACATGTTGAGATATTTGGATACGTATGGAATTTGGATTTGTGCCTAACATGATTATCTGTCGTGAATATATGCTTGTTACATATGTGACAACTCCTTAGTGAAAGGACTTGCCCTAAATCACGTCACGACAAAAATACGATATATGTGATACAGTGTGTAGCCCAAGTGTTTGTGGAAATGTGTGAATGAATAGGGAATCCGGATTCATGCATGCCATGATTATCCATCGTGGGTGTATGCGCGTGGTATGCAGGGTAACTCCCTAGTGAAAGGATTTAACCTAATATATGTGTAAACAACATATCATATATGACGATGTATGTAGTCTAAGTGTTTGTAGAAATGTCTGAGTGTGCTAAGTATTATTAAAGAGTACTTTGTATGAGGGTGGAGATATGAATCTCGACTACCTTAATTATGTGTATGATTTCCTACATGTACGTTACATCGTGATGTTTGTTTTATTCATGGAATGAATGTGTGTGCAATCATGTCTGTGTTACATTTCACAACACGCTCATATTATTGTACGAAGTGAATTCATTGTTCTTTATTGCTTTGACTGTCTCAAATGATTACTGGATGAAATTGAGTGTGAAGTTGGGACTAGGATACAGTTCAGGCAATCGGTAATCGTCCCTGAGTTTGTGGCTGAGATTCAGTCGCCATGTAGGACGTGTTTGACGAACCCAAGTCGTGCGTTGGTCGTCGGCAGTGGTTAGGCCACACGAAGTGCTTACACACTTCATGTCGATCGATACGATGTGCGCTCGTATTAGTCGAGTTCGCCAAGTAACCCAGTTTGCCTATTGTATGTTCACCATGTATGGACGCTATTGTTTGAACCTAAGGTATCAAACTCACCAGTGAAACCCCATTCAACCATGGTACCTCGATCTGCTAAGACTCATGAGCGGACATGGTGGTATGGGACACCGTGGTCGAGCTGTCGGCCTATGCTGGGGCGAGGAGCCTCCCCGTAGTGACCAGTGAGCAACCCAGACTCGTGAGCCGAATACGGTGGTATGGGACAATATATTTGAGCTGTCGGCCTACACTGATTTGGTGACGAGCCCTTTGTAGTGACTTCGAGCATACTCTGAACCTGCGTAGAGGCGATGAGCCTTCACGTAGTAATCAGAGTATACACTAGGCCTGTACTGATTTGGCAACGACCCATTGCAGTGACCTAGAACCGTAACATTGTATGAGATTTACTAGGACTGACGACCCTAGAATGGATCCTTGTTTGGGAATAATATAAGGGAGGTACCTTAGTTTTCCAATCCTATTGTATGAAAAGGACTAATAAAAACTTGGTAATTACGCTCATAACATCGCACTGCATGTGCCCCGGGTTGAAGAGCACAGAGGGAAGAAAGCATGCCGCGACCGTAAGATGGTGTCGCACGAGGGAGTGTAGGCGAGGGCATGCATCATGACTACATTTCATTCTTGCATTAATAAGAGTATTTAGGATTGTTTGATTGTACTGCTTTATCATTACTGCTTGACTGAATTGATAACATGTTAACCTTTGCTCTATGATTCCACTAAGTTGATCACTCACTCCCACGTTCTGGGACGGTGTTCTGAACACCCACCAGACTTTGTCTTCGATGCAGATGATGATGCGACTCAGGAGGCAGAGCCTGACGACTACGATGATCAGGACGAGTTCTCTTATATACAGTTCTCCGGCGGCTTCGCTTAGGCTATCCGGATCGACGGGGTTACAGGGATTATCATTATAGTTGTACTGTTTTGACATTTTGATTTTTGAGACTATTACATGTATATGGTGACTCAGTGATGTATTCATACTCTGGAGACCGATCGTGATTTTTTTGACTTATATACATTTATTTATGTCTTTCAGTCTTCCGCTTGCATTTTACAACTTGATCTGGAGTATGAAATATTGTTTTGGTATAATCTCACTCATGATCAATGCACTAACATAGACAACATTTAATCGTAATCATATATGTTGCATAAGTGATGTTTTGGAACTCGGGTGTTGAGTTGCTACTCGACCCCTGATTTTCAGGGTGTTACAGATCCTGAAGCTGAAGTATTGGTGACACATCAGTAACATGATTGGGGGAGCTAGGGGAATTAGGAGAGTTGATTGAAGCACGGGAGATCATCGATCAAGCAACCCGAGAAAGCGGTACAAAAGGGGCTCAATCCAACAAGTTGTTATTTATAAGAGTCCATGTGTACTCATTCCTTGTGTAGGATTGAGTGTAAAGTTTAAATTACCAAAATTGATTAGGTTCTTATATAGGACCTTGGTTCTTGTATAGGACATTGGTTCTTGTATAAGACCTAAATCAAAGTCCTTATGTAGGCCACTAGACACGAGTGTGTATGTGTTAGTGTTTGATAGAGCCTCCGACAGGAGTAAACATAGGTCTTTAGACTAGTACCGAGGTTGTTGGTTAGCTGATAAAAAACCAACTAAAGTCTCTTGTAAGAGCCTGGAGGGAGTGTACGCTAAAATCTTTATGTATGACTGCAAAGGTTAGAGGTGAACCTGATTTAAAACCTCTAATAGTGAAATCCAGTATGCTTATGAGTTGAGTTTGTCCACCGAGAGTGGAGTAGGAAAACCGAACTACTATATATGCTTATGTTTGGGATTGTATTTGAGCACTTGTTCAATTATACTTATGTGATTGAATGTTTAATTATATATATATATATGTATATATATATATATATGTATATATATATATATATATATATATATGTATATATATATATATGTATATATATATATGCATGATTAGATAAATGCTAAGAGTTTATATGTAGCACATCCCACATACACATGTACACTATCATATTTATAGATTAGTTTCTTAATTGCCACATCTTTAGGACCTTATCAACTGGTTGGATGGCAAATAAACATTATGGTGGGCCCTACTAAGTTTTTAATGGTAGGCGAATATTGTTGTGTAGTCTACCTCTGATTTGGATTTACCTCATTTTTGGGTTCATGGTCTAAAACAAGATGGACAAATTGATGGATGGCATTGATAAAGCACATACATCATGGTGAGGCCCACGAAGCTTTGACACCAGCTAGCTCGTTGGTACATGTTGCGGTCACTAGTCAAACCACGTCCCTCATGGATGGTGGGCACGAATTGGGTACTACCACAAAACCTAGCTAGAGGCAAACGATCAAGTCAGGGCTCTTTGGGGCCACCATGGTATATGTGTTTTATCCAAGTCCTCCATCCATTTTGAAAGATTGTTTTAGATCATGAGTCTAAATAGGAGGCAAATTGAAGGCTTGAGCAAACCACATCATAGGAAGCAGTGGTGACAACGACCCCCATCGATCAAACCTTCCAAGGGCCCACTGTGATATTTATTTGCCATCCAATATATTCATAAGCTCACATAGACCTTAAAGAAGGGAAAATATAAATATCACTTGGTCCAAAACTTTTGTGGCCTCCGTGAGGTTTTTAGTGGTAAGCATTCAATCTTCACTATTTCCTATAATGTGGTCCACTTGAGCATTTGATGCTCCATTTTTGGTCTCATCGCCTAAAATGATTAGTCAAAAAGATAGACAAGTGTGGATAAAACATATACATTATGGTGAGCCCTACAGGGCCCATCTCTAGCTACATCACCACCCATAGATGGTTGGTTAATGTTAGGATCACGTCAGTTGCTCACCGTTAATTATGTATATACCTATTAGGGCCGGTTGTAAATGCATACATACATATATGCAGAGCATTGGCATGGTATTACTACCAGCACAACTTGCGGGCTATTGAGGGGCTTAACGCGGAGCTTGCATCTAAGTTGTTATGTCGATCATGTTAGTCTCTCATATTCACGGTAGAAGCCAAAAATTAGGTTGATCTAATACTCAAGTGGGCCACATCACAAGGAACGAGGATAAATCATGCTTAAAATATATTGTACATATGTAAGCAATAATTAAAATGATTCAACAATTTCTAAAACGCCACCCTTTGGAATTGCCGAATATCAATGGATGCTAGGATGATGTGTGGATGGTTCTATTCTGTTTTAGATAGTTTATACCCTTCGATTGATTTGACCAATGAAACAAATTTCCTGACAGGCTATCTCTAAGATATAATATATTCAACATGGCTTTTCCCACTATGCACAGAATGTGAATAAACTCAAAACGCAGCGCCACTTTACAATATCTTCATATGCCCATGGTAGAAGGGAACAGAAAACTAATTTAATTTCTTTTTTATTTTGTTTTGTGCTATATTGAAAAAATCATGCCCATTTCTCTTATATAGATCACCAAAACGTGGACCATTACAAAAGACTCATTCAAGGATGGACTATTTTTTTTATCATTTCTGATTGCAATTGATATGCTAGCTATTATATAACACATTTCTCATAATGGAAATGATCCAGTTATTAATGGGCCTCATTAAAGTAAAAAAATAAAAAATATATAATAATAATAAAAGATAGATTAAAAGGATATGCATTAACAACAATTTTTTATTTTCAAATTTGAATTAAAAATATTAATTAGAAAAACAAAAACCAAAAACAAAGAACAAAACTATCTTTTGTTTGAAATACTTCAACAAAACTTAATTCACCATATGTGGCCTACTTAAGCTTTGGATTGGCCTACTTTTTTGTGGGTCCCTTCATGCTGGTTGTCATGGCTAATGCATGCATCAGTCTATCAAGTGATACCCAACTCGTCTGACTTGACTCTTAGTTGGTTGGGACACATATAGCTCAGTACCACGAGTAAGCCCTATTAACCCCACTAGGGGTTAGGCCTCTTCATCCCTACACGAGTGAGTCATGATGCAATTAGATCTTGGTTGGCACAAGTAGCTAGGTTAAAAATAAATAAATAAAAGAGTTTCAATAACATATACAGAACATGGTGGACCCCACCTCCTGGGAGGTTTAATTGTTCATTTATCCCCACCCACTTGCTCTTGTGGTGTAGCCCAGTTTCATTTCCCTTGGGACCACTTTTAAATCCCGCCAGCCTAAAATGGAAGGGTCATTGTAGCTTGACCAGCTCGCTAGACCCAACTTTTTATATGTACATATGTTATTCTACAAATAAGTCATTCTAATCATAAATTAGTAAACCATTATCTTGAACGTAGATAGTTTCTTTCGTCTAAAATATTTATTCTGTATATGTGTAGTTAGAGCTGTACACGAGCAGACTATGGCTCGAGTACTCGCTCGACTCGACTCGGAATACTCGACTCGTACTCGACTCGCCTGAGTTAGAGCCGAGTACGAGCGGGTTTTCACTGCTCGTTTACATTACGAGTAGAGTACGAGTCTATCGGTACTCGACTCGGTACTCGACTAGGTACTCGACTTGTTACTCGACTCGTACATGTGTATTATATAAATGCCCGAAAAAAAAAAACCCTACCCCCACCCGTCATTTTCCCGTCCAGCACTCAACTCGCTCAACCCCACCCCACCCCACCCCACCCCACCCCACCCCACCCGTCGTTTTCAAGTAGCGCCCGACCCCTTCCCTCCCAGTGAGCATTCAAAAATTTCTCTCTCTCTCCCTCTCCCAGAGCCAGAGGCCAGAGCCCGTTCGGCCGTCCTTCTTCTTCCCACTCTCTCTCTCACACTCGCCCCTGTCCGGCGGTGCTAGACCCTGCCGCTCGTCCCTGCGTCCTCTCCGGTGCCTCAGCTCGTCGCTGCCACTCATCCGGTGCCTCAGCTCTTCACTGCCACTCGTCCGGTGCCTCAGCTCTTCGCTGCCATCGCCCTGCCCTGCACGCAGCTGCCGCCTGCCGGTCGTCCCTCTTCTGCTCGCCCGGTAAGGCCTAGGGTGGATTTTTTATTTTTTGTTGTTAATATACAGTAGAAATTGCTAATATAATTGTGGGATTAAGATCGTTGGAGGAGGATTGAACGCCCGGTCGGTACGATTGAACTTTCTAGGGCCTGTTTGGCCGGGCGAACTGGATGAGATTAGATCCAATTTTACGGCGTGTTTGGCCAGGCGAATTGGATGGAATCCAATTTTAGGGCCTGTTTGGCCTGACGAATTGGATGGGATCCAATTTTAGGGCCTGTTTGGCTGGACGAACTGGATGGGATTATATCCAATTTTAGGGCCTGTTTGGCCGGGCGAACGCCCAGTCGCCCACCATTAAAAACTTTTTGGGGCCCACTGACCACTGTACTGTTTACTTGCCTCCAATTTTAGGGCCTGTTTGGCCGGGCGAACGCCCAGTCGCCCACCACTTTTAGGGCCTGTTTGGCCGGCGTGTTTACTTAGATTTGGATATGCTTCATTTTTTTTGGCACACATTAAATTGAGAGGGCAAAATAGATGGATATACAATACATACATTGAATTGACTTAATTTACTTTATAAATGACAATTTACTTTTTACTTTGTTAGTGTTAAATGCCACCACATTAAGATGTCTTTGGCTTTTCATATGACATATTGTTAATTGTTATTAGTTAGCTATATGATAAATGTCAATTTCAGCATGCTCCTTTGTTTGCATAGATATGAATTATTTGTATTGTTCTAGTTGTAGACTTGTAGTATATAGGATAATCAGTTGCCCATTTGAAGATTTTTATGTTGCCAGACATAGATTCAGTGTGTTCTTGGATGCATAGAAATCGTTCAAATTGTCCCTTTTTGGACAGTTCAGGGTTAGATAGATTGTAATGTCTTCATTTATTCCAATTTAAATACATATGCCTGTTCTAGTTTCGTCTCTCTTTTTCTCTCTGGATATATTTCATGTATTTATTTTCGTCGTCAAATGTCCACACTTTGTGTTGATGATTGACATGAGAATCAAATACAAGATTAATATATTCTGGAGAGATAAGGGGAGATGCTGCCGGAATTTCGGCGTAGCATTTAAATTGGAAAATGAAGCATTACAATCCATCTAACTTTGAATGGGTGACTGATTTAGACAGTTAAGTAATTATTCCCGTCTAGCGGTCTAGCCGTCTAGCCATCTAGGACCCTAGCCCCTAGGTATAGCCGTATAATATATCGAGAATTTTATTTTATAAATGGCTAGTCAAGACGAAAGCCTAAATACCCCTGGAATGGGTGCATCGGCCACATCTCCTCTAATAGTAGAGGGAGACACAGACACGTCAACCGCATGCAAAGGGAAGAAGAAGAGATCAGCAGTGTGGGATGATTTCGAAGATGTGACAGTTAACGGTGTACAAAAGATAAAGTGTAATAACTGTAAAGGGTTATTCAGCAAGATTCCAGGAGGAACTACGACACATCTAATTAGACATTTGAAGACGTGTCCTAAGAAAGCAAGACTCCCTCCTCCCGGCCAACAGACGTTGTCATTTACGAAGTCAAAAGGAGACGACTCTCAAGGCGTAGTGTCCACTCATAAGTTTGATAAGGAGAAGCTGAATGAGTGGTTTGCTAGATTAGTGATTTTGGAAGAAAAACCTTTCAGAATGATTGAAAGTAAAGGGTTTAGGGCTTTCTGTCAATTCCTTAACCCTCGGGTCGAGAATGTCTCCCGCGTCACAGTGCAGAGAGAAAGCATGAAGATGTACATAAAGGAGAAGATGAAACTGAAAGAAGTTTTAGCTTCAGTGAACAGAATAGCTTTGACTTCTGATTTATGGACGACGTCCAATCAAAGAAAAGGATACATTTCATTAACCGCTCACTATGTCGATAAGGATTGGAAACTATGCAAGAGAATTTTGAACTTCAAACACCTTCCTCCTCTACATACTGGTTTACTTATTTCAGATTGCATCTACAGTTGTCTAGAAGGCTGGGGCATTGAGAAGAAAATTTCAGCAATAACTTTAGACAATGCTTCAGCAAATGACAGTGTCATTTCATGCTTACGTAACCAGTTCAGGGCTACAGGAAATTTATTTTTTGAAGGAAAAATATTTCAGGTTAGATGTTGTGCCCATATTATAAATTTGATTGTACAAGAAGGGCTGAAAGCAATCGACGACACTATAGAGAACATAAGAGAAACTGTGAAATATATAAGGGGGTCGCCATCGAGGCTGAGTGTATGGAATGGCATCATCCAACATTTGAATGTGCCATCTAAAAAAACGTTGAAGTTGAATGTCTGTACACGTTGGAACTCGACCTATGAAATGTTAGATGCGGCAATAGAATTACAGTTTGCATTTCCTGAATATGCGGCGCGTGACAGAACGTATTCTTGGTTGCCGAGCACAGATGATTGGGTCAAAGCACAACAAGTTCACACATTTCTCCAAGTTTTCTACGATTGCACGAAGATTTTTTCTGGGAATCAGTATCCAACCGCGAATCTGTTTCTTCCGTCTCTTTGGAAGATTAAGGATGCTCTGCAGAAAAAAGCCAGTGCGGGTCCAGATTTCATACGTCAGATGACAGTTGGTATGAAGACGAAGTTCGATAAATACTGGCACGAATGTCATCTGTTGATGTCCTTGGCAGTTGTTCTTGATCCCCGTTGTAATATGGGATTGGTTAGCTTTATTTTCATGAATCTTTATCCTACTGAAAGAGTGGCAGCAGAAACGTCTAAGGTTCGTGAAGCCCTTGAAGATCTATATAAATCGTATGTTAATACTTTACCTGCAGTGGGTGTTGAAGAAAGTAGAGATGCGGATATTTCTGTACCTGGTAATCCGGATGTGCTAAATGAATACATATCATATTTGGCACAAGCATGAATGAGAGTTGATACTAAGGAATCAGAGTTAGAAATGTACCTCAAGGAGTCAATCGTAGTGCGAGCTGAATTTGATGTGTTGGAATGGTGGAAGATGAGGGTTAATGAATCAAAATACCCTACATTATCTGTGATGGCACGGGACATATTATCAATACCAGTTTCAACAGTGGCATCAGAATCCGCATTCAGCACAGGGAGCAGGGTTGTGAGCAAGTATCGAAGCTCACTTTCGCCAAACACAGTTGAAGCGTTGATTTGTACGCAAGATTGGTTGCGCCCGATATGGGGAGGAGATATGAATAATGATGATGAAGAAGAGGAGATTGAGATTCGTGATGAGTCTCTACCTACAGATCAGCAATTATTTTCGATTTTTCAATTTTTTTGGCTGAATGTTGAATGATCTGTAATATTATTTCACTGCAACTGCAAACACGAAAGTGTTGGTCCTTTTGGAATGTGGTTTGGAAGACTTTGAATCATTGATATTTATTTACATATGCCTGTTCATTTACTTTTATTTTTGAATTTTGATACATTTATATTACTTTCTTTTGTTGCTATATCAAGTTCAATTTATTTATCAATATTCTGATTTTTTTTTATTAAAAATTGAATGTAGATATGTCGTCATCTGAGCCATCGACAAACATTTGGGACTATGCTTCCCTAGTTGAATCACCGCCACGGTCTGGAAAAACAAAGATTAAGTGTGGTTTGTGTGGCGCAAAGTTTGTGCACAAGACTAATTGTTTTCGCCTACACTTGTCATGTCGAGGTGGTGATGCAAAACCATGCCCCAATGCCCCTAAGGATGTCCAAATTCTTTTTCAAGCCCTGTTAGATTCGAATAGAAAGCCTTCCACTCCATCCAAACCTTCTGCTTCTGGATCTGGTACACAAATGACATCCACAAAAAATGCAGAGGAGGAAGCCAGATTAAAAGCTTTGGAGGAAGAACAATTCCAAATCGCCATAAAACGCAGTATGGAAGATGCTTCTAGACTTCAGCGATATTCGAGTCAAAGACAACACGATGTTGAAGCAGGGTCAAGTTACTCGTCGAGTACGACAAATAAGAAGAAGAAAAAGAGTAACAAATTGAAATTTCTGACTCGTCTCGGTGAATTTTATAGGGCATTGGGTACTACATACAATTCTTCACATAAAGCAAGTTTGAAAAATCTAGTTGAAAGTGTAGAAGAGCACGAAGGAAAAATCTCTTCACTTTCTGACTCAGAGGAAGTGAATCAATTTGTATATGAAAAAATATATAGCAATTCCGATGGATGAGATGACAATATAGGAACAGGAAGACACTCATCTTATAGAGGTTATTAGTTATAAATTGTCATTTTGAACAATGTAATGTAATTATGTAAATACGTTAATGTAATTATGTAACAATGTAATGTAATTATGTGCATTTTATATATTTTATTGTTTCGTTTAACTTTTCAATTGACAATCGAATTGAAATTCAAATTAATTTCAATTTATAACTTGAACTTGGCTCAAAGCTCGAACTCGTTACTCGAAAACCCTACTCGAATTGGGCTCAAATTCAGACTCGGACTCGAACTCGCCTCGAAAACTCGCACTCGGTACTCAACTCGTGTGCTCGTACTCGGACTCGACTCGAAAACTCGGCCTCGACTCGACTCGTTTACTACTCGTACTCGGCTCGTACTCGGGCGAGTAGAGTACGAGCAGGGGGTCATGCTACTCGGCCGAGTAGAGCCCGAGTACTAGCAGCGGTCGGTCGTTAAGAGTCGAGTACGAGTAGGGCAATACTCGATTCGACTCGACTCGTGTACAACTCTGTGTAGTACACTTTACCAACAGATATATTAGGAAAATTAAAGTTGACAAACTTTATTAATGGTCTTGGGCCTCATGTGCTAGGCATGGCCAGGCCCATTATGACCCTAAAAAAACACATAAAAGATATTACTGTGATTTTCTTTTCTTTTCTCTCTTTCTTTGGTCTTAAAATCTAACAAATTTAGGAGCGGCTGATACGGGCAGGGCCCAGCCCAGTACTACACTTGGCTTGAGGACAGACCCGAGTTTGTAATCTAGGCTGTGTTCAGTCGGGGCCAATGGTAAATGGCCCTTAAATAAAAAGAATAGATGGGTAAAAGACGTTTTCTAGCTGTTCCTATTCAACA
>JAJHSJ010000003.1:54305644-54357264 GCA_021015155.1 Magnolia officinalis
GGGAATCTCCCTGCCGTCCTTCCCTGCTGCTATCCAATCTCCACACCCGCATCCTTCTTGACGCTTTCCGGCGTTTTCCGCGTCGTTTCTAGGTAAGAAACCCTAACCCTAATCTATTTTGGGGTTTAGACTGTTGTAGTTGTGAAATAGCTAACCTATTTCATCTATAGGTCGCCTAGTTGCCGTATACGGAAGCTTAGCAAACCTATCAACTCCGTTTACGATTCTACGACAAAAGTGAGGACTTTAAGCGTATAAGTTACGTTTTTCAACCGCTTTCAATGTCAGATAATGATAGATTCATGATCTGCATGCAAATGCACATGTACAAAGTGCTTTCCGTTTCCTGTTTCGATTAGCGATAAAGAATATGGATTTTCACATACCTAGATATACGTAGAAATACCGTATACGTATTTTTCTTGGGAAAATGTTTGACATGTTTATTTAATGTTTGATTATATCATGTGTGGATAAAATGCTAGTTTGGCGAAAGGGATCGCAAAAATACATGTTCATGTGTAAATGTCATGTATGTTGAAATTGCGCATTCTAGAAATTCCACATACGTGCGGATTTTGGAAATGTAATTGTCATGATTAATTGTTGTATGAATACGGTATATGCGGATAAAATAACCGCTTAGCGAAAGAATAGCCCTAATACATGTTTGCTAACATACACTATGTTTGTTGGAATAGTGTATTCTAAGTGTTTGTGAAATGGCTGAATGAGTATAGAATTCTCATTCGTGCTCGCCATGACTAATTGTCATGGATTATAATTGTTGTAAAGGCGATATCCCTTTGACGAAAGGATTTGCCCTAATCACGCCACGGCCAGTATACACTATATGTGCTAAAATGAGTGGCCCAAGTATTTGTGAAAATACTGAATGAATATGGAACTTGGGTTCCTGCGTGCCATGACTATCCGTCATGGGTGTACGCGTGTTATGATTGGGGCAACTCCCTAGCGAAAGATTTGGCCTAATGCCTATGTGATCGACATATGTCATGTATGTTGATGTATGTTTGTTTAAGTGTTTCTTGAAATGTCTGAATGTGTAGTAGTTGGGAAATTGTAATATATAAGGGTGTTGAGATATGATTCTCAACCTCTTTTCACTATGTGTATGATCTCCTTTGATAGCTGTGTGATTAGGATTTGAACATGTACAAACTCATGCTTGTGTTGTGCTTCATAACATGCTCAACTGTTTTATGATTTTAACTATGTAATGCATATGTTTAAATTTATATTTATGTTGTATGATCCGTCATGGGTGATGGGGGAGCGGAGCAACGAGTGCGTGCAACAGCCCTGACAGCCCTAAACGGATAATACCAAACTGATTGTATGATTGAATCCTGATCCATTACTGCTTTATATCTCTGTAATTGATTGTGTTTGGGGCTATGATTATAGTCCAGGCAATCGGTAACGGGATTGAACTCGTGGCTGAGATTCATTTGCCACGTGGGATGTGTTCGACGAACTCGAGTCGTGCGTTGCCTGTCGGCAGTGGCTAGGCCACACGAAGTTGTTTATGCACTTCATGTCGTGCAGCTCAACGGGCGATCGTGCTAGTCGAGCTCGTCAAGTAACCCGATCTGCCTTATGCATGTTTCACCCTGTTTGGACGCTACTGCTTGAACCTAGGGTACCAAACTTACCAGTGAAACCCCTTTTTAACCATGGTACCTCGATCCGCTAAGACGCATGAGCCGGGCATGGTGGTATGTGACACCGTGGTCGAGCTGTCGGCCTACGCTGGGGCCATGTGCCTCCCCGTAGTGACCATTGCACAACCAACTCGTGAGCCGAATACGGTGGTATGGACACTGTATTCGAGCTGTCGATACTTCGGCGAGAGCCGAGTACGGTGAGATCTGTGCTCGTGCTGACGGGCGACGAGTCCTCCGTGGTATCACGAGTACACTCCAAGGGTCTGTGATTGGCCACGAGTCTTTCACAGAACTAGAGTGTGAGTTGAGCCGAGTACGGTGAGACCTGTACTTGAGCTGACAGCTAGTGATTGAGCCGAGTACGGTGAGACCTGTACTCGAGTTGACGGCCAGCAATTGAGCCGCATACGGTGAGATCTGTATCCGCGCTGACGGGTGACGAGCCCTTTGCGATGCCTTCACTACGCTTCTCAAACCATAATATCGTATGAGATTATCTAGGATTGACGACCCTAGAATGGATCATGTTTGGGAATGACACAAGGGAGGTACCTTAGTTTCCCAATACTGCTGTTTGAAATGGACTAATAAAAACTTGGTATCATGAGCATCATCGCACCGCATGTGCTTTGTAGATGTGGCGCACTGAGGGAGTTAGCATTCGCGAACGTAAGATGATGTCGCTTGAGGGTGGTTTGGCAAGGGCATACAGCATCATGTCATATCATTTTTGCACTTAACAAGAGTAGTTAAAATGCTTGATTTGTACTGCTTTATCATTACTGCTTATTGATTTGATAACATGTTAACTTATGCTTTACTGTTCCACTGAGTTGATCACTCACTCCCACGTTACGGGACGGTGTTCCGAACACCCACCAGATTTGTTGAGTTTCAGGTGATGGCGATGCTTGTGAAGCAGAGCCGGACTACTTCTGTGATGATAGGAGGAGTTCTCCTATCTGTATCTCTCTGGCAGGTCAATGAAGACCTGATATTGTATTGACGGGGCTATGGTACATGGGATAGGAGGCGTTACACTTCCTCACATTTGGTACATTTTAGAACCGCACTTGTATTTATTTAACCTGGTAATGTTATCACACTCTGGAGACTCATCATAAATTATATATTTTATCTATCTATCACAGTCTTCCGCTTGCAAACTTAACTGTCTCTGGAGTATGATATGCTGTTTTGGCTTAATCTCACTCATGTTCAATGCACGAATACAGTCAACATTCAATCATCATTCATTTTGTTGCATAAGTGATGTTCTGGAACTCGGGAGTTGAGATTATGCTCGACCCCCGATTTTCAGGGCGTTACACTAAACCACCTGTAACATGTGATCCTTGTTGGCTTGTGCCTCCTCTTTTAGTTTTTCCATCTCTTCCTTTGCTTTCTGCATGTCCTCATTAAGCTATTACATATATAACTAACAAAATTGGAACATACTTGTAGAAACATTACATAGTAAGAGAGAAAGACATGAGTAAGAAAAAGAGGAGAGAAAAATTAGGCCAAAATGTTTCTCATATATATATATATATATATGTTATGGCCCAACGGAGTTTAGACATTATCTTTTTTTTATGGGGCTTGTATTCTCCCTTTTGACCGCCTTTTTTCTTTCTTTTTTCTTTTTTCCTACTATGAAAGTTTCTGTTGCCTTAAAATAAAAAGATAAATGAAAGTTTCCATTGCCTTTCGAAAAAAGAAATACTGTGATTTTTTCACATGAGATTATGAGATGAATGGATTGGATGACAGATAACATAGTAAGCACTTAACACAACAAATTCCAACTATTTCCTAGCGTGATCATTTCAATCTCTTGGAGACATGATGAATACAAAGTGGGTTGCCAAATGGACGAACCAGATCAAGATATGAATGAATCATCTGGGATGTTTGGCCAATGGTTCACATTCAACATGAAAGTTAGCCACTGTTTAACAGCTGCTTAAAATTAGTTCCTCTCAAATTAAGGTGTTTGTTTTTTTAATTACATATGTAATTTGAACGGTGTATGTTTAAGAGGGAAATATACATGTAATTGGACCTCCAAAAGACTATCTAGGTGCATAAATCCAACACGGATGGGTACCATTAAAATCTGTGGGTCTCAAAGTGATGTATGTGTGTGATCCACATTGTCTATCCATTTTACCATCTAATTTCCGCAGGAAACAAGGTGGTTGATGATGTCGATGGTTGAAAAATTTAAACCTTTTTAAGGCCCACATGTTGTGTATCTATCATTCAACCAGTTCTTAAGATCACACTAACATGTATCTATTCTCCAAAATGCCTCCTCACCAACACTAACATTGTTTGTACTTTGTACTATTTTCTATTGCTAGTAGAAAATACCCAATTAGTTATCTCTTACTACTCGGGCTAAACACATGAATTATCTTCCCTACAATGAATGAACCTGAATGCATCACCTTGCTGCATGATAACATGCATTTGGATTATATCATTGTTTAGCCAATCTAGAAATATGAACTGACTCGGGCTCAAAGATTGGTGAAATTCCAAGATTGAGGGCAACTTTGGAGCCTTCAAGTAGTGATCAATTCCAACATTGATGGGCCCACCTTCTGCCCCCTATTCCCAAAAGTTGAGATTAACAGATTTGGGTCTTGGAATTAAGCAATTTTAAGATTGATGAGCCCACCTACTGCTTAATTCCTAAGAGTATAGATTGACAACTTTGAGATCTTCACTAATTTTAAGATTAATGGGACCCACTTGTTGCACCCAATTCTCAAAAAATGGCATGGACAACTCTTATAAAAAAAAAGGTCATATCCGACCCGAACGGACGTGAAAGAATCCATGAAATGTTGGTATTGCAGTGTAAAAGCTAAAAATAGCTTAAAACTAGTGAATAAGAAAAATTACCTTAGTAGTGGCGGTCATGTAATTGTTTGTTTCCCAAAATCAATCTACATAGAGATACTGAGTTATGGCAGATCTATACTTGAGCCCTCCAATGCCTTGTTGAAATAGTCAATAACCTGCTCCAAATCATGTAATTGGATTGTAAGTTTGAAGTTCAAATAAGATATCAAAGAAAGGCTAAAAAAGTGCCACTGATAAAAGAAAATTCAGAAACCAAATCATCCAAATGGTCACATTCTGACATAGAGCAAGATGATCAGATGACAACATTCATCAATAAACACAGGACAACTTGAAACAAATGCAGATATACATAAAGGCCATGAAATAGGCAGTAAATCCTGATAAAACAATCCTAGCTTCTAATCCATGGACACTTGTTTATGGCAATAGGATCGTTGGGCATGAAAACATTTTAATCATCCAATAAATGTTCACTATTTTGATAGTCAGACAATCAGATAGTGTAATTTTTGGTTCATGATATATCTAAACTGAGAACCATTATCTGAACAGTTTAATTTGACTTGTATGGCTTGCATGCAATTTATGTAATTTGTAAGTGCCTGCCTATCATCTATTACACTTTGTTACACCATAAAAAATGGGGTGCCCACAAGCAAATCTAAAGAGATGCAGTTCAAGAACAACTAAACAAACAGCTCATCACGCTCAATGGTTATAGAACACACACAATGTCAGGGGAAAAAAAAAACAAACAAATTTCTGTCCACTGTGAATTCATACATGCATATACATGTATGAAATTATGAAGTACAAAATATTAGTGTTCTTTTTTCCTAACGAAATCTCCTTTTTTCAATAAAATAAATAAATAGAATTTTCTGTCCATTTTAGTGTTTCATTGTAGTGGATTTCCTAATCCTAAGTTTTTTTTTTTTTTTTTTTTTTTTTTTTTTTTTTTTTTTTTTTTTTGAAGAGGAATTTTATTTATAATCAGCCAAAGATGTACAATCTTTCAGGCGGGAACCAACAAAAAGGATAGAGCCTCGTCTATCGTATACTAGAAACAACTGAGGCTATGGACAAAAAGACAACCGAACTATCCACAAGGAAAACTGCCCAAACAGGGGCCAGCTGGGGACCAATTAAGAAAATCTAAGAATACCAATCCCTGCATTATCGAGGACCAGAGAATCCCAAATGGTTCTCGAAAGGTCAGCCCGGGAGGTGTAGAGGCGGTTGGCTTGCCCCTCACTAGCCATCTAGCCAAAGCGTCGGCCACCGAGTTTCCTTCACGGAAGATGTGACAAAAGGAGAGGTTGAGAGGATGAGTCAAGTGATGAATGATTCCCATCGAGTCCCAGATATTCCATGGGCAAGGGGCCGAGAGGTCGCATGCTGCATCCACAATGATCTTCGAATATGATTCAACAATAATGTTTGACAGGCCCAATTTGGAGCAAATGACGATGCCGTTAAGCATTGCCTGAGCTTCAGTGATCGTATTCATGGCTCTGCCGTAGCCTCTATGGAAACCAAAAATCAACCTCCCTTGATGGTCCCTATAAACACCCCCTCCCCCCCACACCACTCTCCCCTGGATTTCCACGAGAAGAGCCATCTATATTCAGCTTAATCCACCCACTTCTTGGCTTGGCCAATCCAAATGAATTGCAATTCATTGAATGTGAACTGATCCAAGTTTCATGAAATATTATGATCAAACATTACAAAAGTCATATTGAAGTATAGAAGATTAGTAGGAAAAGATGGAGACATCGTCATGTTATAATTTGAAAATATCATCCAAACATCTCATACCATTCATAAATGAACTTTCATTAGTGACCATTCACTATGTCACATCCATTTGCCTCACACATGCCAAGTAACTTCTACTATAAAAGAAAGACCGCAAATCAGATCTCTAGTTAAAACTTAAAAAACAATGTTCTACTATTTATACTAAAACAAGTCATGAGCCTGTTACAATCCGGCCTGGCTGGTGATATTCTAGACTATAGCTCTGATGGGTCTCAATTTGGACAGAGAATGTCCCCAGATTGGAAGTTCTTAATCCTTTGATCAATGGCCTACGAGTAAACAGTTAAGGAAGAAAATACAGTAGCAAGCCTACGAAAAAGGACAAAGATTGTATGGTTAGGAACTTTTTCTTGGATCTGATTGGGTCCTGATAGAACGAGAACTTGTAACAATTAAGAACAATTACTAACGGAAAATTAATTTTCAGTGTAGATGGGTAATTACCATTCTCATTCAATATGGCTTGAAAGTATAAATCCACAAAGTTCAAACATCTTGGCCCTTCTATGAGTTCTTTGGGAATGATGAAAATTACAATACCACCACCAAAAGGAACATTATAATACGGACCCTGTCTTGAAGATGAGCATATGCAAAATTTAGGCTAATCCACCCATATGGTGGCATCGTATGGGAAGTATTGTCATTTAAAATAAATTTTCAAGTTGTGCTACCTGACATATTAGCATGCTGATCTGAGAAATGTAGGTCCTTTCCCATCATGGGTCTGCATTAGCCAATCATGGAATGTGCATCAACAACTAAAGGAACTCGAAACATTTTACATAAAAAATAATAATCAGTAATGGTTAACTAATGATTGCTTTGCATTCAAACTCAAGAACCTATGACATTGATAAGATTGAAGTTTAACATAGAACAAAGTCAATAGGATGATGAAACAGTGTAACGTCTCGAAAAATTTTGTACAAAGACCCAAGTCCACCTCAGGCAGAAATCACTCAGGATCAAATCCTTTAGGAATTAGACAAAACTAACTAAGTGCTAAACTAGATTAGCTATGAAATTCGCTTGATTCACTTTAAATACGATCTGCAAGACCCAAAACTTGTAGAATTATTGACGTTAGGTTACCCTAAAATCTAGGATCAATCTCATTACCCAGTTTCTCTCGGGAGCACATTGAAACTCCGTATCGGAGCTAGACCGCACGTCGAAAGTCCATTGACCGCGAGACTAAATGCTTAGGGCCACCTTGCTGGGCTTGACAACCATCTTGGAAATCAAATCCAGATAGTGTCCCGAGGCTATTCGCTTGAGCCCGAAGTGAAGTGTGTGAGAAACGTGGTTTTGTTTAGAAATTAAATCTAATTTAAGTAATCTGAGATGTGTCACTTGCGGGCCAGATATAAACAATCAGACCATCGGAATCTGACCTGAATACACCTCGGATCAGGGAACATTTCCCATACATGTCTGTGTACTTGTAACCTTGATCGAGTTTCGGTGACCATTGAACTGAAACTGGTCTGTCACGGTCGATCTGTAAATTCGATCAGACCGAAAACTCAGTTGGACTTAGATCTAATGTCAGAGAGCTTATGTCCGACCGCACATAGAAAATGGGCTTCCAGAAGTGCTCCGTTGGATCGGGACAAACGTCCTTTGGCTATAACCTAAGTATACCATGGCCTTGGGGCTATTTCCATTAGTTCTGGGCCTATATAAGGACCTTAAACCCTCTCCCATTCACTCCATATGAATTTAAAAAAATCTAGGGAGAGAAGAGAATAAAGAGAGGGAAAGTATGAGAGAAGTGGGAGAAGATTCCTGATACTCTATCCTGCCGTTCTACGCGCTTAACCATCCCTATCTAATCGTTATTACAGTGATTCTGACTTCGTTCTTAGGTAAGAAAACCTAACCCTAATCTGTTTTAGGGTTTCAATTGTTACAAGTGGCAAGATAGCTAACTTAACTCATGTTATAGGTTGATGTACCATCGTTGACGAAGCCTTAGAGTTTCTAGCGAATTCGTTATGCTTCTACGGCGCAAGGTGCGGATTATAGATGTATAGGTTATGGTTTTCAAGGCTTTCAATGTCGGTTAATGATTTATTCTTGATATGAGTACTATTTCACATGCAAAATGTGTCATCTGTTTCATGTTACAGTTATATATGAACTATGTGGCATATAGTGCATTCTATGTACATGTTGAGATATTTGGATACGAATGGAATTTGGATTTGTGCCTAACATGATTATCTGTCGTGAATATATGCTTGTTACATATGTGATAACTCCTTAGCGAAAGGACTTGCCCTAAATCACCTCACGACAAAAATATGATATATGTGATACAGTGTGTAGCCCAAGTGTTTGTGGAAATGTGTAAATGAATATGGAACCTGGATTCATGCATGCCATGATTATCCATCGTGGGTATATGCGCGTGGTATGTGGGGCAACTCCCTAGTGAAATGATTTGACCTAATATATGTGTAAACAACATACATCATATATGACGATGTATGTACTCTAAGTGTTTATAGAAATGTCTGAGTGTGCTAAGTATTACTAAAGAGTACTTTGTATGAGGGTTGAGATATGAATCTCGGCTACCTTAATTATGTATGATTTCCTACATGTACGTTACATCATGATGTTTGTTTTATTCATGGAATGAATGTGTGTGCAATCATGTCTGTGTTACATTTCACAACATGCTCATATTATTGTACGAAGTGAATTCGTTGTTCTTTATTGCTTTGACTATCTCATATGATTACTGGATGAAATTGAATGAAGTTGGGACTAGGATATAGTCCAGGCAATCGGTAATCGGCCCTGAGTTCATGGCTGAGATTCATTCGCCACGTAGGACGTGTTTGACGAACCCGGGTCGTGTGTTGGTCGTCGGCAGTGGTTAGGCCACATGACTTTCTTACGCACTTCATGTCGATCGATATGATGTGCGTTCGTATTAGTCGAGCTTGCCAAGTAACCCGATTTGCCTATTATATGTTCACTATGTATGGACGCTATTGTTTGAACCTAAGGTACTGAACTCACCAGTGAAACCCCGTTCAACCAATGTACCTCGATCCGCTAAGACTCATGAGCCGGACATTGTGGTATGGCACACCGTGGTCGAGCTGTCGGCCTACGCTGGGGCAATGAGCCTCCCCGTAGTGACTAATGAGCATCTCAGACTCGTGAGCCAAATACGGTGGTATGGGACACTGTATTCGAGCTGTCGGCTTACACTGATTTGGTGATGAGCCCTTAGTAGTGACCTCGAGGATACTCTGAACCTGCGTAGAGGCGACGAGCCTTTTCGTAGTAATCAGAGTATACACTAGGCCTGTACTGATTTAGAGATGAGCCCACTGTAGTGACCTAGAACCGCAACATCGTATGAGATTTACCAGGACTGACGACCCTAGAATGGATCTTTGTTTGGGAATGATATAAGGGAGGTACCTTAGTTTCTCAATCCTGCTGTATGAAAAGGACTAATAAAAACTTGGTAATCACGCTCATAACATCGCATTGCATGTGCCCCGGGTTGAAGAGCACAGAGGGAAGAAAGCATGCCGCGACCGTAAGATGGTGTCGCAAGAGGGATTGTAGGCGAGGGCATGCATCATGACTCCATTTCATCCTTGCATTAATAAGAGTATCTAGGATTGTTTGATTGTACTGCTTTATCATTACTGCTTGACTGAATTAATAACATGTTAACCTTTGCTCTATGATTCTACTGAATTGATCACTCACTCCCACGTTTTGGGATGGTGTTCTGAACACCCACCAAACTCTGTGTTAGATGCAGATGATGATGCGACTCAGGAGGCGGAGCCTGATTACTATGACGATCAGGACGAGTTCTCTTATATGCAATTTTTCGGCAGCTTTGGTTAGGCTATCTGGATCGATGGGGCTACAGGGATTATCATTGCAGTTGTACTGTTTGACATTTTAATTTCGAGACTATTACATGTATATGGTGACTCAGTGATGTATTCATACTCTGAAGACCGATCGTGATCTTTTAACTTATATACGTTTATTTATATCTTTTAGTCTTCCGCTTGCGTTTTACAACTTGATCTGGAGTATGAATTACTGTTTTGGTATAATCCCACTCATGATTAATGCACTAACATAGACAACATTTAATCATAAGCATATATATTAGTGATGTTTTAGAACTCGAGAGTTGAGTTGCTACTCGACCCCCAATTTTTAGGGCGTTACAAACAGCCAGATATTTCATAAATAAGAACATGTTCTGAATGGGGAAGCTGAAAAACTTTACATAACAAACAATGCTTGAGATCCATAAATTGAGTTTGCATTGAATAATCCTTTTTGTTGGGACCCTCCTGAAAGGCTGTAAATTTTCAAGAGTAATGAAATCTTCGTGGCTTTTGTTTTTTTTTTTTTTTCAAAAAAAAAAATTTAAGAATGAAAATCTCAAACATAGAAGAATTGTTCTGCATGTATGACAACAACAGATGCTTGAATCTGAAAAATGCAGTTAAAGAAAAATGTGATTGTTGCAAAGTTCTAAAACTACATGTTTGAAACCAAAACTATGGAAATGAAGAAGAATATAACAAAAATGGCAGTAGTCTTTCAAAAAAAAAAAAAAAAGACAGTAGCAAAAGGAAATGAAGAAGAAGAAAGGAAAAAGACCTTTTTACCCATGATTTATGCATCTTCTTTTACAGCCTTTGAAGTCACTCTCTCTGCAAGCAATCTTCCCCTTAAACAATCAACAGTTCTTGCTTCTCCTTCCATCATCTTCTCTCTGAAAGAAAAAAATAGCCTAATTTATCATATTAAATTATCATATTAATCCCACACATCTAAGTTTGCTCTGATTGATAATTGAATTTGAATTTGAATAGTATGTAGAATGATAATTGAATTGAATCACAGGAATTAAAGCTTAACAGAGAGGAATTGAAAAAAAAAAAAAGAAGATTGAAACTGTAAATTAAGATGATTTTGAGTCTGAATTAAAATACATGATATGCAATGCCAAAATACATGATATACAATGCCAACCTCATTCAAATTAGAATTGATACCTGATTCAAGATCATTTTTTCCCCATTTTTCTTTGTTTCCTTTAGTTCAATTCAACTGAGCATGCCTTGCATGCCTTGCCTTACGTTTAATATAACAACGTCGCCAAAATCTGTGGCCCATAAGACATCTGCATTGACATGTGGGTCCACTTTACATTTCTTTTTGTCAATGAAAAAAACATAGCTTAACCATTCGGTTTGTGCTTTGGGAGTATTTAGTAGTGGATTGTCTTTTATTTATACATTCAAACAAGAGAAAAAAAAGTTAGTAATCCGGTAAGTTGATGGATGAAAGGCAGGCACTTAAAAATTGCTAAAAAAATTACATACCTGGATGCAAGTAATTAAGATAAATTGTCCAAACCTGGAATGCACGTGGATGGTAGGGCTGACACACGTGTGGAATTAGTAAATCTCTTTCCAATTTTGGCAAACTTGGTTTCAAAGACCTTTTTTTCCATAGCATCAAGGTTGTCCATTAGTTTCAACTAAAAAAGGAATGGTAAATCAAACTTGCATAAAAGTATGAACTCGGATTGACATTCGTAGAGATTCCAAAAGAAAAAGAAAAGTGCAGATGAAACAACATTTTTTCATCTAGCTGAAATAAAAGAATTAGTTCTTATTGAAATTACGGTGATGACCGCTTTAGTTGAAGTCGGGATATGCCAATATGTCCTAGAGGGGGGTGAATAGAACTTTTAAAAGTTTTTATGATTTATTTAAAATCCTATAACACTAATCCTAACAATAGGCAATATTAGGATTACTTAAAAATAACTCTACTGGCTTCCAAGCCTGGTAGAGGATCCAATCACAAACTGTTTAAGAAGTAAACAATACGCAAACTAGTTTATGATGGATATGACTATGCAAGTATGTGAGGTGTGATCCCAGATATCCAGATATGCAAATATTAAAGTAAATCACACAATCAGAAGAATAGCAATCTCAAACACAACCATTTTTATAGCGGTTCGACGACTTGTCTACTCCACTCCCGGTAACCGTACTTAACCCTTGAGTGTATCGGATTTCACTAAGGAGGTTTCACAGCAGTTCACCTCTAACCTGAGGCTCTAAATCAGGTTCACCTTCAACCTTTACAACTTACACTGAGGCTGACTGTTTATACTCTTACGAGCAAGGGTCAACACAATGCACCCACTTTTAGGCATACTGGCCAAGGATCTTCCATAAGATCCTACCGGAGGTTTCTACACGGTTCACCTCAAACCCGAGGTTTCACAGCGGTGACCTCAAACCTAAGGTTTTGCTGGTTCACCTTTAACCAGATGTTTATGCTCTCCATAGAGCAAGGGTCCACACAATGCACCCACCACGTACACTCCTACCGGAGGCCTCCTTGAGGACTTCAAAGGGTGAGAACCACTTAAGACCCAATCTTACAAAGGAATGATCACAAGTGTCCTCTTGGACTCTAGATACTTACAAATAAGTTGATGAGTCCCGTTTAGCACAATGTCGAAGATCTCCTCCTCCTTGTTGATGAAGAGTCTTCTGCTCCCTTGATCCGCAACATAAACTGATATACCAATACTCGGTTTCGGGTTGGGTTAAGGTCAAGACGGAATCCTACTCTCAAAATGTTTTCCTATCAGGAAGATAGAGCGATTCCAATCTTATGCATTCAAGGCATCCTAACTTAATGATTTGTCATTAAGGTAGTAGCTGGAGGATCCTTGAATGCGGAAGTTCATTCCCCAATCCACTCTATTGAATATCAATGGTAAGGGTGGATTAGAGGATGAACTCCCCTGAGAGAAAGGGCTTTGGGTATATGATCTAAGGTTAAACACTCAAAAGCTCTCTCTACTTTCTCTCACAGCAACAATAGACAAGTCCTCTATATATAGGCAAAAGGTTCCAACGGATATAAAACGGTCACATTTATGACTGACTTCGATATCATCGAGCGTATACTCTCGATAGCATCGTTGGTCTGCCCGATGACTCAAACTCAAAGTCATACGCTTTTAAAACCTTAAGCCAATTGGTCGATGAATCGAAACAATTGTCGATGTCATCGAATTTCGAACTCCGATTCCATCGATGATAGGTTCGATCCATTGATACTTGAAAAATGAGAGAGACTTGATTAGAAATATTTCAAGTTTTTAGGATATGATCGAGGGTCAGTCGTTGTCATCGGAATTTTCATATCGATGATATAGAAGGTAGTTTCGATGCATCGATAAATCCTATAGATTTACCAGTAAGCTTGCTGGACAGTTTGTGTCCAGTCTCGATGCAATCAACTCGTCCTCGATATCATCGATATATGAAAATTGATTTCTCAAATGGCCCTCGATCAAAGTAAAAACCAACCTGAAATATTTACTGGAAGAAATGCGCACCCTCGATCGATATCATCGATGGACTCCCGATCTTATCGATATTTGATTTAAGATTATATCAGGAAGAGCATCGATATATTGAAGGAAATTGAGATTTTCTTTAAAAAATAGGAGCGCCGGAAAACTGCCTTTCGATAAGATCGAGTCGGCTCCGATAAACTCGAGATTTGAATATCGATGATATCAATAGGTGTATCGATACATCGATAATTCGTCCAGATATGTTATGAGGTTGCTGGACATATTTGGTCCTCTTTTCGATGGTATTAATGAAGCATCGAGGACACGACAGCGCAGGTCGATCATATCGAGATGTGTATCGATACAATCAACAAGGCAAGAAAAATTTAGAGATTTTTCTGTTTTAAAATTTTTTTTCTCACCTTCAAACCCTATGATTTTCTAACTTGTTTTTGATGATTTTATTCACCTGATGTTTTGGGACATGGGATGTGAGGCTTTAAATTTACCTGTTGCGAGCTTACACACATCCGGTTGAAGCAGATGCTTGAATTGATCTTCCTATCAGGCTCTGTAGACAATCTAACTCAACACTCACGTAACTTGACAAACCAGGGCACTTTCAATCTCCCACTTTGTCAATTACGTGATAAAAACCCAAAACACCCTAGAACACTCTAGACAACCACATCCTAAATTGTGTGTACATGCTTTTACACAATTTTACAATTTCTAGCCCATGTACACAATCAGTAGCTGCTCCCCCTGACTATAAACTCCCCCTTGCTTGACGCAGCTGCTCCCCCTAACACCTGCAACATTATCCAAGCAGATATACAATTTCCCATTCAGGGTATTTGGACTGTTCTCCCCCTTTTGTCAGTCATTGACAAAGATATAGCAGTTGATATTGATTGAAGGTTGAAGTATTTAGGAGAACTGGACTGATATTTATGTATAAAGATTAAACCATTTTTAAGCAGACATCATTTTCAGACAGTATGGAAGCATATCAGATAAGGTGGTGATAAAAGCAGATAATCAGTAAAAAATATCACATGCATTCCATATCAGATACTTGATAAATCAGGGGATCTTAAAACATAATCATGGCAGTAACAATATGAATTAGACTCAGCCATAACCAAAATTATCCAAAAACATATCTATACTGCCCAAGATTGGAAATAACTTAACAGTTATCCCAACAAAAATCACCAAGCCCATGCATGGATACCAAAAAAAAAACGTAGTGATAGAATTTGCACAGTCAGCTCCTACCGACCCACGAATCACCATGTGTGAGCAAGTCTACCACTTGCTAATTTGTTTGCTGGAGAGCATCGACTTTTTCTTCAATTACGGTAAGACGTCTTTCACAGTTGTAAAGTCGCTCCTCTATACTCACCATACCATTCAGTAGGTGACGTTCGAGGTGATGAGTTTGGTGGTTTGTGATAGACTCCGGACTTAGCAGTGGCGTTCGATTGGATCCCCATGGACATGATGGATGAGCATATGGAGCAGCCGACTGCGGAGGAGCACTGTTCTCAGGAAGAGCTGAAGGAAGAAACAACTGTTGAGCCACTCGAGCCGAATCACTATCAAACCATGCCTCTGGATAGACTGTATCAGATGTGGCAGGGATACTAACATGATGAGCTAATTTACAGATGAGTACAGGAAAAGCTAGTGTATCATGATGATTTCCTTGAATGACATGAATTAGCTGCTTAAGAAGAAGCGTTGGGAGGCACACCTGAACTTCTTGATACACATCATACAACACATTTAACACAAAGGGAGACAGATGATTACCATTCACATCACATGGATAGACATTGGACCCAAAAATGTCATGAAGGATTTTAAACATGGGTCCAAGATGATTGATATGAAGGGAATTCTCATCGTTTCGAGGAATAGTGGTTCCCTGACACAGTGCACGAGTTATCTCTCCCAGACCCCCAGACCATTTAGATTCCTGCTGGTGACAGGAATGCGAGTGACCTCGAGATTTAGAAGATTACTCAAGGTGATGGGAGTGATGTGCTTCAAGTAATGCAGGAATTCAATTTGAATACATGGTGGGTCATCACGAATAACCTGACATTTACTAAGAAATTCATGGATCACCCCTATTTGATAAGTATCACCAAGATTTAGAATGTTCTGCCATCTAATCACTTCTAGAAGAAGGTCCACTCCAAAGACTCAATGACGCTGTTAAGAACCAGACATTCAACAACAGTGGCAGGTTGTCTTACCATTGGTATGAGTTGATGCATACTGGGTTGCTTGGCTTTTCCTTTTAAAGATTGTGAAGGAGACTTACCTTTCCCTTTGTTCATGATTTTTCAAAGTAAGAGACAGGTAAAGATAAGGATGAGCAACAAGGGAATTCCAAAAACTTTGGAAAGGAGGACAAAATTCTTCTTTTAAAGAACCTGAAAATACCCGACCAAATGCGAGACAGACTCAGGAGTGGAGGGATAATACTAGTTTGCAAGGAGCTTCCACGACCACCTATGGACTTCCGGCCGGGGATTCGAGCAGAAAAAAATATAAAGCTTTTTCTAGAAAAATAGAAATTTTTTCGCTCGACCGCCTTTTATCAGCCGACAGTCTTCAATTCTATCGAACTTTCTTTCGATTGTATCGATGATCCTCCTTGGATGTTATCGACAATAGCTTCGATGATAGTCTCGATCATGTGACTTTCCACATTCTGAAGAGATGTCTATGATATCGACAGTTGATCGATTTGATCGAAAATGCTCATGACTTATTGATAGTTATATCGAAGATGAATATTTTTCATTAGCCCAAATAGCACCAGACATATATGTATAGATCATCTTTGAATCCGACATATGCACAACAAAATTTTGTACAAGATTTGTACAGATCAAAATTATAAACATCAAGATGTTTATGTAAAAAAAATAAATGAGGTGAGGAACCTCATATATATCATTTAGAGCTCAGCCAAAAATTGCATCATTTCACCAAACATCCAGATCTAGATGCATGATCTGAACTTGTTTTTCTCCGATCAGTACTTCTAGGCATCAGTCCTTTCTATGCCTCTGATAATGTAGCAGTGGTTGCATGTGCGATGACCCTTCATTACTGATTTTCCTGATTGGTTTAGAATTTCGCACTCTTGTCTGTTGAATTTGACCACATGCCCATTATCACATATTTGAGATATGCTTAGGAGATTATGTGTCAGACCTTTTATGCAGAAAGCATTCTTATTTTTAAGCGACCGAATCCCTTTTATGATTCCCAGTCCAATTACCTTAGGAGTGGTTCCATCTCCGTAGGTGACTATCCCATTATAAAGATTCTTATAGTCTGAAAGAAGGGACATGTCTCATGTAACATGTCTCAAGCAACCACTGTCAAGGTACCACTTAGGGTCATTACCTGTTAAGTGATTTGAGTGAGTAGCCAGACAATTCTTTTTTTCTTTAATTATCAACTTTGTGTCAGGCTTCTTATTTGTAGTAGATTTAATTTTATTATTTAATTCAACTACTTGATTAGTTTTTGTGTTGCTACTGGAGGTATCAGATTTTTCATGTATTTTTGTTTCATACCTAGTTTTAGCTCTAACTCTCTCATATCCTAAGCCATTTTTGTTATTTCCTGATTTTCCCATACCTAAAAGTTTTTCTAGCTTCTCACCACTCTTGGAAAACTTACAGTTTAGCTTAACAATTTTTCTGGACTCTTCTAGATCAAACAGAAGTGTATGATTTTCATTTTGAAGGAGCATATTTTTGCCTTTTTATTGCTCCACCTGTTTGTTTAGTTTTTCGGACTCGGATTTAAGAAAGGAGTTAATTCTCTCAAGTCTATCATTGTCAGAGTGATATTGCTGTAAATCATTGATTAAATGTGTATTAATTTCTAGAGTTTTATACAAATCTTTTTGCAGCAATTCCATTTTGTTCTCGGATACTCCAAGTCTTTTAACCACTTTGATGCTATGGATATACAGTTGATTATAAACATCTTGTAGGTTATCCTTTTCTTCTTCTTCTTCTTCTTCTTCTTCTCCAGTTTCCTCATTATTAGAAGGAAACGATTCAGTGGCTAGCTATTCTTTCCCATTCTCAGATTCAGTGGGAATTATTGAAGCAGTGGAGACCATGAGTATTTTCAATGATTTCTGATCTCCATCGCTTTCTGAGTCACTAGATTCTGAGTTTAACTCTTCTGTATCATCCCATGTCGCAGCCATTGTCTTGCCCTTAGTTTTTCTGTTTGGGCATTCGGTTGATAGGTGTCCATACTCCTGATAGGCATAGCATTGTGGTTCTTTGGTTCTTCTACCAATTTGCTTGCAGAAGGTTTGTTGTTCAGTTTTCTTCCTCTGGAAGGCCGACCATGATTTTTCTGAAAGAACTTCCTGAATCGTTATGCTAGCAAAGTCACTTCCTCATCTTCATCTTCCATTTCACTTTCACTGTCCTCATGTAATGTTTTCTTAGAAGTTTTTAGGATAGTTGTTTTGGATTTTTGGGTTTGTTTGAAGTGTAGTTCAAAAGTTTGTAGGGAACCTACCAGTTCTTCTACTTTCATTTCGTCTATGTTCCTACACTGTTCAGTTGTTGTTACCTTGGGATTAAATCGTTCCGATAGGGATCTTAAGATTTTCCTACATATTTTAGGTACCGGAACTTCTTCTCCCAATCCACCCATGGAGTTACAGATGATATTCAATTTTGTGAAAAACTCCATAAATGTCTCATGCTCTTCCATTCTGAGACTTTCAAACTATGAAGTCAATAGTTGCAGTTTGGACCTCTTCACAGTACTAGTGCCTTCATGGGTTGTTTCTATTAAATCCCATGCTTCTTTAGATGTCCCACACATGCTGATTTGATTAAAAATATCTTAGGACATGGCACAGTAGATGGCGTTCATAGCTTTTTCTTCAGCAGTTTGTTTTTCTTTGTCGAACACCGTCCACTTTTTTTTTTAGATTTGGGTTTTGTGATGGTTGTGCCACTGTCAAGTACAATTTGTTCAGTTGGTGGCACGTATCCACTTTCAACTATATCCCAGACATCATGATCCAAAGATCTCAGAAAGTAATGCATTCTAGCCTTCCAGTATGCATAATTTGAGCCATCAAATACTGGAGGTCTAGTGACAGATGAGCCCTCTCCTTTGACCGTATTCTCAACTTTAGTCAAGATCACTCTCTAGGCGGTGAAGCCTTTAAAGAGAGACCCGCTTTGATACCAATTGAAATTGCGGTGAAGACCGCTTTAGTTGAAGTCGGGATATGCCAATATGTCCTAGAGGGGGGTGAATTGGACTTTTAAAAGTTTTTATGATTTATTTAAAATCCTATAACACTAATCATAACAATAAGCACATACTAGGATTACTTAAAAATAACTCTACTGGCTTCCAAGCCCGGTAGTGGATCCAATCACAAACTGTTTAAGAAGTAAATAATATGCAAACCAGTTTATGATGGATATGACTGTGTAAGTGTGTGAGGTGTGATCTCAGATATCCAAATATGCAAATATTAAAGTAAATCACACAATCAGAAGAATAGCAATCTCAAACATAGTCATTTTTATAGTGGTTCGATGACTTGTCTACTCCACTCCCGGTAACCGCACTCAACCCTTGAGTGTACCGAATTTCACTAAGGAGGTTTCACAGCGGTTCACCTCTAACCTAAGGTTTTAAATCAGGTTCACCTACAACCTTTACAACCTACACTAAGGCTGACTGTTAATGCTCTCACGAGCAAGGGTCAACACAATGCACCCACTTTTAGGCACACTGGCCAAGGATCTTCCTTAAGACTCTCTGAAGGTTTCTACACGGTTCACCTCAAACCCGAGGTTTCACAGCGGTTGACCTCAAACCTAAGGTTTTGCTGGTTCACCTTCAACCAGATGTTTATGCTCTCCACAGAGCAAGGGTTTACACAATGCACCCACCACGTACACTCCCACCGGAGGCCTCCTTGAGGACTTCAAAGGGTGAGAACTACTTAAGACCCAATCCTACAAAGGAATGATCACAAGTGTCCTCTTGGACTCTAGATACTTACAAATAAGTTGATGAGTCCCGTTTAGCACAATGCCGAAGATCTCCTCCTCCTTGTTGATGAAGAGTCTTCTGCTCCCTTGATCCGCAACACAAACTAATATACCAATACTCGATTCGGGTTGGGTCAAGGTCAAGATGGAATCATACTCTCAAAATGTTTTCCTATCAGGAAGATAGAGCGATTCCAATCTCATGCATTCAAGGCATCCCAACTTAATGATTTGCCATTAAGGTAGTAGATGGAGGATCCTTGAATGCAAAAGTTCATTCCTCAATCCACTCTATTGAATATCAATGGTAAGGGTGGATTGGAGGATGAACTCCCCTGAGAGAAAGGGGTTTGGGTATATGATCTAAGGTTAAACACTCAAAAGCTCTCTCTACTTTCTCTCACAGCTACAATAGACATGTCCTCTATATATAGACAAAAGGTTCCAACGGATATAAAACGGTCACATTTATGACTGAGTTCGATATCATCGAGAAGGTTCGATATCATCGAGTGTATACTATCGATAGTATCGACGGTCTGCTCGATGACTCAAACTCAAAGTCATAAGCTTTTGAAACCTTTAGCCAGCTGGTCGATGTCATCGGATTTCGAACTCCGATTCCATCGATGATAGGTTCGATCCATCGACACTTGAAAAATGAGAGAGACTTGACTAGAAATATTTCAGGTTTTTAGGATGTGATCGAGGGTCAGGCGATGTCATCGGAATTTGCATATTGATGATATCGAAGGCAGTGTCGATGCATCAATAAATCCTATAGATTTACTAGTAAGCTCGCTGAACAGTTTATGTCCAGTCTCGATGCAATCGACTCGGCCTCGATATCATCGACATATGAATATCGATTTTCTCGAATGGCCACCAATCAAAGTAATAATCAACCTGAAATATTTGCTAGAAGAAATGCGCGCCCTCGATCGATATCATCGATGTACTCCCGATCTTATCGATATTTGATTTAAGATCATATCAGGAAGAACATCGATATATCGAAGGAATTTGAGATTTACTTTATAAAACAGGGGCGCTGGAAAACTGCCTGTCGATAAGATCGAGTGACTCCGATAGACTCGACATTTTAATATCGATGATATCGATAGGTGTATCGATACATCGAGAATTCATCCAGATATGTTATGAGCTTGCTGGACATATTTGGTCCTCTTTTCGATGGTATCGATGAAGCATCGAGGACATGACAACGTAGGTCGATCATATCGAGATGTGTATCAATAAAATCGACAAGGCAAGAAAAACTTACAGATTTTTATGTTTTAAAAATTTTTTTCTCCCCTTAAAAGCCTATGATTTTCTAACTTATTTTTAAGGGTTTTATTCACCTGGTGTTTTGGGACATGGGATGTGAGGCTTTAAATTTACCTGTGGCGAGCTTGCACACATCCGGTTGAGGCAGACGCTTGAATTGATCTTCCTATCAGTCTCTGTAGACAATCTGACTCAACACTCACGTAACTTGACAAACCAGGGCACTTTCAATCTCCCCCTTTGTCAATTACGTGACAAAAACCCAAAACACCCTAAAACACTCTAGACAACCACATCCTAAATTGTGTGTATATGCTTTTACACAATTATACAATTTCTAGCCCATGTACACAACCAGTAGCTGCTCCCCCTAACTATAAACTCCCCCTTGCTTGACGCAGCTTCTCCCCCTAACACCTGTAACATTATCCAAGCAGATATACAATTTTCCATTCGGGGTGTTTGGACTGTTCTCCCCCTTTTTGTCAGTCATTGACAAAGATATAGCAGTTGATATTGACTGAAGCTTGAAGTATTTAGGAGAACTGGACAGATATTGATGTATAAAGATTAAACCATTTTTAAGCTGACATCATTTTCAGACAGTTTGGAAGCATATCAGATAAGGCAGTGATGAAAGCAGATAATCAATAAAAAAATATCACATGCATTCCATATCAGATACTTGATAAACCAGGGGATCTTAAAACATAATCATGGCAGTAACAATATGAATTAGACTCAGCCATAACCAAAATTATCCAAAAACATATCTATACTACCCAAGATTGGCAGTAACTTAACAGTTATCCCAACAAAAATCACCAAGCCCAAACATGGATACCAAAAAAAAATGTAGTGATAGAATTTACACAGTCAGCTCCTACCGACTCCGAGAATCACCATGTGTGAGCAAGTCTTCAACTTGCTGATTTGTTTGATGGAGAGCATCGACTTTTTCTTCAATTACGGTAAGACGTCTTTCACAGTTGTAAAGTCGCTCCTCCATACTCGCCATACCATTTAGTAGGTGGCGTTCGAGGTGATGAGTTTGGCGGTTTGTGATAGACTCCAGACATAGCAGTGGTGTTCGATTGGATCCTTGTGGACATGATGGATGAGCATATGGAGCAGCCAACTGCAGAGGAGCACTGTTCTCGGGAAGAGCTGAAGGAAGAAATAACTGTTGAGCCACTTGAGCCGAATCACTATCAAACCATGTCTCTGGATAGAATGTATCAGATATGGTAGCGATACCAACATGATAAGCTAATTTACAGATGAGTATAGGAAAAGCTAGTGTATCATGATGATTTCCTTGAATGACATGAATTAGCTGCTTAAGAAGAAGTGTTGGGAGGCACACCTGAACTTCTTGATACACATCATACAGTACATTTAACACAAAGGGAGAGATGATTACCATTCACATTACACAGATAGACATTGGACCCAAAAATGTCATGAAGGATTTTAAATGTGGGTCCAAGATGATTAATATGAAGTCATTCCGAGGAATAGTGGTTCCCTGACATAGTGCACGAGTTATCTCTCCCCAGACCCCCAGACCATTTAGATTCCGGTTGGTGACAAGAATGCAAGTGACCTCGAGAGCTAGAAGATTACTCAAGGTGATGTGAGTGATGTGCTTCGAGTAATGCAGGAATTCAATTTGAATGCATGGTGGGTCATCACAAATAACATGCCATTTACTGAGAAATTCATGGATCACCCCTATTTGATAAGTACCACCAAGATTTAGAATGTTCTGCCATCCAATCACTTCTAGAAGGAGGTCCACTCCAAAAGACTCAATGGTGATGTTAAGAACCAGACGTTCAACAACAGTGGTAGGATGTCTTACCGTTGGATGAGTTGATGCATACTGGGTTGCTTGGCTTTTCCTTTTGAAGATTGTGAAGGAGACTTACCTTTCCCTTTGTTCATGATTTTTCAGAGTAAGAGACAGGTAAAGATAAGGATGGGCAACAAGGGAATTCTAAAAACTTTGGAAAGGAGGACAAAATTCTTCTTTTAAAGAACCTGAAAATACCCGACCAAATGGGAGATAGACTCAGGAGTGGAAGGATAATACTAGTTTGTAAGGAGCTTCCAGGACCACCGATGGACTTCCGGCCGGGGATTCGAGCAGAAAAAAATATAAAGCTTTTTCTAGAAAAATAGAAAATTTCCTGCTCGACCGCCTTTTATCAGCCGGCAGTCTTCGATTCTGTCGAACTTTCTTTCGATCGTATCGATGATCCTCATTGGATGTTATCGATAATAGCTTCGATGATAGTCTCGATCATGTGACTTTCCACATTCTGAAGAGATGTCTATGATATCGATAGTTGATCGATTTGATCGAAAATGCTCATGACTTATCGATAGTCATATCGAAGATGAATATTTTTCATTAGCCCAAATAGCACCAGACATATATGTATAGATCATCTTTGAATCCGACATATGCACAACAAAATTTTGTACAAGATTTGTACAAATCAAAATTATAAACGTCAAGATGTTTATGTATAAAAAAAATGAGGTGAGGAACCTCAAATATATCATTTAGAGCTCAGCTAAAAATTGCATCATTTCACCAAACATCCAGATCTAGATGTATGATCTGAACTTATTTTTCTCTGCTCAGTACTTCTTGGCATCAGTCCTTTCTATGCCTCTGATAATGTAGCAGTGGTTGCTTGTGCGATGATTCTTCATTACTGATTTTCCTGATTGGTTTAGAATTTCACACTCTTGTCTGTTGAATTTGACCACATGCCCGTTATCACAGATTTGAGATATGCTTAGGAGATTATGTGTCAGACCTTTTATGCAGAAAGCATTCTCATTTTTAAGCGACCAAATCCCTTTTATGATTCCTTATCCAATTACCTTAGCAGTGGTTCCATCTTCGTAGGTGACTATCCCATTATAAAGATTCTTATAGTCTGAAAGAAGGGACATGTCTCCTGTAACCTGTCTCGAGTAACCACTGTTAAGGTACCACTTAGTGTCATTACCTGTTAAGTGATTTGAGTGAGTAGCCAGACAATTTTTCTTTTTCTTTAATTATCCACATTGTGACAGGCTTCTTATTTGTAGTAGATTTAATTTTCTTATTTAATTCAACTACTTGTTTAGTTTCTGTGTTGCTACTGGAGGTATCATATTTTTCATGTATTTTTGTTTCATACCTAGTTTTAGCTCTAACTCTCTCATATCCTAAGCCATTTTTGTTATTTCCTGATTTTCCCATACCTAGAAGTTTTTCTAGCTTCTCACCACTCTAGGAAAACTTACAGTTTAGCTTAGCAACTTTTCTGGACTCTTCTAGATCAAACAGAAGTGTATGATTTTTATTTTGAAGGAGCATATTTTTGCCTTTTAATTACTCCACCTGTTTGTTTAGTTTTTCGGACTTGGATTTAAGAAAGGAGTTAATTCTCTCGAGTCTATCATTGTCAGAGTGATATTGCTGTAAATCATTGATTAAATGTGTATTAATTTCTAGAGTTTTATACAAATCTTTTTGCAGCAATTCCATTTTGTTCTCGGATACTCCAAGTCTTTTAACCACTTTGATGCTATGGATATACAGTTGATTATAAACATCTTGTAATTTATCCTTTTCTTCTTCTTCTTCTTCTTCTCCAGTTTCCTCACTATCAGAAGGAAACGATTCAGTGGCTAGCTGTTATTTCTCATTCTCAGATTCAGTGGGAATGATTGAAGCAGTGGAGACCATGAGTATTTTCAATGATTTTTGATCTCCATTACTTTCTGAGTTACTAGATTCTGAGTTTGACTCTTCTGTATCATCCCATGTGGCAGCCATTGCCTTGCCCTTAGTTTTTCTATTTGGGCATTCGGTTGATAGGTGTTCATACTCCTGACAGGCATAGCATTGTGGTTCTTTGGTTCTTCTACCAAATTTGCCTGTAGAAGGTTTGTTGTTCACTTTTCTTCCTCTGGAAGGCCGACCACGATTTTTCTGAAAGAACTTCCTGAATTATTATGCCAGCAAAGTCACTTCCTCATCTTCATCTTCCATTTTGCTTTCACTGTCCTCATGTAATGTTTTCTTAGAAGTTTTTAGGATAGTTGTTTTGAATTTTTGGGTTTGTTTGAAGTGTAGTTCAAAAGTTTGTAGGGAACCTATCAGTTCTTCTACTTTCATTTCTTCTATGTTCCTACACTCTTCAATTGTTGTTACCATGGGATTAAATCGTTCCGGTAGGGATCTTAAGATTTTCCTACATATTTTAGGTACCGGAATTTTTTCTCCCAATCCACCCATGGAGTTACAGATGATATTCGATTTTGTGAAAAACTCCATAAATGTCTCATGCTCTTCCATTCTAAGACTTTTGAACTGTGAAGTCAATAGTTGCAGTTTGGACCTCTTCACAGTACTAGTGCCTTCATGGGTTGTTTCAAGTAAATCCCATGTTTCTTTAGAAGTCCCACACATGCTTATTTGATTAAAAATATCTTGGGACACGGCACAGTAGATGATGTTCACAGCTTTTTCTTCAGCAGTCTGTTTTTCTTTGTCGAATGCCGTCCACTTTTTTTTAGATTTGGGTTTTGTGATGGTTGTGCCACTGTCAAGTATGATTTGTTCAGTTTGTGGCACGTATCCGCTTTCAACTATATCCTAGACATCATGATCCAAAGATCTCAGAAAGTAATGCATTCTAGCCTTCCAGTATGCATAATTTGAGCCATCAAATACTGGAGGTCTAGTGACAGATGAGCCCTCTCCTTTGATCGTATTCTCAACTTTAGTCAAGATCACTCTCTAGGCGGTGAAGCCTTTAAAGAGAGACCCGCTTTGATACCAATTGAAATTGCGGTGAAGACCGCTTTAGTTGAAGTCGGGATATGCCAATATGTCCTAAAGGGGGGTGAATAGGACTTTTAAAAGTTTTTATGATTTATTTAAAATCCTATAACACTAATCCTAACAATAGGCACATATTAGGATTACTTAAAAATAACTCTACTGGCTTCCAAGCCCGGTAGTGGATCTAATCACAAACTGTTTAAGAAGTAAACAATATTCAAACTAGTTTATGATGGATATGATTGTGTAAGTGTGTGAGGTGTGATCTCAGATATCCAGATATGCAAATATTAAAGTAAATCACACAATCAGAAGAATCGCAATCTCAAACACAGCTATTTTTATAGTGGTTTGACGACTTGTCTACTCCACTCCTGGTAACCGCACTCAACCCTTGAGTGTACCGAATTTTACTAAGGAGGTTTCACAGCGGTTCACCTCTAACATAAGGTTTTAAATCAGGTTCACCTTCAACCTTTACAATCTACACTGAGGCTAACTATTTATGCTCTCATGAGCAAGGGTCAACACAATGCACCCACTTTTAGGCACACTGGCCAAGGATCTTCCATAAGACCCTATTGGAGGTTTCTACATGGTTCACCTCAAACCTGAGATTTCACAGCGGTTGACCTCAAACCTAAGGTTTTGCTGGTTCACCTTCAACCAGATGTTTATGCTCTCCACAGAGCAAGGGTCCACACAATGCACCCACCACGTACACTCCCGCAGGAGGCCTCCTTGAGGACTTCAAAGGGTGAGAACCACTTAAGACCCAATCTTACAAAGGAATGATCATAAGTGTTCTCTTGGACTCTAGATACTTACAAATAAGTTAATGAGTCCCGTTTAGTACAATCTAAAAGATCTCCTCCTCCTTGTTGACGAAGTGTCTTCTGCTCCCTTGATCCACAACACAAACTGATATACCAATACTCGGATTCGGGTTGGGTCAAGGTCAAGATGGAATCTTACTCTCAAAATGTTTTCCTATCAGGAAGATAGAGCGATTCCAATCTTATGCATTCAAGGCATCCCATCTTAATGATTTTACATTAAGGTAGTAGCTGGAGGATCCTTGAATGCAGAAGTTCATTTCCCAATCTACTCTATTGAATATCAATGGTAAGGGTGGATTGGAGGATGAACTCCCCCGAGAGAAAGGGCTTTGGGTATATGATCTAAGGTTAAACACTCAAAAGCTCTCTCTACTTTCTCTCATAGCAACAATAGACAAGTCCTCTATATATAGGCAAAAGGTTCCAACAGATATAAAACGGTCACATTTATGACTGAGTTCGATATCATCGAGCAGGTTCGATATCATCAAGCGTATACTCTCGATTGCATCGATGGTCTGCTCGATGACTGAAACTCAAAGTCATACACTTTTGAAACCTTTAGCCAGCTGGTCGATGAATCGAAACAATTATCAATGTCATCGAATTTCGAACTCCGAATCCATCGATGATAGGTTCGATCCATCGACACTTGAAAAATGAGAGAGACTTGACTAGAAATATTTCAGGTTTTTAGGATATGATCGAGGGTCAGGAGATGTCATCGGAATTTGCATATCGATGATATCGAAGGCAATGTCGATGCATCGATAAATCCTATAGATTTACTAGTAAGCTCGTTGGACAGTTTGTGTCCAGTCTCGATGCAATCGACTCGGCCTCGATATCATCGACATATGAATATCGATTTTCTCGAATGGCCCCTAATCAAAGTAAAAACCAACCTGAAATATTTGCTTGAAGAAATGCGCACCCTCGATCGATATCATTGATGGACTCCTGATCTTATCGATATTTGATTTAAGATCATATCGGGAAGAGCATCGGTATATCGAAGGAATTTGAGATTTTCTTTAAACAATAGAAGCGCTGGAAAACTGCCTTTCGATAAGATCAAGTCGGCTCCGATAGACTTGAGATTTGAATATCGATGATATCGATAGGTGTATCGATACATCGATAATTCGTCTAGATATGTTATGAGGTTGTTGGACATATTTGGTCCTCTTTTCGATTGTATCGATGAAGCATCGAGTACACGACAGCGCAGGTCGATCATATCGAGATGTGTATCGATACAATCGACAAGGCAAGAAAAACTTAGAGATTTTTCTGTTTTAAAAAAAGTTTTCTCACCTTAAAACCCTATGAGATTTTCTACTTGTTTTAAGGGTTTTATTCACCTAGTGTTTTGGGACATTGGATGTGAGGCTTTAGATTTACCTGTGGCGAGCTTACACACATCCGGTTGAGGCAGATGCTTGAATTGATCTTCCTATTAGGCTTTGTAGACAATCTGACTCAACACTCACATAACTTGACAAATCAGGGCACTTTCACTTATGCCATTAGCCGAAGTAACAACATTTTTTTAAAAGAAAAGATGTTAAAGAAACCTCTTTTAAAGTTACACCTAGAATTACAACAAAATGAAACAAAAATAGATGTGTTTTTATGTTTTGTTCTGGCTGGAAAAAAAATAGTTCTCATGTCATTAGCCAAAGTAACAACAATTTTTTTAAAAAAAATTATTTAAAAGAAACTTCTTTCAAAGCTACACCTGGAATTCAACAAAATGAAACAAAAACACACTGGCTATCCTAATCATTCAATAAATCTAAACAAACATCACACCATCAATCAGACAGGATTCATCAGTGTAGTCTTTAGCCTGTGGCCCATCCAGTGTGCCACCCAACTCTTGAAAAGTTCCAACCACCACCACAGGAGAATGGACAGTGGAGATTTCTTCTGAGACCTAAACCAGACCATTTTCTAGATATTGGCACTCTACTTTTTTTTATACTTTAATCTACAACACTCCATTATGTCCACAAAGGTCGGACCGCATCCCAATCTCCTCTACCTGCATCACACCTGAATTCGAAACTTTGAGGCGTTTATTGAGGGTATAAAAGAGAATGCGAGCGCACTGGAGTGCAAACCTCTCAGATTGCCATGAGGGATGGTTCCTATCACACTGGAGTGTTTTTTCACTTGGCTGCCTGAAACCACTACAAGGAATTGTACTAACACACTGAAGTGTTTATTGCTAAACAACCTCAAACTACCAATACAATGAGAGTGCCAGAATATATTAAACACACAAAACTGTTGGTATAATATTAGAAGAAAATGCAATATGAACATGAATACTTGAGTGCATGGGCATCACTTGATTTCATGAACACAAAGAACAAAAGCATTCAAATGCAATATGTAGACCAACCAACCAATCTACTGATTATAAGGCTATTGAATCATATGTAGACCAACCAATCAATCTATTGATTGCAAGGTTACCAAATTCTAGTTTTAAGGCTTATAAATTATGATTCCTGTCAACTTATTTCAAACAAATAATAAATATATCTATCATCACACACCTGAGAGAAGAAATTGCAATTGGATAAAGGCTACGACTGGTGGATAAGCTGAGACGATGACGAGGGTTGGATGAAAGGGGTTTCAAAAACCCTAACATAAGGTGTGCTCACAGATCTGGTGGGTTTATGGCGAAAGGGGTTTTTGAAAACCCTAGTGAGAGAGAGAGAGAGGTTGGGAAACAGAGAGATGGGAATGGGGCCAATAGACAGAGAGAGAGAGAGAGAGAGGGTGAGGGAGCCTGGGAGATCAAGAGAGGGCAAGGGAAAGGGAGAGGCTGAGTGTGAGATGGAGAGAGAGGGTTTGGGTTTTGGGAGGTGGGCGCGCTTGCGCGTGCGTGAGAGAGAGAGAGAGAGAGAGAGAGAGAGAGAGAGAGATGGATTTCTTTTTCGGAGATGGTGCGCATGGGAGATAAGGGCGGACGAGATTTCATTTTGGGGGTGACAGACGGGTGCCTAGTTTTAGCACTCGTGGGGCCCATCGTGATGTTTGTTATTTAATTCATTTTAACAGATCATTTCAACATTTGATCCAAAAAAGGAGTTAGATCGAAACTGTAAGCGGACTACATAACATATTAACGATAGAAATTTATTTTTTATTATTTCTTATGGTGTGGTCCACTTAGACCTTTAATCTACATAATTTTTTGGCTCATCCACTGAAATTATATATCAAAATTGATGGGCGGTTTAGATCAAACACATATATTCCAATAGGCCCCATAGATCCCCTTAAGCACCATCAATATCTAATAAGGTTATGGTGAGGAGGTAGGTTTTAGCTATAGATAATTAGGTTTTAGCTACGGATTAAGTCTGTAGTAACTATAGCTAAGGTTTATATCCGTAGCAAAAAACTAACGTGGTCTGTATCCTTTGCCCCTTTTTTTGGTAGTAAAGTCTAGGTACTTAGACGAATTTCCATAAGGAATCAACCTCTAGTGGGGGCCCAATAGCCTGGGGTAGCCCACAAGACTAAGGAGAACAATGATATGGGCTTTAATAGATGAAATGGGCTAGCAAGGGTCTATGGTGGGCCTTTAACCACCCATAGAAGCATATGGGCCTACCTTAGGGCCATGAATGTGGACATCCAACCACTATCGGTCCCCATAAGATAGCCCATCCCTAATTGATCACGAATCAAGGCCTAAGGCCCACACAACATTAGAAATAAGAAATGAGCAGCCATAATCATACCACATACACTCATGTTAGGCTTCAAAAAGGTTGCCCAAGGCCTATCCAAAACATGGGTCCAAGGAAAACACACATAGCCCAACCCATATATACCACTATAGGCCCATAGGGAAAGGTTAGGGCCCAACATAAAGGCCACTAATTCCATATATTGTGGTGGGCCTAGTGGGCAACCCATTGCTCAAACCACATGGGCAAATGTCATGTTCTGAGTTAAGTAAGTTGAGCCTACAACTCGGCCCAAGTATAAAGTTGATTTGGTGGGCAACCAAGGGCCCAACTACTTGTGTAATTTGGCCCATTAACCCAACACAATAGTATGGTAAAAATGGCCTAAGAGTCCAATAGGCCTATCTAGAAAGTTCTAACCCAATTGGGCCTAAAGAGTCCAACAACTAGCTACATTCATGGACCTAATTAAATCCAACCGTGGTGGGACTCAAAGGTACATTAATTAAGCCCAACATTTAAGGGACTAAAGGTATAAATTATTCCCTTTAAGGTCCTCACAATGTGGTGGGCCCCACTCAAAATTTTAGCCCAAGGGCCAAGCATAATTATAACATATTACTGGATTTTTTTGACCCAACAGGTTTATGGGCCTGTTGGAGTCTATTAATTGGTCCATCTGATTAGGACATCAATTCAAGTGGTCCAGCTATCAAGTCAAAGGGCCCCACCACATTGGATTTCATCATACAACATAAGGGAGTAGGCGGGCCACACTGCTGGACCAAAGTCTAGCAGGTAGCCCACATGGGGCGTCTCATGAGTTGGGCAGTCGAAGGCCTGGACGAATACATTCATCAAGGTGGGGTACACATAGACCCAAGTGGGCCCCACATGGGATGTCCACCAAGGGTGGACCCTCCCACATGGGCCACTCCAAATGGGAGAACGACATGGATGAAACATACCATCATGGTGGGCCTGCACGCTAGGACGACCAACCCATGCTAGATGTTCCCAGCTGGACGTCCAGTAGGGCTTGTTGGCCCAGCTTGTTGGTCCCACAAATCATGGCCCAATGGGCCCTAAAAAAATCAGAGATGGGCCTCAATAATTCATACACAAGTCCAATCGGCTGGGGCCCAAGAACTTCTGCAATAAAAAAGAGGACAGCAAGGTTCTGAAAAATCTGCTACTACATGTTGTTGCCCTCAACTTGAGCACTCCATTAGAGTGGGTCCAGGGCCTCTAAAAATTTGGAAAATAGGGGGCTAAGATCCCCTAACATGTATACATCAAGATAGATTTCAGAAAAGTGGCCCACAAATGCTACAAAAATTTGTGAATTTCAGTTTCCAACAGACTATATTGCTGGATTGTCAGACAAAAATCTGGCTGTCCAACCATCTTGGCCCACTCTTTTGGATGCCCAAATGAGGTCAGATGAAGCTAAAAATTAGCATGCATATAGGTGGTATCCACACCTTCAAGAATAACATATCAAATGGGGCCAAACACCCCACCAAACATTCCAAAATCTGAGCTTAAGTCAGTCTAAAATCTGTCCAGAAAGTTTCTGGACAGCAACATAACACCACTAAAAGGGGAAATCATCCCTTAAAAATTATGGTATGGACCACTTCAGTGGACCCCACAAACATGTAGACCATTTACACCATCAAAACCCCTTTACATGTGCCCCTTTTTGGTGCATTTGGGGCCACAACGTCCATGGAGTGGACTGCCAAGGACGTCCACTCCCTTGGGATGGTCTGGATATTTCTAAGCCACAAGGTGGACCACACACACCATGATCAGAGGCATATTCAAGGAAAAAATAAAAGATCCGGCCACAAGGGAAGGGGCTCCGCCACATTGAGGCCCTTCCCCTAATCACACAATCACACACATCCACTCTTACATGATTTACATGGATCTACAAGAGCATAATGCTTTCTACTTAAGATCTATGGTGAAGATGCCATCTCCACCAAGGATGAAAGGTCTAGATGACCTAAGGATCCCTAAACATAAGAAGGAAAGACCATGCAGGGGTCCATGGAGGATGGCCCCTTGCATGGATCATGCATGCACAAAGGATGGGCTATGAGCCACATCCATGAAGACATGGGGGCCACCACCATCATTTGATGGGTCCCACAAGTTTCAGAATGAAAGAAATGGGAAGAACAACTAAGAAATCAAGAAATCTGAAATGTTATCTACATGCACACCCACCTCAATGATTTATCTTCAAACCTTCACCACTATGATCCTCTAGCTCCAAGGAAGAGGTTTCTAAGGTGGAGATGGGTTAGAGATGGTTGGATTGGAGGAGATTTGAGAGAGAAGGGGTTGGAGAAATGGAGAGGGTGGGGACGTCTTTGGGCTCTCTAGCAAGGGAGAGAAAGAAAAGTGAGAGAGAAATGGGAGGGAAAAGAGGGACGTGGAAGATGTAGCTAGAAGGTAATCATTCTCTTTAAAAGAGGCATATAAATAAGAGAAGTGACATCATAGTCATGGGAGAAGCAACCCATGCTTCCACAGGGTTTAGGTTATAGGGTAGGCTTTCTAGAAAGCTATACTTAGGATGACATCATCACATGGGAAAACGTGAATGGCTAGGGTGGGTCCCACCAATCACACATCAATGGTCCAAAAAAAGAGTGCGGCACATAACTTATGATGTACACGTCAGATCCATGCATGAGATGTAGCGTTGGAACCATGGCGTCGATGTGGTCACAATGGCATAGGTTTCGAGTCGATCCAAGTCAGATCGACGTGATCGAACTTAAGGATGATCGCAAACACTATCCATAGGTTGTGGGTCACTGGGATTCGACCGGTAGGACAGTAAGACCTAAAGGAATGACATGCACACTCGGGGTAGGGTCTTACAAGAATTGTTGCTAGACATATTTTGGCACTTTCAATCAATCGAAAGTGAGGTGTCGATCGATCAAGAATTATGAAAAATTTTAACTTTGATCACTAGACATTTTTGCTCAAGTTAGATCAATCGACCAAGTAACTTTGATCAATCGAGGGAAGTTTGATTGATGTCGATCAATTGAATCTATTGATCGACGATACGCGTAAGTACATAAGTTTGTGAATTTTTTAAGTCAGTGCTATTTTTTCTATTTAAGGAGGGATTATATACGTTCCTAAGCATACTTTAGGGTTTGGAGAAAGAGAGAAAGCAAAGGTAGAGCTTCTTCAACGTCGTCTCCCTTCCTCAACCTCTGGTTCTAGTAGTCTTTCTATTTTTCTTTTGTTTATGAGATAACTATGAGTATCTAATCTCTTAGCTAAGGCTAAGGGGTGAAGCTTCTAGATGAATTATAATGTTTTAGTTTATTGGATTAATCCATTAGTTTGAATGTTGATTTTTCATTAATTTGGTTTGAATGAAAGCTTTTTTTATTTAGTTAATCCTTTGATCCATTGTTGACTCCAGGCACATTAGAAGCTTTAAATTCTCTAAGATTAATTAGCTTAGTTTTTGTGAAAGTGTTGATGTGTAAAATTCCTAAATCTATCATAGACTATGGGCACGATAGATGCTTAGAATTCCTCGCGATTAATTATCGAGTGCTTCATGAGAGAATCATTCAATTAAATTCATATATATTTGGATGTTTATGATTGGATTACCTGTTCTATTTTCTTATTAAAACAAATCATTATTCATTTCTAATTGAGTTATTAGAATTGAATCAATGAATTAGACATTGTGATTGATTTAAACTAGACATTGTGATTGATTAGAAGTAGATCCATGGATCCTTAGTTATTTTTAATTGTCATTTTAATATCTTTTAATTATCTTGAATCCTTAATCTTAAACTTAAATTTAGACTAGTTTTAGTTGTGTTAATCCCAATTCCTATAAATTGACCTCGGATTCAATAAGTTATTACTATATTGTGACCCTACATTTGGGTTGGTGATTAAGTTTTTGGCGCCATTGTTGAGGACTAGCGTTTGGAATATATTAGGTTTAGGGTTTGTTTTTTTTTAGGATAGTTCCCACTACGTCATTAGGTTAGGGTTTTTTTTTCCTAAATTTTCTAACCTAGGGCTTTATTTCTAACATAGAATCTCCTACAACTAATAAGAAGTTATAATGCCTAGGGGATTCTACTATATGGGTCTTATAGAGAATTTAAAAAGGGGTGTACCCATAAAGGTTGAGTTTAAACTTTAGAAAATGGTGTAGTTTAGGCACATCTTCAAGGTGGAGGTTGAAATCATCGTTATAGTGTTAATCTTAAGGAAGATTACTTAGAATCAGTAGTTTAGAGGCTTGAGATAATGGATATGATCTTGGGTTCACCTAAGCTTCTATTGTACTAAATCCTCATCCAAATGTCTAAGAACCAAATGCCCTTTATAAGAAACAGATTTACAATGGCTATAAAATGGCTAGTTAACGGCTCTTTAGATAGGATCGAAAGGCCCTTCGATGGGATCAAAGTTCCTTCAATAGAATTGTTAAGTGTGAAATATTGTATATTTTCTCCTTGTTATGTATTGGTTTTATAAACATAGATACACATAATTGATCCAATTACATATGTTTTCTTATATTTTCTCCTTGTTAAGTGTGAAATATTGTATATTTTCTCCTTGTTATGTATTGGTTTTATAAACATAGATACACATAATTGATCCAATTACATATGTTTTCTTATACGAGGTGATTTGGAGAGCTAATGTGAAAATAACGATTAAAATGAATATTTAAAGCTTAAACAATGACTAAGAGAGAAGATTTAGATATTTGAAGGTGATTAATGAAGAATTCAAGTGCCAAAGTGTAAGTGTTATGCTATCTAGCTCCTATGATTGTCAAATTGTGTAGTGCCAAAACCTCTTGGAATCTGTCTTGTGTAGTGCATCTATATATTCAAGAAAGTGCATCTCGTGTACAAGAACAAAAGTCTTTGCTTCAAGAACGTCAAATGCAAGATTACCTATTCATGTTCAAGTACAACATCAAAGTGTAAATTCAAATTTTCAAGCTTCAATGGTTCAAGTTTTCAGAGCTTCAAGTCAAGACAAAGTAATACTATTTCAAGCTCAAGCTTCAAACTCAAGCTTCAAGTTCAAGCTCAAGCTTCAATTCAAGCTTCAGAAGTCTCAAGTTCAAGATTCTACATATGACATAATCTCAAGCTTCGTGAACTTCAAAGATCAACTATCAATCGAAGGAAAAGAAGACTCAATGTTCATATATCTCTAACAAGGTTTGGATGACCCTAGATTGACCTTAGGGTAGGTCATTTTGAATACATAAGTCAAATGACTCATTTTATAAGTGCATAGTCTGTTTTTCGACTAGTCGTATGCTATGTTCGACTAGTCCTAGCACTGGCTCGACCAGTCTAAGAATTCCTTGACCAGTCTTAAGTTTGTTACTGAATTTCAAAAATTTTTGTTAAAGCCTCGACCAATCTTGGAGACTGCTCGATCGGTCATGTGAACAGTGCTCGACTCGTGCTCGACCAGTCGTACAGGCTCGACTCAAAGTCTAACAACTAAATTGGGTTCTGCACGACTAGTCGTGGACAGGACTTGACCAGTCGTGGAGGCCGTTCAACCAGTCGAGCAGGTCCTACGACCAGTCGTGGAACAATCTTATCTTATCACGCTTGAAATTTCAAAATTTTGTTGGTCCTACGACCAGTCGAGCTGACGGCAGGACCAATCGAGCAATCGATTTTTGCACTTATAAATAGAATATGAATTTCAGAGTTTCATATTCAATTTAAGCTAAATCAATATGCCACTCTGAGAGATAAGTTAGTCATTATTTTAAGCTATATTGTGCTCATTTAATATTCTCTTTAATTAGCTTTCTTTGTATTTGATTTTTAATTTTACATTCTAATTTTATTTAAAAGAGGGATTGTTGTATTCCCATTTCTTGGAATCAAAATAAAATCGAGCTAGCCCAACTCGATTTAATCTAAAATCAATTTAGAACCTAGAACCATTTCATATGTGAGTGTGAACATTGAACTTCTACTCCGATTTGGTCCTTCCGGACTGCATCAAAAGGAGAATATCCAAGTATTTTACATTATTGTAAATTCTGTCTTTTGGTTTCATTGAGATTGTGCCAGAAAAATCTCTCTGTTTTGGTTTATCTGAGCTGATCCAGAAAACTCAGAGTGTGGGGTTTTTGAATTGTGTAAGCCCACTTGAAAGACACAATTGTGAGGGTTTTAGGTGAACCTTGAAAAACCTATTTTCATAATGAACGCTAATATCCACTGTATGAGGATATTAGGAGTGGAGTAGTTGTGTGGCTGTTGTTTAACAGTTGGTGTACACACAAACGAACCACTATAGTTTCTGGTCTTGTGGTTGATTGTTTATTTTATTTTGTGGATGTTGAAATTTCCCCTTTTGCATTTGTGGAGAATGTTTTAATTTCTTTTATGCAAGTGTGGGAATGTTGTAATAGCTTAGATTTCTTTCCTTACTATTTATTTCTTTATTCCTCTGTATTAGTTTGAGTTTTTGATACAAAGACCGTTCTAGTAAGGTTGTCCTGCCATAAACCCTTGGTTTTTGGTGTAAGGTTGTCCTTAGAACAACATCTGTATCAACTTCTCAATACTTGTACATTTGAGGTTGTATTTAATTTAAGCATTGTGGGAGTGTTTATTGCTATCAGTATTTAATTTATTTAAATTTCGCTGTTAATTTTTTTAATTTAGCAGTCTTATTCACCTCCCCTCCACCCCCCCCCCCCCCCCCCTCTCTCTAGGACTTAATAGGTCGGCCTTTTCACAAAGATCTAAGAAAATCAAGTGCAAAGGAGAGAGAAAAGCAAGCTAAATCATATAACAAAATAAACAGACTATTCGATGCCACTGAAGGTTGGTTCAATTTGATCGAAAGTGCACAAAACAGTCCAGCAAGAAATCATGATGTCCATAATTAATTCAGCTCAAAATTTAGTCCTACTGAAGCCAGGTTCGACGCCACCGAAGTGATGTTTGGTGCGACCTAAGGAAGACAGAGTCTTTAAACGAAAATTGAAGAAATTTGGTTACGAACAAGAGTTAATTCAGTGCGACCGAAGATCCCAATTGGTTGCAACCGAAGCAAAACAAAAGTGCATAAATTGAAGTTGGTTCCAAGTCGGTGTGGATTTTTTCTATTTAAATGGATTTTTTAGGCTTTCTTAGATACGAATTAGGGTAGAAGGGGTAGAGTAAAGAGTTGTGAAGCATTCAAGGAGTCATCCTCCTTCTCCAATCCTTCGATTCTAGTTAATTTTTATGTTTTTCTTTTTGAGTTTTAGTTCAATCATGTCTTTAATTGGCTAATGTCTTAGTCAGGGCTAAGAGGTGATGCTTGTAGTTATTCTTAATGCTTAGTTTACTTTAATTCATGTTATTGGGATAATTATTAAACAATTCACTGATATTTGGTTTGAATGAAGATATATCTTTTGTTTACTTTAATCCATTATCAATTCCGGGCACATTGTATGCTTAGGAAAGTTAAGAGTAATTTCTTATCTATTTTGCAAGGGATTGTGATCAGGGTCAAATATTGCATATCAGACCCCAGTAATTGCCTAAATTTACGTACATGATAAGGCTTAATGGGGTGTATTAATTGTGTTTCTGTCACAGGATGAAATCAGGAGTGATAATTGAAAATTGATGTTAACGGCATGGACTTCATGATCCAAAGTCTCCAGAACACGGGATGGACTCCAGAGAACCAATAATGAAGATTTTACACGCCTGGGATCTGATGAAAGCAAGCAAAAGGGGCCTGAAATTGGTACAAAATACAAGATCACATGTTTTCCGCCATCCGATCAACTCAAAAATTCATACATGTGATGGGGGCCGTAAATCAACCGTACATATTAAATTTCAGCCCTTGAAGATCTCGGGAAGTAGTCCAACGGATAAATCAGCCCATTAATCTCCGATTCTGGGCCCACCTGATATCTGGAACTGCCTCAATTTTAGTCCCAATGGTTTAAATCAATATGATAAAGAGGATGGACGGTGCAGATTTCTCGTAAACATCGCGGTGGGCCCTGTGTATGGGGAGTGTGCACCCTGCACGTGTGCACCAGCCGCGCACCGCACAGCTGTCCGGGTCAGCGAACCGCTGACCCGAGCCGTCTCCTCAAAACGGCATCCGCCGTCAGCGTCCGCAAACACCGATCGTGGGATCGAGTTGTGGGCCCACTACGTCCATCAAATTGCCAATCCGGACCGTCCATCAGAGTCCAGGGGAGCCTCTCAACACTGCCTAGGTGGCAGATTTGTAAATCATCATCAAGATTTGAATCTAGTCGTTCAACAGGTTGGACGGTGTAACAAGATTTTCTGTGGCCCACAGCAAAATGGAGAAAAAAATAGGTTTTTCCGACCGAAATTTCAAGCTGAAACCAATGGACGGAGTGGATTTTCGGTTTAATCAAAGTTATGGACCCCACCATCATCGCAGCCGTCGTTCGCGTCCGCGTAATGCACGGCCGCTGGCCGTTTTGCGGAAGACAGTGATCCCCACCCGTCAACCGTATGGAAGATCCGATCCGTCCATCGTGTAGAGGGCGTTGAGAACTACAAAACCATGTTGACATTCCTTTCCCATGCGTACACACGTGTGCGGTACAGTGGTCACAAACGAACTGCTCTGCAATGTTCAAAACTGATCTTTTCGTGATTTCTTCTGTGGGCCGCACTAATGGACGTTCAAAACCACCCATTCTTGACTGAAATTTCATCCTGAATCCAATGGATGGGGTGGATTTTCCAGAAAATGCCTCTGTGGGGCCCACCGATCACGGTTGCAAAAATTTGTACTCCGAGTCCTTCTACGACTCTGCCACCGACCCCAGCCATCCAGCAGCTATAAAAGGGGAGTTTTGGAAAGGGAAAGGCATTCAGAACTGGGGAGGAGCTCCAGATCTACAGCAAGGGAGAGAAGAAAGAAGAGAGAAGAAGAAAGAAGAGAGAGAAATTGGTTTGAAATTCTTTTTATGATTTTTTTATCTTTATTTTTCCATTTGTTTAATGGATTTTATGGGTAACTAATCTCTCATCTAGGGCTGAGATGAAACCCCTAATTTGAATACCCTTTGTTCTATGTGATTTACTTTAATTAAATTGATTTGTTTCTTTCCTTAGTGTGCTTGATTGTTTTAAATTCTATACTTCTTCCATCTATGAACTTTTGAGTCTATGGATGGATGTGGTTGGATGCTTATTCTAGGTGCTTGTATCTGATCATGAACAGGTTCCTGTAGAGGAAGAAACAGGGTGCTTTACTGAACTACATATTCCATATGCCCAATTTGGACATGGGATATGTTATTCATGGCATTGCTTGAAGGAATTAGACAATCTGTATGCCCGATTAAGGACACAGATTGTGCTTTCTCTAGATAAGTTGATCAATCTAATTTAAGGTGAATTAACAGGCAAAACAATGGTTAGGATAATTAGGGGTGGATTCGAAAGTCCTAGTGCTCTCTCTGATTGAATTTTCTTCCTTATTCTCATAGTTATTTTTCATAGAATTGTGTTAGTAAATTGCTCCATTATTGTTGAATTAGTTAAGGAGAATTGTGAATTTGAATTGTGACGACCAGTCCCTATGGATTCGACCTCGGTCTTACCGAGTTTATTACTACATCACAACCCTATACTTGGGGAGTGAACAGATTGATCTGTAAAACCCATTGATTTATCATATACTCTGGGCACGATAGATGTTTCGAATTCCTTATGATCAGTACTTTGATGTTTAATTTGGGAACTAATTTAATTAAAGTTCAAATCTATTTTGATATATGAATGATGATTTAACCGCTCCATTATCCGACTGGATAGGATATGACATCGATTCCAGTTGAGTTATATAATTGAATCAAGTGAATAAACATTAAGATATAGTTATAAGTGGATCATTGGCACTCTAGTGTTTTATCTTTAATAGTTTCTCTCACAATTACTCTTTAAAGAAAATTTCAATAGTTAGTTTAGTTCTAGTTTTAGTTTTATATTATTTCAGAAATCTCATAATTGTAAGTTTCTATGGGTTCGACCTTGGTCTCACCAAGTTTTTTTTATTATTTTTCTGTTAGCTTGTTAGCACACCCCACTGTCAGTTGACACTACACTGTTAGCCACCCCCACTAGGGATCGATACCAAGACCTCAGTGTTGAAACAAGGTATCTTTCACTCAGTCTACCGCTTGAGCTATGGTCTCACCAAGTTATTACTACATCATAGCTTTGCACTTGGAGTTGTCCAAACAATTTTTTAGCGTCGTTGTCGGGTTTTTTGGCTACATTTTTTTTTAATACCTCGGTATTAGAATTAGTGTAGGATTAGGATAATTTTTCATTGCATTTATATATTAGGATTTTCTAGACTTTTAGATAATAACATTGTTTCTTTTATTTTGTAGAATCTAACCTAAAATCATCAACAGGGTAATATTCTTCCAACATTCTTACTTTTGTATTTCAAATTCTTTATTTTTTTTTTTGTAATTTATTTTCTTAGCAGAAGTAGGTTTAGGTTTAAAATTAGATTTGAGAGCGTTTCATACGCAAGTGGGTTCGTGACAACACTATACATCTCTTAAGTGAATTAGGATTAGTTGAAGATCACTGGATTAGACAACACCTAAGATCCTCTGAGTTCATAGAGATTATGGCTAAAAATCAACCTCATCATCCTACTGAGGAACAACAAGATGAGAATGAGGTGCATAATGGTCATCCTCCTAGAACATTATGTGACTATTTACAACCAGTGAGGATGAGTATAATTTCCTGCATAATCTTCCACATAATGGAAGAAACATGTGAAAGTGCCCTGGTTTATCAATATACATGAGTGTTGAGTCAGTCTGTCAAGTAAGCCCCAAGATGAAGATTACAAGATAAAAAAACTCAACCAAAGACTGAAGAAGTTCAAGTACTTCACATAGGAAAAAAAAAAAAAACCTCACTTCCCTAACCAAACCTTTGATGTATATGACCCCATCCATAAGAACTTATACTTACCCATAACTGTTGTAACATCCCGAAAATCGGGGGTCGAGTAGTAACTCAACTCTCAAGTTCCAAAACATCACTTATGCAACATAGATAATGATGATTAAATGTTGTATGCATTAATGTAGTAAACATGAGTGAGATTAAGACAAAACAGCATATCCTACTCCAGAGACAGTTAAATTGCAAGCGGAAGACTGTGATAAATATATAAAATATATAAAAAACTGTGGTGAGTCTCCAGAATGTGATAACATTACCAAGTTAAATAATTACAAGTATAGTTCCAAAATATACCAAATGTGTAAGTGTAATGGCTTCTATCCCAAGTACCATAGCCCCGTCAATACAATACCAGGTCTTCATAAACCTGACAGAGAACTATATGTAGGAGAACTCCTCTCCACATCACAATAGTCCGGCTCTGCTTCATAAGCATCGCCATCACCTGAAACTCAACAAATCTGGTTGGTGTGTAACAACACCGTCCATAACGTGGGAGTGAGTGATCAACTCAGTGGAACAATAAAAGCATAGGTTAACATGTTTATCAACTCAGTCAAGCAGTAATGATAAAGCAGTACACATCAAACACTCCTAACTACTCTTATTAATGTAAGTATGAATGCAGTCATGATGTATGCCCTTACCAAACCACCCTCATGCGACACCATCTTACGTTCGCGAATGCGTTCATCCCCTCAGTGCTCCACATCTACCAGGCACATGCAATGCATGATGAGCATGATTACCGAGTTGTTATTAGTCCATTTCAAAACAGCAGTATTGGGAAAATAAGGTACCTCCCTTGCATCATTCCCAGACATGATCCATTCTAGGGTCGTCACTCCTAGTTAGTCTCATACGATATTATGGTTTGAGAGGCATAGCGAAGGCATCACAAAGGGCTCGTTACCCGTCAGCACAGATACATATCTCACCGTATGCGGCTCAATTGCTGGCCGTCAGCTCGAATACAGATCTCACCGTACTCGGCTCAACTCATGCTCTAGTTGCTACGAAGGGCTCATCACCAATCACAGACTTTAGAGTATACTCAAAGACACTACGGAGGGCTCGTCGCCCGTCAGCACAAATACAGGTCTCACCGTACTCGCTCTCGCCGGGGTGTCGACAGCTCGAATATAGTTTCCCATCCACCATAATCGGCTCACGAGTCTGGTTGCTCACTGGTCACTACGGGGAGGCACGTGGCCCCAGCGTAGGCCGACAGCTCGACCGCGGTTTCCCATACCACTATGTCCGGCTATGAGTCTTAGCGGATCGAGGTACCATGGTTTAAAAGGGATTTCACTGGTAAATTTGATACCCTAGGTTCAAGCAGTAGCATCCAAACATGGTGAACATACATTAGACAGATCGGGTTACTTGACGAGCTCGGCTAGCTCGAGCGCATGACAAGTTGGACGATATGAAGTGCATAAGCACTTCATGTGGCCAACCACTATCGTCAACCGAAGTACAACTCGGGTTCGTCGAACACATTTCACGTGACAAATGAATCTCAACCACGCATTCATTTTCGTTACCGATTGCCTGGACTATAATCATAGCCCCAATCACATTCAATTGCAGATAGTTAAAGCAGTAATGAATCAAGATTCAAATCATACAACCAAAGACTGATATTATCCGTTTAGGGCTGTCAGGGCTATTGCACGCACTCGTTGCTCCACTCCCCCATCACCCATGACGGATTTTATGGAATACAACTTAAACTTGTGAAGTATTCAGAGCAGAATTAAATAAACAAGTAATTCAAACGTATTAGCAAGAATGTTATAAAACACAATGCAAGCAGGAAATCCAAACACATACGTTTCATAAAATAGTAAGTGATTAAACTAATTAACTTACATGAAGGAAATCATACACATCACTAAGGTAGTTGAGAAACTTATCTCAACATCCTTATTCATTACAATTTACTAACTACTACTCATTTCGACATTTCAACAAACACTTTAAACTACATACATCAACATACATGACGTATGTTGATCACATAGGTATAAGGCCAAATCCTTTCACTAGGGAGTTGCCCCAATCATAACACGCGAGCACCCATGACGGATAGTCATGGCAAGCAGGAATCCAAGTTCCATATACATTCAGTCATTTCCACAAACACTTGGGCTACACATTTTAACATATATAGCGTATAGTGGTCATGGCGTGATTCAGGGCAAATCCTTTCGTCAAAGGGATATCACCAATACAACAATCATATATCCATGACAATTAGTCATGGCGAGCACGAATGAGAATTCTATACTCATTCAGTCATTTTCACAAACACTTAGAATACACTATTACAACATACATGGTGTATGTTAGCAAAACATGTGTTAGGGCTATCCTTTCGCCAAGTAAGTATTTTATCCATGTATAATATATTCATACAGCAAATAATCATGGCAAATACATCTCCAAAATTTATACGTATACAGTATTTTGTAGAATACACAATATCAACATACATAGTGTATATAAGTAAAACATGTATTAGGGCGAGTCCTTTCACCAAACAAGTATTTTATGCATATGTCATATGTTCATATAGCAAATAATCATAACAAACACATTCCTAAAATTTATCCGTATACAGTACTTTCTAGAATACACTATTTCTACATACATAGTGTATATTAGCAAATCATGTATTATTGTGAGTCCTTTCGCCAACTAAGTATTTTATCCATATATATTATATTAATATAGCAAACAATCATGGCAAACACATTTCCAAAATTTATACGTATACGGTATTTTCTACAAATACCTAGAGTATGTAAAGTTCTATATTCTTCATCTTTAATCGAAACGGAAAACAGACAGCACTTTGTACATGTGCAATTGCATTCAGATCATGAATCTATCATTATCTGACATTGAAAGCGTTAAAAACCATAACCTATACACCTAAAGTCCGTACCTTTTGTCGTAGAATCGTAACGGAGCCGATAGGTTTGCTAAGCTTTCGTATACGATAGTTTGGTAACCTATAGAACGAAATAGGTTAACTATTTCATAACCTACAACTTATACAATCCCAAAAAAGATTAGGGTTAGGGTTTCTTACCTAGAAACGGAGTTGAAATCGCCGGAAAAGTGATTAGAATGGAGTGGTGAAGCTCGTATAGCGGCAGGGAAGAGTGGCAGGGAGATTCTCCCACTGCTCCCACACTTTCTCTCTCTTTTCTCTCTTCTCTCTCTAGGGTTTCTCTCAAATTCGTATGGCTGCAATGAGAGAGGGTTTAAGGTCCTTATATAGCCTAAAAACTTACCGAAATAGACTCCAGGTCAAAGTATACTTAGGTTATAACCAAAGCGGGTCAATTTCAGCTCAACGGAGGACTTCTGACAGGCTTCCTTGAGCCAAAGGTCGAACTTAAGCTCACCAACACCGGATCTACGTTTAGTTAAGTTTTCGTTTCGGTCGGGATTCCAGATCACGCGTGGCGGACCAGTTTCAGTTCAACGGTCAGCAGATCTCGATCGCAGATTCCGAGTACATGGATATGTGTATGAAATTTCTCTTGATCTGAGGGTGTGATTTGGTCTGATTCTGATGGTCTGGTTGCTTAAAACTGATCCGCAAGCGAGAGGTGCCAGATTACTATTTGAGATATTTATTTTTAAAGAAAATCAAGTGTTTTCACACTCCTCGCTCTGGACTCAAGCAAATTACACTAGGACACTATCTGGATTTGATTTCCGAGATGGTTGTCAAGCCTAGCAAGGCGGTCCTAATTCCTTAACTTCGTATTAATCGGACCTCCGACGTGCTGTCCAGATCTGATACGGAGTTTCGATGTGCTCCCAAGAGCAGATGGGTAATGGGATTGATCCTAGATTTTAGGGTAACCTAGCGTCAATGATTCTACAAGTTTTGGGTCTTGCGGATCATATTTAAAGTGATTGGTGCTAATTTCACAGGTAATCTAGTTTAACACTGGCTAATTCTCACCTAATTTCTAAAGTATTTAGTCCTGAGTAATTTCTGTCTGAGGTGGTACCTGGGCCTTTGTAGAAATGTTTAGTTCAAGTATTGGTCTTCATTACCTAAACTTTCAGATAGTGTCTAATGTGAAAGTACTTAAAAAGTTGAAAGAACAAGGTGGTGAAGGGTGGGATTTGTGAAGGGAATGAGTTAAGGAGAGATTTTAGACTGTGGGATTGAGTTCTGACAGGTTAATAAGGTGTTAGGATTGACCCATTGCCTAAGGACGTCTAATCCCAGGTTGGCAAAAATCCGAGATGTTACAACTGTTTTCAAAAATCCTTTGGTAAGCTTAGTTTTGATCACTTTGAGTATTGGAGGAAATATGAACTATACAAGTAAAATCAATGTCCTAACAATTGCATCGATATGCAATCAAGGACAATCTCAATGGCATCAAACATAGTTCAATTGCATCGAAAACAAACCCATATAGTCCAACAACAAACTGAACAAATGTTGGGTATTGTCGATTACATTGAAGGAAGTTCAAGGATATCGAAACTTATGTTTCGATGGTATCGAACCAACTTCGATTGAATTGACCTTGGGCTTATTCCCTCCATGTCTAAAATTCTCTAAGTGTTCCTCGATGTAATCGAACTTCCTTTGATCGCATCGAGAGTAAGTTATCGATGGCATCGAAACTTATTCAATTGCATCAATATAATTAAGGACCAGTTTGTCTAGCAAACTTTTAAGGAAAAACTAATATTTTCAATCACATCGTAGACCTTTCAATGACATTGAAATTCAAATTTCGATAGCATCGAAGGTCTGATCGATGACATCGAAAAGGGGATAAAACTACCCAACAACCAAAGTATATTTTTCAGATGGATCCCGATGGCATCGAAACAACCCTCGATGACATCGAAGTGCATGTCCATGGCATCAAAGGTTGATTGATGAGATCAGACAGAATACGTCCTGCATATAATAGAATATCTCGGTACAGGTAGTCGATACAATCGGAGAAGGTTTGATGACATTGAAATTAAATTTCGATGACATCGACAATGTCAGTTTTCTTACCAATTTTTTACCATTGGGATTTAACTTTATATATACTCTTGGGTTGCTTCTTGGGAATGTAGGGAGGATTGAAGAGAGCTTGAGAGAGTTATTGTAGTAGTTAATACCCTCTTTCCCATAAGAGTTCATTATTCAATCCATAGCACAAGCATTTGTTAACATTCTCATTGCTTGGATTGAGTTATGAACTTGGGCATTCATTGAGTTTCCGGTAATAATCTTTAATGGTGAATCTTTGTACTGGAACTCCTGAATGCTTAGATAATGGGAATCTTCTCTAAACTTTAAAGACAAATCATTTATTAGAAAAGATCAGACCAAACCTTAAATCAACAACCTCAGAACATTGATTGGAGCATCAAGCGGACAGTTGCAGTTAAAGGGAACTGAAGACTCTTCATCAACAAGAAGATCTTCGTCGACATGCGGGGCTCACTCACTTATTTGTAAGTATACAGAGTCCATTGAGTCTGATCCCCTTTCCTTGTGTAGGATTGGGATTCGGAGTTTGAGTTGACAAACTTGCTAAGACCTTTCGTAGGCCTCCGATGGAAAAATATATTGTGTCCTTGTGTAGGACTTGTTGCCGTGTGTAGGCATAGGTTTCCTTGTGTAAGCTTCTATTTGTGTTCTTGTGTAGAACCTATTACCTTGTGTAGGCAGAGGTTGCCTTGTGTAGGATCCTATCTGTGTCCTTGTGTAGGACTTATTGCCTTATGTAGGCATAACATGTTTGCCTTGTGTAGCCATAGGTTGCCTTGTATAGGCTCCTAGTCGTGCCTTTAGGTAGGACTCGTTGCCTTGTGTAGGCATCTAAGGTTGACTTGTGTAGGCTCCTTAGTTAACCTTGTGTAGGTTGTGAAGGTTAATTATTAACCTGATTTAAAACCATTAGATAGTGAAATCTGACACACTCTAGGAGAGAGTGCGTCTGCCGGGAGTGGAGTAGGCAAGTAGCTGAACCACTATATATGATTGTGTTTGGGATTGTTATTGCATCGATCTAATTATGCTTATGTTTCTTAAATAATTATTTATGATACATGATTAAATGAATGTCTAAGCATTGATAGGAATCACATCCTACACACTCACATACACTATCTCTACAGGCTAGTTGCTTTACATACAAATTATATGTAGCCTATATGAATGGACCCTCTACTGTCTTGGAAGCCTTAGAGTTACTTTGCCTTACTTAGCTTGATTGGTAAATTAATTTAAGGCATTGTATGTTGTAATAAGTAAATATTTTTGAAAAGTCATATTCACCCCCCCTCTACGATATTTGGACACAATTCCATACTTTAATTAGCGGTCCTACCGCAATTTCAATGTGGATTTCAATCTGAGAGTGATCTAACTACTCCTGAAGTTTCATTGACTAGATCCTGAGAGTCCATACCTACATCTCAAAGAGTTCGATGAGATTGTAGTAATATTGCACTTCCACAACGTGTTGGACTAGACATTAAGATTAAAGTTGCTCTATTTCTCTTTGAAAGAGAAAGTCAAGTCATGGCTTCACTCTTTGAGACCAAGATCGATTGAGATACGGGCTGAGATGACCTGAAATTTTATTAAAAAGTTCTTCCTAGTTCATAAAACCAATACCCATAGGAGGGCGATGTTGACAATAAAATATTATATTTTTCTCTTATTATGCTTTGGTTTTATAAACACGAATGTGCTTAATTGGTTTAATTACACATGTTTTCTCTTGCGATGTGACTTTGAGAGCTAAGGAGAAAAGGATGTTTAAAGTATGGACTTAATGATCAAAAGATTACTAAGCAGAAGATTGGATCTATGAAGGTCAAGATTGAAAAATTCAAGAGTCCAAGATCTAAGGAAACCAAGTGAAGAAGGAAGAAAATTGAAATTGCAAATTGCAGAAAATTGGAAGTACTGAAATCGACCATTCGATGCCATCAACAACACCTTTGATGCCATTGAAGTAAGTGTTCAATGACATCGAAGCCATTTCGATCCCATTGTAAAAATTAGAAAATTTTGATTTGCTACACAAAATTAAGCACCCTTTAATTCCATTAAGGAGATGCTTGATGACATTGAACCCAGTTCGATGCCATCTGTAACATACCGAAAAATCGAGGGTCGAGTAGTAACTCAACTCTCGAGTTTCCAGAACATCACTTATGCAACATAGATAATGATGATTGAATGTTGTCTGTATTAGTGCATTGAACCTGAATTAGATTAAGCCAAAACAGAATATCATACTCCAGAGACAGTGAATTAACAAGCGGAAGACTGTGATAGATATATAAAATATATAAAAATTGTGGTGAGTCTCCAGAGTGTGATAACATTACCAGGTTAATAAATTTCAAGTACATTTCTAAAATATACCAAATGTGTGAGTGTAATGCCTTCTATTCCAAATAGCATAGCCCTGTCAATGCAATACCAGGTCTTCATAAACCTGATAGAGAACAACATGTAGGAAAACTTCTCCTCCACATCACAATAATCCGGTTCTGCTTCATAAGCATCGCCATCACCTGAAACTCAACAAATCTGGTTGGTGTGTACAACACCGTCCCATAACGTGGGAGTGAGTAGCTAACTCAGTGGAACAATAAAGCATAGGTTAACATGTTATCGACTCAGTCAAGCAGTAATGATAAAGTAGTACAATCAAACACTCCTAACTACTCTTATTAATGCAAGTATGGATGCAGTCATGATGTATGCCCTCACCGACATACTCCCTCATACGACACCCTCTTCGTTCGCGGCATGCTTTCATCCCTCAGTGCTCCACATCTTCCAGACACATGCAATGCATGATGAGCATGATTACCGAGTTGTTTTAGTCCATTTCAAATAGCAGGATTGGGAAACTAAGGTACCTCCCTTATATCATTCCCAAACATGATCCATTCTAGGGTCGTCAGTCCTAGACAATCTCATACGATGGTGTATTTTTAGGTCGCTGCAAAGGCTGCCAGGGCTGTTACACGGAATCGTTGCACCACTCCCCCATCACCTTTTTAACGATTTATCACTATACAGATACAGGCCTAGTTTCATACTTTATACATTGCGGCAAAACTCATCGCCTCACCGCAATTCAGAGTATGCTCGAGGTCACTACAAAGGGCTGTCAGGGCTGTTACACGGAATCGTTGCACCACTCCCCCATCACCTTATCAATGTAGGCCGACAGCACGAATATAGTGTCCCATACCACCATAATCGGCTCACGAGTCTGGTTGCTCACTGGTCACTACGGGGAGGCACGTGGCCCCAGCGTAGGCCGACAGCTCGACCACGGTGTCCCATACCACCATGCACGGCTTATGAGTCTTAGTGGATCGAGGTACCATGGTTAAAAGGGATTTCACTGGTAAGCTTGGTACCCTAGGTTCAAGCAATGGTGACCAAACATGGTGAACATACATTAGATAGATCGGGTTACTTGACAAGCTCGGCTAGCTCGAGCGCACAACAAGTTGAACGATACTAAGCGCATAAGCACTTTGTGTGGCCAACCACTATCGCCAACCGAAGTACGACTCGGGTTCGTCGAACACATCTCTCATGGCAACTGAATCTCCGCCACAAATTCAATCCCGTTACCGATTACCTGGACTATACAATAGCCCCAATCACATTCAATTGCAGTTAGGTAAAGCAGTAATGGATCAAGATTCAAATCATACAATCAAGTCTGGTATTATCCATTTAGGGCTGTCAGGGCTGTTGCATGGAATAGTTGCTCCACTCCCCCATCACCCATAACGGATCATATAATGTAAATATGAATTTAAACATATGCATTACATAGATAAAATTATAAACGCAGTTGAGCATGTTATGAAGCACAACACAAGCAAGAGTTTGTACATATTCAATTCCTAATCACACAACTATCCAAGGAAATCATACACATAGTTAAAAGAGTTGAGAATCATATCTCTACACCCTTAAACATTACAATTTACTAACTAGTACTCATTCAAACTTTGTAACAAACACTTAGACTACATACACCAACATACATGACATAGGTTGATCACATAGGTATAAGGCCAAATCCTTTCACTAGGGAGTTACCCCAATCATAACACGCATACACCCACGACGGATAGTCATGGAAAGCAGGAATCCAAGTTCCATATTCATTCAGTCATTTCTACAAACACTTGGGCCACTCATTTTAGCATATATAGTGTATATTGGTCGTGGCGTGATTTAGGGCAAATCCTTTCGTCAAAGGGGTATCGCCAATACAACAATCATGAATCCATGACAATTAGTCATGGCGAGCACGAATGAGAATTCTATACTCATTCAGTCATTTTCACAAACACTTAGAATACACTATTACAACATACATGATGTATGTTAGCAAAACATGTATTAGGGCCAACCTTTCGCCAAGCAAATATTTTATCCATATATAGTATATTCATACAACAAATAATCATGGCAAACACCTCTCCAAGATTTATACATATACGGTACTTTCTAGAATACACAATTTCAACATACATAGTGTATATGAGCAAAACATGTATAGGGTGAGTCCTTTCGCCAAACAAGTAATTTATCCACATATAATATATTCATACAACAATTAATCATGTCAAACACATTTCCAAAATTTGTATGTATACGGTACTTTCTACAAATACCTAGAGTATGTAGAATTCCATATTTTTCATCTTTAATCGAAACGGAAAACAGACAGCACTTCGTACATGTGCAATTGCATGCAGGTCATGAATCTATCATTATCTGACATTGAAAGCGTTGAAAACCATAACCTATACACCTAAAGTCCGCACCTTTTTATCGTAAAATCGTAACAAATCAACTAGGTTGCTAAGCCTTCGTATTCGACAGTTTGGCGACCTATAGAACGAAATAGGTTAGCTATTTCATAACCTACAACAATCAAAAC
>JAJHSJ010000003.1:54357364-54561840 GCA_021015155.1 Magnolia officinalis
TGATCATAGGCATCATGTATACTCTTTTTTTCTTCTTCTTCTTCTTTTTCCTCAATGATTTGATATTAATTATTTCTTCATTATCAGTATCTTCCATTTTTGTCAAGATCTCCCTCAAGGTTGTAAACCCTTCAAGAGGAACCCTCTCTGATACCAATTGAAATTGCGGTTTGCACCACTGATAATGAAGAATGAATATGAGGCAATGTTTTAGAGGGGGGGGGGGGGGGGGGGGGGTGAATAGGACTTTTCAATTATTTCTGCCTATTTGAAAACTTGATTGCCTATCTTAAACGACATTCAATTTTAAGGATAGTAAGACAATATAACCTAATGGCTTCTAAGCTATTAAAGATATGAGAATATAATACCTAGCCTAGTGTTGTGAGTTTGTGTGTGGAATGTGTTTCCTATCAATGAATTACATTCATCAATCATATATACAAATTTAATCATTTAAGTATATATAAGCATGATTTAAACAGCTGCACAAATGAACATTCTAAAAACAAGCATTTATAGTGGTTCGGCTAGGTGCCTACTCCACTCCCGGCATCCACACTCAATCCTAGAGTGCACCGGATTTCACTATCAAAGGTTTTAAATAGGTTCACCTATAACCTTTACAGTCCTATACTAAGGACACACGTTTAGGCCCACTGGCCAAGGTCTTACACTAGGCACCTACCGTTTAGGCCCACCGGCTAAGGTCCCACACTAGGCACCTACTGTTTAGGCCCATTGGCTAAGGTCCCACACAAGGCCGCTAAGTTTAGGCCCACCGGCCAAGGTCCATACAAGGCACCTAAGCAAGTTTGTGGATAACAAACTCTTAGCCTCAATCTTCATAAGGAAGGAGGCTAACCTTTTGAACTTTTAAAATGACACTTGTTGGATGAGTTCTCTTTTGTAGCTTCTTCTCGGGTTGCTTGATCTTCGTGCTTTCATGCTTGAATCAGCTCCTCGGTGATCCCCCGATTGCGTAGCTTGAATTTACTTGTTGGCTCAGCTTCATGATCAAATACCTTACATAAATGTACCTAGAAGGTGAATAAGGTTATGGGAGTTGGTTGAATCTCCTATCTAAGATAATGAGTGGATTTCCTAAGGGATTCAACCTATCGACGCTCTAGAGAATCAAAGAGCCAAGGATTTTTCTATTGATTTGGTCTTTGAACTCTAGAGAAGGCATGAGTTCATGTTCTGCGTTAAATAGGAGCTTTGAATGCTCATAAGAGTGAAGGATCACAATGAAGAGGACATGAACTCATATGGATAGAGTCTAAATGGGCTAGGATAAGCTTGGGATACACTAGAGACTCTATGGTGCCTATTTTCACTGATTTTGCAAGTTTCTATAGGCCGCTTTTATAGGCAAAAGCTTCCAACGGATAGAAAATGGCTATAAATGGATAGTTCTTGGTGCTACCAAAGTGACCTTCGGTACCACCGAACTTACTTCAGTAGTACCGAATTAAATACCCAAGTTGCTGATTGAAGATAGTCTTTTTCAGTGGCACCGAACTTTATTCGTCGGTGGTAGTCGGTGATACTGAAATAATGTTGTAAGCTTGCTAGACTGTTTTGAGCACCTTCGGTAACACCAAAAGTATCTTCGGTGGTACCGAATGTGCTATTCAGTGGCACCTTTCCCAGTGGACAAATTTTTCTGTTTTTGTCCAATAGTTCAACAACTTAGGACTTGCTTAAGCTAAGACTATGGGATATAAAATATGGACTTGGGTTTAACTTTAGAATAAATGACCTAGGAGGGTTTTCCTATTTGAGTTGGGATAATCTATTTGCAAGGTTTTAAGATCGCAAAAGCAATTCTTTGTCTTCAATGTAACTTTTCCTGCTTCAGTTCCAGTTGCATACCGGCCTTCATTTGTCAAGAACTCATCTGACTTCAAGACACAACTAGTCACGTAATTGACAAACATGAGTGCAAATAAGTGCACTATGGGCTGATCTGTCCGTTGGCCTACTTCCTGAGATCTTCAATGGATGAAATTTAATATGTACGGTTAATTTACGGCCCCCATCACATGCATGAAGTTTCGAGTTGATCGGATGGCGGGAACCATGTGATCTTGCATTCTGGACCTTTTTCGGGCCCCTTTGGCTTACTTTCTTCAGATCCCAGGCGTGTAAAATCTTCATTATTCGTTTTCTGGAGTCCATCCCGAGCTCTGGTAATTTCGGAGCGTCAAATTCATGCTTTTAATATCACTTTTCAATCCACGCTCTTGATTTCACTCTGTAGCAAAAACATGATTAAAATATTCCTTTAAGCATTATCATGTTCATAAAATAGGACAATAATTGGGGTCCGTTATGCAATATTTGACCCTCATCACACTAACATGCATTTTATCAAATATCTCGTGTGCGGAAATTAAACATAACATGATTCATTGCAAACACAAGTAAGATCGAGAAACACAAACACAGCGATATATAGTTATTCGGCTACGTGCCCTCCACTCCTGGCAGACACACTCAACCCATGAGTGTACTGAATTTCACTATCTAATGGTTTTAAAAATATTTAACCATAAACCTTCACAACCTACACACGGTTCTCTAGGTGGCTACAAAAGACAACCTAAGGTGTCTATACAAGGTCACCAACAACATCGGAGGCCTATCAAAGGTCTTAGCGAGTTTGTAAAACAAACTATGAATCCTAATCCTACACAAGGAAAGGGCTTCAAATACAATGCACTTTTGAACTTACTTGTAAGTGAGTGAGCCCCGTTTTAGCACACGTTGATGAAGATCTTCCTATTGATGAAGAGTCTTTAGTTCCCTTGAACCGTAACCACTTGTAGATGCTCCAATCGAGGGTACTGAGGTTGTTGGGTTAGGGTTTGGTTTGATCTACTCTAGTTAATGATGGGTCTTTAAGAGCTAGATAAGATTCCCAAAAGCTAAGCATTCAAGGATCCTAGCATAATGATTTTCCATTAAAGAGTGTTGTTGGATGATTAATAAAGGCTAGAGTTCATAGTTCAATCTAGGCTATGAATATACCAATAAATGTCTTTAAGCCATGAATTGAATGATGAACTCCTACGGGAAAGAGGCCTTGAGAGAAAGGGTATTAACTATAGGAATCACTATCTCAAAGCTCTTTTCAATGCTCGCTCAAAAAACCAAGAAGCAACCCAAGTGACATATAAAGTTAAATCCCAACAGTAAAAAAAATTAGCATAAATTTGTCACTGTCGATGCCATCGAAGGGTCTTCGATGCCATTAAAGTTTCCTTCGATGTCATTTAAAGATGGCTCGATGCCATCTAAAGATGGCTCGATGCCATTGAGATTTTCCTTGAAAAATATACTTTGGTTGCTGGACAGTTTGAGCACTTTTTCGATGCCATCGAGATTTGAATCTCGATGTCATCTAAGACATTTCAATGCCATCGAGAATAAATTGATTTTCCTTTGAAAACTCTCTAGATAGTTTTGTCCATATTTCGATGTCATTGATTAGACTTTTGATGCCATCAAAATTTGAATTTTGATGCATTAAAAGGCCTTCGATGCCATCAAGAATATATGATTTTCCTTGTAAACTCTCTGTACAAACTAGTCCAAGTTTCAATGTTATCGAATCATGTTCAATGCCATCGATAACTTACTTCGATGTCATCGAAAGAGGTTTGATTGCATCAAATATACTTAATAGTTTTTCAAAGCTTGCTGGAGATAAATGGCCATATATCGATGACATCAAAGTGGGTTTGATGCCATCAAAACTTAAGTTTTGATGTCATCGAATTTCATTCGATTCCATCGAATATATCTAAGATTTTCACAGTTTAGTTGTTGGATTGTTAGGCCATTGTTTCAATGCCATGAAATATGCTCGATTGCACTTCGATTGTAATCGACAGAACATGAAAAGGTTTTGTAGATATGGTTTTGGGCAAGTTTAGACCATTTTAAGTGGGGCATTTACCTGACACGGACACAGTTTGCCAATTGGTTCATTCTCCACAAACTTTAACTTATTTGTTGTATGGATATACGATATATGGATAAAATACTTATTTGGTGAAAGGATTCGCCTAAATACATGTTTTACTTATATACATTATGTATGTTGAAATTGCGTATTCTAGAAAATACTTTATACGTATAAATTTTGGAGATGTATTTATCATGATTATTTGCTGTAGTAATATATTATACATGGATAAAATACTCGCTTGGCTAAAGGATAGCCCTAATACATGTTTTGCTAACATGCATCATGTATGTTGTAATAGTGTATTCTAAGTGTTTATGAAAATGACTGAATGAGTATAGAATTCTCATTCGTGCTCGCCATGACTAATTGTCATGGATTCATGATTGTTGTATTGACGATACCCCTTTGACAAAAGGATTTTCCCTAAATCACGCCACGGCCAATATACACTATATATGCTAAAATGTGTGGCCCAAGTGTTTGTGGAAATGACTGAATGAATATGGAACTTGGATTCCTGCTTGCCATGACTATCCGTCATGGGTTTACGTGTGTTATGATTGGGGCAACTCCCTAGTGAAAGGATTTGGCCTAATGCCTATGTGATCGACATATGTCATGTATGTTGATGTATGTTTTTTTTAAAGTGTTTCTTGAAATGTCTGAATGAGTAGTAGTTAGCAAATTGTAATGTATAAGGGTGTTGAGATATGATTCTCAACCTCTTTTAACTATGTGTATGATCTCCTTGGATAGTTGTGTGATTAGGAATTGAACATGTACAAACTCATGCTTGTGTTGTGCTTCATAACATGCTCAATTGCTTTATGGTTTTATCTATGTAATGCATATGTTTAAATTCATATTTACGTTGTATGATCCGTCATGGGTGATGGGGGAGTGGAGCAACGAATGCGTGCAACAGCCCTGACAGCCCTAAACGGATAATACCAAACCTTGATTGTATGAGTTGAATCTTGATTCACTACTGCTTTATCTATCTGCAATTGATTGTGTTTGGGGCTATGATTATAGTCCAGACAATCGGTACCAGAGTTGAATTCGTGGCTGTGATTCATTTGCCACGTGAGATGTGTTCGACGAACTCGAGTCGTACATCGGTTGGCGATAGTGGTTGGCCACACGAAGTGCTCATGCGCTTCATATCGTTCAACTTGATGTGCGCTCGAGGCTATCGAGCTCGTCAAGTAACCCGATCTGTCTTATGTATGTTCACCATGTTTGGACGCCTCTGCTTGAACCTAGGGTACCAAACTTACCAGTAGAATCCCTTGTAACCATGGTACCTCGATCCGCTAAGACTCATGAGCCGGGCATGGTGGTATGGGACATCGTGGTCGAGCTGTCGGCCTACGCTGGGGCCACGTGCCTCCCCATAGTGACCAGTGAGCAACCAAACTCGTGAGCCGATTATGGTGGTATGGGACACTATATTCGTGTTGTCAGCCTACATTGATAAGGTGATGGGGGAGCGGTGCAACCTTTGTGCGTAACAGCCCTAGTAGCCCTTTATAGTGACCTCGAGCATACTCTGAAATCGCAGTGAGCCTTAGGGTTTGCCACGGTATATAGAGTATGAACTAGGACTGTTTTTGTATTGTGATGAATCGTTTAAGGGGTGATGGGGGAGTGGTGTAACCTTTGTGCGTAACAGCCCTGACAGCCTCTGCAGTGACCTAGAAAACTGAAAAGGCCTAGCTATATGTCCTAGAGGGGGAGTGAATAGGACAATGCCAAATAAAACTTATAACAGCAGAATTAAAAGAAATATGATAGCCAAATTAAATCACAATGCAGGTAAGTGAAACAACCTCAAAATTTAGATCTTGAGAGGTTGATACAAATGTTGTTTTAAGGACAACCTTTCACCAAAAACCAGAGTTTATGGTAGGACAACCTTATTTCTAGAAAGATCTTTGTATCAAATCTCAAACCAAAGAGGAATAAAGAAATAAATACAAATTAAATTGAAATAAATTGTAATCACAAATGTATTATTCTAGGGACAGCCATACACCATAAAAATGGCAGGGCAACCTTGCTGGAACAACTTTAAAAAGAAATTGAATATCAAGCTTTATAAATGAATAGCAGAAAATAAATTCTAAACTATTACAAAATTCTCACAAAGCTTGAATTAAATGATTACAACATTCACCACAATACATACATCCCACAAAAGAATATTAAAGATTAGAAATGTAAATCATTCAACCATAACACTAGGGATTATAGTGGTTCGCCTGTGTGTTCACCAACTGTTAGTCAACAGCCACACAAAATGCTACTCCACTCCTAATATCCTCACATAGGGGATATTAGCGTTCACTAACAAAATAGGTTTTCCCAGGTTCACCAAAAACCTTTACAATTGTGTCTTTGTCTGTGGGCTTACACAAAAAAACCCCACTTCTGAGTTTTCCTGGCTCTCCTCAGATAACCAATACAACAAGATTTTTCTAGCAAATCTTGAAAGAAACTAAAACGGAAAGGAATTTACAATTAAATGTAAAATACCTGAATATCTCCTTCGATGTAGCAGCCCGGTAGAACCAAGTCAGAGTAGATGATTGAATGTCCAAGTTCAATGTCCAGTACTCAATTACAATGGTTCTAATTCTAATAGATTTTAAATTTAACCAAGTAGGGCTTGCCTTAATTGATTTTGATTCCAAAGAAAGGGAATAGCGATTCCTCTTATCAAATTAGATTGGAATAGCAGAAACAAAATCAATTAAATAAAGCTAAGGAAAGAGAATATTAAATAAGCACACTTAGCTTAGATGGAGCACAGAAATATCTCTCAGAAGTTCGACGAAGATAGGCTTGAATGGATTAATTAATTTGATGATTTCTTCTGAGATTCGTGCTCTATTTATAGGTAAGCAGATCGCATCTTCGACTGGTCTAAGGAACCCTTCGACTAGTCGAAGAAATAACAAATTTGAAAAAAATCGGGCGCGATAAGCTTTGATCGTTCTACGACTGGTCGAAGGCCTCCTTTGACTGGTCGTAGGTCACCTTCGACTGGTCGAAGGTCTCCTTCGACTAGTCGAAGACCTTGTGAATTTATCGCTGGACTTTGTGTCAAAGATTTACGACTGGTCGAAGAATCAGTCGACACTGTTCCTTCGACTGGTCGAACAGATCCCTGGACTAGTCGAAGACTAACAGAATTTATTCAATTTTTGTAACAAACTTATGACTGATTGAAGATTTTCTTAGACTGGTCGAAGCAACATTAGGACTAGTCGAAGAAGGCCTAGGACTAGTCGAAGAACAGACCAAACTTATGTAAAATAAACAATCGATTTATGTATCCAAAGTGACCTACTTGTAAGGTCAACCTAAGGTCAGTCAAACCTCAACCATGAAGTAAGGATATTGAAATATTAGGAACTAGTGACCTTGAAGTATGAGCCTTGAAGTCTTGATGTAGCTCAATCTTGAAAGTGTCTTGAATTCTTTATGAACTTCCTTGTACATGTCTTGAGTTCTTTATGAACTGCCTTATACTCTTCTTGAAGTCTTGAAGCTTGAGTCATGTCTTGTGAGTAGTTCTTGCATTCAAGTTTGATTTTTGTACTTGTGAGCTTAGCTTGTTGAGAGCTTAACTTATTCATGAATGTTGATCTTTGAAAGAGCTTCACTTATGCAAGATATATAATAGTGATTTTGGCACTACAAATTTGACAACAAACAGGGATATAAAATATAGCACTTACAATCTCCCCCTTTGTCAAATTAGTGACAAAACACATAACCAAGATAAACATAAACATAAAGTAAAACATCAGTAAAACACCAGTTCATATCAACTGGCTTCAATATTCAATATTCAATATTCAACATTCAAACTCCCCCTGAGTAACATAACCAATGCTACTCCTTTCACCTCTCACAATCACATCGTTAAGTTAAGAACAAACCATTCTCCCCCTTTTTGTCACTATATGACAAAGGAAACAACAATAAAGGAGAACTAAATAAAGGGATATATGAGAGTAAACATGAGGAGTTATGAGATTATAGCAAAACAAATATAGAGATACTCTGCGTAGCTTCATATAGAATAAATATCCAGCATAAAACAGTGATAGTATCCAACTAAAATTCAGTCAACCAAGTGCTAAATTATAAGGTTATTACAGACCAGAAAATCCCATAAAGACTAGTCAGAATTAGAACTAGAAGACGGAGCAGGAATAGAGGGATCAAGTTGGTGCATGCCTTTGTTTAATCACCGAAGATATTTCCGCATGTACTTGAATTGAGAATCACGAGTAACAGACATGTTTTCTAACTTTTCATTCAAATTCTCAACTTTACCCTCCAATGCACTCAGACGTGCATCAAAATCAGATGGTACAAAATCTGGATCATTTGTCGAATCAGAATCCAGTTCCTCAAAGATATCATCCATATTAATGTCATCCCCCGCTTCTTCATTACCAGCACCACCACCATTACCACCTTGTTCAGGAAGTAATTTCAGCTTCATCTTATTGAGATTAGTGTTGTTGAAAATCAGATGATGAATAGGTGCTTCATTAACAGGCATATCGACCAACATATGTGTGGCTAATGCAGTCATTAAATAACCAAAAGGGATGTCACTATGACCAGGATGGAGTCTAAACTGAGGAAGAAAATGACAGATTAAGGATGGCAGACAAATCTGAGTACCACTAGAAATAGCATGAATAATACGTACCATAAATGAGGTCAAGTCAGTTTTATTACCTGACCGAGGATACAGATTAGACAAAAAGATTCTGTGGAGCACTCTGTATTTGGGTAACAAAAACCTTGCAGGAAGTGCATTCCCTTTTCGTGTCCATTGAACATCCATGTTACACAAATCTCTAGTGAGCATACGTTTTTCAGAAATTAAAGGTTTATTAGTTAGGTTATGGATAGGAATACCCTCATCATTTACAGGAATCTCCATAAGGGCTGAAATTAAATGTCAATCAATTTCAAATGGCCCTTCACTAGTAGATATTTTAAAAGTTAAACTATCCAGTGACAAGTCACTTATGCATGTAAACATGGATTGAGCAATGGACCGGTATGCAAGCCCACCCCAATGCAATAAGTTAGCCCAACCTACAGCTTCAAGCAAAGGTAGGATACCAAAAGGTGCAATATGGTTAATATCAATAGGATGTTCAACAATCACATTACGAGCTCTAAGGTCTATAACATAAGAAGGATCATTAGTAGGCTCAAGAAGATGACGTTTTGTCAATCTGGAGGAAGTAGAAGGACCAAGGGAAGTAGATTTTTTACCTTTAGAAGCCATTTGCAACAAGGATATCAAGAAATTAAGAAGTTGCAAAGGATTGAGAAGTGGGTTTCTTCAAAATAGATTTTTCAAAAATCAAACCCCAAATCTCAATGAAATCAAAAATAGAAAGCTTCAAGATAGACAAGAGAGTAATCTAGACACTGATTTGTAATAAAAACGTAAATGGAACACTAACCTTGAAGAACAAAAATGGTGGGTTCGACAAGTCGAAGCTCGGCTCCTTTGAGAGAAAAAAGGTAATGAGGAAGAAAGCAAAAATCCCCAAATTTAAGTGATTTCTGAGATCTACGACTGGTCGAGTACACTCACGACAGGTCGAAGGAAGTCCAGAAAAGCATATTTCTTGCAATTTTTTAAAGAAAATGAAATTAAACCTAGCAAATATATACACTATGATACATGTAGGCATAAATAATTATTTTAAAATACACATGCCAAGATCAAATTTCATCTTATTAAACCTAATTTTATCAAGAGGTTTAGTGAAAATATCAGCTCTCTGATCTTCAGTAGGAATATATTCCAGAGATATAACTTTTTCTTCTACCAATTCCCTAATATAATGAAATCTAATGTCAATGTGCTTAGTACGAGAATGCTGAATAGGATTTTTTGAAATATTTATTGCACTGGAATTATCACAATGCAATAACATAGAATCCTGTTTAATTCCATAATCACTCAGCATTCGTTGTATCCAAACAAGCCGTGTACATGCATTACTAGCTGCGATATACTCAGCTTCAGCTGTTGAAAGTGATATAGAATTTTGTTTCTTACTAAACCAGGAAACTAGACAATTTTCAATGTAAAAACAACCACCACTGGTTGATTTTCTATCATCTAGATTACCAGCCCAGTCAGCATCCGAGTACCCAGCTAATTGGACACTAGTCTCATGAGGATACCAGAGACCGAGATTTACAGTACTTGCGACATATCTAATAATTCGCTTAACAGCAATCAAGTGTGATTCTTTAGGATCAGATTGATATCTTGCGCAAATACCAACACTTAGAGAAATATCAGGTCTACTAGCAGTTAAATATAACAAACTACCAATCATACTCCGATAAAGTTTTGAATCAACATTTTTACCATTATAGTCTTTTGAGAGTTTCAGGGTAGTACTCATAGGAGTATCAAAATTCTTACCATTCTCAAATCCAAATCACTTGATTAGATTCAAGGCATACTTAGATTGAGAAATGAATATTCCTTCAGGTTGCTGCTTAACTTGCAAACCAAGGAAATAATTCAATTCCCCAACCATGCTCATTTCAAACTGTGATTTCATCAAGTCTGCAAACTCAGTAGTCAAGTTAGTACATGTTGATCCATAAATGATATCATCAACATAAATCTGTACTATTAAGATATGATCATTATGTTTTTTAACAAATAGAGTTTTATCAACAGATCCCATTTGAAAATTATGACTTAAAAGAAATTTTGTTAGTTTCTCATACCATGCCCTAGGTGCTTGTTTTAATCCATAAAGTGCCTTTTTAAGCCGATACACATGATCAGTATTTTTGGGATCTTCAAATGTAAAGATCCGCAAATTTTCGTACATTGGCTCGAGTACCACCTCGACCAGAAATCAATTAGGATTAAATCCTTTAGAAATTTAACAAAGTTAACTAAGTGCTAAACTCGTTTAGCCATGAAATCCATTGGGATCACTTTAAATACGATCTGCAAGACCCAAAACTTGCAAAACAAGTGACTCTAGGTTACCCTAAAGTTTAGAACCAAACTCATTTCCCGTCTGCTCTCGGTAATGAAACGAAACTTCGTATTAGGTCTAGATCGCACATCGGGAGTCCGATTAACACGAAGTTAAGGAACTAGGACCGCCTCATTGGGCTTGACAATCATCTCAAAAATCAGGTACAGCCGATGTCCCACGGCCATTCGTTTCGATTCAGAGCGAGGGAGTGTGAAAAACACTATTCCTTTTGAAAATAAAATATCTGGAATAGTGATCTGGCATCATTCGCTTGCGTGTTAGTATTAAGCAACCTGACCGTCAGAATCAGACCAAATTACACCCTCGGATTAAGAAAAATTTCAAGAACATTTACATGTACTTGGAATTTCTGATCGTGGCCCACTGACCGTTGAACTGAAAGTGGTCCGCCACGTACGATCTGGGAATCCGATCGAGTCGAAAATGTAATCCCACATAGATCCATGTGTGGTGAGCTTAAGTCTGGCGTTTGGCTCAAGGAGGGCCACCAGAACCTCTCTTTTGAGCTAGAAAAGTGACGAATATCCTATATTAGCAGTAACCCTTGAACCTGAGTGTATTTTGGGGATGTTTTTGGCTATAAAAGGAGCTTAGAACAGCCCCTCTCACAGCCATACGAATTTGGGAGAAAAACCTAGAGAGAGAGAGAGAAAAGAGAGAAGAACTTGGAATTTGTGGGTGATCTTCCTCCTACTGCTTTCGGTTGTCGCACGGCCTACACCGCTCCTTTCCAGGTGTTTTCCCGGCGGTATCCATTCCGTTTGAAGGTAAGAAACCCTAACCCTAGGTCTGATTTGTTGTAGGTTCGTTGTAGGTTATGTAAAGACTAACCGATTCCGCTCTTTAGGCTAGAAAACGTCCGTATACGGAAGCTCTACTACCCTTGCTGATTCGTTGTGATTCCAAGGGCAAAGGTGAGGACTTTAAGTGTATAAGTTACAGTTTTCAACGCTTTCAATGTCAGATAATGATAGATTCATGATCTGCATGTAAATGCACATGTACAAAGTGCTTTCCGTTTCCTGTTTCGATTAACGTTGTAGAATATGGAATTTCACATACTCTTGGTATACGTAGAAATACCGTATACGTAAATTTTTCGGGAAAATGTTTGACATGTTTATTTAATGTATGATTATATAATTTATGGATAAAATACTAGTTTGGCGAAAGGAATCGGCGAAATACATGTTCGCTTGTAAATGCCTAGTATGTTGAAATTGTGTATTCTAGAAATACCGCATGTGTGTGAATTTTGGAAATACAATTGTAATGATTATTTGCTGTATGATTATGATATACATGGGTAAAATACTCACATGGCGAAGGGACAGCCCTAACACGTATTTTGCTAACATACGTCATGTATGTTGGAATAGTGTATTCTAAGTGTTTGTGTAAATGCATGTGTGAGTAAATGTTTATGTATTAGTGCCTTAGAGAGGTGCTGATATGGGATTCCCGACCCCTTAGAGATATGTAGGATCCCCTCCATGCGGTGGTTCGCTATAACCACTCACTTGTGATGTGTATGTAATTGTAACCCTATGTGTATAGTGCTTTACTACATGCTTTACAACATGCTTTACTTCATGCTTTACTTCATGCTTTATAACATGCCTGCTAACATGCTTGTATTGCTTGTTTATCATGCTTTACTCTACATGCTATTGATGAGAACTGTTTGAGTTTGGGACTATGCCTATAGTCCAAACATTCGGTACCAGACTTGAGGTTGTGGCTGAGATGCATGTCGCCACAAGGATGCGTCTGGCGAACCCGAGTCGTACTTCAGTTGGCGATAGTGGTTGGCCACACGGAGTGCTTTTACGCTCCATATCGCTCAACTTGTGGTGCGCTCGAGCTAGTCAGACTCGTCAAGTAAACCGAAATGTATTTGTGTGTTCACCATGTTTGGTCGCTACTGCTTGAACCTAGGGTACCAAACTTACCAGTGGCGATCCCGTTTAACCATGACACCTCGATCCGCTAAGTCGCATGAGCCGGGCATGGTGGTATGGGACACCGTGGTCGAGCTGTCGGCCTACGCTGGGGCCATGTGCCTCCCCGTAGTGACCATTGCGCAACCAAACTCGTGAGCCGAATATGGTGGTATGGGACACTGTATTCGAGCTGTCGATACTTACGGCGAGAGCCGAGTACGGTAAGACCTGTGCTCGTGCTAACGGGCGACGAGTCCTCCGTAGTATCTTCGAGTATACTCCAAGTGTCTGTGATTGGTGACGAGTCTTTCACAGTAACTAAGTATGAGTTGAGCCAAGTACAGTGAGACCTGTACTCGAGCTGACGGCTAGTGATTGAGCCGAGTATGGTGAGACCTGTACTCGAGCTGACGGCCAGCAATTGAGCCGCATACGGTGAGATCTGTATCCGCGCTAACGGGTGACGAACCCTTTGCGATGCCTTCACTACGCTTCTCAAACTATAATATCGTATGAGAATAACTAGGATTGACGACCCTAGAATGGATCATGTTGGGAATGATACAAGGGAGGTACCTTAGTTTCCCAATACTGCTGGTTGAAATGGACTAATAATAACTCGGTAATCATGATCATCATTGCACCGCATGTGCTTAGTAGATGTGGCGCACTGAGGGAGTTAAGCATTCGCGAACGTAAGATGATGTCGCTTGAGGGTGGTTTGGCAAGGGCATACAGCATCATGTCATTTCATTTCCGCCCTTAACAAGAGTAGTTAGATTTGTTTGATTTATACTGCTTTATCATTACTGCTTGATTGAATTGATAACATGTTAACCTATGCTTTATTGTTCCACTGAGTTAGCTACTCACTCCCACGTTACGGGACGGTGTTTGCAACACCCACCAGACTCTGTCGCAGGTGTAAATGGTGCCTTGGTTCAGGAGCCGGAGCCCGACTTCGATGAGGATCAGGAGGAGTTCTCCTTTATGCAGTACTCTGACGGCTTTGCTTAGGCCGGCTGCATCGCGGGGTTTCAGGACTTCTCTTGGGAGTTGTATTTTGATTTTTGACTTAGAAACAATACATGTATATTGGTACTCAGTTAGTACTCATACTCTGGAGTTCATAAAATTTTGTTACTTTACATACTTTGAATATAAAATTTCAGTCTTCCGCTTGCCTTTATACAATTGAACTGGAGTATGAATTACTGTTTTGGTATAATCTCATTCATGTTTATTGTGTTAACTCAGACAACATTTAACCATCATTGTGTATGTTGCATAAGTGATGCGTTGGAACTCGGGAGTTGAGTTCATACTCGACCCCCGAATTTCAGGGCGTTACAAGTTGGTATCAGAGCATGATTTTGATTAAACCGGACCTGAGTTATGTCCCCCCTACGTACGCTGACGCAATATACTTAGGAGGGTGTGCAAAATTATAGAAACAGTCTTAGGGTCTCCCGATTTCACCATTTGACGAAATTCATTAAAAAAAACAGACGCGTTGATCGAGTCTATACTCGATCCTGACCGCACACATGGACTCTAAATCACCCCTAGACCGTCTATTGACGTGTCCAGGTCACTATCCACCTAAAATCAGTCTTTAAAAATCAGGAAAAATCAGATTAGTTCAGAAATTCCTCGGAACTAACCGTTCAGGAGATGAACTGAGTACGTGGGCCCCCCACATAAATCCACCAAGGGTCTAGATCGAACCAGGGTGCATTTGGCACCCTGGGCATGTGGGAAACAGGCCCCACCGCGGCGGCGTGGTTCCAGCCAAGTCCGGCTGCGGCGGTGCTGCGGCTCAGGGGGCGGACTGCGGTCCGGCCGATTTTCTAGCGTGGGTCCAAGGCTCAGGTTGGTCGGCCCAACCTCCTACACCCCCTGGCACGTGCCATTTTGGCAATGGGTTGGGATTTAAGGGGCTGAAGCACCCTTCTCCCTCATTTCACCCATTTTCAAACACCTCCAAACCCATTTTCAATTTTTCTCAAAACCTATCCCTCCAAACCTTGCAATCTTTCATTTTCTTCCATAACCCACACACCTCAACCTTCCACAACAGCCCTAGCCTCCTCCTTTCCCCATTTTCTCAACTTGGAGCTCTCATACCCCTCCTTGGAGCTTAAAAATCGGGTAATCTACTAACCCATTCCATTTTCTTCTTATTTCTCCTTCATTTCTTACCTCTAGTGCCCCTTCCACACCTATTGGATTGTTGTTTGTGGAGGATCAAAGAGATCAGCCCCTTGTTCCCCCATTTTGACAATTTTTTATGGCCCTCCTTGGTGTGGTGGCTACTATTTTCTCCATTTCCTCTATCCTATCTTTCATGGGAAAGAGAAAAACCGCGGCCGATGACGCCGGCCCAAGTAGGCCAGCCCATTCCTGAAGAAGATCCGACGTTGGGGCCGGCACTAGCACCGTTCGGGAGTTTAGGTCGAAGCGAGACCTGGATCCTGACCATCCCGTTGGAAATGCTTACCCGATAGGCATTGAATATGGGCGCTTCGTGGGCCGCAAGGTTGTGTTTGAAGCTCATGTGGATGAAAGGGTGTTCGGGCTACACCCACTGATGGATCGCCTGGTGGACATCGGATGGAACTCTATGTTTGATGGCGAGTCCCCTGCATGTGAGAACACGGTTCGGGCTTTCTATGCCCACATCATGGACTCATCAGTAGAGCCTCTTCAGTTTACTGTTTCTGTGAGGGGCATTAGGCGCACGATTACGGTGGATGAAGTGGCTCGGATCATGAAGCTGCCGCTTGGTCAGGTACACCCTAGTGACAACTTCTCCAAAAGTGCGCGAGAAAGGGATCGCCGCACGCGATATCTCTGTGGTCGCCGGGTTACTTTGAAGCGAGGAAATTGCATTGCGGCGACAAAGATGGCCGAGGACTTCCGGTTACTCCATCACATTTTCACTTACAATGTGTACCCACGGTCGGGTAACCGCACGGAATGTACTCGGTTGATGGTGGACTTTTTGTACAAGATGGGACATGGGGACGACATATGCCTGCCCATATTCATTCTATCCCAGATAGTTTAGGTTGTTCGTTCTGCCAGGAACGATCTTTCGCTCCCATTTGGCGGTCTGATCTGCAGGATGGCTTGTGATGTAGGCTACAGATTGAATATGGAGGACCTTGCACCAGTCCGAGTCATAAGTGAAGCGACACTCAAGAATATGAAGATCGGCCCTCAACAACGGCAAGCCCGACTCGACGAGTCTGGAGATGAGTCGGATAGCGCCGGCGAGGAGAGTGTTGACCTTCAGGGAGAGAGTGATGAGGAGCGTGGTGATGACATACAGGAAGAAGAATATGAGGCTCAGGACACTGAGGAGAGTTCACCTCCTGCGACTCAAGAGCAGGGTGTGGATCGAGATGCTTTGGATGCACGTTTGGCCCGTCTCGAGGAGGGTCAAGCCGCCCTGCAGTAAGAGATTGGTCAAGTTCGAGCCAAGCTTGAAGAGAATGAAGCCTACATGAAGAAGAGTTTTAAGAAGATGTCCCGTACGTTAAAGGCCATTCCGTGCTGTGCGCAGGACAAGAATGCTTCTCCTCCACCGCCTGCTTCGGATGCTTAGTCATCCATGTTGTTGTGTGTTGTGTTTGCTTTGGTTACCGCGATAGGCGGTTTATGTTTTTATGTAGATGTTGTAGTAGGTAGTAGCATGTTTTAGGTGTTTGATGTAGTGGATGTATTGGCTAATATGTGATCTCTGTCGTGATTCATGTAACTCTGTATTCCATGTATTATGACAATTTTGGGTAAATGAAAAGCATGTAACCTCTTTTGTTTTGATGATGTGTGGAATGCTTAAGTGCTTTGTGAAGTGTATTGTGCTTTATCTCACAAATGATCTACCCTATGTTGTATAGGGCATGCCGCAGCAGTATACACAGAGCACGGCACATCTTCTTCTGATCGGCTCTATGGACCAGACTCCTTCTGGTAGTAGCGGTCCTGCGGACCGAGGGTTGGGATCTGATCAGCCTCCTGCTGGTCCTACCGGTGGGCAGCCACCCTATACGCCCCCGGTCCGTGAGCAGTATCGAACATCATCTTCTGCGCAGCATGATTCTCAGGTTGCTCCGCCGCCTGATAGGTTTGAGTAGCTGATGATGATGATGCATCAGCAGCAGATGCAGCAGCAGCAGCACCAGCAGCAGCAGCAGCAGATACAGCAGCAGCAGCACCAGCAGCTTATGGCCACTATTGCTGAGGCCTTGTCCCATGGTGGTAGTGCGACTCCACCTACAACAGCTGCACATCCTGATGAGGATTCTGAGCCTCCTGCTCGGTTTGAGGATGTGCCTCTGCCTACACCCGTCGCACCTCCTACTGGAGATATCGGTACTCGTGGTTTACTTGAGCGATTTCAGCGCTTGAGGCCTCCCTCATTTATGGGTTCTCACAGACCCGAGGAGGCGGAGTTCTGGCTAGACCACATCTCCAAGATGCTACGGATGCTACATTGTTCCGAGGCAGAGTAGGTGGAGGTGGCTACCTTTATGTTTGAGAGGGAAACCAGCTTATGGTGGGACAGTGTGCTGCGCACGGTCGCAGTAGATTTCGTGTGGACCTGGGAGGCTTTCGAGTTTCGGTTCCACGAGAAGTATTACCCGCAGACTTATCGGCATGAGCGGGAGGATGAGTTTCTGAGCCTCAGGTAGGGAGGCATGACGGTGACGGAGTATGAGCACCGCTTCACTGCTTCAGCCCAAAGATTTTTAGAGAGCTTCATGCTATTCAACATGACATTAGCCATTTCTTGAAGTACTCTATTCTTTCTTTCAACAATTCCATTTTGTTGTGGAGTTTTGGGAGCAGAGAATTCATGTAATATTCCTTGGTCGGTACAGAACTTCTCAAAATTGCTATTCTCAAATTCAGATCCATGATCACTACGAATCTTACTGATTTGAGAACATTTTTCAGTTTGAATCCTTCTGAGAACTTTACTTACTTCTTCAAGGGTTTCAGATTTATCCCTTAAGAAGACTACTCATGTAAATCTGGTAAAGTCATCTACTATTACCAAGATATACTTTTTCCCACCACGACTTTCCGTTCTGGTAGGTCCTATCAGATCCATGTGGAGTAGTTCGAGTGGTCTTGATGTGGTATTTGAATTCACCTTTTTGTGTGAATTCCTTGTTTGTTTGCCTATCTGGCACTCACCACATATTTTATCTAATTTCTGAAGTTTGGGTAAACCTCTTATAAGTTCTCATTTGCTCAATCTATATAAATTTCGATAATGTACATGTCCAAGACGTTTGTGCCATAAATCAGTCTCGTCTGTATGGACCATGTAACATGTTTGATTAGATGAGCTGGATTCGCTAATAATATAGCAATTTTCAGATGTTCTACGTCCAGTTAATATTACAGAACCCTTATTGTTTAGTATCTCACAGCTTTGATTAGAAAACCGAACACTATGGTTATTATCACATATTTGAGATATACTTAGCAAGTTATGTTTTAAGCCTTCAACATATAAAACATTTTTAAACACAGGAAGATTAAAAAGTTGAACCGTACCTTGGCCTATAATCTTGCAGTTGCTACCATCACCAAATGTGACTGAACCATCAGTCATATCTTTCAGATCCGTGAATAACGCTTTGTCACGTGTCATATGCCTGGAGCATCCACTGTCTAGGTACCATTTTGAATGACTTGTTGCTTTGAAAGCAATGTGAGCAACCAAGCAGGTGACTTTTGGAACCCATTTCATAACTGTTTTGGGTTTAGGAACATAGTTGGTCTTCTTTTGTTTATAGTTGTAAGAATGACCTATAGAGTTAGATTTTAAGAGCTCCTTGAGTAAATCAACTATCTTTTCAGCTAGTGGATTTCGTTTCTGTTTAAAGTTGACATGGCTGCTTCTAGGTTTTTGAAAAGTTTTTGAATATCTAGAAAAATCTTGATAAATACTTTTCCCTTTTGAGTTTGAGGACTCTCCTTTAACAAACATAGGAGGAGTATACTTTTGTTTAGGAGGTAGATTTTTATCATATCCCAACCCGGATAGATCGTCACATTTTCTTGATCCGGATAAAAGTTTTTCTAACTTTGGATCTCCTTGGGCATAGTTCCATGTGTCCTTTAGACTCAGAAGAGAAGATACTTCAGTTTTGAGTTTCTCAATTTCAGATTTTAAATCAATAATTAGGGAGTTCTTGAATTCCAAATCACATTTTGATTTTTCAAAACAATCTGAAATTTGTGATTTTTCCAAGACAAGCGATTCAAAACATTCTTTGAGTTTAGAAAACTTTTCTTTTTGAAGTTTAAGTTTGACAACAATTTTACAACTTTCCTTATATAGGGCATTGTAAGCATCTTGAAGATCATCTTCATTTTCACATTCACTACTCAGATTTTCTTCACTTATTGAGTCATTATCTGAAAATGTGAATTTGGCTAGAGTCATAAGAGCTTTAGCCTCATTGCTCAACTCAGTTTCAGAATCTTCTGATTCAGAAGAAGCTTCAGAATCAGATGATTCATCCCATGTAGCCCTTCTTCTTGGGTTTGTCCTTTTTAAGACATCTATTTGCTAAATGCCCATATTCTTGACAGTTGTAACATTTACTATCTTTCAAAGATTTTCGAAATTTAGGTCTAAACTTCTTTTTATCATTTGATTTTTGAAAATCAACCCTTTTCTTGCTTTTGAAAATCTTGTAAATTTTTTTTGCTAAAAGAGCCATATCATCTTCTGAATCAGAATTTTCTTCTGAATTATATTTAGAAGATTTTAGTGCGATAGATTTACCTTTAGGAGCTTTAAAGTTTAACTCGTAGGTTTGTAGAGAACCAACTAGTTCTTCTACCCTCATATTATCCGTATCACGAAGTTCCTGGATCGCGGTTACTTTAGAATTGAACCGTTCAGGAAGTGAGCGTAATATCTTTGCACACACTTTACTTTCTGGGATTTTATCGCCAAGACCCCACATTGAGTTTACAATGTCATTCAATCTAGTGTAAAAGTCCATAAACATTTCATTTTCCTCCATATGAATTTCTTCAAATCTGGTTGTGAGGAATTGGACTTTAGATTTTTTGACAATTGTAGTACCCTCGTGTGTCATTTCTAATATATCCCAAGCTTGCTTTGCAGTATCACAGGAAATGATTCTTTTGAACTCATCCGGTGATAGTGCGCAAGTAATTGCATTTAGTGCTTTAGCATTAGCATTACTCTCACTTTTCTGAAGAGTGGTCCATTGGTAATATGGTGCGACTTTCATAGATTTTGAACCATCAACCCCAGTAACTTCTATGACAGGAGGTTTCCATTCAGTCACTGTGGCTTGCCACACATTTTCATCCATTGACTTGAGGAAGATCCTCATTCTGGCTATCCAATAGGCATAGTTGGAGCCATCAAATGGTGGAGGTCTCGTGACTAAAAGGCTATCAAAATTTGACATCTTTTTAAATAGCTTAGATCGTTAGCTCAGGAAATAAATCCAAATAAATAGCAATAAGAACGAGCTATTAGGCTTTGATACCACTTGAAAAGGCCTAGCTATATGTCCTAGAGGGGGGGTGAATAAGACAATGCCAAATAAAACTTATAACAGCGGAATTAAAAGAAATATGATAGCCAAATTAAATCACAATGCAGGTAAGTGAAACAACCTCAAAATTTAGATCTTGAGAGGTTGATACAAATGTTGTTTTAAGGACAACCTTTCACCAAAAACCAGAGTTTATGGTAGGACAACCTTATTTCTAGAAAGATCTTTATATCAAATCTCAAACCAAAGAGGAATAAAGAAATAAATACAAAATGAATTGAAATAAATTGTAATCACAAATGTATTGTTCTAGGGACAACCATACACCATAAAAATGGCAGGGCAACCTTGCTGGAACAACTTTAAAAAGAAATTGAATATCAAGCTTTATAAATGAATAACAGAAAATAAATTCTAAACTATTACAAAATTCTCACAAAGCTTGAATTAAATATTACAACATTCACCACCATACATACATCCCACAAAAGAATATTAAAGATTAGAAATGTAAATCATTTAACCATAACACTAGGGATTATAGTGGTTCGCTTGTGTGTTCACCAACTGTTAGTCAACAGCCACACAAAATGCTACTCCACTCCTAATATCCTCACACAGGGGATATTAGCGTTCACTAACAAAATAGGTTTCCCAGGTTCACCAAAAACCTTTACAATTGTTTCTTTGTTTGTGGGCTTATACAAAAAAAACCCCACTTCTGAGTTTTCCTGCCTCTCCTCAGATAACCAATACAACAAGATTTTTCTGGCAAATCTTGAAAGAAACCAAAACAGAAAGGAATTTACAATTAAACGTAAAATACCTGAATATCTCCTTCGATGTAGCAGCCCGGTAGAACCAAGTTAGAGTAGATGATTGAATGTCCAAGTTCAATGTCCAGTACTCAATTACAATGGTTCTAATTCTAATAGATTTTAAATTTAACCAAGTAGGGCTTGCCTTAATTAATTTTGATTCCAAAGAAAGGGAATAGCGATTCCTCTTATCAAATTAGATTGGAATAGCATAAACAAAATCAATTAAATAAAGCTAAGGAAAGAGAATATTAAATAAGCACACTTAGCTTAGATGGAGCACAGAAATATCTCTCAGAAGTTCGACGAAGATCGGCTTGAATGGATTAATTAATTCGATGATTTCTTCTGAGATTCGTGCTTTATTTATAGGTGAGCAGATCGCATCTTCGACTGGTCTAAGGAACCCTTCGACTAGTCGAAGAAATAACAAATTTGAAAAAAAATCGGGCGCGATAAGCTTTGACCGTTCTACGACTGGTCGAAGGCCTCCTTCGACTGGTCGTAGGTCACCTTCGACTAGTCGAAGGCCTCCTTCGACTGGTCGAAGACCTTGTGAATTTATCGTTGGACTTTGTGTCGAAGATTTACGACTGGTCGAAGAACCAGTCGACACTGTTCCTTCGACTGGTCGAACAGATCCCTGGACTAGTCGAAGACTAACAGAATTTATCCGATTTTTGTAATAAACTTACGACTGATTGAGAATTTTCTTAGACTGGTCGAAGCAACATTAGGACTAATCGAATAAGGCCTAGGACTAGTCGAAGAACAGACCAAACTTATGTAAAATAAACAATCGATTTATGTATCCAAAGTGACCTACTTCTAAGGTCAACCTAAGGTCAGTCAAACCTCAACCATGAAGTAAGGACGTTGAAATATTAGGAACTAGTGACCTTGAAGTATAAGCCTTGAAGTCTTGATGTAGCTCAATCCTGAAAGTGTCTTGAATTCTTTATGAACTGCCTTGTACATGTCTTGAGTTCTTTATGAACTGCCTTATACTCTTCTTGAAGTCTTGAAGCTTGAGTCATGTCTTGTGAGTAGTTCTTGCATTCAAGTTTGATCTTTGTACTTGTGAGCTTAGCTTGTTGAGAGCTTAGCTTGTTCATTAATGTTGATCTTTGAGAGAGCTTCACTTATGCAAGATATATAACAGTGATTTTGGCACCACAAATTTGACAACAAACAGAGATATAAAATATAGCACTTACAAAAACACACCATCGTCTGATATTAACTAGGAGTGACGACCCTAGAATGGATCATGTTTGGGAATGATACAAGGGAGATACGTTAGTTTCCCAATCCTTGTGTTTGAAATGGACTAATTAAAAACTCAGTAATCATGCTCATCATGCATTGCATGTGCCTGAAAGATGTGGAGCACTGTGGGATGAAAGCATGCCGCGAGCGTGAGATGGTGTCGCATGAGGGAGTATATCGGTGAGGGCATCCATCATACCTGCATCCATACTTGCATTAATAAGAGTAGCTAGGAGTGTTTGATTTTACTGCTTGACTGTGTTGATAACATGTTAACCTATGCTTTACTGTTCCACTGAGTTAGCTACTCACTCCCACGTTACGGGACGGTGTTGTACACACCAACCAGATTTGTTGAGTTTTAGGTGATGGCGATGCTTGTGAAGCAGAGCCGGACTACTTATATGATGATAGGAGTTCTCCTATCTGTATCTCTCTGGTAGGTCAATGAAGACCTGATATTGTATTGATGGGGCTATGGTACTTGGGATAAGAGACATTACACTTTCTCACATTTGGTATATTTTAAAACTGTACTTGTAATTATTTAACCTGGTAATGTTATCACACTCTGGAGACTCATCATAGTTTATATATTTTATCTATCTATCACAGTCTTCCGCTTGCAAATTTAACTGTCTCTAGAGTATGATATGCTGCTTTGGCTTAATCTCACTCATGTTCAATGTACGAATACAGTCAACATTCAATCATCATTCATTTTGTTACATAAGTGATGTTCTGGAACTCGGGAGTTGAGTTTATGCTCGACCCCCGATTTTCAGGGCGTTACAAGATGGTATCAGAGCATGATTTGGATTAAACCGGACCTGTGTTATGGTCACACGACGCACACTGACGTACTCTGACTTAGGAGGGAGTGACGAAATGTAGAAACTGACTTAGGATTTTCCAAATTCGACGAACGGCGAAACCAACCGAAATTGACCGTTGAGATTGGGCTGTACACACCCATGATCACACGAAACAATCCCGAATCAGTTCTAGGTTGTCAGTCGACGGGTTTGAGTCATTCCTTAGAGACGAATGTCCTTAGGTTGTGGGTTAACCACAACGCCAAAGCCTAAAACCCCTTTCTATCCAATTCCTTCAAACTCTCTCCTTGCACCACTTCATCCTTCAATTTTTTTGCTAAGTCCTTTCACACTTGGTATAAGTTCTAATGTATAAATGATGAAGAATAATACTTAAATAAAAAGTTACTATAAATAGTAAATATATGTATAAATTAGACTTTTGACCATTCAAATTTTGGAATATAACCAAATAAATATGTTATTTGGATAGATTAGCTCCTCCTACCCCAAAATCATATGCTACATGTCATATAAAATCATTCTGGTTTGCATTTTAGCCCTGATATGGCTCAAAATGGGGTCGGGGGGCAAACGGAGCACTTCCGGAGGGAACCAGGGTGGGCCCCATACTTTTTTGGAGCTTAGGGGACTGGTGGATCATGTCCATGGGGCCCCCCTTTGCAAATCACAAAGTTTTTCGGCGAGGCCCTCGCCGAGTCGGCGAGGCCTTGTCGACTTTTTTGATGGGCTGGGCCGGCCGTCCAAGCCGATCGTGTTTGGGGGCTTGGGGAACCCCCTGTTGTATGGGTCGTTCACTAAAACCCCCCCTATGGCATACTTACTTCACAAACCAGCCCTCCAAGCTCCCTTTTCCCCTCCAAGTTGCTGTCCTCTCTCTCAAAACTCCCTTCCAAACGCTCAATCTCCCATTTTCGACCACAACCCATCCATTCCCATCATCCACAGCAGTCCCTTCCACCCTACCCTCTCCGTTTTCCTCATTTGGACTCCCACACCCCCATTTGAAGCTCAAAATCGGGCAAGCCCTCTAACCCATCCATTTTCTTCATTTTCCTTTCTTTACTCCTTGTTAGTTGGGCCTCTACAGCCCCTGATGAGAACCAAATTTGTGGAAAACCAAAACTCCAGCCCCTTTTCTCCCTTTAGGGCCCGTTCGGCCAAACTGCATTAGGTGAGTTAGGTGGATAGAATTGTATAAGTAATAATAAATGTATGTGTAGGTATGGCCCCTAGATTGGTTGTATCCCATGTTTTCCGACATCATGTTTAGAATGTACGCAATTAAAAGTAAATCCCGGAATTTTCCTTTCCAAGTACACTTAGAAATTCATTATCTTGGGATTTGGAAATCCCATCTCACATTTTTTCACACAAGACTCATTTTCCAAAGCCTATAAAATTAATTTTAATCCCCACCCACCCTCCTACCAACTATGCCATTCCCAAACCTGAGGTAGGATTAGTAATACAATCCCATTTACTACAACTTAAGACCACTGACCAAATAGACCCTTGGAGTTTTGGACCTAGAGCGGTGCTTCGACAAACCTGACCGTGTAGGAAATCCAACAAATTAATAATGTGAACCTTAGGACCCTCTTAGCTGGTATGAGCATGTGTGTAATGCTCTAGTATAGCTAAATTTAAGTTCAGGCAACTCAATTCTACTTAGACAATGTTTGACCCTAAGCAATAAACAATTTCCTATATTAGAAAGGGTATAAAATCATTTAGTGTATAAGCATAGACTTTGGATTACAACCAGTGGATTACTGCTACTCCTATATTAAGACTAGACTATTGGTTAGGCTAAGGAAAGTAAAAGACTAATTAATTAGGCTAAGCCAATTGAATGATAGAACTAGTTAGTCGACTTAAGTTGGTTGGAGCGAGGACCCATTCCTTCGTTAAATCCCCTTAGTACACATAGGCTTCTTTAACAACTCTTAGGAGGCTTGTTTGATTAGTAACTAGTTACGCTTAGAGAAAACCTATATATCTCTTGGATTTAATGTTAGGTACAATCAATACATCCCTTAGAATCGCCTTCTCAAGGACTTAGTACAATCGGGAACACGGAGTAGAGAAACTACATATAAGCGAGGTACTCGCTGTCTGAATCGAATTCTTAATCCTGGTGGTGACCAATCAACTCTATGCTCTGATCAAGAAGAAGGTCGGGATCAACTAGGATTAAGAACTGATACGACGATTTTCTGTCTTCGCGAGGCAGAAGGTCCATGTATTCGGCTCAGACCCACTACACAACATTTCTTCCGTGTTGGCCGAACCACTTGTAACCAAAAGTTTATAACTTCGTCTTTAAAAAGTATTAGGAGTATATAGCCGATAGCGACTTTGTCTTTTAGGCTCAAGGAATTACCCAAATGGGCAACAAATAGTTAGGAACTAGGTCCCAAATTACATGCCATGTCGACATACATTTTGTCCATATGAATGAAGAATGATAACCTGCCTGTTAAGCTAGGCATGATTAAGTAGGATCAGTCTGGACCGCGACAAAACTTCTTAGTAGGATTAGGCATCTTGCCACAGACTCACACCTGTCCCTGAAATCAACCACGATACCGTCATCTTTAACTCCTTTCTATGACCATAGGTACCAATATCATAGTACACAGCATCGATGGAAGGAAGACCATTGTATTGAGGGAGTGTTTTCCATTTCGTATCAAGGATAGGTTATAAATTACACCTTGTTCCGACGTACGGATCAGGACATAGCTCTTGAGCCTTGAGGGTGAAAATAAAATTTTAAGGGGGGTAGAACATTATGAGCCCAATCTAGTTAGGTCACCTATTGCATCTCTTTGATCTGGGTGGCGCAGCGGAAGCGTGGTGGACCCTACTCCACTAGCCCAGGATTGAAACGGTGCTTGTTGAATATGAAATTATAGAAGCCCTAGCAAGTTCTACTATGAAAATGTTTTAGGATGATCTAGTAAGATTTGATTCACCCTTTCCTTGGACATAGATAATATCGCAGACTCTCTTAGACTAAGACCTAAAGGGCAACCTTAGAAATAGACAATTTAAACCTTCCTGTGGTGGGCATTCCCTAAGTTTTTAGAGTGATCGGACTACAGAGTTACTGAAATATAAACTGCGAAGCATTCGCGGCTTGACCCAATTCTCAATCCTGGGCGACTACTAATGGACTCACTGCTTGGCCGAGCAGAAGACCAGGATCCACCAGGATTCGGAAGGGATACGATGAGCTTTCTACCCTGGCCCGGTAGATGATCGATGTATTGGGATTAAGCCCACCATAAACGTCTCTCCGTGTTGGTAAACAATGAAAACAACTATCTTACTCTAGATAATTGGGATTTGTCATCGAGACTCCAAATAGGTAAAGAAATAAATTGTAAAAAAACCATCAGGATATGAGAAACGGATAAAGAATTAAGTTTTAAGGGGGGTAGACTAGAATGAACCAGGCTAGCATATACCCTACCACATATAGAAACTCGAAATCAATAAAACTTAGGCAAAGAAAATAATTAAATCTTTCCTTATTACCCTTAGGCAATTTCGGGGACAAGATTTTGTTTTAAGGGGGGTAAATTGTAACATCCCGGATTTTTGCCAACCTGGGATTAGACGTCCTTAGGTAATGGGTCGATCCTAACACCTTATCAACTTGTCAAAACTCAGTCCCAAAGGCTAAAATCGCTTGTGAACCCATTTCTTTCACAAATCCCATCCTTCACCACCTTGCTCTTCAATCTTTCTAAGTACTTTCATCCTAGACATTAACTTAAACTAGCTAAGTAGTATAACTCGGATCACTTTATATACAAACTACAAAGGCCCAGGTACCACCTCAGACAGAAATCTTACAGGACTAAACCCTTTAGAAATTAAGTGAGATTTAGCTAGTGTTAAACTAGAGTGTCTGTGAAATTAGCACCAATCACTTTAAATACGATCTGCAAGACCCAAAAGTTATAGAATCATTGACGCTAGGTTACCCTAAAACCTAGGATCAATCTCATTATCAGGCTGCTCACGGGAGCATCTTGAAACTCCGTATCGGATCTGGACCGCACGTCGGAAGTCCGATTAACACGAAGTTAAGGAACTAGGACCGCCTCGCTGGGCTTGACAACCATCTCGGAAATCAAATCTAGATAGTGTCCCAGCGCTATTCGCTTGAGCTCGGAGTGAAGAGTGTGAGAAATGTGAAATTAATTCAAAATAAAATATCTTGAATAGTAATCTGGCACCACTCGCTTGCGGATCAGTATTAAGCAACCAGACCGTCAGAATCAGACCAAATTACACCCTCGGATCAGGAGAAATTTCATACACATTTACATGTACTCGGAATCTCTGATTGAGATCCGCTGACCGTTGAACTGAAACTGGTCCGCCACGCTTGATTTGGAAATCTCACTGAAATGAAAACTTAATAGAACGTAGATCCAGCGTTAGTGAGCTTAAGTCCGACCTTTGGCTCAAAGAGGCCCGCCAGAAGTCCTCCGTTGAGCTGAAACTGCCTCGCTTTGGTTATAACCTAAGTATACTTTGACTAAGAGTCTATTTCGGTGAGTTTTTAGGCTATATAAGGACCTTAAACCCTCTCTCATTGTAGCCATACGAATTTGAGAGAGAACCTAGATTGAGAAGAGAGAAAAGAGAGAGAAAGTGTGGGAGCTGTGGGAGAATCTCCCTGCCACTCTTCCCTGCCGCTATTCGGGCTCCACCGTCTGATTCTCATCGCTTTCCCGGCGTTTCAGGTGTCATTTCTAGGTAAAAAAACCCTAACCCTAATCTGTTTTGGGGTTTAGACAGTTGTAGGTTGTGAAATAGCTAACCTATTTCATTCTATAGGTTACCAAACTGCCAAATACGGAAGCTTGACAAACCTATCGACTTCGTTACGATTCTACGACAAAAGGTGCGGACTTTAGGTGTATAGGTTATGGTTTTCAATGTTTTCAATGTCAGATAATGATAGATTCATGATCTGCATGCAATTGCACATGTACAAAGTGCTGTCTGTTTTCCGTTTCGATTAAAGATGAAAAATATGGAATTCTACATACTCTAGATATTTGTAGAAAGTACGGTATATGTATATTTTTTAGAAATGTGTTTGACATGTTTATTTGTTGTATGGATATACGATATATGGATAAAATACTTATTTGGCAAAAGGATTCGCCTAAATACATGTTTTACTTATATACACTATGTATGTTGAAATTGTGTATTCTAGAAAATACTGTATACGTATAAATTTTGGAGATGTATTTATCATGATTATTAGCTGTAGTAATATATTATACATGAATAAAATACTCACTTGGCTAAAGGATAGCCCTAATACATGTTTTGCTAACATGCATCATGTATGTTGTAATAGTGTATTCTAAGTGTTTGTGAAAATGACTGAATGAGTATAGAATTCTCATTCGTGCTCGCCATGACTAATTGTCATGGATTCATGATTGTTATATTGGCGATACCCCTTTGACGAAAGGATTTGCCCTAAATCACGCCACGGCCAATATACACTATATATGCTAAAATGTGTGGCCCAAGTGTTTGTGGAAATGACTGAATGAATATGGAACTTGGATTCCTGCTTGCCATGACTATCTGTCGTGGGTGTACGCGTGTTATGATTGGGGCAACTCCCTAGTGAAAGGATTTGGCCTAATGCCTATGTGATCGACATATGTCATGTATGTTGATGTATGTTTTTTTAAAGTGTTTCTTGAAATGTCTGAATGAGTAGTAGTTAGCAAATTGTAATGTATAAGGGTGTTGAGATATGATTCTCAACCTCTTTTAACTATGTGTATGATCTCCTTGGATAGTTGTGCGATTAGGAATTGAACATGTACAAACTCATGCTTGTGTTGTGCTTCATAACATGCTCAACTGCTTTATGATTTTATCTATGTAATGCATATGTTTAAATTCATATTTACGTTGTATGATCTGTCATGGGTGATGGGGGAGTGGAGCAACGAATGCGTGCAACAGCCCTGGCAGCCTTAAACGGATAATAGCAGACCTTGATTGTATGAGTTGAATCTTGATTCACTACTGCTTTATCTATCTGCAATTGATTGTGTTTGGGGCTATGATTATAGTCTAAACAATCGGTACCAGAGTTGAATTCGTGGCTGTGATTCATTTGCCACGTGAGATGTGTTCGACGAACTCAAGTCGTACTTCGGTTGGCAATAGTGGTTGGCCACACAAAGTGCTCATGCGCTTCATATTATTCAACTTGATGTGCACTCGAGCTAGCCGAGCTCGTCAAGTAACCCGATCTGTCTTATGTATGTTCACCATGTTTGGACGCCTCTGCTTGAACCTAGGGTTTACCGGGGTATATAGAGTATGAACTAGGACTGTTTCTGTATTGTGATGAATCGTTTAAGGGGTGATGGGGGAGTGGTGTAACCTTTGTGTGTAACAGCCCTAGCATCCTCTGCAGTGACCTAAAAAATACACCATCATCTGATATTAACTAGGACTGACGACCCTAGAATGGATCATGTTTGGGAATGATACAAGGGAGGTACCTTAGTTTCTCAATCTTGCTGTTTGAAATGGACTAATTAAAAATTCGGTAATCATGCTCATCATGCATTGCATGTGCCTGGAAGATGTGGAGCACTGTGAGATGAAAGCATGCTGCGAGCGTGAGATGATGTCGCATGAGGGAGTATGTCGGTGAGGGCATCCATCATACCTGCATCCATACTTGCATTAATAAGAGTAGCTAGGAGTGTTTGATTTTACTGCTTGACTGTGTTGATAACATGTTAACCTATGCTTTACTGTTCCACTGAGTTAGCTACTCACTCCCACGTTACGGGACGGTGTTGTACACACCAATCAGATTTGTTGAGTTTCAGGTGATGGCGATGCTTGTGAAGCAGAGCTGGACTACTTCTATGATGATAGGAGGAGTTCTCCTATCTGTATCTCTCTGGCAGGTCAATGAAGACCTGATATTGTATTGACGAGGCTATGGTACTTGGGATAGGAGACATTACACTTCCTCACATTTGGTATATTTTAAAACTGCACTTGTAATTATTTAACCTGGTAATGTTATCACACTCTGGAGACTCATCATAGTTTATATATTTTATCTATCATAGTCTTCCGCTTGCAAATTTAACTGTCTCTGGAGTATGATATGCTGCTTTGGCTTAATCTCACTCATGTTCAATGTATGAATACAGTAAACATTCAATCATCATTCATTTTGTTGCATAAGTGATGTTCTGGAACTCAGGAGTTAAGTTTATGCTCGACCCCCGATTTTCAGGGCGTTACAGATCAGGAGTTTACCACTTTGAGTATGGCTATCCAAATTTAGGTATTAGGACTGGTTTGGATAGATGTCCCTTGTGATGAACCCCATAGCCTGTGATACTATGTACTATCATCCTGACTTCACACTCTAACTTGGTCATTTCATTCGCATCGCATATTGCATTACATCCGCAGCATATGACATTTTGGGTTGCTATGTTTCTGCATTTATATGACCTAGACGAGGTTGACGTATTTGTGGACCCGTCAGGATTTGCATATTGCATTGCATCCTCAGTATATGATATTTAGCTTACTATGACTACGCATTACATAGCTGATCTACATTGTTTCCTCAGTATATAATATTGGCTTATTATGTTTTGCATTGCATAGCCTAAATAAGGCTGATGGTAATTATGGACTTACCGACATGTTTTTGCATTGCTTTGATATTGCATACTTGACACTTACCTTGCGCACACACTTACACCACCCTCTAAGCTTTTTATAAGCTTATGCAAGATAGATGCGTGCAGGTGGCGTTAGGTCGCAGCAGCGTCGAGCTTGGAGCGTGCAATTGTCTTCTCGAGCTTTGATTATCAATATATGTATTTCCCATTCAACACTGTATTCAACTGTTTATATTAGTGGATATGTAATGATGATGTTGTCTTTGTGATTTGGGTAAACTTGTGGTTATGTTTTTTACGAGATAAATGTACTTTGGAAAATCCTCCTTGAATTATCTCAGGATCGAAATCTAGCGTATGGGCGCTGGAAGCCGAGAATGGGGTACTACGGAGGCTGTTGACACCGGATTTGGCGATCGAAAATTTTGTGAGTCCAGTTTCCGAGTTTGGGGTGTGACAATAAACACTCTCTCGCCCCTCCAGTCTTATGTTCCATTTACAAGGCTCTTGGAGAAGTAGTAACTTACTTGAAAAGTCCTGCTGTTGGAGCCTCTTCCACATATACCCTTTGACATTACATCACTAGGTGATTGGGTATCTATTTCCCATGGACTTTTAAAGCACTTGAAAAAGCATATATTCATCCTTCACACCTTCCTTTGTGATTCTTCCAAAAGAGAGCCATGGCTAAGAGATCATATGACTGGGTAGTTAATAAGATTTTGGTGACCGACACAGTTGACTTCATTCAATTTTGTCTTTATCGATATATAGAGGACACGGACATGGTGGATACTGAATCGATTTCTCTAGGGGAAAGAGCATTCTACCTTTCTATTCTGTCCTGTAGCCTTCCACTGAGGGAAGGGACATAATTCTGAAGAGAACACTACTGCCCAAGTTGATTTGCCCAACAATTTGGCTTCGATCAAGCCATTCCTGAAGATTGCGGAATAGTTACGAGAAGAATGCGTAGTTACGACGTCAATCCGTACAATTGGGCTATGATTTGGAAGCAGTTGCTAGGTGGCCTTGTTAGATCTACCTTCATAATCCCAGGTAGAAATCGTACTATCCGCACTTCATACGGTTGGACGAGGTGGTGGGCTCACCAGTCTTACTTAGTTACTGAGTGCCTACCAGTAACTCACCTAATATGGATCTCTCCCCCCAAGCATAAGGGTCAAAAATTCGAAGAAGGAATTGACTTTATGCCAGAGAAGAGTCATGCACCTTTTCCCGGTTAACTCTTGCAATGCCTCGATTTTCAGAACCTGAGTATACAACTCACTCCTTGGAAACCCAGGAGTTAATAGATCATTACGTGGCAATCAATGTAAAATCAAAGTACAATAGCGGGAATCAACGTGATATACAAGCCACAACCAAGTAACAATAATATCCTGGTCACTCAGCTGGGGAACCAAATACAAAACCTCAAGTTTTAAACATACTAAATAAACATTAATGACTAAATCTATTGGTTCAGCCCGAAGTACTCAGCCGCTTCCTGATGCGGCTCCTCCTCGTACAGCTCTTCCTCCGCAGCGGCTGCAACAGTCTCGAGATCCGCTACGTATCTGTCCATGCCTGCACTTGTGTCCTCTGTATGGTTGAATATTGATGAATGAGTGGCCAACTCAGTGTGATTTCCTCTCAAGATTACACACTGCCACCTTAGACAAGTATAACATAAAGCAACAAGATAAACAAAACATGATAAGATGCAATCTCATTATATGTATGCATGAATGTATAAGTGCACATCAACTGGGGATGCTCATCCAGTTGGCTTTTGGGCAAAGCCCATGCATGTGGCCGGTCACCAGCGAAATTACATAGTACATGCGTAGTGCCAAACTCACCGAAAGTGGGCCGATAGTCAATGGTCTAAGAGCTAGTGAAACGATACCACGACTAAGGGCACGTGCTACAACATCCAGAATTAGCTATCTGTCATTGCCCGAATGCTATGCATGCATGATTAGTCAGACCATTATTAATCCATTTACAATCAGCAGGTTTAATGAAGCTTACGGTCACCACGGGGAGCTCATAGTCCAGCATAGGCCAACGGCTCAGGCATAGTGTCCCATGACCACCATCCCCGACCCACGAGTCTACCTCCTTAGGGTGTGGATAGAACCCATGAACATGTGGCCAATCAACTTCCAATGTATGGGAAGCTACCATCATATGCTCCATAGATGGTAAATCTCATAAACTAAACTGCCACTAATATAACCTCCATGTTGAGGGCGTAGTTATATTACCATCAATTCCGTTACACCCTAAGTATAGACTCTTTTTAAATAGAGGTTCCTTGAGAGAGGTTTCGAGTCATATGTGTCTTGCAACCAATATCATAATATGAGAAGATGACATTTTAGTAGTGAACAATCTAAACAAGGCATGGTCTAAAGATTCAAGCATTCATATTCTTCAGGAGTCATATGACCATAACTTATAAGTCCCAACGCACGCGTTCGAGGAAGTTAAACAAGTGATTCATGTGTTTGAGTAACTAGTCAATGATTTAATCAATTCTAAAACATGAGCTTAAGTAAACTAATCAGGTATTTCAATCAGTCTGAGACATGTGATTAAGTTAAACTACTCAAGTACTATACTCAATCCCAAGGCATTTGTTTAAGTAGACTAAGCAAGTACTCTAATCAATTCTTAAGGCATTTGTTTAAGTAAACAATTCAAATGTTCTTAATCAAATTATTTAAGTAAACTAATCGGGTATTCAGATCAATTATAAGGCATGTATTCAAGTAACTACCCGAATAATTAACCATTTCTGGGTCATCATTCGTAGTTATAATAAAGACTATCCTTTGCCTAATTTAGGGATGGAAAGCTCGAGGGGAGAAGTCATCACCTGAAGAGTTGTAGTCCTGTCCTTGCTCCGAATTATCGTGCATATCTTGTGGCCCAAAGTCACGCAATTAATTTCCTAGAGTCAGAGTGTGTATTAACAAGATTCTCAAGGCTTTCGTCTAAGTTATTGAAGTTGTGTGGGGATTTGTAAGGGCTTATTATCACAAATATTAGGCCAGCATCAAGGTGACCAGGCCCACCAACCATGGCCCGATCAATGAGACCTGGGCTAGACCCAAAATGGGCCAAAACTAAGGCCCGAGCTGGGCCCGGTTTAACCCGGCCTGATACATTACTTAAAGGCCCAGAATTTAGGTTGGTCTTCTTTCTAGCACAACTGTGGACGTGGCGTGGCCCACTGAGATTTTCTCAGGTGCGGCCCACTGAGATCTATGGTGTGGCCCACTAGATTCATGGTGAGGCCCACTTAGTGCGGCCCATTGTGGTTCATGGTGAGGCCCACTTAGTTAGGCCCACTGAATCTAACTTAGTGTAGCCCACTGAATTTGCACTAAGCCTGATTTTTTGACTAGATTGGGGCTGACCTCAACCCAGATCCAGGACTAATTTTAGCCCAGCACATGGCCTGTATTTGTTGTCGGCCCTGACCCAGATTGCAGCCCAAAGTTTGGGATGGTTTGGGCCCAGTTCTGGGGTGGCTTTTAGTCCAACTGAAGGGCTGGTTTCAGCCTAGATGACGATCCAACTGAAGAACTGTTTTCAACCCGTTGCAGGACCCAGATAAAGGCTCATTTTCATCTCATCCTGAGGCCTATTTTTTAGCCTGATACAAGGCCTAACCGAGGTCTGTTTCCAGTCCAAACTGCAGGTTTTGCCCACACATAAGATGATTGCAATCAGCATCCACCATTGTAGCTGTGCAAGGTGTCATTTTCACCTGCTGATGCTGAGCCTGGGTCGACCCATCATGTCTACAGGGAGTCTGGCTCGGCCTAGAGCTTGTGGCCAAGATGGGCCTTAATTGGCAACTAGTTTGGCTCCAAGTTGTTGTCATATAAGTGGGCTGGATGACATATGAACATTGTCACACCCCGAACTCGGAGACCGGGCTCACAAAATTTCCGATCGCCGAATCCGGCACCGACAGCCTCCGTAGTACCCCATTCTCGGCTCCCGGTACCATATACCAGGTTCCAATCCTGGGATGCTACAAGGAGGATTTCTAATAATCAATTTGATTCGTAATGAGCATAACCACAAGCATAACCCACGAACAATAACCACAAGAATACCATCACAAAATTCACTATGATCAAAAACTTTGAGTACAAGGCATATGAAGGGAAATATAAGATAATGATAATAGCAAAAACTCCAAAAGCTCGGCTGCACGCTCCAACTGCGGTGAGACTACGGCTGCGTCCTCGCGTCGCCTGCACGCATCAATCATGCATAAGCTTATAGAAAGCTTAGACGGTGGTGTAAATGTGTGCGCAATATGAGCGTGCTCAGAATGCAAGGTCAGAATAATGCGGAAACATGCTGATGAGTACATAAATGCAGTCAACCGTACCAAGGCTATGCGGTGCAAGGTATGAATACCATCGGCCATGTCAAGGCCATGCGATGCATAATGCAAGTCAAGCATGCCAATCTACCTCCACATATAAATACAGCTCCTCATTAGAGCATCAAATCAGTACGGTTCTCAGTCTGGATAATCACCGAGTTTAGTACACTCCAAATGGCACTGCAGCTCTCCTAGCCGCACAGTCCAAGTGAGCGTAAGAAACCTCACTATCCGCCTGGCCAATAGTCTGCCAATACCTATCCGGCACGTCAATAGCGGATCCATTCACGAGCTGGTCAAACTCAGCCTAGTATTACCCCCTACCCTCGGGCGAGTAAGGCCACACCCCTTTCCAACTGACCACGACACAGTGGGAGACACGGCCTCCTGGTATTCAGCCCTCATGCGGTCATATATCCACTCGGTCTCGACGTTGGAGTCATCCTCTAGTACCATCGGGTTTAGAAATTTTCACCCAGGGACATTATAGCACCCGTATGATAGAACCAAACATTTCTGGTATCCAATCCAGCCACCCACGATGTGTCTGTGAAGGCTATGGCCCTGATGTCGCTAGGGCATGCGAGTGCATGAGTCACACTACCAGTCATGCAACGGTCCTACATATCTCATGCGCTCATGTAGGGCAACTCTGCCTATCAGAGAACCCATAAATAGTCTGCCCGAAGGCATATGCTATGATCAGTCACTCCTCATAAGAAGCATACATATGATGCCTATGGTCATGAATCATGTATCTATACTAAACATGTTGTATAATGATGGGCTCTGAGCAAAGCGAAGATGGGCCTAGACGGCCTACCCACTACAAGTATGGGCCTATCAGTGGGCCTTAGGGAGAGTGATAATGCGGACATCTAACCAACATCATCCTTCAATGTGGACGTTAAACCATCATTGTTCCCAAGGCATAGCCCACTATAAAGGTCAACACATATACTATGGTGAGATCACACTACAATGGGCCTTATGTACCTACTATTGGGCCTTAACCCATGAGCCTCAAATACATCTAATGGGCCATATCATGTGGGCCTCATATATATGAAAGTGGGCTTCAACAGCGAGCCATAAATACATCAAGTTGGGCCTCTTCAAATAGGCCTTATATACCAAGGTGGGCCTCATGAGTAAATGAATCAAATCAAAAGATCAACTGGACTACACTCCTAATATAGTGGTGGCAATGATTAAATTTTTCAAGGCCCAACATAACTTCTTTTTTTTTTTTCCAAACCGTGAAGTGATCTTCCAAAATGGTTAGACGGATTAGATGCAACACATGCATCATGGTGTGGGTCCACTTGAACTCTAAATCTGACTCATTCTTGGCCTCAAGCCATAAAATGGGCTTATAAAATAGTTGAACGGTTTAGATGCAACACATGCATCATAGTATGGGTCCATTAGCCATCCAGCAACCCGGCTCATGGCTGGACGGCATAGATAAAACACATATGGCATGGGCCCTATCAAATGGGTGATGGTGTGAATAAAACACACACCGTGGTGGGTCCCACCCTATCAGGACGCACACTCCGTCAGCCACCCACCACCAGGGATCGATGTCAAGACCTCAAGTGTTGAAACGAGGTATCACCACGAGGCTGCCAGGTGAACCGTGGACAGTGGGTCCCACGTGGGGCCCACCATAACATTTGTTTCCCATCCAGCCCGTTGATAACGGTCACACGGACCCTAGATGAAAGAAAAACAAATTTCATATTGATCCAAACCTTCTGTGGACATTAAAAGAGTTTCAAGGGTAAACGTTCAATCTCACTGCTCCCTATGGTGTGGGCCACCTGAGTTTCAGATGGAATTGATATTTGGAGGGGGCCCCACGCCCTAAGGTACAACGAGATGGACGGCACGGATGGTCCAAGTACATCATGGTGGGGCCCACGGCTGGGACCCATGGGTCCTTGCCCGTTCATGCCAACAAGCGCACGCAGGCGCTGCCTGCTATCTGACGATGGCAGCAGCAACGGCTGCTGCCGTTTTATTTTTTTATTTATTTTTTTATATCATTTTTTGAGGTTTTTCTGGGGTAGGGCCAGTATCAATGAAATCTGACCCCGCCATTGTTCCCCATGACTCAATACAAACCCATCAAGCCCAATATTCGATGGGTTTTGGTGAACAGAAACATCAGGGCGTATTTCAACAGTATAAATACTGTTTTCAAGGCTATGGCCCGCCAAAAAGTCTGATCAGTTCCATTTTCTGGCTCAACGGCTAAAATGAGCTTGAAAAGGGAATGGACGGTTTGGATTGATAACATACATCAAGGTGGGGCCTGCATGGGTAGCCACCATTTCTTTCCCCTTTTTCTTTTTTTTTTTTTTAAAAGCTCGTTAATACACTCCATGTCAATGCAGACACTCCATGTTAGCCACCTCTACCATGTCCAGTGTCTAGAGACGCTGGACGGCATGGATAAAATGGACATCATGGTGGGTCCCACATGCATGTGGCCCATCTGTTTGAACCACCTGATGTTTGTGCTTTCCTTCCATCTGGGCCCGCTAGTGGGTTGGATGGTGTAGATCCAACACATTCATTTGATGGGTCCCACACGAAGTATATGATTCATGGTGGGCCTCACTCACCCTTCATCATCATCACCATTCAAGAGAGAGAGAGAGAGAGAGAAACGGTGATAGAGAGGAGGGACCCCGCCACTATGGGCCCTCCATTGATACAACACATACATCAAGTGGGTCCCACAACAAGTGGACCAAAAAAAAATCAGAATTTAACAATGGATCACCCACCTTTCTTCTTTCTTCTTGATCCCCTAGCTTCCTTAGCTCCTTGCCTTTGGGTTTAACGGTGGATGATGAGATCTTGATGGTGAGGATGAGAGATGAGAGAGTGGGCCACACTTGGCCTTTGAGATTTGCTTGAAATGTTGGGACGTATGGAGCTTTTTCTTTTTTTTGCTTGGGAGAGAAGAGAGTGCATGAGAGAGAGAGGGAAGTGATGGGTTGATATGTGATGGGGATGGGTGGATTGATGTGTTGTAAGAAGGGATGGGTGGAGAGAGAGGTGAAGTGATGTGAGGGTTGACTTTGGTCTTGCTTGTGTAAGAGAAAGGTATGGGTTGTTGTACTTGACTTGATGTGTGATGTGAACTTGATTGATGGGATTGATTGATGGGACATCTCATAGAGATTCCCTCGTAATTCGCAACGCACGGTATTTTTTTCGAATTAAACGCGGGCATACATCTTCTACCCTGGGTATCGGTTCGGTGTGTGAGTCGCGGCGTTGGAACCGTGGCGACGGCGCGGTCGCCAAAGCACGAGTTTCGGATCGAGCCGCCTTCGATAAGCAGGACTTGACTTAAGATCGCGCACAACGTCAGATACGAGTCGAGAATTGCCGGAATTCGACCGGAAGGACCGCGGAAACCTACGGAACAGTACGGACTAGGGTATAGGTCTTACAACTCTCCCCTCCAAATAAAAAATTTCATCCTCAAAATTTACACAATCATCACAACTAGTCATAACTCATAATAGAAGGGGAAACAAGGTATCGTCATATAAAATCGTAGACAACATACAAGATACAACATACAAACAATCATCAAAGAGATGAGGATAGTGCTCTTGAATCTCGGCTTCGTGCTCCCAAGATGCCTCATCAACAGAATGGTGACCCCACTGAACCTTCACTAAGGGTATGACCTTGGTCCGGAGGACCTGCTCCTTCCGATCAAGGATACGAACTAGCTGCTCAATGTAAGAAACGTCCTCACGAACCTCTAATGGCTGCCAATCAATAACAGAAACGATGTCTGACCCACACTTTCTCAACATAGAGACATGAAAAATATTGTGGACACTAGACAACTGAGATGGTAAGGCAAGCCGATAGGCCACAGTGCCAATGCGTTCAGTGATCTCGAAAGGTTCTATGAATCTCGGGGCAAGCTTGCCCTTCGCTCCGAATCGAACCACGCCCTTCATAGGCGAGACCTTGAGATACACATGGTCCCCTACATCAAACTCCAAGGGACGACGCCGGCGATCAGTAAAACTCTTCTGCCGACTCTGAGCTGTGCGCATCCTCTGCCCGATGATTTCGATAGCCTCTGACGTCTCCTGCACAAGCTCGGGACCTAGGAGACGCCGCTCTCCAACCTTGGTCCAACAACTCGGAGATCTACACGGTCTGCCATACAGTGCCTTAAAAGGAGCCATGCCAATGGTCGCCTGATAGTTGTTGTTGTATGCGAACTCAGCCAATCGCAGATGCTCATCCCAGCTACCCTCGAAATCAATCACGTAGGCCCGAAGCATATCCTCAAGGATCTGGTTGACCCTCTCGGTCTGGCCATCGGTCTGCGGATGATACGCTGTGCTGAGCTGCAAAACAGACCCCATCACTCTCTGAAAGCTCCTTCAGAACTGAGTCGTGAACCTCAGGTCTCGGTCAGAAACAATCGAGACTGGAATGCCGTGCAGTCTCACAATCTCCTCAATGAATAACCTCGCAAGCTGGTCCAAAGGCCAAGTCGCACGAATCGCAAGAAAGTGTGCCGACTTCGTCAGACGATCAACGATAACTCAGATGGTGTCATGACCGCGCTGAGTCCTCGGCAAACCCATAATGAAGTCTGTAGATACGTGCTCCCACTTCCACGTCGGGATGCTCAACGACTGCAATAGACCAGGGGGTCTCTGATGATCGGCCTTGACACGCTGGCATGTGTCACACTCGGCCACAAAACTAGCAATCTGACGCTTCATCCCCGCCCAGAAATACTGTCTCCTCATTTCACGATATATCTTCGTCGAGCCAGGGTGGATAGAAAACCGCAATTGATGTGCCTCGGTCATAAGATCTCTGCGCAACTCTGGAATATCCGGGACACATAATCGGCCTTTGAAGCGAAGTCCACCATCAAAACCAATCTGCCAATCTGCCTGACTCTCAGATGCTGCCTCTGCTCGGTAATCCTGTAATGACTCATCTGTCTGCTGAGCGTCGATCACCCTTGCGACAAGAGAGGGTTGAATCGATAGGCTCGATAGCTGAACGATAGAAGACAACAGACCAAAATCAAAGTCGTACTCTACTATATCCTCGAGCATCCTCCACTCCTGAATCATCATGTGTGCCACCAGGCCTCGCGGCTGACGGCTGAGGGCTTCCGCCACCACGTTTGCCTTGCTTGGGTGGTACTAGAGGTCAAAATCATAGTCTTTCAGAAGCTCCATCCAGTGTCTCTGTCTCATGTTCAGCTCGGACTGAGAGAATATATACTTTAAGCTCTTCTGGTCAGAGAAGAGCTCGAACCTGACCCTATAGAGATAGTGTCTCCACACCTTCAGTGCGAAGACGACCGCTGCCAGCTCCAGATCATGCGTGGGGTAGTTCAGCTCATGGACCTTGAGCTGACGAGACGCGAAGGCTATAGGCTTGCCGTGCTGCATCAGGACCGCACCTAAACCAATACGTGAGGCATCTGTAAATACAACAAATCCATCACTCCCAGAGGGAAGAGTGAGGACAGGAGCGGACGTCAGACGGTCCTTCAGCTTCATGAATGCCTGCTCACATGTGTTAGTCCAAACAAAATCTGCGCCCTTCCGAGTCAACCTGGTCATCGGGGCCGCGATACGGGAGAAACCCTCTATGAAACATCTATAGTATCCTGCTAAACCAAGGAAACTGCGGATCTCGGACGCAATCGTGGGCTGGCCCCACAAACGCACTGCCTCAACCTTCGAGGGGTCCACTGCAACACCCTCCCTCGTTACCACGTGACCGAGGAACTTCACCTCCTCCTGCCAGAACTCGCACTTCTCCAGCTTCACATACAGCTGGTGGGCACGGAGGGTCTGTAAGGCGATCTCCAGATGCTGCATGTGGTCCTCACGGGTCCTCGAATATATCAGAATGTCGTCGATGAAGACCACAATAAACTGATCAAGATATGGACGGAAGACTTCGTTCATCAACTACATGAGGACCGCGGGTGCATTGGTCAGTCCAAAGGACATGACCTAAAACTCAAAATGACCATAACACGTCCTGAAAGCTGTCTTCGGGATGTGCTCCTCTCGGACATGAATCTGATGATAACCGGAACGCAGGTCAATCTTTGAAAAGAATTGTGCACCTGCAGCTGATCAAATAAATCGTCTATCCTCAGGAGTGGTACTTGTTCTTAATCGTGACCCGGTTGAGCTCGCGATAATCGACGTAGAGCCTCAACGAGCCATCCTTCTTCCTGACGAAGAGTACCGGCGCTCCCCAAGGCGAACTGCTCGGACGAATAAATCCCAACTCATGCAACTCGTCCAACTGCCGCTACAGCTCACGCAACTCTATAGGTGTCATATGGTACGGGGCCTTCGAGATAGGCACGGTACCAGCCACAAGGTCAATCTGAAACTCAATATGACAACGTGGCGGTAACCCCAAAATCTCCTGAAATACGTTGGGGAAATCACAGACAATTGGTAACTGCTCGATACATGTGGCAACAGGCTCCTCAATGGCGCAAGACATCAAACATAACAACGACTCTCCTCTAGGCTCGACGACGAACTGAAACTGCGGCAAGCCTGGTATGTAGAACGTGACCGTCCTCACGGAACAGTCCAAGATAGCGTGGTACTCGGCAAGCCAATCAATGCCCAAGATAACGTCAAAATCTGACATCGACAGCACAAATAAGTCAGCGGGTAAAAATATGTCACTGACCAGAACAGGGCAAGACGAATAGAAACAATCCAACACTGTAGTCTTCCCCAAGGGTGTCAATACAATCAATCCCTCGCTAGCAGACTTGGTCAGTAATCCAATCGATCGGCAAAAATCCTCAGACATGAATGAGTGCGAAGCACCAGAATCAAATAATACTCGGGCGATGCATGAAGAGACTGGAAGTATACCTTCAACGACTCCTCCAGAAGTCCGAGGGTCCTGCTAAGCCGCATAGAATCTAGCCTGAGCTGGTTGGGGAGGTGTCTGTCCCCTCTGAGGTCCCTGGTGCTGCTGCTGCCTCTGCGGCGGCCTGTACTGCTATCTCTGCTGCTACTGAGGCCTCGACAGTTGAGGTGGCTGAAGTCGCTGCTGATGGGGTCGCTGCTGTACTGGAGGCTGCTGATGAAGTCGCTGCTGTACTGGAGGCTGCTGATGAGGTCGCTGCTGTGCTGGAGGCTGATGTGGTCCTCTCGACTGCTGTAGATAAGGGCGAGGGCACTCTGACAGGCGGTGCCCTGTCCCACCACATCTAAAACAAGCCCCTATAAATGGTTGTTGGGGTGGCGCTGAAGGTGCTGCTGGGGCTGCTGGTGCTCTAGCAGGTGGGTGGCTCCTGTACCTCTGTGGCCATCGATGCTGCTGGGAACTACTGGAGGGGGCCTGCCTCTTCTGAACCCTCGATCTCGGTCGACCTGCATGTCGGCCCACTCGGTCTCATAAATCTAAGCCCTCCACACTATTGCCTGGAAAGTCGGAAGCTCATGCCCAATGACACAGCCTCGAAGACCGTAACGTAAGCCATTTTCGAAACGGCGGGCCTTTCGCCCCTCATCATCAACCATAAATGGTGCAAACCTCGATAGCGCCACAAAACGAGCCGGTACTGTGCCACAGTCATGTCTCCCTGTACCAGAGTCTCGAACTCCAGTGCTCTCTGACGAAGGATATGGTCAGGGAAGTATTGCTCCTCAAATCGGTCGATAAAGTCCTCCCATGTCCAGATATGATCAGGTCCTACGACGTGGGTAACAGAGGTCCACCAATGCTCGGCCTCACCCTGGAAAAGGAATACTGCTAATCGGACTCGTTGCCGGGTCGTGCATGATATAGTATCGAAGATCTTCTCTACATCGGAGCGCCATCTCTCGGCTGCTATCGGATCTGGTTCACCCTGGAAATGCGGAGGATCAAGCTGTCTGAACTCTCTAAGAAGGGCACTCGTGCGCTCCTGCTCTGCTTGAGCTAGAGAAACAATCGGGCACCTGCCTTACCCCTAAAGCGCAGCAGTCACAACCTGTAACATCTGTTGTAACTGCGAAGCACTCATAGGTACGGTCGGATCCACACCGGCATCAGGTGGAGGAACATCATCCTCAAGTAAGGGAGCAGGGATCTCTGACGATGGAACGGGAGGCACAAGTGGTAAAGCTAGAGCCTCAGGTGGTGGAGCGGGAGTCGAACGGGTTACCCTCCTGGGCGGCATGTACTATAGGAAGAATAAGGATGCTAATCAACCTTGAGAATCGCACGTTAGGGAAGGTTTCACACTCGAAACCTAATCGCCCTAAACTCATAGCAAACATGTGATGCTGTTCTCGGTTATTCCCAAGTTATGCTCTGATACCAACTTCTGTCAAGCCCCGAACTCGGAGACCGGGCTCACAAAATTTTTGATCGGCGAATCCGGTGCCGAAGCCTCCGCAGTACCCCATTCTCGGCTCCCGGTACCCATATACCAGGTTCCGATCCTGGGATGCTACAAGGAGGATTTCTAATAATCAATTTGATTCGTAATGAGCATAACCACAAGCATAACCCACGAACAATAACCACAAGAACACCATCATAAAATCCACTATGATAAAAAACTTTGAGTACAAGGCCTATGAAGAGAAATACAAGATAATGATAATAGCAGAAACTCCAAAAGCTCGGCTGCACGCTCCAACTGCGGTGAGACTACGACTGCGTCCTTGCGTCACCTGCACACATTAATCGTGCATAAGCTTATAGAAAGCTTAGAGGGTGGTGTAAATGTGTGCCAATATGAGCGTGCTCAGAATGCAAGGTCAGAGTAATGCAGAAACATGCTGATGAGTACATAAATGCAGTTAGCCGTACCAAGGCTATGCACTGCAAGGTATGAATACTATCGGCCATGTCAAGGCCATGCGATGCATAATGTAAGTCAAGCATGCCAATCTACCTCCACATATAAATACAGCTCCTCACTAGAGCATCAAATCAGTACGGTTCTCAGTCTGGATAATCACCGGGGTTTAGTACATCCAAATGGCACAGCCGCTCTCCTAGCCGCACAGTCCAAGTGAGCGTAAGAAACCTCACTATCTGCCTGGCCAATAGTCTGCCAATACCTATCCGGCACGTCGATAGCGGATCCATTTACGAGCTGGTCAAACTCAGCCTAGTATTACCCCTACCCTCGGGTGAGTATGGCCACACCCCTTTCCAACTGACCACGACACAGTGGGAGACACGGCCTCCTGGTATTCGGCCCTCATGCGCTCATATATCCACTCGGTCTCGACGTTGGAGTCATCCTCTAGTACCATCGGGTTTAGGGATTTTCACCCAGGGACATCTATGGCGCCCGTATGCTAGAACCAAACATTTTCGGTATCCAATCCATCTACCCACGATGTGTCTGTGGAGGCTATGGCCCTGATGTCGCTATGGCATACAGTAACTACAATCACACAATGCGAGTGCATGAGTACACTACCAGTCATGCAATAGTCCTGCATATCTCATGCGCTCATGTAGGGCAACTTCGCCTATCAGAGAGCCCATAAACAGTCCGCCCGAAGGCATATGCTATGATCAGTCACTCCTCATAACAAGCATACATATGATGCATATGGTCATGAATCATGTATCTATACTAAACATGTTGTATAATGATGGGCTCTGAGCAAAGCGAAGATGGGCCTAGACGGCCTACCCACTACAAGTATGGGCCTATCAGTGGGCCTTAGGGAGAGTGATAATGCGGACATCTAACCAACATCATCCTTCATCGTGGACGTTAAACCATCATTGTTCCCAAGGCATAGCCCACTATAAAGGTCAACACATATACTATGGTGAGATCACACTACAATGGGCCTTATGTACCTACTATTGGGCCTTAACCCATGAGCCTCAAATACATCTAATGGGCCATATCATGTGGGCCTCATATATATGAAAGTGGGCTTCAACAGCGAGCCATAAATACATCAAGTTGGGCCTCTTCAAATAGGCCTTATATACCAAGGTGGGCCTCATGAGTAAATGAATCAAATCAAAAGATCAACTGGACTGCACTCCTAATATAGTGGTGGCAATGATTAAAATTTTTCAAGGCCCACCATAACTTCTTTTTTTTTTTTCCAAACCGTGAAGTGATCTTCCAAAATGGTTAGACGGATTAGATGCAACACATGCATCATGGTGTGGGTCCACTTGAACTCTAAATCTGACTCATTCTTGGCCTCAAGCCATAAAATGGGCTTATAAAATAGTTGAACGGTTTAGATGCAACACATGCATCATAGTATGGGTCCATTAGCCATCCAGCAGCCCGGCTCATGGCTGGACGGCATAGATAAAACACATATGGCATGGGCACCACCAAATGGGTGATGGTGTGAATAAAACACACACCGTGGTGGGTCCCACCCTATCAGGACGCACACTCCGTCAGCCACCCACCACCAGGGATCGATGTCAAGACCTCAAGTGTTGAAACGAGGTATCACCACGAGGCTGCCAGGTGAACCGTGGACAGTGGGTCCCACGTGGGGCCCACCATAACATTTGTTTCCCATCCAGCCCGTTGATAACGGTCACACGGACCCTAGATGAAAGAAAAACAAATTTCATATTGATCCAAACCTTCTGTGGACCCCAAAAGAGTTTCAAGGGTAAACGTTCAATCTCACTGCTCCCTATGGTGTGGGCCACCTGAGTTCTAGATGGAGTTGATATTTAGAGGGGGGCCCCACGCCCTAAGGTACAACGAGATGAATGGCGCGGGTGGTCCAAATACATCATGTTGGGGCCCACGGCTAGGATCCGTGGGTCCCTGCCCGTTCACGCCAACAAGCGCACGCAGGCGCTGCCTGCTCTCTGACGATGGCAGCAGCAACGACCGCTACCGTTTTATTTTTTTTATATCATTTTTTTGAGGCTTTTCTGGGGTAGGGCCAGTATCAACGAAATCTGACCCCGCCATTGTTCCCCATGACTCAATACAAACCCATCAAGCCCAATATTCGATGGGTTTTGGTGAACAGAAACATCAAGGCGTATTTCAACGGTATAAATACTGTTTTCAAGGCTATGGCCCGCCAAAAAGTCTAATCAGTTCCATTTTCTGGCTAAATGGCTAAAATGAGCTTGAAAAGGGAATGGACGATTTGGATTGATAACATACATCAAGGTGGGGCCTGCATGGGTAGCCCACCATTTCTTTCCCTTTTTTTTATTTTTTTATTTTTAAAGCTCGTTAGTACACTCCATGTCAATGCAGACACCCCATGTTAGCCACCTCTACCAGAGACGCTGGACGGCATGGATAAAATGGACATCATGGTGGGTCCCACATGCACGTGGCCCATCTGTTTGAACCACCCGATGTTTGTGCTTTCCTTCCATTCGGGCCCGCTAGTGGGTTGGATGGTGTAGATCCAACACATTCATCCGATGGGTCCCGCATGAAGTACATGATTCATGGTGGGCCTCACTCACCCTTCATCATCATCACCATTCAAGAGAGAGACGGTGATAGAGAGGAGGGACCCCGCCACTATGGGCCCTCCATTGATACAACACATACATCAAGTGGGTCCCACAATAAGTGGACAAAAAAAAATCAGAATTTAACAATGGATCACCCACCTTTCTTCCTTTTTCTTGCTCCCCTAGCTTCCTTAGCTCCTTGCCTTCGGGTTTAATGGTGGATGATGAGATCTTGATGGTGAGGATGAGAGATGAGAGAGTGGGCCACACTTGGCCTTTAAGATTTGCTTGAAATGTTGGGACGTATGGAGCTTTTTTTTTGCTTGGGAGAGAAGAGAGTGCATGAGAGAGAGAGGGAAGTGATGGGTTGATATGTGATGGGGATGGGTGGAGAGAGAGGTGAAGTGATGTGAGGGTTGACTTTGGGCTTACTTGTGTAAGAGAAAGGTATGGGTTGTTGTACTTGACTTGATGTGTGATGTGAACTTGATTGATGGGATTGATTGATGGGACATCTCGTAGAAATTCCCTCGTAATTCGCAACGCACGGTGTTTTCTTCGAATTGAACGTGGGCCTACATCTTCTACCCTGAGTATCGGTTCGGTGCGCGAGTCATGGCGTTGGACCCATGGCGACGGTGCGGTCGTCAAGGTATGAGTTTCGGATCGAGCCGCCTTCGATAGGCAGGACTCGGCTTAAGATCGCGCGCAACGTCGGATACGAGTCGAGAATTGTCGAAATTCGACCGGAAGGACTGCAGAAGCCTACGGAACGGTACGGACTAGGGTACATTTTGCCACAAAACCTGCTATGTCTCTCTTCATGTTACTCCACCAATACTCTCTTGATGTCGTTATACATCTTAGTGCTACCTGGGTGGATAGCTAATTTAGAATGATGGGCTTCTACCATTACTTCTCTCCTCAGGTCGGCATTGTCGAGTACGCATACTCGCCCCTGATACCAAAGACCGCCGTCACCATCAATCCTCCAATCGGGCATTTCTTCGCCCCTACACCTCTCCTTCATCTTGATAAGTCACTCATCCTGGCCCTAGACAGAGATTACTTGCCGAACCAGGGTCAGCTCTGTAGTCAAAAGAGTCACATAAGTGTCCGGCTCATCGAGGGAAAGCTGAATGTCGAAGTCTTGTACGAACTCCATCATTTCCCACTCCTTGATCATCAAGGTGGCTATCAACTCATGTTTCTTTTTTCGGCTCAGTGCGTCAACCACAGAGTTTGCCTTACCCGGGTGGTATATATGTCAAAGTGAAAGTCTTTGAACGTCTCCATCCACTGACGTTGGTGCATGTTCAAGTCCTTCTGCGTGAATATGTACTTCAAACTCTTATGGTCGCAGAACAACTAGAATTCTTCCCCATAGAGATAGTGCCTTCATATCTTCAGGGTGAAGACTACTACTGCCAATTCCAGATCGTGCATTGGATAATTCTCTTCATGCTTCTTCAACTACCTCGAAGTGTAAGCAATCACTCTGTCATTTTTCAACAGCATACATCCCAGTCCCAACTTTGATGCAACGATGTAAACCATGAACTTCTCTCCTTCTTGTGGAAGAGTGAGTACTAGCACGAAAGTCGGTCTCATTTCAACTCTTAGAAGGCCGCTTCTGTGTTCTCATCCCACGTAAACTGGTTATTCTTCTTCGTTAGTTGGGTGAACGGTCGCGCGATCCTGAAGAATTCCTTGATAAAGCGCCTATAATACCCTATCATGCCCAGAAAGCTCCAAACCTCAGTGATTGTGGTGGGCTGCTCCCACTTAGATATTGCTTCCACTTTGGGCAGATCAACTGTTATTCCCTCTACTTTCACTACATGTCCTAGGAACTTCACTTCCTCTTCCCATAACTCGCACTTGCTCAGCTTGGCGTACAGCTGATTCTCGTTCAGAGTGTTCAAGACTGTGCGCAGGTGTTGTTCGTGTTCTTCTTGACTCTTCGAGTAAACCAGGATATCGTCGATGAATACTATTACGAACTGGTCCAGGTATGGCAGGAATACCCAGTTCATCAGGTCCATGAACACGGCTGGGGCATTGGTGAGGCCGAACAACATAACCAAGAACTCGTAGTGCCCATAGCGAGTTTTGAATGCCGTCTTAGAGATATCCTCATCCCTGATCCTTAACTGATGGTATCTCGACCACAGATCTATCTTAGAGAAGTATCTAGCACCCTTAAGATGATCGAACAGATCGTCAATGTGCAGCAGGGGATATTTATTCTTTATCGTCACATCGTTCAGTCTCCTGTAATCTATACAGAGATGCATCGACCTTTCCTTCCTTTTCACGAAGAGGACTGGCACTCCCCAAGGAGAAACGCTGGGGCGGATGAAGCCTTGGGCTAACAACTCATCAATCTGGCTCCTCAGCTCCTCCATCTCGTAAGAGGGCATGCAAAATGAAGGTAGTGATATGGGGGCGGTCCCTGGCTTGAGATCAATACAAAAATCCACCGCTCGCTTAGGGGGCAACCCTGGTATTTCTTGAAACACCTCAGGGAAGTCTCGCACTACTGTTATCTGATTGATGGTGGCTTCTACTATTTTGGGTACGCCTAGAGCTTGCAAGCTCTCGAACATCTTGCACCTACCCTTCCCCTTCAGGGTGAAGGAGGCCTACCTAGGGATGGATATAGTGACTGTCTTGTCGCGACAGTTCATGACCACTCGTACTAAGGTAAGCCAATCCATCTCAAGGATGATGTCAAAATGTCTGACAGGCATGACAATCAAGTCCATGGTTACTTCACGATTCGCGAGAGTTATGGGACATGCTTTACATACTTTTTCTGTTTCTACGAACTTACCTATAGGGGAGGCTATGACTAAGGGGGCATGCATTAGAGTTGTGTTCAGCTCTAGTCTAGATACGATAACAGAATCAATGAAAGACAAAGTTGCACCAGAGTCAAATAGAGTGAGTACAGGGGTACCGTTGATGTGAGTGGTACCATGAATGGTCAGCTGAGGGTCCTCCTCAGCCTCAGTAGCGCCGACTACATACATATGTGTGGGAGGATTAAAAAGCGCGAGCTCTCAATCCTAGAAGGGGGTGAATAGGACTATGCCAAATAAAAATTAAATGCAAAAACTAAATGCAGATAGCTGAAATAAATAATAATCTCAAATGCACTAGTCTTGAGAGGTTGATTCAAACTTTGTTCAAAGGACAACCTTACACCAAAAACCAAGGTTTATGATAGGACAACCTGATTACTTGAACTTAGTAAGGATCAAAAACTCAAACTAAGATAAGAAGCAATAGAAAGAAATCTAACTATTACAACATTCACCACATGAACATGAAATAGATCAAAACATTCACCACGACATATACATCATCATCATCATCATCATCCAAACTCTGAGAATTATAGTGCTTTGGTGTGTACACCAACCGTTCTCAAACAGCCACACCTACTCCACTCTCAATATCCACAACCCACGTGATATTGGCTTTCACTATGAAAGAAGGTTTTCCAAGGTTCACCTTAAAACCTTTACAATTGCTTTTTCAATGGGCTACCACAATTAAAAACCCCACGCTGAGATTTTCTGACTATCTCAGTCAAAACCACAATAGAGATTTTCTAGCTATCTCAAAAACCAAAAGCAGTAAATTGAATAAACAATACTTATCTGAAGATTCTTCTTCGATGTAGCCCGGTAGAACTGCTTCTTTGAAGACGTAGATGTTCAATGTTTAATCTCTCAAATGAAAGGGTTCTAAGTCTATATGAATTTTAAATGAAATCCAACCTTGGGCTACTTTGATTTAATTTCTTAGATCTCTAAAGGGTAAAACAAAATTCCCTTATAAATGTGATTGAATAGCAAGAGATCAAGAAATTAAAAATCAAAAAGCTATACTAAGAATCTTAAATTACCGTACAATAACTTCACAATTAGAGGGACTTGTTTCTCAGAGTGATGGCTTGAATTAGCTTGGAATGAATGAAAAAAGCTGAGAAAAGTCCTCAATTTATAAGCAAAAATTATGTTCCCTCGACTGGTCTAAGGTCTACCTCGATTGGTCCTGGCTTCAACCAAATTTCAAAATTCTGGCGCGATCGGATAAAACCGCCTCTCGACTGGTCGAGTGGTCTGGTCGACTGGTCGAGTGGTGATAATTTTGGTTGTTGGAATTTGAGTCAAGCCCTGCTTGACTGGTCGAAGACCTACCAGAATTATATAAAATTTTAAATTATTTTCTAGACTGGTCGAGAAAAACCCTGGACTGGTCGTCTAGTGCCTGGACTAGTCGAACATTGACTAGGACTAGTCGAAGTAAAGCCTTAAATAAGTACGATGACCCAAATTTAATATGCAATATGAATGACCTAAACCTAAGGTCTTTCTAGGGTACCTTAAATATGAACATCGAACTTGTAACTTTGGTCGCTTCGATAGATGGTATACTTGAAGTACTTGAAGCTTGAGACTTGTATACTTATATACTTGACACTTGAGCTTGTAACTTGTTCATGTAATGCACTTGGACTTGAAGTCACACTTGCACTATGTCTTGTATGTGAACTTGATCTTGTACTTGCAGTTTGAAGTTGCACTTTGACTTGAAGTTGTAGTAGCACTTGATGTTGAAGTAGATGTCTTGAAGCTCAACTTCGTATCAAGGTGAACTTTCCATCTATTGGACTTGAAGGTGAACTTTCCATCTATCAAACAAGTAAACCATTTTGAAGTGGTTTGGCATAACAAAATTTGACAACAATACGGGGTGCTAGATCTATAACTCAGCACTTACAATCTCCCCCTTTATCAAATTTGTGACAAAACCAACTTAGAAGATCAACCTATTTATAATACACAAGTTCACAAACTACTTTATAACATAACAAACTTTCAAAACTCCCCCTCAATTTGAACTTGGTAACATGTAGAGACCTGTATTAACAGATATAAAAAAAATACACAGACATACATTCATCTCTTACACATACATACATGCATCTCTCTCCACAACAATTACCAATAATACATAACCGTAAGTGTTATGGTTTCTAGCTCCTATATTGTCAAATTTTATAGTGCCAAAACCTCTTGGAATCTGTGTCTTATCCAGCTCATCTATATAATGAAGAATGTACATCTCTCAAGGACAATGGTCTTTAGTCTTTAGTTCAAGGACTTCAAAGGCAAGTGTACTTGTTCATGTTCAAGTACAACATCAAGTGCGAATTCAAGCTTTCAAGCTTCAAGGTTCAAGAGTTTCAAAGCTTCGTACAAGTCAAGACAAAGTTACTAGAGTTTGAATCTCAAGTTCAAGCTTCAATTTTAGTCAATTTCAAGCTTCAGAAGTCTTAAGTTCAAGCTTCAATGTTAGTCAATTTCAAGCTTCAGAAGTCTCAAGTTCAAGCTTCATCATATGACAAGATATCAAGCTTCGTGAACGTCACAAGAACGACTATCAACTGAAGAAAAAGAAGATTCAATGTTCATACATCACTAACAAGGTATAAATGACCCTAGATTGACCTTAAGGTAGGTCATTTTGAATACATAATTCAATTGACTCATTTTATAAGTGAATAGACTGTTTCTCGACTAGTTCTAGGCTATGTTCGACTAGTCTTAGCACTGGCTCGACCAGTCCAAGAAATTTCTCGACTAGTCCTAAGTTTGTTACAGATTTTTAGAATTTTTTGTTAAGCCTCGACCAGTCCTGGAGACTGCTCAACCGGTCATATGAACAGTGCTTGACTCGTGCTCGACCAGTCCTGCAGCCTCGACTCAAAGTCCGACAACTAAATCGAGTTCCACACGACCAGACGTAGACAAGTCACGACCAGTCGTGGAGGTCCCTCGACCGGTCCTACAGGGACTACGACCAGTCGTGGAACGACATTATCTTATCGCGCCCAAATTTCATAAATATGTTGGTTCTATGACCAGTCGTGGAGACCTCAGGACCAATCGAAGTTGTGATTTCTTCACTTATAAATAGAGCACGAATTTCAGAGTTTTATATTCAATTAAAGGTAAATCAATACACCACTCTGAGAGACAAGCTAGTGATCTTTTTTAAGCTATATTGTGTTCATTTAATATTCTCTTTTATTAGCTTTCTTTGCATTTGATTTTGAATTTCCGCATTCCAATTTTATTTGAAAGAGAGATTGTTATATTCCCATTTCTTGGAATCAAAATCAAATCAAGCTAGCCCAAGGTGATTTAATTTAAAACCAATTTAAAACCTAGAACCATTTCACAAGTGATTGTGTACATTGAACTTCTACTACAATTTGATTCTTTCGGGCTACATCTAAAGGAGAATATCCAGGTATTTTACATTATTGTAAATTCTATCTTTTTTGGTTTTATTGAGATTGTGCCAGAAAAATCTCTCTGTTTTAGTTTGTTTGAGGTGATCCAGAACACTCAGAGTGTGAGGTTTTTGAATTGTGTAAGCCCACTTGAAAGGCACAATTGTGAGGGTTTTAGGTGAACCTTGAAAATCCTATTTTCATAGTGAACGCTAATATCCACTGTGTGAAGATATTGGGAGTGGAGTAGTTGTGTGGCTATTTTTCTAAATAGTTAGTGTACACACAAGCGAACCACTATAATTTTTAGTCTTATGGATTGAATGTTTATTTCTTTTTATGGATGGTTGTAATTTCCCTTTTTGCATTTGTGAAGAATGTTGGAATTTCTTTTATGCAAGTGTGAGAATGTTGTAATAGCTTAGAATTCCTTTCTTGCTATTTATTTCTTTATTTCTCTATATCAGTTTGAGTTTTTGATACACAAACCGTTCTAGTAAGGTTGTCCTACCATAAACCCTTGGTTTTTATGGTGTAAGGTTGTCCTTAGAACAACATCTGTATCAACCTCTCAATACTTGTACATTTGAGGTTGTCTTTAATTTCAGCATTTTGGGATTGTTTATTGCTATCAGCATTTAATTTATTTAAATTTTGCTGTTATTTTTTTAATTTGGCAATCATATTCACCTCTCCCCCCTCCCCCTTCTAGGACTTAATAGCTCGGCCTTTTTAAGTTGTATCAGAGCCTAATAGCTCATTTAATTATTATTTCTTTTAGATTTATTTCCTGAGCTAAACGATCTAAGCTATTTGAGATGTTAAATTTTGATAGCCTCTCAGTCACTAGGCCTCCACCATTTGATGGCTCAAATTATACCTATTGGAAAGCTAGGATGAGAATTTTCTTAAATTCTCATCCTGATTGGACCCCTCCTACCTCTGAAGTAACTGGTATCGATGGATCCAAATCTATGAGAATTACACCGTATTTCTCTTGTACCACTCTTCAGAAAAGTGAGAGTAGTGTCAATGCAAAAGCACTAAATGCAATCACTTGCGCACTATCACCGAATGAATTCAAAAGAATTATATCCTGTGATACTGCAAAGCAAGCCTGTAATATTTTAGAAATGACACAGGAAGGAACAACAATTGTTAAAAAATCTAAAGTCCAAATCCTCACAACCAAATTTGAGGAAATACGTATGGAAGAAAGTGAAACTTTCATGGATTTTTATAATATATTAAATGACATTGTAAACTCTATGTGGGGTCTCGGTAATAAAATCCTAGAAAGTAAAGTGTGTGCAAAGATACTACGCTCACTACCTGGATGGTTCAATTCAAAGGTGACTGCGATCCATGAACTTCGTGATACGGATAATATGAGGGTAGAAGAATTAGCTGGCTCATTACAGACTTATGAGTTAACCTTTAAAGCTCCTAAAGGTAAATCAATCACCCTTAAATCTTCTAAAAGTATTTCTCAAGAAAATTGTAGTAATCCAGATTTTGAAAATTCTGAAGATGATATGGCCCTTTTAGCTAAAAAGTTTTATAAGATTTTCAAAAGTAAAAAGAGGGTTGATTTTCAAAATTCTAATGATAAGAAAAGATCTAAATATAAAATATGGAAATCTTTAAAAGATAGTCAATGTTACAACTGCCATGAATATGGGCATTTAGCAAACAAGTGTCCTAAAAAGGATAAACCTAAAGGAAAAGATATGTTGGCTACTTGGGATGAATCTTCCTGCTCTGAAGCCTCTTCTGAGTCAGAAGATGTAAGTGCTATGGTCCCTAGCTCATATAATTGTCAAATTTTATAGTGTCAAAACCTCTCTTGGAATTTGTCTCTTGTGTAGCTCATCTACATAATGAAGACTGTGCATCACTCAAGAATAAAGATTTTTACTTCAAGAAATACAAGTTTACATGGTCATGTTCAAGTACAACAATAAGTGTGAGTTCAATGTTTCAAGATTCATAGATCAAGCTCCAAGTCAAGACAAAGTCTTTTACTTTGAACCTCAAGCTCAAGACTCAAGATATTTCAAGTTCAAGCTTCTTAAAGTTACAAATTCAAGTTTCAAATTGAAGCTTCAAATGGTTTCAAGTTCAAGCTTCATCATGTAATGATCACAAGCTTCGTGAACTTCTAAGAACGACTATCAACTGAAGAAAAGAAAGACTCAATGTTCATACATCACTAACAAGGTATGAATGACCCTAGATTGACCTTAGGGTAGGTCGTTTTGAATACATAATTCAATTAGATCATTTTATAAGTGAATAGACTGTTTCTAGACTAGTCTTGGACTCTGTTCAACTAGTCCTAGCACTGGCCCAACCAGTCCAAGAAATTTCTCGACCAATCCTAAGGTTGTTATAAATTTTTAAATTTTTTTTTGTTAAGCCTCGACCAGTCCTGGAGACTACTCGACCGATCGTGTGAACAGTGCTCGACTCGTTCTTCACCAGTCCTGCAGCTATGACTAAAAGTCCAGCAACTAAATCTGGTTCCATACGACCAGTCGTGGACAGGTCACGACTAGTCGTGGAGGTCCCTCGACCAGTCGTGCAAGGCCTATGACCAGTCGTGGAACGACTTTATCCGATCACCCTCAAATTTTTAAAAATCTGTTGGTCCTACGACCAGTCGTAGTGTCCACAGGACCAGTCGTGAATGTGATTTCTTCACCTATAAATACATGACGAATTTCAGAATTTTTTATTCAATTCAAGCTAATTTAATTTGTCACTCTAAGAGATAAGTTAGTCATCTTTTTAAGATATATTGTGCTCATTTAATATTCTCTTTTATTAGCTTTCTTTGTATTTGATTTTGTATTCTGCATTCCAATTATATTTGAAAGAGGGATTGAAGTATTCCCATTTCTTGAAATCAAAATCAAATCAAGCTAGCCCAAGGTGCGTTAAATCTAAAATCAATTTAGAACCTAGAACCATTTCATAAGTGAGTTTGGACATTGAACTTCTGCGTTGAACTTCTACTCCAACTTGGTTCTTCCGAGCTACATCAAAAAGAGAATATCCAGGTATTTTACATTATCGTAAATTTTTGTTTTTGGTTTCATTGAGATTAAGCCTGAAAAATCTCTCTGTTTTGGTTTGTCTGAGGTGATCCAAAAAACTCAGAGTGTGGGGTTTTGATTTGTGTAAGCCCACTTGAAAGACACAATTGTGAGGGTTTTAGGTGAAGTTGGAAAAACCTATTTTCATAGTGAACACTAATATCCACTGTGTGAGGATATTAAGAGTGGAGTAGTTATGTGGCTGTTTTTCTAAACAGTTGGTGTACACACAAGCGAACCACTATAATTTCTTGTCTTGTGGTTTGAATGTTTATTTCTTTTTATGGATGATTGTAATTTTCTTTTTTGCATTTGTGGAGAATGTTGTAATTTCTTTTATGCAAATGTGGAGAATGTTGTAATAGCTTAAATTTCCTTTCTTGCTATTTATTTCTTTATTCCTCTGCATCAATTTGAGTTTTTGATACACAAGCCGTTCTAGTAAGGTTGTCCTGCCACAAATCCTTGGTTTTTATGGTGTAAGGTTGTCCTTAGAACAACATCTGTATCAACCTCTCAATACTCATACATTTGAGGTTGTCTTTAATTTTATCATTTTGGGATTGTCTATTGCTATCAGTATTTAATTTATTTAAATTTCGCTATTATTTTTTTAATTTGGCATAGTCCTATTCCCCCCCCCCCCCTCTAGGATTTAATAGCTCGACCTTTTCAAGTGGTATCAAAGCCTAATAGCTCATTTTAATTGTTATTACTTTTTAGATTAATTTCCTAAGCTAATCGATCTGAGCTATTTAAGATGTCAAATTTTGATAGTCTTTCAGTCACTAGGCCTCCACCATTTGATGGCTCCAACTATGCTTAGTGGAAAGCCAGAATGAGGATTTTCTTAAAATCCATGGATGAGAGCCTGTGGCAAGCCACAGTGACTGATTGGACCCCTCCTACCACTGAAGTAACTGGCATCGATGGATCCAAAACTATGAGAGTTACACCTTACTTCTCTTGGACCACTCTTCAGAAAAGTGACAGTAGTGTCAATATAAAAACACTAAATGTAATCACTCACGCACTATCGAAGAATGAATTCAAAAGAATTATATCCTATGATACTGTAAAGTAAGCCTGAGATATTTTATAAATGACACACGAGGGAACAACAATTGTAAAAAAATCTAAAGTCCAAATCCTCACAACCAAATTTGAGGAAATACGTATAGTGGAAAGTAAAACTTTCATGGACTTTTATACTAGATTAAATGACATTATTAACTCTATGTGGGGTCTCAGTGATAAAATCCCAAAAAGTAAAGTCTGTGCAAAGATACTATGCTCACTACCTGAACGGTTCAATTCAAAGGTGACTGCAATCCAGGAACTTCGTGATACAGACAATATGAGGGTAGAAGAATTAGTTGGGTCATTACAAACCTATGAGTTAAACTTTAATGCTCTTAAAGGTAAATCCATCGTCCTTACATCTTCTAAATGTATTTCTCAAGAAAATAGTAATTCTGATTTAGAAAATTCTGAAGATGATATGGCCCTTTTAGCTAAAAAAATTTATAAGATTTTTAAAAGTAAAAAGAGGGTTGATTTTCAAAAATCTAATGATAAGAAATGATCTAAATCTAAAACTTGGAAATCTTTAAAAGATAGTCAATGTTACAACTACCATGAATATGGGCATTTAGCGAACAAGTGTCCTAAAAAGGACAAACCAAAAAAGAAAGGTATGTTGGCTACTTGGGATGAATCTTCTGGCACTGAAGCCTCTTCTTAATCAGAAGATTCTGAAACGGAGTTGGGTAATGAAGTCAAAGCCCTATGACTCTAGCCAAGTTCACTTTTTCAGAAAATGATGATTCAACTAATGAAGAAAAACTAAATAGTGTTCATGAAAATGAAGAAGATCTTCAAGATGCTTACAATGCCCTATACAAGAAAAGTTATAAAATTGCTGTAAAACTAAAACTTCGGAAAGAAAAGTTTTCGAAACTTAAAGAAAATTATGATACTCTTGTTTTAGAAAAATCCCAAATTTTAGATTGTTTTGAAAAAACTAAATGCAATTTAGATTTCAAATCTTCCCTTATTGAAAATCTAAAATCTGAAAATGAAAAACTAAAACTTGAAGTCTCTTCACTTTTGAGTTTAAAGGACACATAGAGGTATGCCCAAGGAGATCTTAAGTTAGAAAAACTTTTATCCGGATCCAGAAAATATGGTGATCGATCTGGACTGGGTTACAACAAAAGTATTCCTTCTAAACATAAGAATACTCCACCCAAATATGTGAAAGGGGAGTCTTCAAACTCCAAAGGGAAAAGCCTGAATCAAAATCATTTTAAAAATGCTAAGTCTTTTCAAACTTTAAAACCTAGAAGTAACCATATCAACTACAATAATCCTTTAGCTGAGAAAATTATTGATTTACTTAAGGAGCTCTTAAAATCTAACTCATTGGGTCAGTCTTATATCAACTACAATCATAAGAAGACCAACTATACTCCTAAACCCAAAACTGTAATGAAATGGGTTCCTAAGGTTACGTGCTTAGTTGCCCACACTGCTTTCAAAGCTTCAAGTCATTCAAAGTGGTACCTAGATAGTCGATGCTCTAGACACATGACTGGTGACAAAGGACTGTTCACCAATCTTAAAGACATGACTGATGGTTCAGTCACATTTGGTGATGGTAGCAACTATAAGATTATTGGCCAAGGTACGGTTCAACTTTTTAACCTCTCTTTATTTGAGAATGTTTTATATGTAGAAGGCTTAAAACACAACTTATTAAGCATTTCTCAAATATGCGATAAAAATCATAGTGTAAAATTCACTAACCTAGGGTGTGAAAATTTAAATAAAAGCGATTCTGTAATATTAACTGGTCGCAGAACTTCTGAAAACTATTATATTGTAAGTGATTCTAGCTCATCTAATCTATCGTGTTACATGGTCCATACCGATGAGACCGAGTTATAGCATATATGTCTTGGACATATACACTACTGCAACTTGTATAGATTAAGCAAAAGAGAGTTAGTAAGAGGCTTACCCAAAATACAGAAAATTGATAAAATATGTGGCGAATGCTAGATTGGCAAACAAACTAGGAGTTCTCGTAAAAAGGTGGACTCTAATGGCACATCTAAACCGCTCGAACTCCTCCATATGGATCTTGTTGGACCAACTAGAACGGAGAGTCGAGGTGACAAGAAGTACATACTGGTAATTGTTGATGACTTTACCAGATATATTTGGGTAGTCTTCTTAAGAGATTGTTGAGGCATAAAAATATCTCATTGCAGTGGTCAGAGAATTCCATGATATAGATCTTTTCCAAGGTTGCACATTTATATTTTGGTAAAAATCCAAGTTTGGGGGTATTTTAGGTATTTTGGTAAAAATTCATATCCGAGGGTATTTTAGGTATTTTGGTAAAAATCCATGTCCGAGGGTATTTTAGGTATTTTGGTAAAAAAATCCATGTCCGGGGGTATTTTAGGTATTTTGGTAAAAATCCAAGACCGGGGGTATTTTAGGTATTTTGGTAAAAATCCATGTCCGGGGGTATTTTTGGTATTTTGGTAAAAATCCATGTCCAGGGGTAGTTTAGGTATTTCAATATAAGGCATTAAAAAGGGTGTTTTAGTAATAAAGGGTGTACATGTGTCATTTTAATAGAGAGGGGTCGTACACCATCATTTAAGGGAGAAGCGTGGTGGACACCATTGTTTAAGAGAAGTAGATATACATATGTGAAGGGAAAAGTGGTGGTGATCACCACTTTGTAAGAGAGTGGGGCCTATAAATACCCCTCCCTTGCTTCACTTGATGAGATGGATCAGTTGGGAGATCAGTTGGTGGACCAAGAGAAAAGAGAGAGAGAAGTAGGGAGAAAGAAGTGGGAGAGCTTTGTGCGCTGGAGGGATTGTGCGTCGCACAAAGTAGCTTCAAAGCCTCTCCACACAAAGCAGCTTCAAAATGTCTCCGCACAAAGCAACTTCAAAGCATTTCCGCACAAAGCCTCTCCACACAAAAGCAGCTCAGCATCTTCAAAGGTTCCGCACAACGTAAACAAAGGAAGAACTCCATTTCTCATTCCACTGTGTTGTTGATGAGGTCCATTATAGCTGTCCTTTGAGAGATCCACACCATCTAACGTCTTCCTCTCAGAATTTCGACCGTGAATGTCCTATTTTGGTCATCCAATGATGTGGACCACCGAGATAATCAGTCTGCAACAACAGTTGAACGGTCCTCTTGCGATCAATATAACAATCATGTGAATGTGTATGGTTGTCAAAGATCAACATGGTTTTGAATGGTTTTTCTCTCTCTACCTGATGGACAGTTCAGATCCATCTTCCGCTTCATGATGGTGGCCCACAACGAGTGAACAGAGCCTCTGTTTCGCAACAGAGTCGACGTACGTCGACTCTATGAAACGTGATGGCCCATTTATTGAAGTTAAGTGGAAAATCCACTCCGTACATTGGATTCAGGGCAAAAAACCATCCAGGAAGGACCGTTTTGTAGTGAAATCGGTGTGGCCCATGAGGTTATCTACTCCGCCATTCATCCTATGATTAACGGCTAAGATCTTGCAATCGCTTGCATGGAGACAAACTGTCACCTAGGTGAGATTAATACCCCTATCCAGAAACGAGTGAACGGTTCTGATCATCGAGCTGGATGATGAGTGGGCCCCACTACACAAAAACAATGGACACAGTAAGCACGCTGTGACAATTTTCGAATTGGAGAAGAAAGAGTGGGTCAGTGTACGCTGACCGACTTTGAGAAATTCGGTGTGCGTCGAGTGCACATGTAAATAATGTACATGCAACGCACATGTGGTCTTCATAGTGATGTTAGTGAGAAATCTGCTCCAACCATCTATTTTGCCACCAAGTTTAAGGGGTTGAGACCGAATTTGAAGCATATCCAGATGTTAAGCGGGCCCCAAATCAGGATTTTAGGGACTGATCTGTTAGTTTAGCTATTTCCACAGGGATCTAGGAGTTGAAATTTGACAAGTACGGCTAATTTATGGTCCCAAGGCTATATATAAAGTTTCGAGCTGAACGGATGGTGGCAACCCTATAATCTTACATTCTGAGCGACTTTTTAGGCCCGTTTGACCTGAACGGCCTGATTTATCTCAATCCCCTAATTGTCTCTGTGCCACACTTCAACGGACCATTCCATATTTCAAGAAGGATTTAAGGAAGGATGACTGGAAGGATGCTTGCAACCCCATCTCCTTGGAGATTGGTTGATCAATTTAATATTCCTCCTAAGTTCTAAGAGATGACGGAAGCAACTGTCGAAATGCTGCCGAAATTTCCATCAGACAATATTATGTTTCATTCATTGCGTTGCATTAATTGTACTTTGTTTTTAGAATCAAAGGAATACGAGGATGTTAATGAACTCAGAATAAATGTGATCAATGTTCTCTCTCATTCTTTCTTTGTTATCATTGAGTAAATCCCCAAATCGAAACGCATTTGTTTTCTTGTCGAAACAAAATGGCGACTCTGCTGGGGACTTATTATTCAATGATGACTTAGAAAATATTCAGAGAACATTTATCACTTTTTGGCGTCTGTATAGACGCTAAAATGGTGACTCTCAGTGGGAACATCCTCCTCTTCATCTCTAAAAACAAAGTATAATTTTAATTCAATTAAAATAACTAACACTTTATTCTGAATTAAAGGTGTACCGTAATGTCTTCTTTCCCGATTAACGTAGTTGCTTACTTCACATCCAAAAAGTGTCAGAGGAGATCAAATCAATTTCGATCAAAGACAAATAATGCCAAAACGATGACAGTTTCCAGAGAGAGCTAGCTTCTTGTACAGGAGCGATTCAAACATCAGTTAGTCAGCATATGTCTAAGGAAGAGGAACAGGTCTTCCCCTTGCTTGTAAATAAGTTTTCATTCGAAGAACAGGCTGCCTTGGTCTGGCAGTTCTTCTGCAGCATCCCTGTGAATATGATGGCAGAGTTCCTTTCATGGCTTCCTTCTTCTATTTCACTTGATGAGCATCAAGATATGCTGAAATGCTTGTGCAAGATAGTCCCAGATGAAAAGCTTCTTCAAAAGGTTATATTCACCTGGATGGAAAGGAAAAATACTGCTAAGGTCATTAAAAAAGTTCTGAAGATGATCCTCAACTGCAGTGCTGTTGATTCAATTATAGTACATCCAATTGATGAAATATTGTATTGACACAATGCTATAAAAAGGGAGTTGAATGATATAGCTGAAGAGGCAAGGAAGATACAACTTTCAGGAGATTCTCTGATTTATCAGGTTTCAATCAGAGGTTACAATTCATTGCCGAAATATGCATCTTCCACGGCATTGCTGAGGATAAGGTTTTATTCCCAGCGGTAGATGGGGAATTATCGTTTGCTCATGAGCATGCTAAAGAAGAAAGCCAATTCGACAATTTTAGATGCTTGATAGAAAGCATTCAGAGTGCTGGAGCCAATTCAAATTCTGCTGATTTTTATGCAAAGTTGTGCTCACATGTTGACCAAATAATGGGCATCATACAGAAGCACTTTCATGGCAAGGAAGTTGAGATTCTTCCTCTTGCTCGTGAGCATTTCAGTCCTATAAAACAGCGAGAGCTTCTGTATGAAAGCTTGTGTGTGATGCCACTGAAATTGGTAGAACACGTCTTGCCATGGCCGATAGGATCGCTTAGTGAAGAAGAAGCGAGGTCTTTTCTTCGAAATATGAACTTAGTAGCTCCAACGTCTGATCCCGCACTGGTTACACTTTTTTCTGGCTAGGCATGCAAGGGTCGTGCTCGGGATGTTTCCAAATCAGGAAGGTTCATATGTTTATCTTCAAGTGCAATCAGTGACTGTCCGGTAAAGAAACTTAATGAAATTGAAGTATGTATCAATCAGCCATTATGTGCATGTGCTTTTCGATTGTACACACATGAAAAGGTATCATTTCTGCAAGAAGAGACATCATTTCTGTTAGGTAATGTCGAAAGCAATTTCTGCTTCATCAGTAGTGCAATAAAAGAATGAAGAATGGATGATAGTGTGTTAACGCACAAAATATATGAAGTTTCCATCATACATTGCTTTTGAGAGATGAGAAAATATCAAAGACAAGGAAGAAAGAAGAAAGAAGATTAAAAAGAACGAATACGTAAAGAAGAATGAAGGAAAGAGTAAGAATTCATGTGTTTGCATCGGTCCACGTAAGCTATGACTGGTTGTGCAGGGCTGCGCAAATGGTATAGGATGTCGCATGCACCTACGCAACATCGGACTAACAAATGTGTTGAGACCTTTACGTTGACTTACACAAACCATGATTGGTTATGCAGACCTGTGCAAAAGTTATAGGGTATTATGCGTACATGGACAATGGTGATTAAATCAAGTTGACAGAGATGGTTAAGATTTGGTGAAAGGTAGGCCCACAACATGTATATCAAGAGTCCTTACGTATGGAGGTCTTAAAAAAACGGAACATAGTGATCTCTGAAAAATGAAAGGCTCAATCTTCTTTTACAAGGAATATTATCCTACCAAGTACGGATATTAGTACATTCGAAGTGTGCAGAAAATAGAAAATTCGCCAGCAAGGTGTTCATCATCCTTCACCAAATAGACGTGTTACTAAAGACTTTACTCTTCCAACAGCGACTACCATAAACAACAGTAAATACTAAAGGAAAGCCTTCAGATGAAAAGTTAGTTCGACTGAATCAGGCATTGCTCGCCAACAAGTAAATAGATCAATTAATGCATTAACGAATTCATCGGTCAATAGAGAACCCTAGGGGCATCGTCACAACTTGCCAGAGTAAAAGACTGAGTTAAATTTGCAATTTGAAAAAAAAAAAAAAAAAAAGAGTTAAAGTGAAGCTGCCCAACTCTCATATGAATCAACTATTTGAAAGTCTTAAGAGTGTAGCAGCAGATACTACCGAAGAAAGAAAAGCAAAAAGAAGGATCGTCAAAAAGTAAAGATTTGAGTTTTCCGAAATAGAGAAAATGAGAGATTTTACAAATAACAAAGTAGAGGAAGAGTTTGGACAATTCAAGGACTAAGGGAAACATACAGTTGAAGAAGACGATATACTGCTTATGAGGAATCAATCGCTAGCTGCAGAGGCAATCAAAGTGTCACGGTTACAGTATTCAAATGAAATGAAACAAAGAAGAAAAGAATATTCTACAAAAGATGATTGACAATAGTAAAATTGTCATAAAAGAAGACATATGAAATAAAGGAGAAAGTAATGACATACGATCCCGATGGAAAATAGTCACTCAATAGAAGAATTACAACGTTTTGACCCAGGAAGAATTACAACATTTTGACCCTGGAAGAATTACAACGTTTTGACCCAAGAAGTATCATGGCGTTTTGATCCAGAAGATGCATAACACAATTATTCAGGGGGCAGACAAAGGCATACAAAATATGTTATCCTTGAAGATAAGCTACAGTTTTTATGCTTCCAAATCAAAAGGGGGAAAGATAAGCAAAGTCTCAAAATGCCAAAATCTCATAATCCCAAATGAGGTAATCATTAATTCCCCGCAATGATAATTGTCTATATCAATTTTTACAGGTCAAAGTTAGGGCGAAAACAAGCATTGATGATTGTCACCGACAATTCGAGGAGCAAAAGGATTGCGAAAGACAAAGTCATGTACTCTCCTTTATACGAATGAAAAAAAGCACAAATTTTCAATCGACTTCGAATTTAAGGAGAAATTCAAGAGATACAATTAAAGAAGAAAGAAAAGTGAATGACTTAAAGAACAAGTTACAAAAGACGGTTGATAACGGCGAGATTGTTAAGGTGTGCGACATAAGAGAAGAAATAAGAGTACAAAGGCCTGATTAGTTCGAGACTGGGGGCAAAGCTAATCTTCGAAAAAAAAGGAGATGATATGGCGTCAGTATATTTGTTAAAGGTTGTGACATCGTGATTTTGATTATGAAGATTCCCAGAGCAATGCTTCCTAATCAAAAGGGGGCAAGACAGGTGAGTAAAAGCTGTGAAATATATTTCTCACCATAGAATGTATTTATTTTGTGTATATGAATAAAATGTAGGCTTTCAAGCATATCACGTCATCGCCAAATGCAAGCGTTGAAGATTGCTGTCAAGTGTTGAAGATCGCTGCCAAGCGTTGAAGATCGCTGTCAAGCGTTGATAATAGCTGTTAAGTATTGATTATTGCTGTCAAGCATTGACGATTGTCGTCAACGCCAAAGATTTCCGTCAGAATCGCCAGGTACCGATGATTATCACCAAAATTAGCAACTATCATTATCGTCATCAATCGCCCATATAAACTCATTTTATCAAAATTGCTATTATCGCCAAGCTGATACACTATTTTAAACATGCTATGAATATTTTCAAAACATTATCAGCAGCGGCGAAATATCAATTATTGATCACCATCTTTTGGTAGTGGAATAAACTATATAGCCAACCACATATAAAGTTGACGACAGCGATGGTTGCTCATCATTTAAGGCAGCCTAGCCAAGCCTATATGGCCAACTACGCATAAGGCCTATCAAGATCTCCATTCGGGTGCAGTGAGAAACCAGTGGCCCTAAAAAGCCCGTGAAGGCCATCGTACGCATACCCATGCGGGCAGCTGATGGAGCTAGACTAAAAGCCCTAAAAGGCCAAAAGTCCTCAACGACCAGTCATGCATGAGACCAATGCCATCTGTGAGCTCTCCGACAGCGTCATGGACGAGGAGGAAAATATCCTCCCAGGAATGGGTCTAAACTCACAGATGAAGAAAACCCAGATCCCTGGTTTGATTTTGGTATTAACTCATGGGGAAGGACTAGACTAAACCTACTTATTGATGGACCGACGACCTTGGATTTGGTACCTAAGGTAGCCAGGTAAAGCCCCATGAACTCTAGAGAGTTAATGTGGCCATCCCTCTGCGTAAATCCCATTCACGGCTGTGATCGCTCCAACTACTCAAGAGCTTTAACTGTGTTGTTCCACTAGTGATTGCTCCAACTACTCAAGAGCTTAAACAGTGTTGTTTCACTAGTGATTGCTCCAACCACTCAAGAGCTTAAACTGTGTGTTGCTCCACTACTCAAGAGCCTAAACTATGTGTGTAAGTGTCAGTCCAGTAGTGTCAGTCAAGTCAAGTCCAGTCAAGTCAGGACAAGTTCAGTCCTGTCCAGTCAAAGTACATGGTCAGTCAAAGTACACTAACACCACTGTTTAAAAAGCATAAACTATGTGCAACATTCAAAATGCTACGGATACACATTTCACTCTAGATACGCTTAAATATGCAATTGCCTGATAGAAAATTTTAAATATCGAGTAAACAACATGAAAAAATGCGTTTCTTTTGAATCAGGTTCAAATTACAGAGACAGCAAATGCCTTCTTGATATAGAAAAATATTATCATATAAGATTCTCAAAAGGGGCAGAGAATAAACTAGTGAAGAATTATCATTCTCTCCAGGACAATATAAAGTTTCGGATATATTCTTTGGATTTGTTGAAGGAGTAGTAAAGATTATCCATCCTTCAAGGGTATCGGTAGGCTTTACTTTGAAAATATTATCTTATGAAGAAATCTTTATGCGACATTGACCGGGAAAGGGGGCAAGATTTATGTCTTCAAAGTAATCTATGCATTGGTCTTTCTAATAATCTCTTATACGCGGTGAAGGAATTCATATGCTGAGTATCATGAATAATAATATCGCAAGACTCTAAGTACCGGATCTAATGGAGACAAAGAACAAACAAAATCATCATCAGTAACTTTTATGGCCTTTGGAAAATTATTAAATGGAAATTGAAAGAAGTTTTATTTATTTTTCAGAATCAACAAAGATCTAAGGAAAAGTCTATGTTAAGGAGCAAAGCTAGAAATGACTCAGCAAAAAGACTCAGCGATTGAACCTTTGGAGCTGGAAATGACATCTCTAAAAATGCGATATAATGAGTAAATAATACAATGCGAAGCACGATGACAGAACGAATATCACAATCAACCCAAAGAAGAGAAGTTTTCAATATATATTTCAGAATTATCAATGCTTCATGAAGCTAAATTGGAAAATTATAATGTCTTGAGATACTAATTCCGATTAATTTGGCAGGAAAGATCATCATTTGAAAGGTCGGATTATGCAAATCATGAATAAAGGAAACAATTAAAAAGGGTTGTTACGGCAAGAGCAGCATTAAAGAACAAATCTTTAGACACAGAATTGAAGGAAAAAGTTGCTAGAGTTGATCAAAGAGACCATTGCACCAGCAACGGTGTTGAAAGATAGTTTTCTGATAAAGTTACTTAAAAATGAAGTCGCCATAACTATTACAGTGGCAAGTTTCGATGAAAAGAGAATACTATCTTCTTTAGTAGAACATCTGCTCGACGTTGTTGGCTGGAGGCATTCAAGTCTTCCGATCAAGCGTGATCATCGAGCGCGATTATTCAAATCGTTCGTCCGAGCGCGATCATTTAAATCTTTGGTTCGAGCACGGTCATTCAAATCTTCCGTTCAAGTGCGATCATTCAAGTCTTCCGTTTGAATGTGAGCATTCCAGTCTTCTGATCGAACACGATCATTCAATCTTCTGGTAAAAAATAATCATCCAGTCTTCCATGCAAGCATGATCATCCAGTCATCCTTCAATTGCAGTTCATTCAAGTTCTTTGGGCGGAGGAAGATCGATCCTCCATTTAATTTCAGGAATCAATCAAAGAAGGATCGAGGGGGCATCTATTGAGGCATAAAAAATATCTCATTGTAGTGGTCAGAGAATTTCATGATACAGATCTTTTCCAGGGTTGCCAATCTGTATTTTGGTAAAATCCATGTTCGGGGTATTTTAGGTATTTTGGTAAAAATCCATGTGCGGGAGTATTTTAGGTATTTTGGTAAAAAACCATGTCCGGGGGTATTTTAGGTATTTTAGTAAAAAAATCCATGTCCGGGGGTATTTTAGGTATTTTGGTAAAAATCCATGTCCGGGGGTATTTTAGGTATTTTGGTAAAAAAATCCATGTCCGGGGGTATTTTAGGTATTTTGGTAAAAATCCATGTCCGGGGGTATTTTTGGTATTTTGGTAAAAATCCATGTCTAGGGGTAGTTTAGGTATTTCAGTAAAAGGCATTAAAAAGGGTGTTTTGGTAATAAAGGGTGTACAGGTGTCCTTTTAATAGAGAGAGGTACACCACCATTTAAGGGAGAAGCTTGGTGGACACCATTGTTTAAGAGAAGTATATGTACATATGTGAAGGGAAAAGTGGTGGTGATCACCACTTTGTAAGAGAGTGGGGCCTATAAATACCCCTCCCCTGCTTCACTTGATGGGATGGATCAGTTGGGAGATCAGTTGGTGGGCCAGGAGACAAGAGAGAGAGAGAAGTAGGGAGAAAGAAGTGGGAGAGCTTTGTGCGCTGGAGGGATTGTGCGCCGCACAAAGCAACTTCAAAGCCTCTCCGCACAAAGCAACTTCAAAGCCTCTCCGCACAAAGCAGCTTCAAAACCTCTCCGTAAAAAGCAGCTTCAAAGCCTCTCCGCACAAAAGCAGCTCAGCATCTTCAAAGGTTTCTGTAACATCCCGGATTTTTGTCAACCTGGGATTAGACGTCCTTAGGCGATGAGTCGATCCTAACACCTTATTAACTTGTCAGAACTAAATCCCACAGTCTAAAATCGCTTCTGAACCCATTTCCATCACAAATCTCACCCTTCACTACCTTATTCTTTCAATTCTTCTAAGCACTTTCATCCTAGACACTATCCTAAACTAGCTAAGTAGTATAACTTGGATCACTTTATATACAAACTACAAAGGCCCAGGTACCACCTCAGACAGAAATCATACAGGACTAAATCCTTTAGAAATTAGGCAAGAATTAGCTAGTGTTAAACTAGAGTACCTGTGAAATTAGCACCAATCGCTTTAAATATGATCTGCAAGACCCAAAACTTGTAGAATCATCGATGCTACAGTACCCTATAATCTAGGATCAATCTCATTACCCAGCTGCCCTCGGGAGCATCTCGAAACTCCGTATCGGATCTGGACCGCACGTCGGAAGTCCAATTAACACGAAGTTAAGGAACTAGAACTGCCTCGCTGGGCTTGACAACCATCTCAAAAATCAGGTCCAGCCGATGTCCCACGGCCATTCGTTTGGATCTGGAGCGAGGGAGTGTGAAAAACACTATTCCCTTTACAAAATAAATATCTGGAATAGTGATCTGGCACCATTCGCTTGCGCATCAGTATTAAGCAACCAGACCGTCAGAATCAGACCAAATTACACCCTCGGATCAGGAAAAATTTCAGGAACATTTACATGTACTTGGAATTTCGGATCGTGGCCCACTGACCGTTGAACTGAAAGTGGTCCGCCACGTGCGATCTGGGAATCCGATCGAGTCGAAAACGTAATCCCACATAGATCCATGTGTGGTGAGCTTAAGTCTGACGTTTGACTCAAGGAGGGCCACCAGAACCTCTCTTTTGAGCTGGAAAAGTGACGAAATACCTATATTAGCAGTAACCCTTGAACAGGAGTCTATTTCGGTGAGTTTTGAGACTATATAAGGACCTTAAACCCTCTCTCATGGCAGCCATACGAATTTGGGATTTGAGAGAAGGAAAGAGAGAGAAAGTGAGGGAGAAGTGGGAGGATCTCCCTACTATCGTTCCCTGCCACCACACGGGCTGCACCATCCCTTCCTTGACGCTTTTCCCGGCGTTTCCGGCGTCGTTTCTAGGTAAGAAACCCTAACCCTAATCTGTTTTGGGGTTTAGATTGTTGTAGGTTGTGAAATAGCTAACCTATTTCGTTCTATAGGTTGCCAAACTGCCGAATACGAAAGCTTAGCAAACCTATCGATTCCGTTGCGATTCTATGACAAAAGGTGCGGACTTTAGGTGTATAGGTTATGGTTTTCAACGCTTTCAATGTCAGATAATGATAGATTCATGATCTGCATGTAATTGCACATGTACAAAGTGTTGTCTGTTTTTCGTTTCGATTAAAGATGAAAAATATGGAATTCTACATACTCTAGGTATTTGTAGAAAGTACGGTATACGTATATTTTTTGGAAATGTGTTTGACATGTTTATTTGTTGTATGGATATACGATATATGGATAAAATACTTATTTGGTGAAAGGATTCGCCTAAATACATGTTTTACTTATATACACTATGTATGTTGAAATTGCGTATTCTAGAAAATACTGTATACGTATAAATTTTGGAGATGTATTTATCATGATTATTTGCTGTAGTAATATATTATACAGGGATAAAATACTCGCTTGGCTAAAGGATAGCCCTAATTCATGTTTTGCTAACGTGCACCATGTATGTTGTAATAGTGTATTCTAAGTGTTTGTGAAAATGGCTGAATGAGTATAGAATTCTCATTCGTGCTCGCCATGACTAATTGTCATGGATTCACGATTGTTGTATTGGCGATACCCCTTTGACAAAAGGATTTGCCCTAAATCACGCCACGGCCAATATACACTATATATGCTAAAATGTGTGGCCCAAGTGTTGGTGGAAATGACTGAATGAATATGGAACTTGGATTCCTACTTGCCATTACTATCCGTCGTGGGTATACGCGTGTTATGATTGGGGCAACTCCCTAGTGAAAGGATTTGGCCTAATGCCTATGTGATCGACATATGTCATGTATGTTGATGTATGTTTGTTTAAGTGTTTCTTGAAATGTTTGAATGAGTAGTAGTTAGCAAATTGTAATGTATAAGGGTGTTGAGATATGATTCTCAACCTCTTTTAACTATGTGTATGATCTCCTTGGATAGTTGTGTGATTAGGAATTGAACATGTACAAACTCATGCTTGTGTTGTGCTTCATAACATGCTCAACTGCTTTATGATTTTAACTATGTAATGCATATGTTTAAATTTATATTTACGTTGTATGATCCGCCATGGGTGATGGGGGAGCGGAGCAACGAGTGCGTGCAACAGCCCTGGCAGCCCTAGACAGATAATACCAGACCTTGATTGTATGAGTTGAATCTTGATCCACTACCGCTTTTTCTATCTGCAATTGATTGTGTTTGGGGCTATGATTATAGTCCAGACAATCGGTACCAGAATTGGATGCATGACTGAGTTTCATTTGCCATGTGAGATGTGTTCGACGAACCGAGTCGTACTTCGGTTGACGATAGTGGTTGGCCACGCGAAGTGCTTATGCACTTCATGTCATTCAACTTGTTGTGCGCTCGAGCTAGCCGAGCTCGTCAAGTAACCCGATCTGTCTTATGTATGTTCACCATGTTTGGACGCTACTGCTTGAACCTAGGGTACCAAACTTACCAGTGAAATCCCGTTAACCATGGTACCTCGATCCGCTAAGACTCATGAGCCGGACATGGTGGTATGGGACACTGTGGCCGAGCTGTCGGCTTATGCTGGGGCCACGTGCCTCCCCGTAGTGACCATTGAGCAACCTAAACTCGTGAGCCGAATACGGTGGTATGGGACACTGTATTCGAGCTGTCGATACTTACGGCGAGAGCCGAGTATGGTGAGACCTGTACTCGTGCTGACGGGCGACGAGTCCTCTGTAGTATCTTCGAGTATACTCCAAGGTTTGTGATTGGCGACGAGTCTTTCACAACAACTAGAGTATGAGTTGAGCCGAGTACGGTGAGATCTGTATTCGAGCTGACGGCCAACGATTGAGCCGAGTACGGTGAGACCTGTACTCGAGTTGACGGTCAGCAATTGAGCCGCATACGGTGAGATCTGTATCCGTGCTGACGGGTGACGAGCCCTTTGTGATGCCTTCGCTATGCCTCTCAAACCATAATATCGTATGAGATTAACTAGGATTGACGACCCTAGAATGGATCATGTTTGGGAATGATACAAGGGAGGTACCTTAGTTTCCCAATACTACTGTTTGAAATGGACTAATAATAACTCGGTAATCATGCTCATCATCGCACCGCATGTGCCTTGTAGATGTGGAGCACTGAGGGAGGTATGCATTTGCGAACGTAAGATGATGTCGCATGAGGGTGGTTTGGCAAGGGCATACAACATCATGTCATTTCATACTTGCATTAAATAAGAGTAGTTAGAATTGTTTGATTGTATTGCTTTATCATTACTGCTTGACTGAATTGATAACATGTTAACCTATGCTTTATTATTCCACTGAGTTGATCACTCACTCCCACGTTACGGGACAGTGTTTGCAACACCAACCAGATTTGTTGAGTTTCAGGTGATGGCGATGCTTGTGAAGCAGAGCCGAACTACTACTATGATGTTGAGGAGGAGTTCTCCTACACGTAATCTCTGACAGGTCTATGAAGACCTAGTATTGTATTGACGAGGCTACGGTACTTGGGATAGGAGACATTACACTTCCTCACATTTGGTATATTTTAGAACTGTACTTGTAATTATTTAACCTGGTAATGTTATCACACTCTGGAGACTCATTATAGTTTATATATTTTATCTATCTATCACAGTCTTCCGCTTGCAAATTTAACTGTCTCTGGAGTACGATATGCTGTTTTGGCTTAATCTCACTCATGTTCAATGCACGAATACAGTCAACATTCAATCATCATTCATTTTGTTGCATAAGTGATGTTCTGGAACTCGGGAGTTGAGTTTATGCTCGACCCCCGATTTTCAAGGCGTTACAGTTTTGCACAACGTAAACAGAGGAAGAACTCCATTTCTCCTTCCACTGTGCTGCTAATGAGGTCCATTATAGCTGTCTTTTGAGAGATCCATACCGTCCACCGTCTTCCTCTCAGAATTGTGACCATGACTGTCCTATTTTGATCATCCGATGACGTGGCCCACTGAGATAATAAGGCTGCAACAACAGCTGAACGGTCCTCTTGCGATCAATATAACGATCATGTGAATGTGCATGGTCGTCAAATATCAACATGGTTTCGAATGGTTTTTCTCCCTCTACCTGATGGACAGTTCAGATCCATCTTCCGCGTCATGATGGTGGCCCACAACGAGTGAACAAAGCCTCTATTTCGCAACAGAGTCAACGTATGTCGACTTTGTGAAACGTGATGACCCGTTTATTGAAGTTAAGTGGAAAATCTACTCCTATAACAGCCCGGATTTTTCCCAACCTGGAATTAGACGTCCTTAGGTGATGGGTCAATCCTAACACCGGTTTCACTTCTCAAACACTCAATTAAAGCCTCAAATCCCTTTTCAAACCATTTTCTTCACAAATCCCACCCTTCACCACCTTGATCTTTCAATTTTTCTAAGTACTTTCACCCTAGACACTATCTTAAACTAGTTAAGTAGTATAACTTGGATCACTTTATATACAAACTACAAAGGTCCAGGTACCACCTTAGACAGAAATTACTCAGGACTAAATCCTTTAGAAATTAGGCGAGAATTAGCTATTGCTAAACTAGAGTACCTGTGAAATTAGCACCAATCACTTTAAATACGATCTGCAAGACCCAAAACTTCTAGAATCATTGACGCTGGGTTACCCTAAAATCTTGGATCAAACTCATTACCTGACTGCTCTTGGGAGCACGTTGAAATTTCGTATCAGATCTAGACCGCACATCGGGAGTCCGAATACTACGAAGTTAAGGAATTAGGACCGCCTTGTTGGGCTTGACAACCATCTCGGAAATCAAACCCAAACAGTGTCCCACGGCTGTTCGCTTGAGTTCGGAGCGAGAGATTGTGAAAACACTTGTTTTCTTTACAAAATAAATATCTTGAATAGTAATCTGGCACGTGTTGCTTGCGGATCAGTTTTAAGCAACCAGACCGTCAGAATCAGACCAAATTACACCCTCAGATCAGGAGAAATTTCATACACATTTACATATACTCGGAATCTCTGATCGAGATCCGGTGACCGTTGAACTGAAACTGGTCTGCCACGTGTGATTTGGAATCCCGACCAAAACGAAAACTTAACTCCACCTAGATCCGGTGTCGGTGAGCTTAAGTCCGACCTTTGGCTCAAGGAGGCTAGCCAGAAGTCCTCCGTTGAGCTTGGAAAGGTCCGCTTTGGTTATAACCTAAGTATACCTTGACTTGAAGTCTAATTTGGAGACTTTTTAGGATATATAAGGACCTTTGAACCCTCTCTCTCATAGCCATACGAATTTGAGATTTGAGAGAGAGAAAAGAGAGAGAAAGTGTGGGAGTTGTGGGAGGATCTCCCTGTCATGCCTCCCTGCCATTATGCAAGCACAACCACTCCGTTCTAATCGCTTTCCCGGCGATTCCAGTGTCGTTTCTAGGTAAGAAACCCTAACCCTAAACTGATTTGGGGATTTGATAGTTGTAGGTTATGAAATAGCTAACCTATGTTGTTCTACAGGTTGCCAAACCGCCGTATATGAAAGTTTAGCAAACCTATCGACTTCGTTATAATTCTATGACAAAAGGTGAGGACTTTAGGTGTATAGTTTATGGTTTTCAACGCTTTCAATGTCAGATAATGATAGATTCATGATCTGCATGCAATTGCACATATACAAAGTACTGTCTGTTTTCCGTTTCGATTAAAGATGAAAAATATGGAATTCTACATACTCTATGTATTTGAAGAAAGTACCGTAACGTACAAATTTTGGAAATGTGTTTGGCGAATATTATATGTGGATAAATTACTTGTTTAGTGAAAGGAATCGCCCTAATACATGTTTTGCTTATATACACTATGTATATTGAAATTGTGTATTCTAGAAAGTACCGTATACGTATAAATTTTAGAGATGTATTTGCCATGATTATTTGCTGTATGAATATATTATACGTGGATAAAATACTTGCTTGGCGAAAGGATAGCCCTAATACATGTTTTACTAACATACACCAAGTATGTTAAAATAGTGTATTCTAAGTGTTTGTGAAAATGACCGAATGAGTATAGAATTCTCATTCGTACTCGCGATGACTAATTGTCATGGATTTATGATTGTTGTATTGGCGATACCCCTTTGACAAAAGCATTTGCCCTAAATCACGCCATGACCAATATACACTACTTATATTAAAATGTGTGGCCCAAGTGTTTGTGGAAATGACTGAATGAATATGGAACTTGGATTCCTGCTTGCCATGACTATCCGTCGTGGGTGTATGCGTGTTATGATTGGGGTAACTCCCTAGTGAAAGGATTTGGTTTAATACCCATGTGATCAACATATGTCATGTATGTTGATGTATGTAGTCTAAAGAGTTTGTTGAAATGTTTGAATGAGTAATAGTTGGTAAATTGTAATGTATAAGGGTGTTGAGATATGATTCTCAACTCCTTTAACTATGTGTATGATTTCCTTGGATAGCTGTGTGATTAGGAATTTAGTATGTACAAACTCATGCTTGTGTTGTGCTTCATAACATGCTCAAATGATTGTATGATTTTATCTATGTGATGCATATGTTTAAATTCATGTTTATGTTGTATGATCCGTCATGGGTGATGGGGGAGTGGTGTAACGAATGCGTGTAACAGCCCTGGCAGCCCTAAACGGATAATACCAAATCTTGATTGTATGAGTTGAATCTTGATCCACTACTGCTTTATCAATCTGCAATTGATTGTGTTTGGGGCTATGATTATAGTCCAGACAATCGGTACTAGAATTGAATTCGTGGCTGTGATTCATTTGCCACGTGAGATGTGTTCGACGAACTCAAGTCGTACTTCGATTGGCGATAGTAGTTGGCCACGCGAAGTGCTTATGCACTTCATGTCGTTCAACTTGTTGTGTGCACGAGCTAGCCGAGCTCGTCAAGTAACCCGATCTGTACGATGTATGTTCACCATGTTTGGATGCTACTGCTTGAACCTAGGATACCAAACTTAGCAGTGAAATCCCTTTTAACAATGATACCTCGATCCGCTAAGACTCATGAGCCGGGCATGGTGGTATGGGACACCGTGGTCGAGCTGTCGGCCTACGCTGGGGCCACGTGCCTCCCCGTAGTGACCAGTGAGCAACTAGACTCGTGAGCCGATTATGGTGGTATAGGACACTATATTCGTGCTGTCGGCCTACATTGATAAGGTAATGGGGGAGTGGTGCAACGAATGCGAGCAACAGCCTTGGCAGCCCTTTGTAGTGACCTCGAGTATACTCTGAATTGCTGTGAGGCGACGAGTTTTACCGCAGTGTATAGAGTATGAAACTAGGCCTGTTTCTGTATAGTGATGAATCGTTAAAGATGTGATGGGGGAGTGGTGTAACCTTTGTACGTAACAGCCCTGACAGCCTTTGCAGTGACCTAGAAAATACACCGTCATATGAGATTAACTAGGACTGACGACCCTAGAATGGATCATGTTTGGGAATGATACAAGGGAGGTACCTTAGTTTCTCAATCCTGCTGTTTGAAATGGACTAATAATAACTCGGTAATCATGCTCATCTTGCATTGCATGTGCCTGGAAGATGTGGAGCACTGAGGGATGAAAGCATGCCGCGAACGTGAGATGGTGTCACACGAGGGAGGGTGTGGTGAGGGCATACATCATGACTGCATCCATACTTACATTAATAAGAGTAGTTAGGAGTGTTTGATTGTACTGCTTTATCATTACTACTTGACTGAATCGATAACATGTTAACCTATGCTTTATTGTTCCACTGAGTTGATCACTCACTCCCACGTTACGGGACGGTGTTGTACACACCAACCAGATTTGTTGAGTTTCAGGTGATGGCGATGCTTATGAAGCAAAGCCGGACTATTGTGATGTGGAGGAGGAGTTCTCCTACATGTAGTTCTCTGTCAGATTTATGAAGACCTGGTATTGTATTGACAGGACTATGGTACTTGGGATAGAAGTCATTACACTTACACATTTGGTATATTTTGGAACTATACTCGTAATTATTTAACCCGGTAATGTCATCACACTCTGGAGACTCACTATTGTTTATATATGTTATTTATCTATCACAGTCTTCCGCTTGCAATTTAACTGTCTCTGGAGTATAATATGCTGTTTTGGCTTAATCTCACTCATGTTCAATGCACTAATACAGGCAACATTCAATCATCATTCATTTTGTTGCATAAGTGATGCGTTGGAACTCGGGAGTTGAGTTTATGCTCGACCCCTGATTTTTAGGGTGTTACAGTTGGTATCAAAGTATGATTTGGATTAAACCGGACCTGGGTTATGGTCACACGACGCACACTGACGCATTCTGACTTAGGAGGAAGCGACGGGATGTAGAAACAGACTTAGGTTCTCCTATTTCGCCAAATAGCACATTTAGATGAGATCAACCATAGAGATTAGACCCGTAGGCCTCAATGATTGCATGAAATGATCCCTGAACACTTCTAGACCGTCAAACAACGTGTCTAGATCACAATCCACCTCATCCCAACCGTTAAAAATCGGTAGAATACGGGATAAACGTGATGAGAATATCTACTCCGAATCCTCGGAGCTTCTCTAGACTCCTCACAGAGACTTCTCGAATCCATGAGGAAAGAAAGCAGAAAGTAGAAATAAATTCTAATAAATTTGAAATTGATTAATGAATGACTAAAAACAAGTTCACAACCCTTTAAATAGGGATACTAATTAATGGGAAAGAAATCAAAATCGAACTACAACTAAAACTCCTAGAATTCGCGACTTGCTATAAGGTCGTGATGTCTACTAGTGCGCAAGGCTTTCAGCTAAAAATAGTAAGTGTCCTATTTAGCTTTGCCAAACCGTTCTCCTAATTATTCTAAGCTCTTTTCACAATGGGCGTAACTCCTAAAGCTCAACAGAGGAAGGTTAATCAAACTAAAACTACTATTTATAGTAGAACAAAATTAAAACAGGGAAACGACCGTCAATCGGGAAGTTTTTTTGCAATTCTGAGCTGCGCAACCCGGCATAGCCAAATTGGTTGGCTTCATTAGCTCGTTCTACCCCAAATTCATATATTTTACGTCAGATAACTCATTCCGGATTACAAGATACGTCCGATTATCCCGAAACTACCCAAAATGGAGCGAATCGGGGTCAGGGGGCCAAACGGAGCACTTCCAGAGGGACCCAGGGTGGGACCTAGTGTTTTTTGGGGCCTAGGGGACTGGAGGAACACGTCCATTGGGCCCCCCTTTGAAAACTAGGAAGTTTGTCGGCGAGGCCCTCGCCAGGTCAGCGAGGCCTCACCTATTTCTTTGCTGGGCCGGGCCCGTGGCTCGGGCCGATCCTCTTTGGGGGTTGTAGGACCCCCCTGATGTGGATCCCATTCTTTCTCCCTCTCCCGAAACCTTACCTCCTTCACAAACCTCCCCTCTAAGCTCTCTTTTCCTCCTGTTCTTGCTGTTTCTTTTCAAAATGGCCACTCTAATCGCCCCGTTTCCCATTTTCGGTCATCACCCACTCCCTTCCATCATTCACAACCATCCCTACCTCCCTACCCTCTCCAATCTCTCTCATTTGGGCCCTTACACCCACCATTTGAAGCTCAAAAATGTGTAAGCTCCCTACCCCTTCCATTTCTTCATTTCCTACATTTCTTTCCTTTCATTTGGGCTTCTACAAACATCTGTTGAGGCTCAAACTCGTGGAGGAACAAACCTCCAGCCTTACTTTCTCTCCCCTTCACTTTTCATTCACTTTCCATGGCCCTATTCGAATTGGTTACGGCCATTTTCTCGATTTCATGGGGTTTGGGTGTATCCCATATTTTCCAATACCATATTTGGAGTGTATGCAGTTAAACGTAAATCCCGAAATTTTCTTTCAAATTACACTTAGAAATTCTCCATCGTGGGATATGGAAATCCCATCTCACACTTTCCAACCCAAGGCTCATTTTTTAAAGCCTATAAAATTTATTTTTATCCCACCCACCCTCCTACCAACCATGTCACTCCCAATCCCGAGGTAGGATTCGTAATGCAGTCCCATTTAGTATGGCTTAAGACCACTGGCCCAATAGTGTTGAAGTGATAAAGTCCCTTGATATACATTAACCCACCACACTCTGATATCTTAAGCTTTTAGAGTAAATGGTTGTTTGACAAATAGACCCTTGGAGTTTTGGACCTAGAGCGGTACTTCGACAGACCTGACAGTATAGGAAATCTGACAAATTAAGAACGTGAACTCTAGAACCCCCTTAGTTGGTTTGAGCATATGTGAAATGCCCGAGCATAGCTACATTCATGTTCGGTCAACTCAATTTCAAACAAACAAACAAACAATTTCCTTTATTAAAAATGGTGTAAAAATCATCTAGTGTATAAGCATATACTTTGGATTACAACTAGGGGATTACGCTACTCATACGTTGCGACTAGGCACTAAAGAATGTAAAAGATTCATTATGCTAAGATAATTGAAAAAAATAAATTTCGTTTGTTGGCTTGATTTGGTTGGAGCGAGACCCCATCCCTTGTTGGATCCCCTCGGTACTCATAGACTTCTTTAATGACTCTTAGGAAGGTTGTTTTGATTAGAAACTAATCACGCAGAGGGAAAACTTATATATTCTTTGGATCTAATGTTAGGTCAAATTAATACACCTCTTAGAATTGCCTTCTTAAGGACTTGGTACAATCGGGAACACGGAGTAGAGAAACTACATATAAGCGAGGTATTCATGGTCTAAATCAAATTCTCAATCCTGGTAGTGACCAATGAACTCTATGCTCTAATCAAGCAGAAGGTCGGGATCAACTAGGATTAAGAACTGATACGACAATTTTCTGTCCTAGCTAGGCAGAAGGTCCATGTATCCAGCTCAGACCCACTATGCAACTTTCTTCTGTGTTGGCGGAACCACTTACTACCAAAAGTTTATAACTTCGTCCTTGAGAAGTGTAAGAATATATAGCCAATAGAGATTTTTTCCTTTAGGCCTAAGGAATTTTCCAAGTGAGCAACAGACAGTTAGGAATTAGGTCCCAAATCACATGCCATGTTGGCATACATATTGTGCATATGAACGTAGAAAGATAGCCTGCCTGTTAGGCTTGACATGAGTAAATAAGGTAGGTCGGGACCGTGATGATAGTCCTCCTTTGGTAGACTTAGGCATCTGCCCTCAAACTCACACCTGCCCCTGAAATCAACCACATTACCCATCATTTTTAGCTCCTTTCGATAACCATAGGTACCAATGCCATAATACACATCATCGATGAAAAGAAGACCAATGTAGTGGGAGACCGCATCCCATTTCATGTCAAGGGTAGGTCCTAAATTACACCTTGTTCCGATATACGGAGCAGGACATAAATCTTGAGCCTTGAGGGTGAAAATAATTTTTAAGGGGGGTAGAACATTATGAGCCCAATCTAGTTAGGTCACCTACTACACCTCTTTGATCTGGGTGGTGCAGCGGAAGCACGGTGGACCCTACCCCACTGGCCTAGGATCGAAACTATGCTCGTTGAATACGAACATTATAGAAGCCTTAGCAAGTTCTACTATGAGAAACCGTTTTAAGATGATCTAGTAAGATTTGATTCATCATTTCCTGGGACAGATAATAACAAGGATTTTCTTAAACTAAGACTTAAAGGGCAACCTTAGAATAAACAATTTGAGCCTTTCAATTGTAACGCCCTGAAAATCGGGGGTCGAGCATAAACTCAACTCCCGAGTTCCAGAACATCACTTATGCAACAAAATGAATGATGATTGAATGTTGACTATATTCATGCATTGAACATGAGTGAGATTAAGCCAAAACAGCATATCATACTCCAGAGACAATTAAATTTGCAAGTGGAAGACTGTGATTGTAACGCCCTGAAAATCGGGGGTCAAGCATAATCTCAACTCCTGAGTTCCAGAACATCACTTATGCAACAAAATGAATGATGATTGAATGTTGACTGTATTCGTGCATTGAACATGAGTGAGATTAAGCCAAAACAGCATATCATACTCCAGAGACAGTTAAATTTGCAAGCGGAAGACTGTGATAGATAGATAAAATATATATACTATGATGAGTCTCCAGAGTGTGATAACATTACTAGGTTAAATAAATACAAGTGCAGTTCTAAAATGTACCAAATGTGAGGAAGTGTAATGCCTCCTATCCCATGTACCATAGCCCCGTCAATACAATATCAGGTCTTCATTGACCTGCCAGAGAGATATAGATAGGAGAACTCCTCCTATCATCACAGAAGTAGTCCGGCTCTGCTTCACAAGCATCGCCACCACCTGAAACTCAACAAATCTGGTTGGTGTGTACAACACCGTCCCATAACGTGGGAGTGAGTGATCAACTTAGTGGAACAGTAAAGCATAAGTTAACATGTTATCAAATCAATCAAGCAGTAATGATAAAGCAGTACAAATCAAGCATTTCTAACTACTCTTGTTAAGTGCAAAAATGATATGACATGATGTTGTATGCCCTTGCCAAACCACCCTCAAGCGACATCATCTTACGTTCGCGAATGCTTACTCCCTCAGTGCGCCACGTCTACAAAGCACATGCGGTGCGATGATGCTCATGATTACCAAGTTTTTATTAATCCATTTCAATCAGCAGTATTGGGAAACTAAGGTACCTCCCTTGTATCATTCCCAACATGATCCATTCTAGGGTCGTCAATCCTAGTTATTCTCATACGATATTATAGTTTGAGAAGCGTAGTGAAGGCATCGCAAAGGGCTCGTCACCCGTCAGCGCGGATACAGATCTCACCGTATGCGGCTCAATTGCTGGCCGTCAGCTCGAGTGCAGGTCTCACCGTACTCGGCTCAATCACTAGCCGTCAGCTCGAGTACAGGTCTCACCGTACTCGGCTCAACTCACACTCTAGTCGCTGTGAAAGACTCATCGCCAATCACAGATACTTGGAGTACCCTCAATGATACTATGGAGGACTCGTCGCCCGTCAGCACGAGCACAGATCTCACCGTACTCCGCTCTCGCCGAAGTATCGACAGCTCGAATACAGTGTCTCATACCACCGTATTCGGCTCACGAGTTAGTTGCGCAATGGTCACTACGGGGAGGCACATGCCCCAGCGTAGGCCGACAGCTCGACCATGGTGTCCCATACCACCAAGCCCGGCTCATGCGACTTAGCGGATCTAGGTACCATGGTTAAATGGGGATCGCCACTGGTAAGTTTGGTACCCTAGGTTCAAGCAGTAGCGACCAAACAGGGTGAACACACAATTACACTTCGGTTTAGTTGGCGAGCCTGACTAGCTCGAGCGCACCACAAGTTGAGCGATATGGAGCGCAAAAGCACTCCGTGTGGCCAACCACTATCGCCAACCGAAGTACGACTCGGGTTCGCCAGTCACGTCCTTTGTGGTGACACAAATCTCAGCCACAATCGCAAGTCTGGTATCGAATGTTTGGACTATATACATAGTCCCAAACTCAAACAGTTTTCATCGATAGCATGTGAAGTAAAGCATGATAAACAAGCAATACAAGCATGTTAGTAGGCATGTTATAAAGCATGAAGTAAAACATGAAGTAAAGCATGTTATAAAGCATGTTGTGAAGCATGTAGAAAGGCACTATCCACATAGGGATACAATTACATACACATTACAGGTAAGTGGTTCTAATGAACCACCGCATGGAATGGACCCCACATGTCTTTAAGGGAGTCGAAAATCCCATATCAGCGCCTATCTACGGCACTAATACCTAGACAATTACTCATACAAGCATTTACACAACCACTTAAAATACACTATTCCAACATACATGACGTATGTTAGCGAATTTCGTGGTAGGGCTGTCCTTTCGCCACGTGAGCATTTTACCCATGTATATCATAATCATACAGCAAATAATCATTACAATTGTATTCCCAAAATCCGCACGTATGCGGTATTTCTAGAATACACAATTTCAACATACATGACATTTACACATGAACATGTATTTTTGCGATTCCTTTCGCCGAACTAGCATTTTATCCACATATGATATAATCAAACATTAAATAAACATGTCAAACATTTTCCCAACAAAAATATGTATACGGTATTTCTACGTATATTTAGAGTATGTGAAATTCCATATTCTACATCGCTAATCGAAACAGGAAACGAAAAGCACTTTGTACATGTGCATTTACACGCAGATCATGAATCTATCATTATCTGACATTGAAAGCGTTGAAAAACGTAACTTATACACTTAAAGTCCTCACCTCAGCCCTTGGAATTCCAACAAATCAGCAAGGGTATTGGAGCTTCCGTATACAAGAGTTTCCTAGCCTAAAGAGCAGAACTGATTAGCTTTTGCATAACCTACTACTATCCAACCTCAAATCAGACCTAGGGTTAGGGTTTCTTACCTTCAAATGGGATGGACACCGCCGGGAAAACACTTGGATTAAGGCGGTGTAGGCCATATGATGAGTGGAAGCAGCAGGAGGAAGATCGGCTACGAACTTCAAGCCCTTCTCTCTCTTTTCTCTCTCACTCTCTAAGGGTTTGCTCCCAAATTCGTATGGCTGTGAGAGGGGCTGTTCTAAGCCCCTTTTATAGCCAAAATCATGTCCAAAATAGACTCAGGTTCAAGGGTGGCTGCATACATAGGCAATTCGCCACTTTCCAAGCTCAAAAGGGGTGTTCTGGTGGCCCTCCTTGAGCCAAACGTCAGACTTAAGCTCACCATCTATGGATCTACATGGGATTACGTTCTCGACTCGATCGGATTCCCAGATCGTACGTGGCGGACCACTTTCAGTTCAACGGTCAGTGAGCCACGATCAGAAATTCTAAGTACATGTAAATGTTCCTGAAATTTTTCTTAATCCGAGGGTGTAATTTGGTCTGATTCTGACGGTCAGGTTGCTTAATACTGACACGCAACCGAATGATGCCAGATCAACCGAATGATGCCAAATCACTATTCCTGATATTTTCATTTGGATGGGAATAGTGTTTTTCACACTCCCTCGTTCCGGATCGAAACGAATGGCCGTGGGACATCGGCTGGACCTGATTTTTGAGATGATTGTCAAGCCCAGTGGGGCGGTCCTGGTTCCTTAGCTTCGTGTTAATCGGACTCCCGATGTGCGATCTAGACCCAATACGAAGTTTCGTTTCATTCCCGAGAGCAGCCGGGAAATGAGTTTGGTTCTAAACTTTAGGGCAACCTAGAGTCACTGATTTTGCAAGTTTTGGGTCTTGCAGATCGTATTTAAAGCGATCCCAACAGATTTCATGGCTAATCGAGTTTTGCACTTAGTTAACTTTGTTACATTTCTAAAGGATTTAATCCTAATTGTTTTCTGGTTGAGATGGTACTTAGGCCATTGTAGTTTGTATATAAAAAAATCCAAGTCTTACTACTTAGCTAGTTTAAGATAGTGTCTAGGGCGAAAGTGCTTTGAAAAATTGAAAGCACAAGATAGTGAAGGGTGGGATTTGTGAAGAAAATGGTTTAAGACGGGATTTGAGGCTTTAATTGAGCGTTTGGGAAGTTAAACCTGTGTTAGGATTGACTCATCGCCTAAGGACGTCTAATTCCAAGTTGGCGAAAATCCGGGATGTTACAGTGATAGATAGATAAAATATATAAACTATGAAGAGTCTCCAGAGTGTGATAACATTATCAGGTTAAATAATTACAAGTACAGTTTTAAAATATACCAAATGTGAGAAAGTGTAATGTCTCTTATCCCAAGTACCATAGCCCCATCAATACAATATCAGGTCTTCATTGACCTGCCAGAGAGATACAGATAGGAGAACTCCTCCTATCATCATAGAAGTAGTCCGGCTCTGCTTCACAAGCATCGCCATCACCTGAAACTCAACAAATCTGGTTGGTGTGTACAACACCGTCCCGTAACGTGGGAGTGAGTGATCAACTCAGTGGAACAATAAAGCATAGATTAACATGTTATCAATTCACTCAAGCAGTAATGATAAAGCAGTACAAATCAAACAATTCTAACTACTCTTATTAAGTGCGAGAATGAAATGACATGATGCTGTATGCCCTTACCAAACCACCCTCATGCGACATCATCTTACGTTCGCGAATGCTTAACTCCCTCAGTGCGCCACATCTACTAAGCACATGCGGTGTGATGATGATCATGATTACCGAGTTATTATTAGTCCATTTCAAACAGCAGTATTGGGAAACTAAGGTACCTCCCTTGTATCATTCCCAAACATGATCCATTCTAGGGTCGTCAATCCTAGCTAATCTCATACGATATTATGGTTTGAGAAGCGTAGTGAAGGCATCACAAAGGGCTCGTCACCCGTCAGCGCGGATACAGATCTCATCGTATGCGGCTCAATTGCTGGCCGTCAGCTCAAGTACAGGTCTCACCATACTCGGCTCAATCACTAGCCGTCAGCTCGAGTACAGGTCTCACCGTACTCGGCTCAACTCATACTCTAGTTGCTGTGAAAGACTCATCGCCAATCACAGACACTTGGAGTATACTCGAAGATACTACGGAGGACTCGTCGCCCGTCAGCACGAGCACAGGTCTCACGGAACTCGGCTCTCGCCGTAAGTATCGACAGCTCGAATACAGTGTCCCATACCACCGTATTCGGCTCACGAGGTTTGGTTGCACAATGGTCACTACGGGGAGGCACATGGCCCCAGCGTAGGCCTACAGCTCGACCACGGTGTCCCATACCACTATGCCCGGCTCATGCGTCTTAGCGGATCGAGGTACCATGGTTAAAAGGGGTTTTACTGGTAAGTTTGGTACCCTAAGTTCAAGCAGTAACATCCAATCAGGGTGAACATGCATAAGGCAGATCGGGTTACTTGACGAGCTCGACTAGCGCGATCGTCCGTTGAGCTGCACGACATGAAGTGCATAAACAACTTCATGTGGCCTAGCCACTGCCGATAGGTAACGCACGACTCGAGTTCGTCGAACACATCCCACGTGGCAAATGAATCTCAGCCACGAATTCAATCCCGTTACCGATTGCCTGGGCCATAATCATAGCCCCAAACACAATCAATTGCAGATAGATAAAGCAGTGATGGATCAGGATTCAAATCATACAATCAAAGTCTGGTATTATCCGTTTAGGGCTGCCAGGGCTGTTGCACGCACTCGTTGCTCCGCTCTCCCATCACCCATGACGGATCATACAACGTAATTATAAATTTAAACATATGCATTAAATAGTTAAAATCATAAAGCAGTTGAGCATGTTATGAATCACAACACAAGCATGAGTTTGTACATGTTCAATTCCTAATCATACAACTATCAAAGGAGATCATACACATAGTTAAAAGAGGTTGAGAATCATATCTCAACACCCTTATACATTACAATTTGCTAACTACTACACATTCAAACATTTCAAGAAACACTTAAACAAACATACATCAACATACATGACATATGTCGATCACATAGGCATTAGGCCAAATCCTTTCACTAGGGAGTTACCCCAATCATAACACACGTACACCCACGACGGATAGTCATGGCAAGCAGGAACCCAAGTTCCATATTCAATCGGCTATTTCCACAAACACTTGGGCCACACATTTTAGCATATATAGTGTATATTGGCCGTGGCGTGACTTAGGGCAAATCCTTTCGTAAAAGGGGCATCGCCAATACATAAATCATGAATCCATGACAATTAGTCATGGCGAGCACGAATGAGAATTCCATACTCATTCAGTCATTTTCACAAACACTTAGAATACACTATTACAACATACATGGTGCATGTTAGCAAAACATGTATTAGGGCTATCCCTTAGCCAAGCGAGTATTCTATCCATGTATAACATATTATTACAGCAAATAATCATGATAAATACATCTCCAAAATTTATACGTATACAGTATTTTCTAGAATACGCAATTTCAACATACATAGTGTATATAAGTAAAACATGTATTTAGGCGAATCCTTTCGCCAAATAAGTATTTTATCCATATATCGTGTATCCATACAACAAATAAACATGTCGAACACATTTCCAAAAAAAATACGTATACCGTACTTTCTGCAAATACTTAGAGTATGTAGAATTCCATATTTTTCATCTTTAATCGAAACGGAAAACAGACAGCACTTTGTACATGTGCAATTGCATGCAGATCATGAATCTATCATTATCTGACATTGAAAGCGTTGAAAACCATAACCTATACACCTAAAGTCTGCACCTTTTGTCATAGAATCGTAACGGAGTTGATAGGTTTGCTAAGCTTCCGTATTCGGCAGTTTGACAACCTTTAGAACGAAATAGGTTAGCTATTTCACAACCTACAACAGTCTAAACCCTAAAACAGATTAGGATTAGGGTTTCTTACCTAGAAACGGAGCTGGAATCGCCGGGAAAGCGATTATAACGGAGCAGTAGAGCTCGTGGAGCGGCAAGGAAGGACGGCAGGGAGATTCTCCCACATCTCCCACACTTTCTCTCTCTTTTCCCTCTCTCAAATCCCAAATTCGTATGGCTGCCATGAGAGAGGGTTTAAGGTCCTTATATAGTCTCAAAACTCATCGAAATAGACTCCTGTTCAAGGGTTACTGCTAATATAGGTATTTCGTCACTTTTTCAGCTCAAAAGAGAGGTTCTGGTGGCCCTCCTTGAGTCAAATGTCAGACTTAAGCTCACCACACATGGATCTATGTGGGATTACGTTTTCGACTCGATCGGATTCCCAGATCGCACGTGGCAGACCACTTTCAGTTCAACGGTCAGTGGGCCACGATCCGAAATTCCAAGTACATGTAAATGTTCCTGAAATTTTTTCTGATCCGAGGGTGTAATTTGGTCTGATTCTGATGGTCTGGTTGCTTAATACAGATGCGCAAGCGAATGGTGCCAGATCACTATTCCAGATATTTTATTTTCAAAGGGAATAGTGTTTTTCACACACCCTAGCTCCAGATCGAAACGAATGGCCGTGGGACATCGGCTGGACCTGATTTTTGAGATGATTGTCAAGCCCAGTGAGGCGGTCCTAGTTCCTTAACTTCGTATTAATCGGACTTCCGATGTGCGGTCTAGACCTAATACGAAGTTTCAAGTCATTCCCGAGAGTAGCCGAGAAAAGAGTTTGGTTCTAAACTTTAGGGTAACCTAGAGTCGCTGATTTTGCAAGTTTTGGGTCTTGCAGATCGTATTTAAAGCGATCCCAACGGATTTCATGGCTAATCGAGTTTTGCACTTAGTTAACTTTGTTAAATTTCTAAAGGATTTAATCCTAATTGTTTTCTGGTTGAGATGGTACTTAGGCCTTTGTAGTTTGTATATAAAGTGATCCAAGTTTTACTACTTAGCTAGTTTAAGTTAGTGTCTAGGGCGAAAGTGCTTTGAAAAAATTGAAAGCACAAGGTAGTGAAGGGTGGAATTTGTGAAGGAAATGGGTTCAGAAGCGATTTTAGACTGTGGGGTTCAGTTCTGATGAAATAATAAGGTGTTAGGAGCAACCCATTGCCTAAGGACATCTAATCCCAGGTTGGCAAAAATCTGGGATGCTACATCAATGATGGACATTCCTTACTTTTATAGAGTGATCGGACTACAGAGTTACTGAAATATACAGCTGCGAAGCATTCGCGGCTTGACCCAATTCTCAATCCTGGGCGACTGCCAACAGACTCACTGCTTAGCCGAGCAGAAGACCAGGATCTATCAGGATTAGGAAGGGATACGATGAGCCTTCTACCCTGGTAAGGTAGATGATCAATGTATCGGGATCAAGCCCACTACAATTGTCTCTCCGTGCTAGTCAAACAATGAAAACAACTATCTTACTCTAAATAAGTGGGAATTATCGTCAAGACTCCAGATAGGTAAAGAAATAAATTGTAGCAAACCATCAGGGTATGAGAAATGGATAAAGAAATAAGTTTTAAGGGGGGTAGACTAAAATGAACCACGCGTAGAAACTCGTAATCAATAAAACTTAGGCAAAAGAAATAATTAAATCTTTCTTTATTACCCTTAGCCAATTTCGGGGACGAAATTTTGTTTTAAGGGGGGTAGATTGTAACAGCCCGGATTTTTCCCAACGGGGAATTATACGTCCTTAGGCGATGGGTCAATCCTAACACCGGTTTAACTTCTCAAACACTTAATTAAAGCCTCAAATCCCTTTTCAAACCATTTTCTTCACAAATCCCACCCTTCACCACCTTGATCTTTCAATTTTTCTAAGTACTTTCACCCTAGACACTATCTTAAACTAGCTAAGTAGTATAACTTGGATCACTTTATATACAAACTACAAAGGTCCAGGTACCACCTTAGACAGAAATTACTCAGGACTAAATCCTTTAGAAATTAGGCGAGAATTAGCTAGTGCTAAACTAGAGTACCTATGAAATTAGCACCAATCACTTTAAATACGATCTGCAAGACCCAAAACTTATAGAATCATTGACGCTAGATTACCCTAAAATCTCGGATCAAACTCATTACCCGACTGCTCTCGGGAGCACGTTGAAACTCCATATTAGATCTAGACCGCACATCGGGAGTCCGAATACTACGAAGTTAAGGAATTAGGACCGCCTTGTTAGGCTTGACAACCATCTCGAAAATCAAACCCAAACAGTGTCCCACGGCTGTTCGCTTGAGTCCGGAGCGAGAGAGTGTGAAAACACTTGTTTTCTTTACAAAATAAATATCTTGAATAGTAATCTGGCACGTGTTCCTTGCGGATCAGTTTTAATCAACCAGACGGTCAGAATCAGACCAAATTACACCCTCGGATCAGGAGAAATTTCATATACATTTACATGTACTCGGAATCTCCGATCGAGATCCACTGACCGTTGAACTGAAACTGGTCCGCCACGCGTGATCTGGAATCCCGACCGAAACGAAAACTTAACTCCACCTAGATCCGGTGTCATTGAGCTTAAGTCCGACCTTTGGCTTAAGGAGGCCCGCCAGAAGTCCTCCGTTGAGCTGGAAAAGGTCTGCTTTGGTTATAACCTAAGTATACCTTGACTTGAAGTCTAATTTTGAGACTTTTTAGGCTATATAAGGACCTTTGAGCCCTCTCTCTCACAGCCATACGAATTTGAGATTTGAGAGAGAGAAAAGAGAGAGAAAGTGTGGGAGTTGTGGGAGGATCTCCCTGTCATGCCTCCCTGCCGTTATACAAGTACAACCACTCCGTTCTAATCGTTTTCCCGACGATTCCGGCGTCATTTCTAAGTAAGAAACCCTAACCCTAAACTGATTTGGGGTTTTGATAGTTGTAGGTTATGAAATAGCTAACCTATGTTGTTCTATAGGTTGTCAAACCGCCGTAGATGAAAGCTTAGCAAACCTATCGACTTCGTTACGATTCTATGACGAAAGGTGAGGACTTTAGGTGTATAGTTTATGGTTTTCAATGCTTTCAATGTCAGATAATGATAGATTCATGATCTGCATGCAATTGCACATGTACAAAGTGATGTCTGTTTTCTGTTTTGATTAAAGATGAAAAATATGGAATTCTACATACTCTATGTACTTGAAGAAAGTACCGTATACGTACAAATTTTGGAAATATGTTTGACATGATTATTTGTTGTATGAATATATTATATGTGGATAAATTACTTGTTTGGCGAAAGGAATCGCCCTAATACATGTTTTGCTTATATACACTGTATGTTGAAATTGTGTATTCTAGAAAGTACCGTATACGTATAAATTTTAGAGATGTATTTGCCATGATTATTTGCTGTATGAATATATTATACATGGATAAAATACTTACTTGGTGAAAGGATAGCCCTAATACATGTTTTACTAACATACACCAAGTATGTTAAAATAGTGTATTCTAAGTGTTTGTGAAAATGACCGAATGAGTATAGAATTCTCATTCGTGCTCGCCATGACTAATTGTCATGGATTTATGATTGTTGTATTGGCAATACACCTTTGACGAAAGGATTTGCCCTAAATCACGCCACGGCCAATATACACTACTTATATTAAAATGTGTGGCCCAAGTGTTTGTGGAAATGACTGAATGAATATGGAACTTGGATTCCTGCTTGCCATGACTATCCGTCATGGGTGTATGCGTGTTATGATTGGGGTAACTCCCTAGTGAAAGGATTTGGCCTAATACCTATGTGATCAACATATGTCATGTATGTTGATGTATGTAGTCTAAAGTGTTTGTTGAAATGTCTAAATGAGTAGTAGTTAGTAAATTGTAATGTATAAGGGTGTTGAGATATGATTCTCAACTCCTTTAACTATGTGTATGATTTCCTTGGATAACTACGTGATTAGGAATTTAATATGTACAAACTCATGCTTGTGTTGTGCTTCATAACATGCTCAAATGATTGTATGATTTTATCTATGTGATGCATATGTTTAAATTCATGTTTATGTTGTATGATCCGTCATGGGTGATGGGGGAGTGGTGTAATGAATGCGTGTAACAGCCCTGGCAGCCCTAAACGGATAATACCAGACCTTTATTGTATGAGTTGAATCTTAATCCACTACTGCTTTATCTATTTGCAATTGATTGTGTTTGGGGCTATGATTATAGTCCAGACAATCGGTACCAAAATTGAATTCGTGGCTGTGATTCATTTGCCACGTGAGATGTGTTCGATGAACTCAAGTCGTACTTCGGTTGGCGATAGTGGTTGGCCACGCGAAGTGCTTATGCACTTCATGTCGTTCAACTTGTTGTGCGCTCGAGCTAGCCGAGCTCGTCAAGTAACCCGATCTGTCTAATGTATGTTCACCATGTTTGGACGCTACAGCTTGAACCTAGAGTACCAAACTTATCAGTGAAATCTCTTTTAACCATGGTACCTCGATCCGCTAAGACTCATGAGCCGGGCATGGTGGTACGGAACACCGTGGTCGAGCTGTCAGCCTACGCTGGGGCCACATGCCTCCCCGTAGTGACCAGTGAGTAACTAGACTCGTGAGCTGATTATTGTGGTATAGGACACTATATTCGTGTTGTCGGCCTACATTGATAAGGTGATGGGGGAGTGGTGCAACGAATGCGAGCAACAGCCCTGGCAGCCCTTTGTAATGACCTCGAGCATACTTTGAATTGCGGTGAGGCGACGAGTTTTGCCGCAGTGTATAGAGTATGAAACTAAGCCTGTTTCTGTATAGTGATGAATCGTTAAAGAGGTGATGGGGGAGTGGTGTAACCTTTGTGCGCAACAGCCCTGACAGCCTTTGCAGTGACCTAGAAAACACACCATCGTATGAGATTAACTAGGACTGACGACCCTAGAATGGATCATGTTTGGGAATGATACAAGGGAGGTACCTTAGTTTTCCAATCCTGTTGTTTGAAATGGACTAATAATAACTTGGTAATCATGCTCATCATGCATTGCATGTGCCTGGAAGATGTGGAGCACTGAAGGATGAAAGCATGCCGCGAACGTGAGATGGTGTCGCACGAGGAGGGTGTGGTAAGGGCATACATCATGACTGCATCCATACTTACATTAATAAGAGTAGTTAGGAGTGTTTGATTGCACTGCTTTATCATTACTGCTTGACTGAATTGATAACATGTTAACCTATGCTTTATTGTTCCACTGAGTTGATCACTCACTCCCACGATACGGGACGGTGTTGTACACACCAACCAGATTTGTTGAGTTTCAGGTGATGGCGATGCTTATGAAGCAAAGCCGGACTATTGTGATGTGGAGGAGTTCTCCTACATGTAGTTCTCTGTCAGGTTTATGAAGACCTGGTATTGTATTGACGGGGCTATGGTACTTGGGATAGAAGTCATTACACTGACACATTTGGTATATTTTGGAACTATACTCGTAATTATTTAACCTAGTAATGTCATAACACTCTGGAGACTCACTATAGTTTATATATGTTATTTATCTATCACAGTCTTCCGCTTGCAATTTAACTGTCTCTGGAGTATGATATGCTGTTTTGGCTTAATCTCACTCATGTTCAATGCACTAATACAGGCAACATTTAATCATCATTCATTTTGTTGCATAAGTGATGCGTTGGAACTCGGGAGTTGAGTTTATGCTCGACCCCCGATTTTCAGGGTGTTACAACTCCGTACACTGGATTCAGGGTAAAAAAAACCATCCAGGAATGACCCTTTTTTAGTGAAATTGGTGTGGCCCACGAGGTTATCTACTCCCTCGTTCATCCTATGATTAACGGCTAAGATCTTGTAATCGCTTGCATGGAGACAAACAGTCACCTAGGTGAGGTTAATAACCCCCCTGCAGAGACGAGTGAACAGTTCTGATCATCGAGCCGGGTGATGAGTGGACACCACTACACAAAAATAGTGTACACAGAAAGCATGCTGTGACCATTTTCGAATTGGAGAAGAAAGAGTCGGTCAGCGAGAAATTCAGTGTGCGTCGAGTGCACATGTACATAATGTACATGCAACACACATGTGGTCTTCATAGTGATGTTAGTGAGAAATCTGCTCCGACCATCCGTTTTGCCGCCATTTTTAAGGGGTTGAGACCGAATTTGAAGCATATCCAGATGTTAAGCAAGCCCCAAATCGGGATTTTAGGGGATGATCTATCAGTTTAGCCATTTCCACAGGGATCCAAGAGTTGAAATTTGACGTGTATGGCTAGTTTGTGGTCCTAAGGCTATACATAAAGTTTCGAGCAAACGGATGGTGGCAACCCTGTAATCTTACATTCTGAGCGACTTTTTAGGCCCGTTTGACATGAACGGCCTGATTTATCTCAGTCCCCTAATTGCCTCTGTGCCACACTTCAGCGGACCGTTCCACATTTCAAGGAGGATTCAAGGATGGATGAATGGAAGGATGCGCACAACCCCATCTCCTTGGAGATTGGTTGATCAATTCAATATTCCTCGTAAGTTCTAGGATATGACTGAAGCAACTGTCGAAATGCTGCCGAAATTTCCATCAGACATTCTTCTCTTTCATTCATTGCGTTGCAGTAATTGTACCTTGTTTTCAGAATCAAGGGAATCCGAGGATGTAAATGAACTCAGAATAAATGTGATCAATGTTCTCTCTCATTCTTTCTTTGTTATCATTGAGTAAATCCCCAAATCGAAACACATTTGTTTTCTTGTCGAAACAGAAACAAATCAGAATTCTCGATGAAGTTAAAAGGGTACTTAGACGTATCCAAACTGAAAAAGTGTCTCAAGTCTGTAAGATCCATAGTGATCATGGATTAGAATTTGAAAATAGCGGTTTTGAGAAGTTTTGTAGTAATCAGGGAATATCACATGAATTCTCTACGCCCAAAACACAACAACAAAATATTATAGTAGAAAGAAAAAATATAGTGCTTTAAGAAATGGCAAATGTAATGTTAAATAGTATGAAGCTCCCTAAAAATCTCTGGGCTGAATTCGTAAATACTGCATGTTATATAATTAATCGTATCTGTACTAGAAAATCAAATGGTAAAACGGCTTATGAAATGTGGTTTGATAAGAAGCTTACTGTCAAATACTTTCGAGTTTTTGGAAGCAAGTGCTATATTTTATGTGACAGAGAAAATCTGGAAAAGTTTAACACCAAAAGTGATGAAGGGATATTTTTAGGGTATGCTCTAAATAGTCGAGCATATCAGATTCTTAATAAGAGGACTGGTGTAATTCGAGAATCCATTAATGTGGTTATAGACGATTACTTGAACACACCTGTCTCAAGTTCAGATAATGATGAAGTACTTCTAATTAATAAACCAGATTCTTCATCAAGTCAAAATAACTCTAAACTGAGAACTGTTAAAGATCATCCAATTAATCAGATTCTTGGAAACCCTCTCACTGGTGTGCGCACTCATAGACAACTAGAAGATATGTGTAATTACGTATGTTTTACATCTTAGATAGAACCGGCTAACGTAAAAGAAGCTCTTATTGACGAAAACTAGATAGTTGCGATGTAAGAAGAGCTTTACAATTTGTAAGAAATGATGTTTGGTACTTAGTTCCTAGACCTAAAGATAAACACATTATCAGAACTAAATGGATTTTCAAAATAAGTCTGATGAACTTGGTAATATTATTAGAAACAAGGCTAGACTGGTTATACAAGGGTATACTCAAATTGAAGGAATCAATTATGATGAGACCTTTGCCCTAGTAGCTCATCTTGAATCAATCAGACTATTTATATCCATTGCATGCCTTAGAAAGTTTAAAATATATCTAATGGATGTAAAGGGTGCCTTCTTGAATGACGATTTGCATGAAGAAGTGTATGTTGAACAACCAACGGATTTTGAAGACCCTAAGAATACTGATCATGTCTATTGCCTAAAAAAGGCTCTCTACGGTTTAAAACAAGCTCCCAGGGCATGGTATGAAAAATTGACTAAGTTTTTACTAAGTCATAACTTTATAATAGAAAATGTTGATAAGACATTATTTGTAAAGAAACATAATAATCACATTTTAATAGTGCAAATTTATGTTGATGATATTATTTATGGATCTACTTGTGCTAACATGACTATTGAGTTTGCAGATCTTATGAAATCTAAGTTCGAAATGAGCATGGTTGGTGAATTGAATTATTTCCTAGGGTTGCAAGTTAAACAACAACCTGATGGCTTCTTTATTTCTCAAACCAAATATGCTCTAAACGTAGTTAAAAAGTTCGGATTTGAGAATGGAAAAATTTTTGATACTCGTATGAGTACGACCATAAAACTCTCAAAGGACTCTACAAGTAAGAGAGTTGATCCTAAATTGTATCGCAGTATGATAGGTAGTTTGCTGTATTTAACTGCAACTCGACCTGATATTGTATTTAGCGTAGGGATTTGCGCTAGATATCAATTTGACTAAGAGTCACATTTAACTGCTGTTAAGCAGATTATGCGATATGTCACAAGTTCAGCTAATCTGGGTCTTTGGTATCCACATGATATTAGTGTTCAATTAGCTAGTTACACTGATGCTGATTGGGCTGGTAATGTTGATGATAAGAAATCAACCAGTGGTGGTTGTTTCTATGTTGGGAACTGTTTAGTTTCCTGGCAAAGTAAGAAACAGAGTTCCATATCGCTTTCAACTACTGATGTTGAATACATTGCAGCAGGAAATGCATGTACTCAGCTTGTGTGGATGAAAAGAATGTTAAGCGATTACGGAATTGCACAGGACTCTATGGTTTTATATTGTGATAATTTCAGTGCAATTAATATATCTAAAAATCCAATCTAGCATTCACGAACCAAGCACATTGACATTAGATATCACTACATTCGTGAATTAGTGGAAGAAAAAACATATTCTTTGGAATACATTCCGACCGAGACTCAACTCGTTGACATTTTCACTAAACCGCTCGATAAAAGCAGGTTTTCTAAATTGAAATTTGATCTTGGTATGTGCAATTTCAATTGATTATTCATGCATTTTTGAATCATATTGTATATGAAAGTGCACCTGCTAGTGCCCTTGTTTGTCAAGTTACGTGTGTGGTGAGTCAGACTGGCTACGGAACTCGATATGAAGATTATTTCAAGCGTCTGCCTCAACTGGATGTGTGGAAGCTTGCAATAGGTAAATCATAGCCTCACATCCCATGTCCCAAAACACCAAGTGATTAAAACCCTTAAAACAAGATAGATATCTTAGGGTTTTTAAGGTGAGAAAACTTTTTCAAAATAGGAAAATCTCTAAGTTTTTCTCATCTTGTCGATCTTACCGAAACACCCTCGATATGATCGACCTGCTCTGTCGATGTCCTCGATACCTTAACGATATTATCAATGAGAGGACCAAAAGTGTCCAGCAACTAAATATTCATCTGGACGGATTTATCGATGTATCGATATCATTAATATAAACACTAATATGTCCAGCAACTTCATAACATATCTGGACGAATTATCGATGTATCGATACACCTATCAATATCATCGATATTCAAATCTTGAGTCCATCAGAAGTGGCTCGATAAGATCGATAGACAGTTTTTCGGCGCCCCTGTTTTTTAAAGAAAATCTCAAAATCCTTCGATAGCATCGATGCTATTCCGATATGATCTGAATTCAAATATCGATAACATCGGAAGTCCATCAATGATATCGATCGTGGGCGCGCATATCTTACAGCAGATATTTCAGGTTGTTCTTAACTATGATCGGGGGGCCTTCGGTAGAATCGATATTCAAATATCGATGATATCGACACCAGGTCGATTGCATCGATCAAGGTTACAATCTGTCCAGCAGCATAAAGAAAAATCTGCTGGAATTATCGATGCCTCAACTCTGATCTCGATATCATCGACATTCAAATTCTGATGATCTTGATGGTTCCCCGATCAATCTTGAAATCCTGAAATATTTCAAAGTCAAGTCTCTCTCATTTTTTCAAATGTCGATGGATCGATCCGATCATCGATGGAATCGAAGTTCAAAATCCGATGACATCTACCATAGTTTCGATTCATCGACTAATTGTTAAGAAGTTTCAAAAGCGTATGACATCGAGTTCGAGTCATCGGGCAAACCATCGATGCTATCGACAGTATACGCTCGAGATATCGAACTCTGTCATAAATGTGACCGTTTTATATCCGTTGGAACTTTTTGCCTATATATAGAGGACTTGTCTTTTGTTGTTGTGAGAGAAAATAGAGAGAGCTTTTGAGTATTTCAATTTATATCTTATATCCAAAGCCCTTTCTCTCAAGGGAGTTCATCCTCCAATCCACTCTCACCATTGACATTTAATAGAATGGATTGGGGAATGAACTTCCACATTAAAGAATCCTCTAGCTACCACCTTAATGGCAAATCATTAAGCTGGGATGCCTTGAATGCATAAGAGTGGAACTACTTTATCTTCCTTATAGGAAAATCTTTAGAGAGTAGGATTCCATCATAACCTTGACCCAACTCGAAGCCGAGTATTCGTATACCATCTTGTGTTGCGAATCAAGGGAGCGGAAGACTCTTCGTCAACAAGGAGGAGGAAATCTTCGGCATTGCACTGAATGGGACACATCAACTTATCTGTAAGTATCTAGAGTCCAGAGGACACTTGTGATCATTCCTTTCTAGGATTAGGTCCTAAGTGGTTCTTACCCTTTGAAGTCCTCTTAGGATGCCTCCGGCGGGAGTGTACGTGGTGGATGCGTTGTGTGGACCCTTGCTCTGTGGAGAGCCTAAACATCTGGTTAGGAGTGAACCAGTAAAATTCTGGGTTTGAGTGAATCGTGTAAAACCTTGGGTTAAAGGTTAGCCGAGTAGAAACCTCCGTGTAAAGGTTGAAGGTGAACCTGATTTAAAACCTTAGGTTTGAGGTGAACTCTGGGAAACCTCCTTAGTAAATCTGGTACACTCAAGGGTTGAGTGCGGCAGCCGGGAGTGGAGTAGACTTATCGTCAAACCACTATAAAATGACTGTGTTTGTTATTGCTTTTCTATATGTGTGATTCATGTCAATGCATTCATATTCATATATCTGATCACATCTCACACACATACACAGTCACATCCAACATAGACTAAGTTGCATATTGCTATATCTTGATTACTTTGTGATTGGATCCTCTACTTGGCTTGGAAGCCAGTAGAGTTACATTTGAGTGATCCTGAAAATTGCATACATGATAGGATTAGAGTGATAGGATTTTTAATATAACTCATAAATCTTTAAAAAATCCTATTCACCCCCCTCTAGGACATATTGACATATTCCAACTTTTACTCAAGCGGTCTTCACCGCTATTTCAATTAGTATCAGAGCAGGTCTCTCTTCAAGCGCTTCACCGCCTAGAGAGTGATCTTGACTGAAGTTGGGAATATGGCCAAAGGAGAGGGCTCATCTGTCACCAGGCCTCCAGTATTTAACGACTCAAATTATGCATACTGGAAAGCTCGGATGCACTATTTTCCGAGATCTTTGGATCATGATGTTTGGGATACAGTTGAGAATGGATATGTGTCGCCAACAGATCAAGTTGTACTAGATAGTGGCACAACTATCACAAAACACAAATCTAAAGAGATGTGGATGACGTTCGACAAAGATAAACAGACTGCGGAAGCAAAATCTATGAATGCCATCTATTGTGCCGTGTCCCAAGATATTTTCAATCAAATAAGCATGTGTGGGACATCTAAAGAAGCATGGGATTTACTGGAAATAACCCATGAAGGCACAAGTACTGTGAAGAGGTCTAAACTACAACTCTTGACTTCACAATTTGAAAGTCTCAGAATGGAAGAGCATGAGACATTTATGGAGTTTTTCACCAAGTTGAACATCATTTGCAACTCCATGGGTGGATTGGGAGAAAAAGTTCTGGTTCCTAAAATCTGTAGGAAAATATTAAGATTATTGTCGGAACGGTTTAATCCCAAGGTAACAACAATTGAAGAGTGTAGAAATATTGATGAGATGAAAGTAGAAGAACTTGTAGGTTCCCTACAAACCTTTGAACTACACTTCAAGCCAACCCCTAAATCCAAAACAAATGTCCTAAAAATCTCAAAGGAAACAATTCATGAGGACAGTGAAAGCGAAAAGGAAGATGAAGATGAAGAAGTGGCTTTGCTGGCACAAAGATTCAGAAGATTCTTTCAGAAGAATCGCGGTCGTCCCTCTAGAGAGAGAAAGGTGAACAACAAACTTCCTGCAGGCAAATTTGGTAGAAGAACCAAAAACCACAATGCTATGCCTGTCAGGAGTATGGACACCTATCAACCGAATGCCCAAATAGAAAAACTAAGGGCGAGGCAATGGCCGCCACGTGGGATGATCCAGATGAGTCAAATTCAGAATCTAGTGACTCAGAAAGCAAAGAAGACCAGAAATCATTGAAATTTCTCATGGTCTCCACTGCTTCGATCATTCCCACTGAATTTGAGAACGAGAAAGAACAGCAAGCCACAGAATCATTTCCATCTGACAATGAGAAATCTGACAAAGAAAAAGAAGAAGAAGAAAATGATAACATACAAGATGCTTACAATCAGCTTTATATCCATAGCATCAAAGTGGCTAAAAGACTGGGAATATCTGAAAGTAAAAAAAATAATTGCTGGAAATAGATTTGGACAAAACTATAGAAATTAATACACATCTGATCAATGATTTACAGAAACATCACTCAGAAAATGATAGACTTGAGAGAATTAACACCTTCCTTAAATCTGAGACTGAAAAACTAAGAAAATGGGTTGAGCAATTAAAAGACAAGAATTTGCTCCTTCAAAATGAAAATCACACACTCCTGTTTAATCTAGAAGAGTCCAGAAAAAATGCCAAGAAAAACTGTATGTTTTCCCAGAGTGGTGAGAAGTTAGAAAAACTTTTAAGCATGGAAAAATGTGGAGAGGACAAAAAGGGATTAGGTTATGGAAAAGCTAGAAAAAAAATTGAATATAATGCATAACCTTTTGGAAAATCTGTTGCCTTTAGTAGTAACATTAGACCTATCCCAGCTCGTCACAAAAATGGTAAGTCAGTTTATGAGCTGAACAAAAGAAATATGCAATCATCACCACTTGTACTAGTTGACAGGATAAAGGAGTCATTAAGTCATGTGGATAAATCGGCTAAGATGAACAAATGTACCACAAGTAAAACCCTTGTCACAAAGTGGGTGATTAAGGAAAAGACAAATTGCCTTGTTACACATTCAGATCGTCTACCGGGCAATCAGGTCAAATGGTACCTTGACAGTGGTTGCTCAAGACATGTCACAGGTGATAAATCCCTTCTCTCCAACTATAAAAATCTTCATCAAGGGATAGTCACCTACGGAGATGGAGCCACTGTCAATGTAATTGGACAAGGAATGATAAGAGGAATTGATTTGCTCAAAAATGAGAATGCTTTTTATATAAAAGGACTAGCACATAATCTGTTAAGCATCTCTCAAATCTGTGATGATGGGCATGTGGTCAAATTCAACAAAGAAGAATGCGATATCCTAGATCAATCAGGAAAATCAGTAATTAAGGGTCATCACACAAACAACCACTGCTACATTATTATAGGAAAAGAAAGGAGCGATATTGAGAAACACTGAGAATGAAGAAACTAGTCCAGATCATGCATCAAAATCTGGATACCTGCTAAAATGATGCATTTTTGTTGAGCTTCAAATAATATATCTGAGGTTTTTCACCTCCATTTTTTTGTGTAAACAACCAAATGCTTATAATTTTGTCGTGAACATAACTGTACAAAATTTTGTTGTATATTGACTATCATAGAAAAATTAAAAGTACACTTGAAGGGTCGAAAAAGAAAAATATTCATCTCTGATATACTTATCGATCTGTCATTCCCGATTAATCGATCAGGAGTCGATATCATCGACATCTCTTCAAAATTTCGAAAGTCACATGATCGGGACTACTATCGAAGAAATTACTGATAACATCGGATGTGGATCATCAATATTATCGAATATAAGTTCGATAAAATCGAAGACTCACGCCCGATAAAAGGCGATCGAACGGAAAAATCTTATTTTTTTTGAAAAATTGTCTGTGCTCTAATCCTCATCCAAGAAGACCATCGACGGGTCCCAGAAGCTTCAAGAGAAATGGGGATTATCTTTCCATTTCCTCCACTCCAGAGTCTAACCTCACTTTTGATCGAGTACTGTCTGTCCTTCTGGAGAACCATCCTTACCTTTGCCAAAGGGAAAGGTAAGTCTGTTTCTCAATCTTCAAAAGGAAAGGTGAAACAACCCAGTATGCATCAACTCACACCATCGAGAAGGCATCCGACCACCATTGTTGAACGTCTGGTTCTTAACAGTGCCATTGAATCTTTCAGCGTGGACCTTCTTCTAGAAGTAATTGGATGGCAAAATATTCTGAATCTTGGTGGTACTTATCAAATTGGAGTGATCCATGACTTCCTCAGTAAAAGTCAGGTTATTTGTGTCGATCCACCTTGAATTCAAGTAGAACTGATGCATTACTCCAAGCACATCACTCCCATCACCTTGGGTAACATCTTAGATCTCCAAGTCACTCGCATTCTTGTCACCAGTCGGAATTTAAATGGTCTTGGTGTTTGGGGTGAGATAACTCGAGCACTATGCCAGGGAACTACTATTGCACGGAACGATAATAATTCCCTTTATATTAATCATCTTGGACTCACTTTTAAAATCCTCCACAGTATTTTTGGGTCCAATGTCTATCCTTGTGATGTGAATGGTAATCATCTGTCTCCCTTTGTGTTAAATGTGTTGTATGATGTATATCAGGAAGTTCAAGTGTGCCTTCCAACACTTCTTCTTAAACAGCTAATTCGAGTCATTCAAGGAAATCATCAAGATACATTAGCTTTTCCTGTACTCATTTGTAAATTAGCTCATCATGTTGGCATTCCTGCCACATCTGATACAGTATATCCAGAGAGATGGTTTGACAGTGATTCGACTCAGGAGGCTCAACAGTTGTGCCTTCTTTCAGCCTTTCCCGAGAATAGCGCTCCCTTGCAGTCGGCTGCCCCATATCCGTCATATCCATGGGGATCCAACCGAATGCCACTACTAAGTCCGGAGTCTATAACAAACCGTCAAACTCACCACCTCGAACGCCACCTACTGAACGGTATGGCAAGCATGGAGGAGCGACTTCATAATTGTGAGAGACATCTCACCGTGATTGAAGAAAAAGTTGATACGCTCCAGCAAACTAATCAGTAGGTGGTTGACTTACTCACACGTGGTGAGTCTTGGAGGTAGTAGAAGCTGATTGTGGAAGTTCTAATTCACTAATTTTTTTAAATAACTGTGAATTTTGTTGCCAAGCTTGGGCGGTTGATTTTGGACAATTGGACATGTTAGCTTCATTTTGAATATGGTCGTGTATGATTCATATCTTTCATGCCATATTTCTTTTTTTCTTAAGCTCCCCTGGTTTATTAAGTCTCTGATTTGGAATGCATGAGATGTCTTTAAATGAATATTTCAACTGCTATACAACTGCTCTATCTTGTCTAAATATGCATTCATGACTTCTGAAATTGATGTTTGATTGAATTGAGTCAACCTTTATACATCAATGCTCTGCTTCTACCTACTTTGTTCTCTCAAGTATTTTAATCTTCAGTCAATATCACTTACTATACCTTTGCCAATGACTGACAAAAAGGGGGAGAACAGAAAACACCCCAAGTGGAAAATTTTGTATCTATCTATGTTGTTGCAGGTGTTAGGGGGAGCAGCTGCAAGAAAGGGGGAGTTTTGAAGTAAGGGGAAGCAGTTTTGAAGTAAGGGGGAGCAGATACTACTGACGTGTACATGGGGTAGAAAAATTGTAAAATTGTGTAAAAGCATGTACACACAATTTAGGGGGTGTTTGTCTAGAAGTATTCTAGGGTGTTTTGGGGATTTTGTCACGTAATTGACAAAGGGGGTTATTGAAAGTGCACCTGCTAGTGCCCTTGTTTGTCAAGTTACGTGTGTGGTGAGTCAGACTGTCTACAGAACTCGATAGGAAGATTATTTCAAGCGTCTGCCTCAACCGGATGTGTGGAAGCTCGCAACAGGTAAATCATAGCCTCACATCCCATGTTCCAAAACACTGGTGATTAAAACTCTTAAAACAAGATAGACATCTTAGGGTTTTTAAGGTGAGAAACTTTTTCAAAATAAAAAAATCTCTATATTTTTCTCGCCTTGTCGATCTTACCGAAACACCCTCGATATGATCGACCTGCTCTGTCGATGTCCTCGATACCTTAATGATATTATCGATGAGAAGACTAAAAGTGTCCAGCAACTAAATATTCATTTGGACGGATTTATCGATGTATCGATACACATATCGATATCATCGATATAAACACTAATATGTCCAGTAACTTCATAACATATCTGGACGAATTATCGATGTATCGATACACCTATCGATATCATCGATATTCAAATCTTGAGTCCATCGGAAGTGGCTCTATAAGATCGACAGACAGTTTTTTGGCGCCCCTGTTTTTTAAAGAAAATCTCAAAATCCTTCGATAGCATCGATGCTCTTTCGATATGATCTGAATTCAAATATCGATAACATCGGAAGTCCATCAATGATATCGATCGTGGGCGTGCATATCTTACAGCAGATATTTCAGGTTGTTCTTAACTATGATCGGGGGGCCTTCGGTAGAATCGATATTCAAATATCGATGATATCGACACCAGGTTGATTGCATCGATCAAGGTTATAATCTATCCAGCAGCATAAAGAAAAATCTGCTGGAATTATCGATGCCTCGACTCTGATCTCGATGTCATCGACATTCAACTTCCGATGATCTCGATGGTTCCCCGATCAATCTTGAAATCCTGAAATATTTCAAAGTCAAGTCTCTCTCATTTTTTCAAATGTCGATGGATCGATCCGATCATCGATGGAATCGAAGTTCGAAATCCGATGACATCGACCATGGTTTCGATTCATCGACCAATTGGCAAGAAGTTTCAAAAGCGTATGACATCGAGTTCGAGTCATTGAGCAGACCATCGATGCTATCAAGAGTATATGCTCGATGATATCGAATCTGCTCGATGATATCAAACTTTGTCATAAATGTGACCGTTTTATATCCGTTGGAACTTTTTGTCTATATATAGAGGACTTGTCTTTTGTTGTTGTGAGAGAAAATAGAGAGAGCTTTTGAGTGTTTCAATTTATATCTTATATCCAAAGCCCTTTCTATCAAGGGAGTTCATCCTCCAATCCACTCTCACCATTGACATTCAATAGAGTGAATTGGGGAATGAACTTCCGCATTCAAGGATCCTCCAGCTACCACCTTAATGGCAAATCATTAAGCTGGAATGCCTTGAATGCATAAGAATGGAAATCTTTAGAGAGTAGGATTCCATCATAACCTTAACCCAACCCGAAGCCGAGTATTGGTATACCATCTTGTGTTGCGGATCAAGGGAGCAGAAGACTCTTCGTCAAAAAGGAGGAGGAGATCTTCGACATTGTGCTTAATGAGACTCATCAACTTATCTGTAAGTATCTAGAGTCCAGAGGACACTTGTGATCAATCATTTCTAGGATTGGGTCCTAAGTGGTTCTCACCCTTTGAAGTCCTCTTAGGAGGCCTCCGGCGGGAGTGTACGTGGTGGGTGCGTTGTGTGGACCCTTGCTCTGTGGAGAGCATAAACATCTGGTTAGGAGTGAACCAGTAAAACTCTGGGTTTGAGGTGAACCGTGTAAAACCTTGGGTTAAGGGTTAACCGAGTAGAAACCTCCGTGTAAAGGTTGAAGGTGAACCTGATTTAAAACCTTAGGTTTAAGGTGAACCCTGGGAAACCTCCTTAGTGAAATCTGATACACTCAAGGGTTGAGTGCGGCAGCCAGGAGTGGAGTAGACTTATCGTCGAACCACTATAAAATGGTTGTGTTTGTGATTGCTTTTCTATATGTGTAATTCATGTCAATGCATTCATATTCATATATCTAATCACATCTCACACACATACACAATCACATCCAACATAGACTAAGTTGCATATTGCTATATCTTAATTAGTTTGTGATTGGATCCTCTACTTGGCTTGGAAGCCAGTAGAGTTACATTTGAGTAATCCTGAAAATTGCATACATGATAGGATTAGAGTGATAGGATTTTTAATATAACTCATAAATCTTTAAAAAATCCTATTCACCCCCCTCTAGGACATATTGACATATTCCAACTTCTACCTAAGCGGTCATCACCGCTATTTTAATGTATATACATTTGCTATTTTATCTATTTCAAATTTCAAATTTCAAGAAAATTGCATATTTTTGGTTGTGCACGCCTAATCGAGTAAATACTCGACCAGTCGTGGCACGACCGGTCGAGCATGTACTCGACCAGTCGTGTAGCGCGGGTTGATGCTTTATTTGGGGGAAAATCCCTTTTTCTTCATATTGGGTTTCTTCTCCAATGAGTCCTAGGTCGACCGGTCGAACTCATCTCCCTAGTTCTTCAAGGTTAGTGTTTTATTTCCATTTTCCTTGTAAAGTCAAGTTCATATCACTTCTTTTTCATCATTGGTGTGATTTATTTCTTGATTTGAAGTGATTTTTGGGGTTTTCTTCTCCAAAATCTGATCTTGTGAAAACCTATTATACTTCCTTTGCATCTACTTAGTTCCTTGATTTCTTAGATACGAATGGAAGGTAGAGCTAGAAAGAAAACTTCCCGTGGTCCTTCAACATCTAGATTGGCACCTATCACACGGCGCCACCTTTGGTCACCCGAAGATGATCCCTCTTATGTGCGGGATATTCGATTGCGCAATGTAATAGTTGAATGACCTGTTCATGTTAAACATCTTACTCCTTTTGAAATCCTTCCTCTCCTCCAATCTGTAGGTTGGGATAACGTTATACATTGGGGTGGGCCGGCATACCGGTCCATTGCACAAGCTATGTATGTATGTATTCTTGATTTTTCAACAGAAAATCTGACATTTATTATTGACACTAAAGAAGGTCTAGTTAAAGTAGACCGACATCTAATTTCTGATCTAATGGACATACCTGTCAATGATAAAGGTATTCTCATTAGCACTCTAGTGGATAAACCGTCTAAATCAGAAAAATGAATGCTTATTAGAGTATTGTGCAATATAGATGCGTAATGGAATCCTTCCGAAAATGCGCTTGCTTCAAAGTACTTGTTACCCAAATAAAGAGTCCTTCATAGGATCTTTATTTCAATTGTTTATCCCCGTCTGGTAACAAAACTGAACTTACCACTTTCGTGGTTCAGATTCTTCATTCCATTATTTCTGCCAGAGTATGCCTTCCTTCTTTAATCTGTCATTGTATCATTCAATTCCATCAACATCCAGGACATAGTGATATACCTTTCGCATATCTCATGACTATGTTGGTCTCCCATATCTTAGTGCCTATGCCTATTGGGGAAGCTCACATTCAACACCTTATCTTCAACAACTCCAATATAAACAAAATGAATCTGAGCTTGGCCAAGTCAATGTGGGTGTTGGTGGAGCTGATGCTGTGAATGAAGATGAAGGTGATTTGCCACCAGATGACATTAACATGGATGATATATTTGATGAGATCGAATCCGACTTTGCTGGTGATCCTGATTATTAGCCTTCTGATTTTGCTGAGAGGTTGCATACTCTTGAGGAACAGGTGGCTTAGATCCGTGTAACCCAAGATTCTCAATTTGCTTATATGCGTAAGTATATGAGGGCCATTAATAAGGGTTTACATTAAATTGATCCATTTATTCCTGCTCCCTCTTCGGGATCTAATTAGTATTTTCTCATGTGGTTTGTAACAACTCTTATGATACTTCGCTTTCTTTCGGTTTGTGAGATTGACTTTGGTTGAACTTTGTTGATGTTGGTTGATTATGCTTGAACATTACTTGCTTATGAATTTAATATCCTGACTATCTTGATCAATTATTCCTTATTGCTCTTCTTATTCTTCCTTATTTTTCTACGTCCTAGTCCATGTATTGGTTTCTTCCTTTGTCATATTGTGACAAAATGGGAGAGAATTTTTTCATGCTTGATATGTTGATATATGGATATGTAGTATATGGCATGTGGATTGTGGATGGATTGTGGATATGTAGCCTTCTTTGTGTAAGGGGGAGGAGTAAGTAAGGGGGAGTAAATTGTTGGAGTATTTGATGCAAATTGATTCTTTAATTAGTTTATATTGATAACGAATTAATTCTTTAACTAGTTTATATTGATAACTGGTGCATGATTCTTTGTGCATATAATGCTTATGTTATTATGAAGCGTGTTTTGTCACAAATTTGACAAAGGAGGAGATTATAAGTGATATGGTTTCTAGCTCCTATATTATCAAATTTTGTAGTGTTAAAACCTCTTGGAATCCGTATCTTATCCAGCTCATTACATAATGAATAATGTGCATCTCTCAAGGACAATGGTCTTTAGTCTTTAGTTCAAGGACTTCAAAGGCAAGTGTACTTATTCATGTTCAAGTACAACATCAAGTGTGAATTCAAGCTTTCAAGCTTCAAGGTTCAAGACTTTCAAAGCTTCGTACAAGTCAAGACAACGTTCCTAGACTTTGAATCTCAAGTTAAAGCTTCAATGTTAGTCAATTTCAAGCTTCAGAAGTCTCAAGTTCAAGCTTCATCATATGACAAGATCTCAAGCTTCGTGAACTTCAAAGAACGACTATCAACTAAATAAAAAGAAGATTCAATGTTCATACATCACTAACAAGGTATAAATGACCCTAGATTGACCTTAAGGTAGGTCATTTTTGTCACGCCCCAAACTCGGAAACCAAGCTCACAAAATTCTCGATCGCCGAATCCGGTGCCGACAGCCTCCATAGTACCCCATTCTCAGCTTCTAACGCTCATACGCCAGAATCTGATCTTGGGATCATACAAGGAGGATTTTCAACATGAATTTGTTTCATAAGAAGCATAACCACAAGTATACCCAAATCCTAAAAACAACATCATCACCACATATCCACTAATATAATCATTTGAGTACAATACTGAAAAGGAAATACATGCATATAATAAATTTCCAGAAGCTCTGCCGCACGCTCCTGCCCTAGTTTGACTGCGTCCTATCGTCACCTGCATGCATCTATCATGCGTAAGTTTATAGAAAGCTTAGAAGGTGGTGTAAGTGTGTGCAAAGGATAAGTGCCAAGTATTCAATGCAATTTCATAATCATATAATGTCAGAAATATTGGCAAGATCATGAATCATACGATAACAAAGTAAGTGGGAATACTGACAAGCTCATAATTCATACAATATCGGAGTAATGCGAAAATATATTGATAGGCCCATAAATACCATCAGCCTTATCCAGGCTATGCGATGCAAAAATATAGTAAAAACAACATCATATACTGATGAAGCAATGTAGATCAGCTATGCAATGCGGAGACAATAAGCTAAACATCAGATGCCGATGATGCAATGCAATATGCAAATCTTAATGAGTCCACGAATACCATGAGTCATATCTAAGCCGTATAAATGCAGAAACGTAGTAACCCAAAATGTCATATGCTGCGGATGTAACGTGATATGTGGTGCGAATGGAATGACCATGCTGGAGTGTGAAGTCGGGATGATGGTACGTAATATCGCAAGCTATGGGGCTCACCACAAAGGACTTCTATCCAAACCAGTCCCATACCAAAATTTGGATAGTCAGACTCAATGTAGTAAACTCCCGATCTCAGGTTAGTCGCGCATCCCAACCGAAATCCTGACCATTGCGAAGGTACACGTAACCAATAGTTGCACACCACCAGCCCGAGTGGATAGTGAATGAATGAATGAATGAGTATGCAACTCCTACTCAATCAGTACTGTATATCTCTGGGATCATCACCGAGGTCTAGTACACTCCAAACTAGCTATCGCCCCTGCAGGCCGCGTAGCCCAGAGAGTGAAAAAGGCCTCACTACCCGCCTGTCAGCAGTATACCAATGCCTACCTGGCTCGTCGATAGTGGACCTATTTAGGAGCTGGTCAGACTCGGCCTGGTTATGTTTACTCCCTCAGGCAGGTAAGGCCTCACCCCCTCCCAACCGACCACGACACAGTGGGAGACGCGACCTCCTGGTATTCGGCACTCGGGCGCTCATGTATCCACTCAGTCTCGACGTTGGGACGTCCTCTGGTACCAAGAGGGTTTAGGGATTTTCACTCAGGGCCATCTATGGCACCCCGATGCTAATAACATATTTTCGGTGTCCTATCTGGCCATCCACGATATGCATGTGGAGGCTCGGCCTTGATGTCGCTAGGGCGTACAGTAATCACAACACACAATGCAAGATATATGAGTCATACAATCCAGTGATGCATCAATCCTACGTATACCATGCGCTCATGTAAGAAACCTCCGCCTATCAAGGAGTCTCATAACAACCTGCTCAATGACATATGCAATGGTCAACCACATCTCATAACAAACATACAGATGATGCGTATGTGCATGTATCATGACGCTATATGTCACATACTCATAATCGGTACCAATAACCGGTCTTGTTAATCGGTCTCGACAATGTGGACATTTAACCAACATTGCCCCCAAGGAGTGACCCACATAAAGCCTAATGTATAGTGGACCCGTGGCCTCGCACAAGGGTCTAATATACAACACTATGGGCCTCACTCAAGAGCTTGATACACATCACGATGGGCCTCTCACATGGGCCTAATATACATCACAATAGGCTCCATAGCCTGGTCCTCAAATGCACCACGACGGGCCTCAATAATCATAATGGGCCGTGTCACATGGGCCTAATACACATCATATGAGTTGCATCACATGGGCCTATATACATCGGATGGGCCACGTCCCATGAGCCCCGAATACATCACAATGGGCCACAACCCATGGCCCCCCAAGCACATCGCAATGGGACTCTCACACGGGTCCATGATGCATTACATCAAGGTGGGCCTAAATGGATGGCCATAAATACGTTACATTGGGCCTCATATACATCAAGTAGGCCACATCACATAGGCCACATATAAATCACAGTGGGCCTCTGACACGGGCCTAATATACATCACAAAGGGCCACATCTCATGCGCCTTATATACATTACATTAGGCCTTGACAATCGGAATCGACCTCGATAATCAGAATCGGCCTCGATGATCAGAATCAGCCTCGACAAACAGAATCGGCCTCGATAATCGGAATCGGCCTCTACCAAACGGAATCGCCTCGATAATCAAAATCGGCCTCGATAATCGGAATCAGCCAGGACAATCAGAATCGGAATTGGCCTCGACAATCTAACTCGGCCTCAATAATCAACCCCGATGCAAGGCGGGGTCCATAGATGGACGGCTGCTGATGGATCAACTAAAATCAATGGGGCTCAAGTGTTTGGGTTAACCCACTAGAGAATGATGAGAATGGACCTCACAGGGCCTAAGGGAAGGTCACAATGTGGACATCCAACCATCATTGCCCATCAATGTGGACCTTTAACCAACATTGCTCCTAAGGAATAGCGCTCACAGGGCCAATCGTATAATGGGCCTACGGTCTCATACAAGGGCTTAATATACATCATCATGGGCCTCAATTACATCAAATGGGCCGAATCAATCAAATGGACCGAATTAAAAGGGCCAATCAAATGGCCCGAATAAATTGGCCGAATCAATAAGGCCGATTAAATGGCCCGAATCAAATGGGTCAATATAAATGGCCCGAATCAATTGGGACGAATCAATTGGGCCGATTAAATGGGCCGAATCAAATGGGTCGGTACAAATGGCTCGAATCAATTGGGCCGATTAAATGAGCCTAATACACGTCACTATGGGCCTCTACCCATGGGCTCCAAATACGTCATATTAGGCCTCTCAAATACAACAAGTAGGTTGCACTACTTGGGCCGCTCCATTCATCCATCTATAGAGATCATTTTTAGAGCATTATCCAAACAATGAGTCCGATTTAAAGATCATCTGGACCATACCACAATTGGCAGTGGTGATAATAATTTCCACAATTAAATTTTCAGCGGGCCCACCATAGCATTTATTTCCCATCTAGTCTATTCATAAGGTCACAAAGACCTGATCTTAGAGGAAAAACAAATATCATATTGATTCATGACTTCTATAATCCTAAAAAGGGGTTTCAATGGTAGACGTTCAAACCCACTTTTTGTGGTAGTGTGGTCCACCTAATAACTGGATCTGTCTTATTTTTTTAGTCTCAAGCCTTGAAACGAGCTTGCCAAATGGATGGACGGATCAGATGTAACACATACATCAGTGTGGGGTCCATATACATGGCTCAGCACGTAAAAGGGATGGACGGTTTGAATATTTGCAGCAATGTGGGCTCCACGTGGATGTGGCCCCACCGCGACATACATATATATGTATATTAAATATACATCTGGTGGTCCACGTGGAGCCCACCATAATATATCATATTATATAATATAATATATTATATACTTAAATATAATATACTATATATATATATATATATATATATATATATATATATATATATATATATATATATATATATATATATAAAAGGGGGAGTGGCTGCCCAGATCCACATGGACGGTGCAGATCCACATGGGTCCCACATGGGAGTGGCCCACACAACATATATCATATAATATATTAGAATATAATATAAAATCATATAATATAATATGATATATTATATTATAATATAACATGGCATAAAATAAAAAAAAATAAAAAAAAAGGGCCACCGTTCAGCTACCCCTAGATGCTCTGAACGGTGCTGATCTAATGCACAAGATCATGGTGGGGCGCATGAAGTGGATCAACCAGATGGACGGCGTGGGTTAACACATATATCAAAGGTGGCCCCACCCACACGTGCTACACGTGTGGGTGGGTCCCAATGCCAGATGAAAAATGGACGGACGGTGTGGATGGACGACGTCCTCCATACATAAAGCACGTTGGGGTCCTACAGAGCTTCCTAACGTCACTGCTGTTGGTGACGTACACCAGCCACTCCACCAGCAGGTGGGTCCCACATGGGCCCACCATAAATGAATATGAATATATATACATATATAATATAATATATAATATAATATAATATTATATTAATATTAATAGGTAGCATTGATTTTAAAAGGGGAGGGTCCCAGCGTCCAGACCTGGACGTCTGGACGTGTGGACACAGACGTCCCACTGGGTCCCACTGTCTAGGGATCTGGACGTGTGGATTGTCACGTAATCAAGGTGGGTCCACACGTGTGGCCCACCACTGCTTTGGATAAGGCTGATATTTGTGTTGCCACAACAGATGATTGGACAGTTTGGATATAATAAATAGTTCATGGTGGGCCCACATCAACGTGGCCCACCACTCGGATCAAACTGATACTTGTGTTTTTCCTTCATCCAGGTCCGTTCGGGAAAGACGGTGTGGATAACGTAACATGATGGGATTTCCACCGCCCATGGTGTGGTTCCAATTCATTCTTTAAGGTGGGCTGTAAAAATAAATAAATAAATAAAAATAGAGAGAGAAAGAGAGAGAAACGGTGAGATAGAGGGACCCTGCCACTATGGGCCCCTCTCTACATTGCATACATCAATGTGGGTCCCACGATAAGTGGGCCCTAAAATTGAAATCAATGGTGGATCACCCACCTCTCGGCCTTCTCCTTAGCTCCTTGAACTCTTATGCTCCTTGGCTTGCCTTTGATGGAGGTTGATGGAGGATGAACGGTTGAGATGGGAGATGAGTGAGTGGGAAAGTGGGCCACACATGTTGCTCTTGGAAATGCTTAGACGTTGGAATTTGCTCTTGGGTGTTTGGAGAATTGCTTAGAGAGAGAGAGAGAGAGAGAGAGAGAGAGAGAGGTGATGGATTGATAAGGAATGGTGGGATGGGTGTTGTAAAGAATGGGGATGGGAAGGTATGGGTTTAGTTGAAAATTGTATAAAAGAGGGATGGGTAGGGAGAGAGAGAGTTGAATTGTGGAAAAAAAAAGGTATGGGCATTGTACTTATTGTAGGGTGATGTGGCATTGAGGTATGGTGGTGTACTTGACTTAATTTGATGTGACAGGTCGTAGAGATTCTCTCGGAATTCGCAATGCACGGCGTTTTCCTCAAGATGAACGCTGGCCCACATCGTCTGGCTTGGATATCGGATCGGTGCGTGGGTTGCGGCGTTGGAATCGCGACCACGGCATGGTCGCTAAGGTACAAGTTTCGGGTCGAGCCGACTTCGGCTTGCAGGAGTCGGCTTAAGATCGCGTGCAAATGTTGGATACAAGTCGAGGGTTGCCGGAATTTGACCGGGAGGACCGCGAAAGCCTTTGGAACGGTAAGGCTAGGATACGGGTCTCACAATTTTGAATACATAATTCAATTGATTCATTTTATAAGTGAATAGACTGTTTCTCGACTAGTCCTAGGCTATGTTCGACTAGTCTTAGCACTGACTTGACCAGTCCAAGAAATTCCTCAACCAATCCTAAGTTTGTTATAGATTTTCAGATTTTCTTGTTAAGCCTCGACCAGTCTTGGAGACTGCTCGACCGGTCGTATGAACAGTGGTCGACTCGTGCTCGACTAGTCCTGCAACCATGACTTAAAGTCCAACAACTAAATAAGGTTCCACACGACCAGTCATGGACAAGTCATGACCAGTTGTGGAGGTCTCTTGACCTGTCGTGCAGGGCCTACGACCAGTCGTGGAACGGCTTTATCTTATCGCGCCCAAATTTTAAAAATTTGTTAGTTCTATGACCAGTCATGGAGACCTCAGGACCATTCGAAGATGCGATTTCTTCACTTATAAATAGAGCACAAATTTCAGAGTTTTATATTCAATTAAAGTTAAATCAATACGCCACTCTGAGAGATAAGTTAGTGGTCTTTTTTAAGCTATATTGTGCTCATTTAATATTCTCTTTTATTAGCTTTCTTTGCATTTGATTTTGAATTTCCACATTCCAATTTTATTTGAAAGAGGGATTGTTATATTCTCATTTCTTGGAATCAAAATCAAATCAAGCTACCCCAAGGTGATTTAATTTAAAATCAATTTAAAACCTAGAACCATTTCATAAGTGAGTGTGTACATTGAACTTCTACGTTAAACTTCTACTCTGATTTGGTTCTTCTGGGCTGCATCTAAAGGAGAATATCCAGGTATTTTATATTATTGTAAATTTTATCTTTTTTGGTTTCATTGAGATTGTGCCAGAAAAATCTCTTTGTTTTAGTTTGTCTGAAGTGATCCAGAAAACTCAGAGTGTGGGGTTTTTGAATTGTGTAAGTCCACTTGAAAGACACAATTGTGAGGGTTTTAGGTGAACCATGAAAAACCTATTTTCATAGTGAACGCTAATATCCACAGTGTGAGGATATTAGGATTGGAGTAGTTGTGTGACTATTTTTCTAAATAGTTGGTGTGCACACAAGCGAACCACTATAATTTCTGGTCTTGTGGATTAAATGTTTATTTCTTTTTGTGGATGGTTGTAATTTCCCTTTTTACATTTGTGGAGAATGTTGTAATTTCTTTTATACAAGTGTAGGAATGTTGTAATAGCTTAGAATTCCTTTCTTGCTATTTATTTCTTTATTTCTCTGTATCAGTTTGAGTTTTTAATACACAAACCGTTCTAGTAAGGTTGTCCTGCCATAAACCATTGGTTTTATGGTGTAAGGTTGTCCTTAGAACAACATCTGTATTAACCTCTCAATACTAGTACATTTGAGGTTGTCTTTAACTTCAGCATTTTGGGATTGTCTATTGCTATCAATATTTAATTTATTTAAATTCCGTTGTTATTTTTTTAATTTGGCATAATCCTATTCACCCCCCCCCCCCCCCCCCCCCCAGGACTTAATAGCTCGGCCTTTTCAATAACCACTTCTACAAACTTCTCCCCCTTTTTGTCACAATATGACAAAGGAAGAAACGTATAATGAAGAACAAATATGATTGTGTAACACCCTGAAAATCGGGGGTCGAGCATAAACTCAACTCTCGAGTTCCAACGCATCACCTATGCAACAAAATGAATGATGATTGAATGTTGTCAGTATATTGCATTGAACATGAGTGAGATTAAGCCGAAACAGCATATCATACTCCAGAGACAGTTAAATTGCAAGCGGAAGACTGTGATAGATAAATAACATATATAAAATATGGTGAGTCTCCAGAGTGTGATGATGTTCCCAGGTTAATTAATTACAAGTACAATTTTAAAATATACCTAATGTGAGGAAGTGTAATGTCTTCTATCCCAAGTATCATAGCCCCGTCAATACAATACCTGGTCTTCATAGACCTGTCAGAGAGTTACATGTACGAGAACTCCTCTTCAACATCATAGTAGTGGTCCGGCTCTACTTCATAAGCATCGCCATCACCTGAAACTCAACAAATCTGGTTGGTGTGTACAACACCGAGTGATCAACTCAGTGGAACAATAAAGCATAGGTTAACATGTTGTCAACTCAGTCAAGCAGTAATGATAAAGCAGTACAATCAAACAATTCTAACTACTCTTATTTAATGCAAGTATGAAATGACATGATGTATGCCCTTGCCAAACCACCCTCATGCGACACCATCTTATTTTCGCAAATGCGTTCATCCCTCAGTGCTCCACATCTACCAGGCACATGCAATGCATGATGAGCATGATTACCGAGTTGTTATTAGTCCATTTCAAATAGCAGTATTGGGAAACTAAGGCACCTCCCTTATATCATTCCCAAACATGATCCATTCTAGGGTCGTCAGTCCTAGTTAATCTCATACGATATTATAGTTTGAGAGGTATAGCGAAGGCATCACAAAGGGCTCGTCACCCGTCAGTACGGATACAGATCTCACCGTATGCGGCTCAATTGCTAGCCGTCAGCTCGAATACAGGTCTCACCGTACTCGGCTCAATCGCTGGCCGTCAGCTCGAATACAGATCTCACCGTACTCGGCTCAACTCATGCTCTAGTTGCTGTGAAGGGCTCGTCGCCAATCACATACCTTAGAGTATACTCGAAGACACTACGGAGGACTCGTCGCCCGTCAGCACAAGTACAGATCTCACTGTACTCGGCTCTCGCCGTAGGTGTCGACAGCTCGAATACAGTGTCCCATACCACCGTATTCGGATCACGAGTCTGGTTGCTCACTGGTCACTACGGGGAGGCACGTGGCCCGACCGTAGGCCGACAGCTCGACCACGGTGTCCCATACCACCATGCCTGGCTCATGAGTCTTAGCGGATCGAGGTACCATGGTAAAAAGGGATTTCACTGGTAAGTCTGGTACCCTAGGTTCAAGCAGAGGCAACCAAACATGGTGAAGATACATTAGACAAATCGGGTTACTTGACAAGCTCAGCTAACTCGAGCGCACAACAAGTTGAACGACATGAGATGCATAAGCACTTCGCGTGGCCAACAACTATCGCCAACCGAATTACGACTCGAGTTCGTCGAACACATCTCACGTGACAAATAAATCACAACCATGAATCCAATTCTGGTGCCGATTGTCTGGACTATAATCATAGCCCCAAAGACAATCAATTGTAGATAGATAAAGCAGTAGTGGATCAAGATTCAACTCATACAATTAAGGTCTACTATTATCAGTTTAGGGCTGCCAGGGCTGTTGCACGCACTCGTTGCTCCACTCCCCCATCACCCATGACGGATCATACAACGTAAACATGAATTTAAGCATATGCATTACATACATAAAATCATACAATCAATTGCGCATGTTATGAAGCACAACACAAGCATGAGTTTGTACATATTAAATTCCTAATCACACAGCTATCCAAGGAAATCATACACATAGATAAAAGAGTTGAGAATCATATCTCAATACCCTTATACATTACAATTTACTAACTGCTACTCAATTAAACTTTTTAACAAACACTTGAACACATACACCAACATACATGACATATGTTGATCACATAGGTATAAGGCCAAATCCTTTCACTAGGGAGTTACCCCAATCATAACACGCATACACCCACGACGGATAGTCATGGCAAGCAGGAATCCAAGTTCTATATTCATTCAGTCATTTCCACAAACACTTGGGCCACACATTTTAGCATATATAGTGTATATTGGTCGTGACATGATTTAAAGAAAATCCTTTTGTCAAAGGGGTATCGCCAATACAACAATCATAAATCCATGACAATTAGTCATGGCGAGCACGAATGAGAATTCTATACTCATTCGGTCATTTTCACAAACACTTAGAATACATTATTTTAACATACTTGGTGTATGTTAGTAAAACATGTATTAGGGCTATCCTTTCGCCAAGCAAGTATTTTATTCATGTATAATATATTCATACAGCAAATAATCATGGCAAATATATCTCCAAAATTTATACGTATATGGTACTTTCTAGAATACACAATTTCAACATACATAGTGTATATAAGCAAAACATGTATTAGGGCGAGTCCTTTCGCCAAACAAGTAATTTATCCATATATAATATATTCATACAACAAATAATCATGTCAAACACATTTTCAAAATTTATACGTATATCGTACTTTCTACAAATACCTAGAGTATGTAGAATTCTACATTTTTCATCTTTAATCAAAACGGAAAACAGACAGCACTTTGTACATGTGAAATTGCATGCAGATCATGAATCTTCATTATCTGACATTGAAAGCATTGAAAACCATAACCTATACACCTAAAGTCCGCACCTTTTGTCGTAGAATCGTAACGGAGTCGATAGGTTTGCTAAGGCTTTGTATACAGCGATTCGGCAATCTATATGATGAAATAGGTTAGCTATTTCATAACCTACAACTCTTAAAACCCCAAATCAGCTTAGGGTTAGGGTTTCTTACCTAGAAACGTCGTTGAAATCACCGGAAAGCGATAAGAATGAGGTGGTTAAGCACTTAAGGCAGCAAGGAAAAAAGGCAGGAAGGATCTCCCACAACTCTCCCACTTTCTCTCTCTTTTCTCTCTTCTCTCTCTAGGGTTTCTCTCAAATTCGTATGGCTGCAATGAGAGAGGGTTTAAGGTCCTTATATAGTCTAAAACCTCACCGAAATAGACTCCAGGTCAAAGTATACTCAGGTTATAACCAAAACGGGTCAGTTTCAGCTCAACGGAGGACTTCTGGCGGGCCTCCTTGAGCCAAAGGTCAGACTTAAGCTCACCGACACCGGATCTACATTTAGCTAAGTTTTCATTTCAGTGGAATATCCAGATCATGCGTGGCGGACCAGTTTCAGTTCAACGGTCAGCGGATCTCGATCGAAGATTCTGAGTACATGTAAATGTGTATGAAATTTCTCCTGATCCGAGGGTGTAATTTGGTCTGATTCTGACGGTCTGGTTGCTTAAAACTGATCCGCAAGTAACACGTGCCAGATTACTATTCAAGATATTTTATTTTGAATTAATTTCACATTTCTCACACTCTTCACTCCGAGCTAAAGCGAATAGCGCTGGGACACTATCTGGATTTGATTTCCGAGATGGTTGTCAAGCCCAGCAAGGCGGTCCTAATTCCTTAACTTCGTGTTAATCGGACTTCCGACGTGCGGTCCAGATCCCATACGGATTTCGTGATGCTCCCGAGAGCAGCCGGGTAATGAGATTGATCCTTGATTTTAGGGTAACCTAGCGTCAATGATTCTACAAGTTTTGGGTCTTGCAGATCGTATTTAAAGTGATTGGTGCTAATTTCACAGGTACTCTAGTTTCACACTAGTTAACTCTCGCCTAATTTCTAAAGGATTTAGTCCTGTATGATTTATGTCTGAGGTGGTACCTGGGCCTTTGTAGTTTGTATATAAAGTGATCCAAGTTATACTACTTAGCTAGTTTAAGATAGTGTCTAGGGTGAAAGTACTTAGAAAATTTAAAGAACAAGGTGGTGAAGGGTGGGATTTGTGAAGGAAATTGGTTAAGGAGCGACTTTAGACTGTGGGATTCAATTCTGACAAGTTAATAAGGTGTTAGGATCGACCCATCTTCTAAGGACGTCTAATCCCAGGTTGGGAAAAATCCGGGCTGTTCCAATCTACCCCCCTTAAAACAAAATTTTGTCCCCGAAATTGGCTAAGGGTAATAAAGAAAGATCTAATTATTTCTTTTGCCTAAGTTTTATTGATTTCGAGTTTCTACACGTGGTAGGATATATACTAGTCTGGTTCATTTTAGTCTACCCCCCTTAAAACTTATTTCTTTATCCATTTCCCATATCCTGATGGTTTTCTACAATTTATTTCTTTACCTATTTGGAGTCTTGACGATAATTCCCACTTATAGAGTAAGATAGTTGTTTTCATTGTTTGACCAACACGGAGAGACGATTGTAGTGGGCTTGATCCCGATACATTGATCATCTACCTCGCCAGGGTAGAGGCTCATCGTATCCCTTCCTAATCCTGATGGATCCTGGTCTTCTACTCTGCTAAGCAGTGAGTCCATTGGCAGTCGCACAGGATTGAGAATTGGGTCAAGAAGCGAATGCTTCGCAGTTGTATATTTCAGTAACTCCGTAGTCCGATCACTCTCTAAAAGTAGGGAATGTCCATCATTGAAAGGCTCAAATTGTCTATTCTAAGGTTGCCCTTTAGGTCTTAGTCTAAGAGGGTCCTCGATATTATCTATGTCCAAGGAAAGGGTGAATCAAGTCTTACTAGATCATCCTAAAACGGTTTCTCATAGTAGAACTTGCTAGGACTTTTATAATGTTCGTATTTAACGAGCACCGTTTCGATCCTGGGCCAGTGGGGTAGGGTCCACCACACTTCCGCTGCGCCACCCAGATCAAAGAAGTGAATTGGGTGACCTAACTACATCTATCGGCCTCTGGCATTCTCTAATGTAACCGGTAGTCTAGTCTTAATTTAGGAGTAGTGGAAATCCATAGGTGTAGTCCAAAGTCTATGCTCGTACGCTAGATGATTTCACATCATTTCTAGTACAAGAAGGGTTTTATCACTTAAGGTCAAAGTTGCCTAATTGGAATTGAGTCGCCTGAACTTAAATTTAACTATGCTCGAGCATTTCACACATGCTCATGCCAGCCAAAAGGGTCCTAAGGTTCACATTATAAATTGTTGGATTTCCTACACTTTTAGGTCTTTCGAAATCTAGGATTACCATTCTAGGTCCAAAACTCCATGGGTCTATTTGTCAAACAACCATTTACTCTAAAAGCTTAAGCTATTAGAGTGCGGTGGGTTAATGTATATCAAGGAACTTTATCACTTCAACACTATTTGGTCAGTGGTCTTAAGTTGTATTAAATGGGACTGTATTGCTAATCCCTCCTCGGGATTGGGAGTGACATGGTTGGTAGGAGGGTGGGTGGGCTAAAAATTAATTTTTATAGGCTTTAGAAAATAAGCCTGGTGTTGGAAAATGTGGGATGGGATTTTCAAATCCCAAGATGATGAATTTACAAATGTACTTTGAAAGGAATCTCGAAGTTTACGTTTAATTGCATACATTTCAAACATGGTATTAGTAAACATGGGAGATAGGAGAGGGGTTGTTAGGTTTCGGAATCTTGAGCCTACATAGGCACAAATGAAAGGGAATAAAGAGGAAAAATGAAAAGATGGGATGGGTTGAGAGTTTACATATTTTCGAGCTCCAAATGGGGCATGTAAGAGCCCAAATGAAAGGAAACGGAAAGGGTAGAGGGTAGGTGTTACTGTGAACGATGGATGTGGATGGGTTGTAGCTGAAAATGAGGGATTGGATGATTGGGAGAAAGATTTAAGAGCGACAACAACAATTTTTGGAGAAACGGAGAGCTTGGAGGTGTAGTTGAGAGAGAGGGGGCAAAACGGACATGAAACAGGGGCCCCCACAAAATTTGGTAGGCACCACACGGGCATAGGGAAGTTCTATGCCTTTTTTTGGCATTTCTAGTTGGTCTATTATTTTAATTATTTTTTAGTAGTTCATCATCAAGTATACTTCATCTCTACCAAATTTCATTAGATTTCGTCTTGTAGAAAAATTCTAAAAATTCTAAAAGTAGCAGCTGTCCAAACTAATAATTTTCATATAGTTGACACAACGACCCATATTTAACTATATTAATTATTTTATTATATTTTTTACTTATTTTTATATGAAACTAGACTTATCAAGATTAAACCTGGCTTTTGAATCACCTAAATCAGAGTTATAACGAGGGAGATATGACTTTTTGAAGTCAGACTAAAATCACAGAAAAAATGTGGCCGAAAATGGGCCAGCTAATGAACTGCGGCCCGCCCGGGCCCGCTGGACCGCGGTCCACCGCGGTGACCGCGGTTCCGCCACGGTCCACCTTGTCTGGCGCTGCGTCACCACAACTAGGTGGTGTTCTCCACCCTCCCAAGGGGCCAATGGTACCCCGGGTCTGTCCCGGGTCCCCCCGAATTACATAGTGTGACCCCCCGACTCCATTTGAGGCGTTTTCAGGGCCAATTTACAAACTGAAATGATTTTATATGACATGTGGCATATGATTTTGGGGTAGGAGGAGCTAATTTATCCAACTAACCTATTTACTTGGTTATATTCCAAAGTTTGAATGGTTAAAAGTCCAATTTATACATATATTTACTATTTTATAGTAACTTTTTATTTAAGTATTATTCTTCATCATTTATACGTTAGAATTTATATTTGGTATGAAAGGATTTAGAAAAAAAAAAAAAGAATGAAGTGGTGCAAGGAGAGATTTTGAAGAAATTGGATAAAAAGGGGTTTTAGGCTTTGGTGTTGTGGTTGACCAACAACTTAAGAACATTCATTTCTAGGGAACAACTCAAACCCGTCAACTGACGGCCTAGAAGTGATTCGAGATCGTTTCATGCAATCATTGAGGCCTACGGGTCCAATCTCTACGGTTGATCTCAACCAATTGTGTTATCTGGCGAAATTAGAGAACCTAAGTCTGTTTCTACATTCCGTCGCTCCCTCCTAAGTCAAAGTGCATCAGAGTGCGTTAGAGTGCGTAGTGTGACCATAACCCAGGTCCGGTTTAATCCAAATCATGCTCTGATACCATCTGTAACACCCTGAAAATCGGGGGTCGAGCATAAACTCAACTCCCGAGTTCCAACGCATCACCTATGCAACAAAATGAATGATGATTGAATGTTGTCAGTATTAGTGCATTGAACATGAGTGAGATTAAGCCAAAAAACATATCATACTCTAGAGACAGTTAAATTGCAAGCGAAAGACTGTGATAGATAAATAACATATACAAAATATGGCGAGTCTCCAGAGTGTGATGATGTTACCAGGTTAATTAATTACAAGTACAATTTTAAAATATACCTAATGTGAGGAAGTGTAATGTCTTCTATCCCAAGTACCATAGCCCTGTCAATACAATACTAAGTCTTCATAGACCTGTCAGAGAGTTACATGTAGGAGAACTCCTCCTCAACATCATAGTAGTGGTCCGGCTCTGCTTCATAAGCATTGTCATCATCTGAAACTCAACAAATCTGGTTGATGTGTACAACACCGAGTGATCAACTCAGTGGAACAATAAAGCATAGGTTAACATGTTATCGACTCAGTCAAGTAGTAATGATAAAGCAGTACAATCAAACAATTCTAACTACTCTTATTTAATGCAAGTATGAAATGACATGATGTATGCCCTTGCCAAACCACCCTCATACGACACCATCTTACGTTCGCGAATGCGTTCATCCCTCAGTGCTCCACATCTACCAGGCACATGCAATGCATGATGAGCATGATTACCGAGTTGTTATTAGTCCATTTCAAACAGCAGTATTGGAAAACTAAGGTACCTCCCTTATATCATTCCCAAACATGATCCATTCTAGGGTCGTCCGTCCTAGTTAATCTCATACGAAATTATGGTTTGAGAGGCATAGCGAAGGCATCACAAAGGGCTCGTCACCCGTCAGCACGGATACAAATCTCACCGTATGTGGCTCAATTGCTAGCCATCAGCTCGAATACAGGTCTCACCGTACTCGGCTCAATCGCTGGCCGTCAGCTCGAATACAAATCTCACCGTACTCGGCTCAACTCATACTCTAGTTGTTGTGAAGGGCTCGTCGCCAATCACAGACCTTAGAGTATACTCGAAGACACTACGGAGGACTCGTCGCCCGTCAGCACAAGTATAGATCTCACCGTACTCAGCTCTCGCCATAGGTGTTGACAGCTCGAATACAGTGTCACATACCACCGTATTCGGCTCACGAGTCTGGTTGCTCACTGATCTTTACGGGGAGGCACGTGGCCCCATCGTAGGCCGACAGTCGACCACGGTGTCCCATACCACCATGCTCGGCTCATGAGTCATAGCAGATCGAGGTACCATGGTTAAAAGGGATTTCACTGGTAAGTTTGGTACCCTAGGTTCAAGCAGAGGCGACCAAACATGGTGAACATACATTAGACAAATCGGGTTACTCGACGAGCTCAGCTAACTCGTGCGCACAAGAAGTTGAACGACATGAGATGCATAAGCACTTCACGTGGCCAACAACTATCGCCAACCGAAGTACGACTCGAGTTCGTCGAACACATCTCACGTGGCAAATGAATCACAGCCACGAATCCAATTCTGGTACCGATTGTCTGGACTATAATCATAGCTCCAAACACAATCAATTGTAGATAGATAAAGTAGTAGTGGATCAAGATTCAACTCATACAATCAAGGTCTGGTATTATCCGTTTAGGGTTGTCAGGGCTGTTGCACACACTCGTTGCTCCACTCCCCCATCACCCATGACGGATCATACAACGTAAACATGAATTTAAGCATATGCTTTACATAGATTGTAACATCCCGAAAAATTGAGGGTCGAGTAGTAGCTCAACTCTCGAGTTTCTAGAACATCACTTATGCAACATAGATAATGATGATTAAATGTTGACTGTATTAGAGTAGTGAACATGAGTGAGATTAAGCCAAACAACATATCATACTCCAGAGACAGTTAAATTTGCAAGGGGGAGACTGTGATAGATAGATAAAATATATAAACCAAGATGAGTCTCTAAAGTGTGATAACATTACCAGGTTAAATAATTACAAGTACAATCCTAAAATATACCAAATGTATAAGGTCCTCTAGTCAATATCCCAGAAAGCCCAGCCGATCAGGACACGGCTCACTGGAAGCCGTCAAAAGACAACCAATACAAGCAGGCATCGTAGTCATTGCAGAGGTCCTACTCCGCCTCGGAAGTAGCGTCGCCATCTGAAATCAGACAATGTCTGGTGGGTGTTCGAAACACCATCCCGTAACGTGGGAGTGAGTAGCTAACTCAGTGGAACAATAAAGCATAGGTTAACATGTTATCAATACAGTCAAGCAGTAATGATAAAGCAGTAAAATCAAACACTCCTAACTACTCTTATTAATGCAAGTATGGATGCAGGTATGATGGATGCCCTCACCACACCCTCCCTCGTGCGACACCATCTCACGTTCGCGGCATGCTTTCATCCCTCAGTGCTCCACATCTTCCAGGCACATGCAATGCATGATGAGCATGATTACCAAGTTTTTAATTAGTCCATTTCAAACAGCAGGATTGGAAAACTAAGGTACCTCCCTTGTATCATTCCCAAACATGATCCATTCTAGGGTTGTTAGTCCTAGTTAATATCAGACGACGGTGTGTTTTTAGGTCACTGCAAAGGCTGTCAGGGCTGTTACGCACAAAGGTTACACCACTCCCCCATCACCTCTTAAACGATTCATCACAATACAGAAACAGGCCTAGTTCATACTCGATATACCGCGACAAACCCTAAGGTTCACTGTGATTTCAGAGTATGCTCGAGGTCACTACAAAGGGCTGCTAGGGCTGTTACGCACAAAGGTTGCACCGCTCCCCCATCACCTTATCAATGTAGGCCGACAGCACGAATATAGTATCCCATACCACCATAATCGGCTCACGAGTCTGGTTGCTCACTGGTCACTACAGGGAGGCACGTGGCCCCAACATAGGCCGACAACTCGACCACGGTGTCCCATACCACCATGTCCAGCTCATGAGTCTTAGCAGATCGAGGTACCATGGTTAACGGGATTCCCACTGGTAAGTTTGGTACCCTAGGTTCAAGCATTAACGACCAAACATGGTGAACATACATAAGACACAACGAGTTACTTGACGTGCTCGGCTAGCTCGAGCGCACAACAAGTTGAACGATATGAAGCGCAGAAGCACTTCGTGTGGCCAACCACTATCGCCAACCGAAGTACAACTCGGGTTCGTCAAACACATCCTTCGTGGCGACATAAATCTTAGCCACGATCTCAAGTCTGGTACCGAATGTCTGGACTATAGACATAGTCCCAAATTCAATCAATTCTCATCCATAGCATGTGGAGTAAAGCATGATAAACAAAGTAATCTCAGCATGCTAATAGGCATGTTATAAAGCATGATATAAAGCATGTTGTAAAGTACTACATCAATAGGAATACAAACACATATATTGCAAGTAAGCGGTTTAAGTAAACAACCTCATGGAGGTAATCATACATGTCTCTAGGGTAGTTAAGAATCTTTTCTCAACACCCTCCTAAGGCATCAACATCCAAACACTTACTCACTCAAGCATTTCCACAAACATTTAACATACACTATTTTAACATACATAGTGTATGTTAACAAACATGTATTAGGGCGAGTCCATCCGCCAAGTAAGTATTTTATGCACACATAATATATTTATACAACAATTAATCATGGCAAACACATCATTAAAATATACATGTATACTGTACTTCTTACAATACAGTATTTCTACATACATAGTGTATATTAGTAAAACATATATTTAGGCGAATCCTTTCGCCATATAAGTATTTTATCCATATATCATATATCCATACAACAAATAAACATGTCTAACACATTTTCAAAAAATATACGTATACGGTATTTTCTACAATACTTAGAATATGTAAAATTCCATATTCTTCATCTTTAATCGAAACAGAAAACGGAAAGCACTTTGTACATGTGCTATTGCATGTAGATCATGAATCTATCATTATCTGACATTGAAAGTGTTGAAAACCGTAACCTATACACCTAAAGTCCTCACCTTTTGTTGTAGAATCGTAACGAAGTCGATAGGTTTGCTAAGCTTCCGTATTCGGCAGTTTGGCAACCTATAGAACAAAATAGGTTAGCTATTTCATAACCTACAACCACTCAAGCTCCAAATCAGATTAGGGTTAGGGTTTCTTACCTAGAAACGGAGCTGGAATCGCCGGGAAAGCGATTAGAATGGAGCGGTGTAGCTCGTAAAGCAGCAGGGAAGAGTGGTAGGGAGCTTCTCCCACTACTCCCACACTTTCTCTCTCTTTTCTCTCTTCTCTCTCTAGTTTTTCTCTCAAATTCGTATGGTTGCAATGAGAGAGGGTTTAAGGTCCTTATATAGCTTAAAAACTCACCGAAACAGACTCCAGGTCAAAGTATACTTAGGTTATGACCAAAGCAGTTCAGTTTCAGCTCAACGGAGGACTTCTGGCGGGCCTCCTTGAGCCAAAGGTCGGACTTAAGCTCACCGACAATAGATCTAGGTTCTATTAAGTTTTCGTTCCATTAGGGTTCTCAGATCACGCGTGGCGGACCAGTTTCAGTTCAACGGTCAGCGGATCTCGATTGGAGATTCCGAGTACATGTAAATGTGTATGAAATTTCTCCTGATCCGAGGGTGTAATTTGGTCTAATTCTAACGGTCTGGTTGCTTAAAACTGATCCACAAGCGAGAGGTGCCAGATTACTGTTCAAGATATTTTATTTTGAATTAATTTCACATTTCTCATACTCTTCACTCCGAGCTCAAGCGAATAGTGTTGGGACACTATCTGGATTTGATTTTCTAGATGGTTGTCAAGCCCAGCGAGGCGGTCCTAAGTCCTTAACTTCGTGTTAATCGGACTTCCGACATGCGGTCCAGATCTGAAACGGAGTTTCGAGATGCTCCCGAGAGCAGCTGGGTAATGAGATTGATCCTAGATTTTAGGGTAACCTAACGTCAATGATTCTACAAGTTTTGGGTCTTGCAGATCGTATTTAAAGTGATTGGTGCTAATTTCACAGGCACTCTAGTTTAACACTAGCTAATTCTCGCCTAATTTCTAAAGGATTTAGTCCTGAGTGATTTCGGTCTGAGGTGGTACGTAGTCCTTTGTAGCAATGTTTAGTTTAAGTATTGTTCTTCATCACCTAAACATTAAGATAGTGTCTAATGTGAAAGTACTTAGAAAATTTAAAGAACAAGGTGGTGAAGGGTGGGATTTGTGAAGGAAATGGGTTAAGGAGCGATTTTAGACTGTGGGATTCAGTTCTGACAAGTTAATAAGGTGTTAGGATCGACCCATCGCCTAAGGACGTCTAATCCTAGGTTGGCAAAAATCCGGGATGCTACATAGATAAAATCATACAATCAATTGTGCATGTTATGAAGCACAACACAAGCATGAGTTTGTACATATTAAATTCCTAATCACACACCTATCCAAGGAAATCATACACATAGATAAAAGAGTTGAGAATCATATCTCAACACCCTTATACATTACAATTTACTAACTGCTACTCATTCAAACTTTTTAACAAACACTTACACTACATACACCAACATACATGACATATGTTGATCACATAGGTATAAGGCCAAATCCTTTCACTAGGGAGTTACCCCAATCATAACACGCATACACCCACGACGGATAGTCATGGCAAGCAGGAATCCAAGTTCCATATTCATTCAGTCATTTCCACAAATAGTTGGGCCACACATTTTCGCATATATAGTGTATATTGGACGTGGTGTGATTTAGGGAAAATCCTTTCGTCAAAGGGGTATTGCCAATACAACAATCATAAATCCATGACAATTAGTCATGGCGAGCACGAATGAGAATTCTATACTCATTCGATCATTTTCACAAACACTTAGAATACACTATTTTAACATACTTGGTGTATGTTAGTAAAACATGTATTAGGGCTATCCTTTCGCCAAGCAAGAATTTTATCCATGTATAATATATTCATACAGCAAATAATCATGTCAAATACATCTCCAAAATTTATACGTATACGGTACTTTCTCGAATACACAATTTTAACATACATAGTGTATATAAGCAAAACATGTATTAGGGCGAGTCCTTTCGCCAAACAAGTAATTTATCCATATATAATATATTCATACAACAAATAATCATGTCAAACACATTTCCAAAATTTATACGTATACTGTACTTTCTACAAATACCTAGAGTATGTAGAATTCCATATTTTTCATCTTTAATCGAAACGGAAAACAGATAGCACTTTGTACATGTACAATTGCATGCGGATCATGAATCTATCATTATTTGACATTGAAAGTGTTGAAAACCATAACCTATACACCTAAAGTCCGCACCTTTTGTCGTAGAATCGTAACGGAGTCGATAGGTTTGCTAAGGCTTTGTATACGGCGATTCGACAACCTATATGATGAAATGGGTTAGCTATTTCATAACCTATAACTCTTAAAACCCCAAATCAGCTTAGGGTTAGGGTTTCTTACCTAGAAACGTCGCTGAAATCACCGGGAAAGCAATAAGAATGAGGTGGTTAAGCACCTAAGGCAGCAAGGAAGAAAGGCAGGAAGGATCTCTCACAACTCTCCCACTTTCTCTCTCTTTTCTCTCTTCTCTCTCTAGGGTTTCTCTCAAATTCGTATGGCTGCAATGAGAGAGGGTTTAAGGTCCTTATATAGTCTAAAAATTCACCGAAATAGACTCCAGGTCAAAGTATACTTAGGTTATAACCAAAACGGGTCAGTTTCAGCTTAACGGAGGACTTCTGGCGGGCCTCCTTGAGCCAAAGGTCAGACTTAAGCTCACCGACACCGGATCTACGTTTAGTTAAGTTTTCATTTCAGTGGGATTTCCAGATCACACGTGGCGGACCAGTTTCAGTTCAACGGTCAGCGGATCTCAATCGGAGATTCCGAGTGCATGTAAATGTGTATGAAATTTCTCCTAATTCGAGGGTGTAATTTGGTCTGATTCTGACGGTCTGGTTGCTTAAAACTGATCCACAAGCAACACGTGCCAGATTACTATTCAAGATATTTTATTTTGAATTAATTTCACATTTCTCACACTCTTCACTCCGAGCTCAAGCGAATAGCGCTGGGACACTATCTGGATTTGATTTCCGAGATGGTTGTCAAGCCCAGCAAGGCGGTCCTAATTCCTTAACTTCGTGTTAATCGGACTTCCGACGTGCGGTCCAGATCCCATACGGAGTTTCGTGATGCTCCCGAGAGCAGCCGGGTAATGAGATTGATCCTTGATTTTAAGGTAACCTAGAGTCAATGATTCTACAAGTTTTGGGTCTTGCAGATCGTATTTAAAGTGATTGGTGCTAATTTCACAGGTACTCTAGTTTCACACTTGTTAATTCTCGCCTAATTTCTAAAGGATTTAGTCCTGTATGATTTATGTCTGAGGTGGTACCTGGGCCTTTGTAGTTTGTATATAAAGTAATCCAAGTTATACTACTTAGCTAGTTTAAGATAGTGTCTAGGGTGAAAGTACTTAGAAAATTTAAAGAACAAGGTGGTGAAGGGTGGGATTTGTGAAGGAAATGAGTTAAGGAGCGATTTTAGACTGTGGGATTCAGTTCTGACACGTTAATAAGGTGTTAGGATCGATCCATCGCCTAAGGAAGTCTAATCCCAGGTTGGGAAAAATCCGGGCTGTTACAGATTGTGATTATAATATGTGCAAAGTGTAGTAGAAAGAAATTGAAAGTTAAAAGTCATATCAAGTTGAAGTAAAGTACCAACATCAAACATTCACATATGTCCACATACGAAAGAAAGTGTATAGTTAAGTATTAATACATGCCCAAATCAAAATTAAGTAAAGCAACCTAATACGAACCAAATGAAGGAGTTGGAATAGATAGATCAATTTGATGTAATCCCTTGGTAATGCGTCTAAAATACTTACGTATATATTTCATTTGACTATCTTGAGATATTTTTAATCCATCCACCCTCTCCTCTAAGGCGCGAAGGCTCTCATCAAAATCGGTAGGCTAAAAATCAAGATCAGCCTCTACATCGTCTAATTCAAGTTCATTAAATATATCATCCATCATGGAGTTGGTTGGCAGTCTACCCTCTTCTTCAACTTCTTCTACTTCCCCATCCCTTTGACCAAGAGCAAGCTTCAAATTCATCTTGTTGATATTTGAATTGTTGAATGGTAGAGGCAAGATAGGAGCTTCACCAGGAGGCATGACCATATCGCAATGCGATGCATGAGCGATCATCAAATAAACGAATGGGATATAGCTATAACCAGGGTGAAGACGAAATTGGATAATGATGTAACAAATTAAAGAAGGAAGACACACAGACATACCAGACACGACTGAATGCAAAATCCAAACCATGAAGGAAGTCAGTTCAGCCTTGTTGCCAGATTGGGGGTAGACATTGGAGATAAAAATGCAATGTAAGACCTTGTATTTGGGCAACATTTGGTTGGCCCGGAGCGCATTACCCGAACTCCAATCTGAGTTCATGTTACATAATTTTTGGGTTAAAGTGCATTTTTCCGAATCAGACATTTTCTCAGCTAGGGTCGGAATGGGAATGCCATCATCATTCACATTTACATCAAGCAAATCGGAAATTATGTAACGATCAACTTTAAATGGACCTTCTCTAAACATGATTATGAAGGTCAAGTCCTCAAGGGATACATCACTAATACAGGCATACATCCCTTGCGCAATGGAGAGATATGTCGGTCCGCCCCAATTCAAAATGTTTTCCCATCCTACAGAAACTAGGAGAGAAATAATTTGAAATTGAGCAATGTGGTTAGATTTACAGACCGCTCAACTATCACCTCACGGTGGTGAAAATCACACAAATGCTCGGGATCCTCTTCGGGAGACCGAAGAGTTCACACCCTAATGTATGAAAAGAGTGAAGTGGAAGCTCTAGTAGATTTTTTTCTTAGGAAGACCTTCCATTTCAAGAATAAAAGAAGGAAAAAAGAAAATGGAAGTGAAGGTTTCAAACCCAACAGATTTTTAGATAGTAAACCTGAGCACTAATCGAATATGGGTTCGACGGGTCGGAGAAGGGGCAAGTGAGGAAGAAGAGAAAATGGGTGAAAAAGTGTTTTTCACACTCATAAAGGGCCTCTAACCACGAACCTCGACTGGTCGAGTACATACTCGACTCGTCGACCCACAACTGGTCAAGTATGTGCTCAACCGGTCGTGCAAGCACTAAAAAATTTAAAATTTAAAATTTTTATTCAAAATTTATTTGCATAAAAATATACAAAAATAAAGCATGCAAACATGATAAACTTAGTTCGAATTACACATACCAATATCCATTTTTAACTTTGAAAACCTATTCCTGTCAAGTGGTCTAGTAAATATGTCAGCAAGCTAATTTTCCGTTTGGACGTATTCTAATGTAATGATTTTATGTTCTACTAATTCCCAAATATAGTGATATCGAATGTCAAAATGTTTAGTACGAGAATGCTGGATGGGATTTTCAGATATATTAATTGCACTAAAGTTATCGCAATACAATATCATTGTATCTTGCGTAATACCGTAATCAATAAGCATCCTTTTCATCCATACAAGCTAGGTACAAGCATTTCTGGCTGCAATGTACTCAGCCTCAGCTGTGGATAATGATACGGAACTCTGTTTCTTACTGTGCCAGGAAACTAAACAATTTTCAACATAGAAACATCCACCACTGGTAGATTTTCCATCATTTATGTTTCCAACCCAGTCAACATCCGTGTAACCAGCTAATTGAACATTCGTATCGTACGAATACTAGAGACCTAGATTAGTCGTACTTGCGACATATCTAATAATACGCTTGACAACAATAAGATGCGATTCCTTAATATCTGATTGATATCTAGCATAGATACCTACACTAAATGTAATATCAAGTCGACTTACAGTTAAGTATAGCAAACTACCAATCATACTACGATATAATCGAGGATCTATACTTTTACCTGTTTCATCCTTGGATAGCTTAAGAGTTGTACTCATAGGAGTATCGAAATTCTTACCATTTTTAAATCCAAATTTATTAACCAGGTTTAGAGTATACTTGGTTTGAGAAATGAAGATACCGTTTTCTTGTTGTTTAACTTGTAAACCTAGAAAGTAGTTATGTTCTCCCACCATACTCATTTCGAACTTGGATTTCATCAACTCTGTAAACTCGATAGACATGTTAGGGCAAGTAGAATCATAAATAATATCATCAACGTAGATCTGTACTATAAGTATTTGTTCTTTATATTTTTTGACAAAAAGAGTTTTATCAACACTCCTCATAATGAAATCATGACTTAGTAAAAACTTGATCAATTTCTCGTACCATGCCCTGGGAGCTTGTTTCAAACCATAAAGTGCCTTTCTAAGGTGATACACATGATTAAAGTGTTTGGGGTCGTCAAAACACTTAGGTTGTTTAACATAAACCTCTTCATGTAAATCACCATTTAGAAATGCACTTTTCACATCCATTTGATAAATTTTAAAATTTTTAAAACATGCAATAGATATAAATAATCTGATGGATTCAAGACGAGCTACTGGGACAAAGGTTTCATCATAATCGACTCCTTTTATTTAAGCGTACCCTTGTACAACCAGCTTAGCCTTGTTTCTAATTATATTCCCTATCTCAACATATTTATTTTTGAAAATCCACTTGGTTCCAATTATGTGTTTATCAGATGGTCTAGGAACTAAATACCACACATCATTCCTAACAAATTGATTCAATTCATCTTGCATGACAACAATCCAATTTTCATTAGTGAGTGCCTCTTTTACGTTGGCGGGCTCAATTTAGGAAGTGAAACACACATAATTACATATGGTTTCCAATTGCCGTCGAGTACGTACACCAGTGAGAGGATTGTTAAAAATCTGATCAATAGGATGATCTTTAACTGGTCGTAGTTCAGTGTTGATTTGACTAGGTGAGGAGTCAGGTTTATCAAATACAGTGACTTCATTATCTTCTGAACTAGATATTGGTGTGTTAGGATGATCATCAATCACTACATTTATGGAATCCTGAATAACACTACTTCTCTTATTAAGAGCACGGTATGCTCGACTATTTACAGCATTTCCTAGAAAAATCCCTTTATCACTTTTAGTGTCGAACTTCCCTGAATTTTCTCGATCACGTAAAATATAACACTTCCAAAAATTTGAAAGTATTTGACTGTGGGTTTCTTATTATACCATAATTCATAAGCCGTTTTATCTTTAGATTTTCTAATGTAAACACAGTTTATTATATAGTATGCAGTATTAACAGCTTCGGCCCATAAGTTTTTAGGTAACTTCATACTATTTAACATTACATTGGCCATCTCTTGTATCACTCTATTTTTCCTTTTAGCAACCCCATTTTGTTGAGGCGTCTTAGGAGCAGAAAACTCATGCACTATACCTAGGTTACTACAGAATTTCTCAAAATTGTTATTTTCGAATTTCGATCCATGATCACTTTAGATTTTAACAACATTCATTTCTTTTTCAGTCTGAATACGCTTAAGTATTCTTTTGACTTTGTCGAGAGTTTCAGATTTTTCTCTCATGAATGCAACCCAAGTAAATCTGGTAAAATCATCCACAATTACCAAAAAATACTTCTTACCACCTCTACTCTCCGTTCCGGTTAGTCCAACAACGTCCATGTGGAGGAGTTCAAGAGGTTTGGATGTGGTAAAAGATTTCACTTTCTTGTACTACTCCTTGTTTGTTTTCTAATCTGACATGCGCCACATATCTTATCCATTTTTTTCAATTTGGGTATATCTCTATTAAGATCGGCTTTGCTCAATCTATACAAATTTCAGTACTTCACATGTCCAAGGTGTTTGTGCCATAATTCACTATCATTGGTTTGGACCATGAAACATGATACTTTAGATTAGCAAGATTCATTTACGATATAACAATTTTCAAATGTTCTACGACCATTTAATATCACACAACCTTTCTCATTTGAGATCTCGCATCCTTGATTTGTAAATTTAATAATATGCTTGTTATCGCATATTTGAGAGATACTCAAAAGATTGTGCTTAAGCCCTTCTACAAATAAAACATTTTCAAAAGGAGGAAGGTTAGAGATATGAACCATACCTTGGCCAATTATCTTGCAGTTGCTTCCATCACCAAAAGTGAATGAACCATCAGTCATATCTTTGTAGTTGGTTGTAACGACCTGAAAATTTCCGTACATTGGGCCGAGTACCACCTCGACCAGAAATCACATAGGATTAAATCCTTTAGAAATTTAACAAAGTTAACTAAGTACTAAACTCGGTTAGTCATGAAATCCATTGGGATCGGTTTAAATACGATCTGCAAGACCCAAAACATGCAGAATTAGTGACTCTAGGTTACCCTAAAGTCTAGAGCCAAACTCATTACCCGTCTGCTCTCGGGACTGAAACAAAACTTCGTATGGGGTCTAGATCGCACATCGGGAGTCCGATTAACACGAAGCTAAGGAACCAGGACCGCCCCACTGGGCTTGACAATCATCTCAAAAATCAGGCGATTCCGATGTCCCACGGCCATTTATTTCGATCCGGAGCGAGGGAGTGTGAAAAACACTATTCCCACCCAAATAAAAATATCTGGAATAGTGATCTGGCATCTTTCGGTTGCGCGTCAGTATTAAGCAACCTGACCGTCAGAATCAGACCAAATTATACCCTCGGATTAAGAAAAATTTCAGGAACATTTACATGTACTCAGAATTTCTGATCATGGCCCACGGACCGTTGAACTGAAAGTGGTTTGCCACATGCGATCTGGGAATCCGATCGAGTCGAAAACGTAATCCCACGTAGATCCGTAGATGGTGAGCTTAAGTCTGACGTTTGGCTCAAAGAGGGCCACCAGAACATACCTTTTGAGCTTGAAAAGTGGCGAACTGCCTACATATGCAGCCACCCTTGAACCTGAGTCTATTTTGGACATGATTTTGGCTATATAAGGGGCTTAGAACAGCCCCTCTCACAGCCATACGAATTTGAGAGCAAACTCTTAGAGAGAGAGAGAAAAGAGAGAGAAAGTCTTGGAGATCGAAGCCGATCTTCCTCCTGCTGCTTCCACTCCTCCCACGGCCTACACCGCCTTATTCCAGGGGTTTTCCCGGCGGTGTCCATCCCATTTGAAGGTAAGAAACCCTAACCCTAGGTCTGATTTGAGGTTGAATAGTGGTAGGTTGTGCAAAGGCTAATCGGTTCCGCTCTTTAGCTAGGAAACTCCCGTATACGGAAGCTCCAACACCCTTGCTGATTTGTTGGAATTCCAAGGGCTGAGGTGAGGACTTTAAGCGTATAAGTTACATTTTTCAATGCTTTCAATGTCAGATAATGATAGATTCATGATCTGCATGTAAATGCACATGTACAAAGTGCTTTCCGTTTCCTGTTTCGATTAGCGATAAAGAATATGGAATTTTACATACTCTAGATATACGTAGAAATTGCTAGTTTGACATGTTTGACGTATACGTATTTTTGTTGGGAAAATGTTTGACATGTTTATTTAATGTTTGATTATATCATGTGTGGATAAATTGCTAGTTTGGCGAAAGGGATCGCAAAAATACATGTTCATGTGTAAATGTCATATATGTTGAAATTGCGTATTCCAGAAATTCCGCATACGTGCGGATTTTGGAAATGTAATTGTAATGATTATTTGCTGTATGATTACATTATACATGAGAAAAATACTCTCGTGGCGAAGGGACAGCCCTAACCCGAACTTGGCTAACATACGTCATGTATGTTGGAATAGTGTATTCTAAATGTTGTTGTAAATGCTTGTATATGTACATGTGTATGTACTAGTGCCTTAGATAGGCACTGATATGGGATTTCCGACTCCCTTAGAGACATGTAGGATCCCCTCCATGCGGTGGTTCACCGCAACCTCTCACTTGTAATGCGCACACAACTGTATCCCTATGGGGATAGTGTTTTATCACATGCCTTATAACATGCTTTACAACATGCTTTGCAACATGCTTGACTTCATGTGTTACTTCATGCTTTATAACATGCCTACTAACATGCTTGTATTGCTTGTTTATTATGCTTTACTTCACATGCTAACGATGAAAACTGTTTGAGTTTGGGACTATGTATATAGTCCAAACATTCGGTACCAGACTTGAGATTGTGGCTGAGATTCATGTCGCCACAAAGTACGTGTCCGGCGAACCTGAGTCGTACTTCGGTTGGCGATAGTGGTTGGCCACGCGGAGTGCTTTTGCGCTCCATATTGCTCAACTTGTGGTGCGCTCGAGCTAGTTAGGCTCGCCAACTAAACCGAAATGTACTTATGTGTTCACCCTGTTTGGTCGCTACTGCTTGAACCTAGGGTACCAAACTTACCAGTGGCGATCCCCGTTAAACCATGGTACCTAGATCCGCTAAGTCGCATGAGCCGGGCATGGTGGTATGGGACACCGTGGTCGAGCTGTCGACCTACGCTGGGGCCATGTGCCTCCCCGTAGTGACCATTGCGCAACTAACTCATGAGCCGAATACGGTGGTATGGGACACTGTATTCGAGCTGTCGATACTTCGGCGAGAGCCGAGTACGGTGAGATCTGTGCTCGTGCTGACGGGCGACGAGTCCTCCGTGGTATCATCGAGTACACTCCAAGTGTCTGTGATTGGCGACGAGTCTTTCACAGCAACTAGAGTGTGAGTTGAGCCGAGTACGGTGAGACCTGTACTTGAGCTGACGTCTAGTGATTGAGCCGAGTACGGTGAGACCTGTACTCGAGCTGACGGCCAGCAATGGAGCCGCATACGGTGAGATCTGTATCCGCGCTGACGGGTAACGAGCCCTTTGCGATGCCTTCACTACGCTCCTCAAACTATAATATCGTATGAGAATAACTAGGATTGACGACCCTAGAATGGATCATGTTGGGAATGATACAAGGGAGGTACCTTAGTTTTCCAATACTGCTGGTTGAAATGGACTAATAATAACTTGGTAATCATGAGCATCATCGCACCGCATGTGCTTTGTAGATATGGCGCACTGAGGGAGTTAAGCATTCGCGAACGTAAGATGATGTCGCTTGAGGGTGATTTGGCAAGGGCATACAGCATCATGTCATATCATTTTTGCACTTAACAAGAGTAGTTAGAAATGCTTGATTTGTACTGCTTTATCATTACTGCTTGACTGATTTGATAACATGTTAACTTATGCTTTATGGTTCCACTGAGTTAGCTACTCACTCCCACATTACGGGACGGTGTTTGCAACACCCACTAGACTCTGTCGCAGGTGTAGATGGCGCCTTGGTTCAGGAGCCAGAGCCCGACTTTGATGAGGACCAGGAGGAGTTCTCCTTCATGCAGTATTCTGACGGCTATGCTTAGGCCGGCTGCATCGCGGGATTCTCAGGGCCTCTTTTGAGGATTATATTTTGGGTTTTGACTTAAAAACAATACATGTATATTGGTGCTCGGCTAGTACTCATACTCTGGAGTTCAGAAAATTTTGTTACTTTACATACTTGAATATAAAATTTCAGTCTTCCGCTTGCGTTTATATACAATTGAACTGGAGTATGAATTACTGTTTTGGTTTAATCTCATTCATGTTTATTGCGCTAACTCAGACAACATCTAACAAGCATTGTGTATGTTGCATAAGTGATGCGTTGGAACTCGGGTGTTGAGTTCATACTCGACCCCCGAATTTCAGGGCGTTACATTGGTGAACAAATCTCTGTCACTTATCATGTGTCTTGAGCAACCATTGTCTAGGTACCACTTTGATTGACTTGAAGCCTTAAAGGCGATGTGCGCAACCAAACAAGTAACTTTAGGAACCCATTTCATAGTAGTTTTGGATTTTGGAACATAGTTGGTTTTCCTTCGCTTGTAATTAGTATTAACTCTCACATTAGAGTTAGATTTGAGAAGCTCCTTGAGTAAGTCCACAATTTTTTCAGCTAAAGGATTATGACATTGTTTTCTAAATCTGAAATTATTAGAATTTGTTTTAGATGCTTGAGAAGTTTTTACATTTTTAAAACTGTTTTGATTACTATATTTCAAGCCCTTTCCTTTTGAGTTAGAGGATTCTCCTTTGACAAATGTTGGAGATACACTCTTATTTTTAAGAAGCATGAATTTATCATAGCCCAAACCCGATCTATCTCCACATTTTTTGGATGCGGTTAACAAGTTTTCAAGTTTAAGGTCTCCATGGGCATACCTCCATGTATCCTTTGAACTCAATAGGGAAGAAACTTCAAGTTTTAGTTTCTCATTTTCTGTTCTTAATTTTTCAAGTTCAAAAGTTTTGAAACTCAAACGCATTTAAGTTTTTCAAAACAATCAGAAATATGAGATTTTCTAAAATAGAATTTTCAAAATTCTCTTTCAATTTTAGAAAAATTTCTTTTTGAAGTTTTAGCTTAACCGCAATCTTACAACTCTCCCTATATAGGGCATTATAGGCATCCTGAAGATCATCTTCATTTTCAGGGTCACTCCTCAAATTTTCATATTCATTTGAGTTGCGACTATCTGTGAAAGTCACTCTGCCTAGATTCATTAAAGCCTTAACTTCATTTGAAGTTTCGGGTTCTGATTCATCCGACTTAGAAGAGACTTCAGAGCTGGATGATTCATCCCATGTAGTTATCATGCCTTTTCGCTTTAACTTATCCCTCTTTGGACACTTATTTGCCAAATACTCATATTCATGGCAATTGAAACATTGACTATCTTTTAGAGATTTCCAGTTTCTAGTTTTTCCCTTTTTCTTCTTAGAGGGTTTTTGAAAATCTACTCTTTTCTTACTTTTAAAAATCTTATAAAACTTGTTCGCATGTAAAGCCATATCATCCTCTGAGTTTTCATAATCAGAATCACTACCTTTTGAAACAGATTTGAATTATTTAAGAGCTATGGACTTACCTTTAGGGGCTTTGAAATTTAACTCATAAGTTTGAAGAGAACCAACAAGCTCCTCAACCTTCATATGATCAGTGTCTCTAAGTTCCTGAATAGCAGTAACCTTGGAATTAAATCTCTCGGGAAGTGATTGCAGGATTTTTACACAGACTTTGCTTTCTAAGATACTATCTCTAAAACCCCACATAGAGTTAACTATGTCATTTAGTGAAATGGCCAAGCTATATGTCCTAGAGGGGGGGTGAATAGGACAATGCCAAATAAAAACTTATAATAGCGGAATTAAACAAAGTATGATAGCCAATGAGCTAATTAAATAAATTGCAATGCAGAAATGAAATGCAACCTCAAACAACTGAATTTGAGAGGTTGATACAAACGTTGTTCTAGGGACAACCTTTCACCAAAAACCCAATGTTTATGGTAGGACAACCTTATGTCTAGAAATGTCTTTGTATCAAATTCTCAAATCAAAGAGGAATAAAGAAATAAATATAAACTACATTGAATAAATTGATTTTACAAATGTCTTGTTCTAGGGACAGCCATACACCATAAAAATGGCAAGGCAACCTTGCTGGAACAATTTTGGAATTTAAAACTTGAATCAATAGAGAGAATTGCTGGAAATAAATTGTAGAAATAAATCACTAAATTATTACAACATTCCCACACTTGCTTGTAATTTCAAACTCTTACAACATTCACATTCACAAGGAAAATAGAACTGAATGATAAAAGATAAGGAATTAAATAACCATTCAATCCACAAGACAAGAAGTTATAGTGGTTCGCCTGTGTGTTCACCAACTGTTCTAAAACAGCCACACAGAATGCTACTCCACTCCTAATATCCTCACACAGGGGATATTAGCGTTCTCTAATAAAACTGGTTTTCACAGGTTCACCAAAAACCTTCACAATTGTGTCTTTATCACTTGGGCTTACACAATTCAAAAAACCCCACAATCTGAGTTTTCTGGCTCTCCTCAGATAACCATACACATAGAGATTTTTCTGGCAAATCTCATACAAAACCAAAATAGAAATTACAGGAATTGTAAAATACCTGGATCTTATCCTTTTGCAGTAGCCCGGAAGAACCGATCAGAGTAGAGAGGATAGTTCAATGTCCAATACTCAAATTATTGAGGTTCTAAGTTCTAATTGATTTTAAATGAAATCACAAAGGGCTAGCTCTATTTGATTTTAATTCCAAGAAGAAGGAATACACGATTTTCCCTTTTCAAATATGATTGGAATTTAGAATAAAATCAAATGCAAAAAGCTAACAAAAGGAATTAGAATGAAGCGCAAATTAGCTTAAAATTAAACACGACTTATCTCAGAGTGGAGCCTTGCTTTGATAGATTTTTCGATGATTAAACTCTGAAATTCGTGTGCTATTTATAGCTACAGAAATTCGTCTTCGACTGGTCTAGGAGTTCCCACGACTGGTCTTAGAAGAAACAGATTTTTGAATTTCTGCGCGGAATCAGGAAAACCGATGTTCGACCGGTCGTAGGCAGTCCACGACTGGTCGAAGGTCATCCACGACCGGTCGAGACCCCTTCTCGACTGGTCGAGCGACTGTGAATTTAGTCGCTGGAGTTTGAATCAAGGCTCCACGACTGGTCGAGGTTCGAGTCGAGGACATCCCACGACCGGTCGAGCAGACTCCAAGACTGGTCGTGAGCGAACCAAAAAATCCGATAAATTTGAACAATTCCAAGACTAGCCTAGGAAATTCTTAGACAGGTCGAGCCAGTGCTAGGACTGGTCGAACCAGACCCAGGACTAGTCTAAGAGCCGATCAAAAACATGTTTAAACACAGTTGTATTATGTATCCAAAATGACCTACCCTAAGGTCAATGACTATGGTCAATCAAACCTGAATAATGAAGTATGGACATTGAACTCTACTTCATTCAACGAATGATAATTCTTTTAGTACTTGAAGCCTGAAGTACGAGTCGTCCAAAAACTTGACACCAACATTTATCTTGAGTTTGCTTTTGAGCTTCACACCTTCAAACACTGCTTGTATCTTGAACTTGAATAACCTTTGCGTGAATAAAGAATACCGTGTCTTCTTTATATCTTCTTCTTTATATCTTCGACATATACCTTGAAGCCGCTTGAAGAGTCCATGGTTGTCTTAAACATAGAACACACCAAGACATAGAACATACCAAGGTTTTGACACACAAAATTTGACAATCAAAGAGGTATCATATAATAGCACTAACAATCTCCCCCTTTGGCAAATTTGTGACAAAACATATATATATAATCATAATATAAAAGAATCATGAATCAGTTGTCAACACATGTCAACACATGACAACCATACACAATATGAGAGATGAATCACTCAATCACTCCCCCTCAATAAGATTCTCCATTAAGGAATGATGTACACACCATTATATACCATTCTTTTCTCCCCCTTTTTGTCAAAAATATGACAAAGGAAGATCCATAAGCTCAAGAAGTAAAATAGAGAATGTGCATAAAAGTGTTAGGAGAAGATATTACAAACCAAAGTCACAGTTATAAGTTTAACAGTACCAAGAGAAATTCAAAGTGAAATCAGTTCAAACTATAGTTAAAAAAAAAATTAATCAGACCCTGAAGACGGAGCAGGAATGGTAGCATCAATATGATGAAGGCCTTTCTGTAAGCGCCTCAAATACTTATGCATTTTCTTAAATTGTGCATTATGGCCAACATGCATATTTTCTACCTTTTCTTCTAATGCACTTAGACGTGCATCGAAATCAGAAGGAACAAAATCTGGATCATCTTCAGATGCAGACTCAATATCATCAAAAAGATCATCCATGTTGATATCCTCATCAGGAAGATCATCTCCTTCATTCGCATCTCCAACTCCAGCAGCTCCACCACCTTCGACATTATCAACTTGACCAGCGGCCAATCTCAACTTCATTTTATTTAGGTTGGAGTTGTTGAAAATAAGGTGTTGGATAGGAGCTTCACCAACAGGCATAGTGACCAACATATGAGTAGCTAAGACATTTAACAAATATCCAAATGGAATGTCACCATGACCTGGCTGAGACCGAAACTGAATAATAGATGAACAGATCAACGAAGGCAAGCAAACATTGGCACCACTAATGACTGAGTACAGTATACGAACCATCAGAAGAGTCAACTCAGTTTTGTTACCAGCCCGAGGATACACATTAGATGTAAAAATACGATGAAGAACTCTGTATCTGGGCAACAGCCACCTGGATTTGAGAACAGTACCATTGACAGACCAAGGTGCATCCATATTACAAAGGGCTCTAGTAAATAGACGTTTCTCAGATTCAGTAACTTTATCACCCAACGTGGAAGGGTGGATTCCATCATCAATTACTGGAATATCCATTAAGCCAGAAATCAAATGACGATCCACAATAAAAGGCCCTTCTCTTGTAGTAACAATAAAAGTTAATTCCTCAAGAGAAAAGTCTGTAATACATGCAACCATGGCCTGAGCAATTGACTGAAATGCCGGCCCTCCCCAGTTCAAAATGTTAACCCAACCAACAGATTGAAGGAGAGGAACAAGATTAAATTGAGCAATATGATTAATACTAACTGCTTTCTCAACAATAACCTTCTTAGTACGAAAATCACGAACTTGTGGAGGGTCATCATTAGGATCTCTAAGATGACGGCGAGAAACAACATTAGACCTAGATGAAGAAGCACCTCTACTAGTTCGCTTTTTACCTCTAACATCCATATTCTTGAAAAGATTGAAGAAATTTCAAGAAAAACAAGATGGGTTTCAACCAAATCAGAAAATGAGGAAGAAAACCCCAAACCCTTGAAAGAAATATGAAATAATCAACACTAACAAGGAAGACAAGAAGCAATGTTCAAGATTCTTCAACAAAATCAAGAGAAATACTCAAACCTGGAGAAATCCCATAGATGGGTACGACCGGTCGAAGCTAAGCCCGTTGGAGAAGAAGAGGGAAATGAGGAAAAAGTGATTTTTTTTCCCTAATTAAAGGAACCAACGCGATACACGACCGGTCGTGATTAGTCCTCGACCGGTCGAACCACGACTGGTCGAGACTATCCTCGACTGGTCGCGTAAGACCAAAACATGCATTTTTTTTTATTTTTTTTTAAAAATTTCATAAAAAACTATGAAGATATTTACAATATAATATACAAAATGCATAATCAATCATCTTATATTACACATACCGAGATCAAATTTCAATTTATTGAACCTGCATTTATCGAGTGGTTTGGTGAAAATGTCAGCAAGTTGTTTCTCGGTTGGAATATATTCTAAACAAATTACTTTTTCTTCAACAAGTTCACGAATATAGTGAAATCTAATGTCAATATGCTTAGTTCGTGAATGCTGGATTGGATTTTTGGAAATATTAATTGCACTTGAATTATCACAATATAAAACTATCGAGTCTTGTGCAATACCATAATCACTTAACATGCGTTTCATCCAGACTAACTGAGTACATGCATTTCCTGCAGCAATGTATTCAGCCTCAGCAGTTGAGAGTGAAATGGAACTCTGTTTCTTGCTGAACCAAGAAACTATGCAATTTCCAATGTAAAAGCAACCACCACTGGTTGACTTTCTGTCATCCATATTACCAGCCCAATCAGCATCCGAGAACCCAGCCAATTGAACACTAGTATCAAAGGGATACCAAAGACCCAGATTAACTGAACTTGCAACATAACGAATAATGCGTTTAACAGCAGTCAAATGAGATTCTTTAGGATTAGACTGATATCTAGCACAAATTCCAACACTAAAAGCAATATCAGGTCTACTTGCTGTTAAATACAGTAAACTACCAATCATGCTTCGATATAGTTTAGGATCTATATCTTTACCTGTAGAGTCTTTTGAGAGCTTTAGAGAAGTACTCATAGGAGTATCAAAATTCTTACCATTTACAAATCCGAACTTCTTAACTAAATTTAGAGCATATTTAGTTTGAGAAATAAAAATTCCATCAGATTGCTGTTTAACTTGCAATCCTAGAAAATAGTTTAATTCTCCGACCATACTCATCTCAAATTCAGATTTCATTAGATCTGCAAACTCAACAGTCATGTCAGTACAAGTTGATCCATAAATTATATCATCAACATAGATTTGAACCATTAAAATATCATTGTTCTGCTTTTTAACAAAAAGTGTTTTATCAACACTACCCATTTGAAAATTGTGACCCAGTAAAAACTTAGTCAATTTTTCATACCATGCTCTGGGAGCTTGTTTCAACCCATAGAGAGCTTTCTTAAGGCGATAAACATGATTAGAAAACTTAGGATCTTCAAACCCTGTAGGTTGTTCAACATAAACCTCTTCATGTAAATTACCATTAAGAAAAGCACTCTTTACATCCATTTGATAAATCTTAAACTTTTTAAAACATGCAATGGATATAAATAATCTGATTGATTCAAGGCGTGCAACTGGAGCGAAAGTTTCCTCAAAATCGATACCTTCAATTTGAGTGTACCCTTGCACAACCAGTCTTGCCTTGTTTCGAATAATATTTCCCAATTCATCAGATTTATTTTTGAAAATCCATTTTGTTCCAATAATATGTTTATCTTTCGGTCTTGGAACAAGATACCAGACATCGTTACGAACAAATTGATTAAGTTCTTCCTGCATCGCAACTATCCAGTTTTCATCAGAAAGAGCTTCTTTTACATTAACCGGTTCTATCTGAGATGTGAAACACACGTAATTACAAAAATCTTCTAATTGTCTACGAGTGCGTACACCTGTGAGAGGATTTCCAAGGATTTGTGTAGTTGGATGATCTTTGACAGTCCTCACATCATGATTAGATTCACTTGATGAAGTTTCTGGTTTTTCAATTATGAGAACTTCATCATTATCTGAACTAGGGGCCGAAGTATTTAAGTGATCATCTATGACCACATTGATTGACTCTTGAATAACTCCGGTCCTTTTGTTCAGTACACGATATGCACGACTGTTTAATGAATATCCTAAGAATAATCCTTCATCACTTTTAGTATCAAATTTTCCCAAGTTTTCCCGGTCACGTAAAATATAACACTTACTGCCAAAAACGCGAAAATATTTGACTGTAGGTTTTTTGTCAAACCACATTTCATAGGGCGTTTTATTATTTGATTTGCAAGTATAAACACGATTAATAATATAGCAAGCAGTATTAATCGCCTCAGCCCATAAATTCTTAGAAACCTTCATGCTATTTAGCATAACAGTTCCCATTTCTTGAAGAACTCTATTTTTCTTTTCCACAATACCATTTTGCTGTGGAGTTTTAGGTGCAGAGAATTCATGTGATATTCCATGATCATTACAGAATTTCTCAAAACTACTATTTTCAAATTCAGATCCATGATCACTTCGGATCTTATTTACTTAAGAACATTTTTCAGTTTGGATCCGTTTGATTATCTTTTTCACTTCATCAAGGGTTTCTGATTTGTCCTTTAAAAATGAAACCCAAGTGAATCTGGTGTAATCGTCTACAATAACCGGAATATATTTTTTACCACCTCGACTTTCCGTTCTAGTTGGTCCTATTAGATCCATGTGGAGAAGTTCGAGTGGTCTTGATGTGGTATTGGAGTTCACCTTTTTGTGAGATCTCCTAGTTTGTTTACCATACTGGCATTCACCACATATTTTATCTACTTTTTGAATCTTTGGTAGACCTCTTATTAGTTCTTTGCTCAATCTATATAAATTTCGGTAGTGTACATGTCCAAGGCGTTTATGCCATAATTCAGTTTCATTGGTATGGACCATGTAACACTTTTGGTTAGATGAGCTGTCATTTCTCACTATATAGCAGTTTTCAGAAGTTCTGAGACCAGTTAATATCACAGACCCCTTTTGTCTATAATCTCACAACCTTGATTGGAAAACTTCACACTATGATTGTTATCGCATATTTGAGATATGCTTAACAAATTGTGTTTTAAACCCTCAACATATAAAACATTCTTAAATAAGGGTAGATTATAGAGTTGAACCGTACCTTGGCCAATAATTTTGCAATTGCTACCATCACCAAATGTGACTGACCCATCAGTCATATCTTGTAGATCGGTGAAAAGAGCTTTGTCACCAGTCATATGCCTGGAGCAACCACTGTCTAGGTACCACTTTGAAAGGCTAGTTGCTTTGAAAGCAGTGTGAGCAACCAAGCAGTCAACTTTAGGAACCCATTTCATAACAGTTTTAGGTTTAGGAACATAGTTGGTCTTCTTTTGTTTATATTTGTAAGAGTGACTTACAGAGTTAGATTTTAAAAGTTCCTTGAGTAAATCAACTATTTTTTCAGCTAAAGGATTTTTCATCTGATTTTTGAAGTTGACATAGCTGCTTCTAGGTTTTTGAAAATTTTTTGTTGTTTTGACAAAACCTTGTGAAGTGTTTTTCTCTTTTGAATTAGAGGATTCTCCTTTCACAAATTTAGGTGGAGAATTCTTCTGTTTATGAGGTATTGTTTTATCATACCCCAACCCGGATCTATCGCCACATTTTTTTGAACCGGATAGGAGTTTTTCTAATTTAGAATCACCTTGGGCATACCTCCAAGTTTCCTTTGAATTCAGAAGAGAAGACACTTCATTCTTTAGTCTCTCAATTTCAGATTTTAAATCAACAATCAGAGAGTTTTTGAATTCTAAATCACTTTTTGATTTTTCAAAATAATCTGATATTTGAGATTTTTCTAAAACAAGCAAGTCAAAACAATCTCTAAGTTTAGAAAATTTTTCTTTCTGAAGCTTAAGCTTCACAGCAATTTTACAACTCTCTTTGTATAAGGCATTGTAAGCATCTTGAAGATCTTCTTCATTCTCATGATCATTATCCAAATTTTCTTCACTAGTAGAATCATCGTGATCAGAGAAGGTAAACTTAGCTAGAGTCATAAGGGCTTTTACCTCATTGCCCGACTCGGTTTCAGAATCTTCTGATTCAGAAGAACCTTCAGAGTCAGATGATTCATCCCATGTAGCCAACATACCCTTCTTTTTGGGTTTGTCCTTATTAGGACATTTGTTTGCTAGATGCCCATACTCATGACAGTTGTAACACTGACTGTCTTTCAAAGATTTTCGAGTTTTAGATCTAAACTTCTTTTTATCATTTGATTTTTGAAAATCAACTCTTTTCTTACTTTTAAAAATTTTGTAAAATCTTTTTGCAATAAGAGCTAAGTCATCTTCAGAATCGGATTTATCTTCTACCGTATTTTTGGAAGATTTCAAAGCAATTGATTTTCCTTTAGGAGCTTTAAAATTTAATTCATAAGTTTGTAGAGACCCAACGAGTTCTTCCACCTTCATTTTGTCCGTGTCACGAAGTTCCTGGATTGCGGTTACTTTAGAATTGAACCGTTCAGGAAGAGAGCGTAGAATTTTTGCACACACTTTACTTTCTGGGATTTTATCACCAAGACCCCACATTGAGTTTACAATGTCATTTAATCTAGTATAGAAGTCCATAAACATTTCATTCTCCTCCATATGAATTTCTTCAAATTTAGTTGTGAGGAGTTGGACTTTAGATTTTTTGACAATCGATGTACCCTCATGTGTCATTTCTAAAATATCCCAAGCTTGCTTTGCAGTATCACAGGATATGATTCTTTTGAACTCATCCGGTGATAGTGCGCAAGTAATTGCATTAAGTGCTTTAGCATTAGCACTACTCTCACTTTTCTGAAGAGTGGTCCATTGAAAGTATGGTGTAATTTTCATAGATTTAGAACCATCAATTCCAGTTACTTCCATGACAGGAGGATTCCATTCAGTCACTGTGGCTTGCCACACACTCTCATCCATTGATTTGAGGAAGATCCTCATTCTGGCTTTCCAATAAGCATAGTTGGAGCCATCAAATGGTGGAGGCCTAGTGACTGAGAGGCTATCAAAATTTGACATTATTATATATAGCTTAGATCGTTAGCTCAGGAAATAAATCCAAATATAAAGAAATAAAAGCGAGCTATTGGCTCTGATACCACTTGAAATGGCCAAGCTATATGTCCTAGAGGGGGGGTGAATAGGACAATGCCAAATAAAAACTTATAATAGCGGAATTAAACAAAGTATGATAGCCAATGAACTAATTAAATAAATTGCAATGCAGAAATGAAATGCAACCTCAAACAACTGAATTTGAGAGGTTGATACAAACGTTGATCTAAGGACAACCTTTCACCAAAAACCCAATGTTTATGGTAGGACAACCTTATGTCTAGAAATGTCTTTGTATCAAATTCTCAAATCAAAGAGGAATAAAGAAATAAATATAAACTGCACTGAATAAATTGATTTTACAAATGTCTTGTTCTAGGGACAGCATTACACCATAAAAATGGCAGGGCAACCTTGCTAGAACAATTTTGGAATTTAAAACTTGAATCAATAGAGAGAATTGCTGGAAATAAATTGTAGAAATAAATCACTAAATTATTACAACATTCCCACACTTGCTTGTAATTTCAAACTGTTACAACATTCACATTCACAAGGAAAATAGAACTGAATGATAAAAGATAAGGAATTAAATAACCATTCAATCCACAAGACAAGAAGTTATAGTGGTTCGCCTGTGTGTTCACCAACTGTTCTAAAACAGCCACACAGAATGCTACTCCACTCCTAATATCCTCACACAGGGGATATTAGCGTTCTCTAATAAAACTGGTTTTCACAGGTTCACCAAAAACCTTCACAATTGTGTCTTTATCACTTGGGCTTACACAATTCAAAAAACCCCACAATCTGAGTTTTCTGGCTCTCCTCAGATAACCATACACATAGAGATTTTTCTGGCAAATCTCATACAAAACCAAAATAGAAATTACAGGAATTGTAAAATACCTGGATCTTATCCTTTTGCAGTAGCCCGGAAGAACCGATCAGAGTAGAGAGGATAGTTCAATGTCCAATACTCAAATTATTGAGGTTCTAAGTTCTAATTGATTTTAAATGAAATCACAAAGGGCTAGCTCTATTTGATTTTAATTCCAAGAAGAAGGAATACACGATTTTCCCTTTTCAAATATGATTGGAATTTAGAATAAAATCAAATGCAAAAAGCTAACAAAAGGAATTAGAATGAAGCGCAAATTAGCTTAAAATTAAACACGACTTATCTCAGAGTGGAGCCTTGCTTTGATAGATTTTTCGATGATTAAACTCTGAAATTCGTGTGCTATTTATAGCTACAGAAATTCGTCTTCGACTGGTCTAGGAGTTCCCATGACTGGTCTTAGAAGAAACAGATTTTTGAATTTCTGCGCGGAATCAGGAAAACCGATGTTCGACCGGTCGTAGGCAGTCCACGACTGGTCGAAGGTCATCCACGACCGGTCGAGACCCCTTCTCGACTGGTCGAGCGACTGTGAATTTAGTCGCTGGAGTTTGAATCGAGGCTCCATGACTGGTCGAGGTTCGAGTCGAGGACATCCCACGACCGGTCGAGCAGACTCCAAGACTGGTCGTGAGCGAACCAGAAAATCCGATAAATTTGAACAATTCCAAGACTGGCCTAGGAAATTCTTAGACAGGTCGAGCCAGTGCTAGGACTGGTCGAACCAGACCCAGGACTAGTCTAAGAGCCGATCAAAAACATGTTTAAACACAGTTGTATTATGTATCCAAAATGACCTACCCTAAGGTCAATGACTATGGTCAATCAAACCTGAATAATGAAGTATGGACATTGAACTCTACTTCATTCAGTGAATGATAATCTTTTAGTACTTGAAGCCTGAAGTACGAGTCGTCCAAAACTTGACACCAACATTTATCTTGAGTTTGCTTTTGAGCTTCACACCTTCAAACACTGCTTGTATCTTGAACTTGAATAACCTTTGCGTGAATAAAGAATACCGTGTCTTCTTTATATCTTCTTCTTTATATCTTCGACATATACCTTGAAGCCGCTTGAAGAGTCCATGGTTGTCTTAAACATAGAACACACCAAGACATAGAACATACCAAGGTTTTGACACACAAAATTTGACAATCAAAGAGGTATCATATAATAGCACTAACATTTAGTTTCGTACAAAAGTCCATGAAAGACTCATTTTCTTCCATACGAATTTCCTCAAACCTAGTGGTGAGGATTTGATCTTTAAACTTTTTGACAATAGATGTTCCCTCATGTGTCATTCTAAGAATGTCCCAGGTTTATTTAGCAGTATCACAAGAAATGATTCTTTTGAATTCATCAGGTGATAGTGCACAAGTGATTGCATTTAAAGCCTTAGCATTAGCACTGCTCTCATTTTTGTAAAGAGTAGTCCACATGTAATACGGTGTTTCTTTAATGGACTTGGTTCCATCACTACCTAGAACTTCAGACATTAGTGGATTCCATCTAGTCATTGTGGCTTGCCACACGCTTTCATCAATGGATCTTAAAAAGATTCTCATTCTGGATTTCCAATAAGCATAGTTGGAGTCATCAAATGGTGGTGGATTAGTGATAGATAGACTATCAAAATTTGACATGCTGAAAGCTCTAGATCGATAAGCTCAGGAAATAAATCCAATGGAATGAGCCACTTATCTCTTATACCACTTGAAAAAGGGCTAGCTCTCAGTCCTAGAGAGGGGGGTGTGAATAGGACTATTCCAAATAAAAATTAAATCCAGAAAATAAATGCAGATAGCTGAAATAAATAACAATCTCAAATGCACTAGTCTTGAGAGGTTGATTCAAACTTTGTTCAAAGGACATCCTTACACCAAAAATCAAGGTTTATGGTAGGATAACCTGATTACTTGAACTTAGTAAGGATCAAAAACTTGAGAAGCAATAGAAAGAAATCTAACTATTATAACATTCACCACATGTACATGAAATAGAAACAAACATTCACCACAACATATACATCATCCAAACTCCAAGAATTATAGTGGTTCGATGTGTACACCAACTGTTCTCAAACAGCCACACCTACTCCACTCCCAATATCCACAACCGACATGATATTGGCTTTCACTATGAAAGAAGGTTTTTCAAGGTTCACCTTAAAATCTTTATAATTACGTTTTCAATGGGCTACCACAATTAAAAATCCCGCGCTGAGATTTTCTGGCTACTCAGTCAAAACCACAATAGAGAATTTCTGGTTATCTCAAAAACCAAAAACAGTAAATTGAATAAACAATACTTATCTGAAGATTCTTCTTCGATGTAGCCTAGTAGAACCGCTTCTTTGAAGACATAGATGTTCAATGTTCAATCTCTCAAATGAAAGGGTTCTAGGTCTAAATGAATTTTAAATTAAATCCAACCTTGGGATACTTTGATTCAATTTCTTGGATCTCAAAAGGGTAAAATAAAATTCCCTTATAAATGTGATTGAATAGCAAGAGATCAAGAAATTAAAAATCAAAAAGCTATACTAAGAATCTTAAATTACCGTACAATAACTTCACAATTAGAGGGACTTGTTTCTCAGAGTGGTGGCTTGAATTAGCTTGGAATGAATGAAAAAAAGCTGAGAAAAGTCCTCAATTTATAGGCAAAAATTATGTTCCCTCGACTAGTCCTGGCATCAACCAAATTTCAAAATTCTGGCGCGATCGCATAAAACTGTCTCTCGACTGGTCGAGTGGTGATAAATTTGGTTTTAGACTTTGAGTCGAGCCAGTCTCCACGACCGGTCGAGCAGGGTGCTCGACTGGTCGAAGACTTACCAGAATTATCCAAAAATTTAAGTTATTTTCTGGATAACATTGACTAGGACTGGTAGAAATAAACCTAAAATAAGTACAATGACCTAAATTTAATATGCAATATGAATGACCTAAACCTAAGGTCTTTCTAGGGTCACATATACCTTAAATATGAACATCAAACTTGTAACTTCGGTTACTTCAATAGATAGTATACTTGAAGTACTTGAAGCTTGAGACTTGAGACTCGTATACTTTTATACTTGACACTTGAGCTTGTAACTTGTTCATGGAATGCACTTGGCTTGAAGTCGCACTTGCACTCTGTCTTGTATGTGAACTTGATCTTGAACTTGCAATTTGAAGTCGCACTTTGACTTGAAGTTGTAGTAGCACTTGATGTTGAAGTAGATGTCTTAAAGCTCACCTTCGTATGAAGGTGAACTTTCCATCTATTGGACTTGAAGGTGAACTTTCCATCTATCAAACAATTCAACTATTCTGAAGTGGTTTGGCACAACAAAATTTAACAACAATACGGGGTGTTAGATCTATAACTTAGCACTTAGAAGGAATCCTCTGTTGAGCTGGAGGTCCTGGTCCGGGATGTTGGGACATGAGTATTGCCCTAGCTACTGCTCGGTTCGGCTATGGGTGGTTTGCTGGCAGCGCGATGCCCTCATCTGCTATCCTCTTATAGCAATATCGCTCCGTGTGGCCATCCCGCTTGCAGTACTCACAGTGTTTTCTCGGGGGCACGGACGGGGCACCTGCGAGCTAGATCCTGAGCCTCCCCGCTGGAACAGGCGGAGCAGGGGGAGCCTACCTCGGTCCGCTTGGGGCATCTCTGACTGGGGGATGTGACCTGATAGTGCGCTCGAAGTCCTTCTCGACCCTCATCACCTTGTCCACCAATTCCGAGAAGTCCCCGAAATCCCACGTACACAATCCCGACTATATCCCTGGCCTGAGTCCCTCCTTGAACTTATGCAACTTCTACTCTGCGTCTTCGAGGGCCTTGGGCACGTATCGGGAGAGCTCGTCGAATCACGCCTCGTACTGGGTGACAGTCATGCCTCCCTGCTCTAGCTTCAGGAACTGTACGATATTCTCATTCCTGCATGATTGTGGGAAATACTTCTCCAGGAACTTCGTCCTGAAGCCTGCCCACGTCCAAGCGTACCCAGCTGACACGCTTCGTTGTACTCCCTGCCACCAATTCTTAGCCTCTCCTTCTAGCAGATACGTGGCCATATTTACCATCTGGGAGTCCAAGCACTCCAGTGGCCTCATCATCTTGGCGATCCTTACCAACCAGTGCTCTGCCTGCACTGGGTCGGGCACTCCCCCGAAGGTAGGCGGCCGGAGCCTCTGAAAGCACTCAAATATGTCTGCGCCCTGGACCTCGGCATCAAGCAATGTCGCCTCACGATTCTGGTCTCGTAGGGTCTCCATCATCAGGGCGTGTGAGGCCTGTTGTTGCTGCATGAAGGCAACCTGCGGTTGCTGCATAGTCGTTGCCATCTGTGCGAAGGTTGTGAAAGTCGTGACCCTTGTCTGAGAGTCGGCAGATACGTCGACAGAAGGTGTCCTCTGCTCGACATACTATGGAGGCAACCCTGATGGAATGACTTCAGGAGGAGGAGAGTCCCATCTAGCCTCGGACCCCATGTCCTAGTCTATCACTCTAGGCGGGAGCCCTGGTGTGTATACAAGGTTGCGCTCTCGCTAGCGCTCTGTCGGTGGAAGGGGTTGTATGTCAATTGTATGAGCCCACTGCGATCGTAACGTGGGCGGCATGGCTCCCTGTGAGGTCAAAATTTAATGGTTCAGGTATTAGGAAATAGCGATGTTAGTCTAATAACGAGGCACACAAGGATTAGAGGTCTGTTATCCTACTTGCCGCATTCACGTTGGGGCGAGCCTATGCCCTTTCACAACACACGGATTGAGTTCTTAAGTCTAATCACTACTCTTGATAGTGTTTCAAGGGAACTAAAGTTTATGTCTCTAGATTCAAACAACTAACTTAACGTTTCCCCAAGGGGTTCTAAGTTCATCCTTAGCTTTAGCAACAATCCTGCTAGGGAAATTAAGGTTTCAATTTTTTCCTTATAGGTACTGGGGATTTCTTTGTAGGTTCAAGTTTATTCTAATAACATCTGAGGGATCCTAAGTGTTTTGTTTCTACGTTTGTTCATCCTAGCTACTTCCTAAGGGAGAATTCCTAAGTTTCACTTAAGTTAATCCCTTAAGAGTTTCGTATGCTGGTCCCACAGCCTAGATATCTCAAGCTCCACTTTGATACCAACTTGTAACACCCCAGTTTCCAGAACCCAAGTATACAACTCGCTTCTTAGAAACTTGGGAGTTAATAGACCATTAAGTGGCAATCAATGTAAAATCAAAGTACAATAGCAGGAATCAACGTGATATATAAGCCACAACCAAGTCACAATAATATCCTGGTCCACTCAACTAGGGACCTAAATACAAAACCTCAAGTTTTAAACATATTAAATAAACATTAATGACTAAATCTACTAGTTCAGCCCGAAGTACTCAGCCGCTTCTTTATGCGGTTCCTCCTCATACAACTCTTCCTCCGCTGCGGCTGCAACAGTCCCGAGATCCGCTGTGTATCTGTCCATGCCTGCACCTGTGTCCTCTATACGGTTGAATATTGATAAATGAGTGGCTAGCTCAGTGTGATTTCCCCTCAAGATTACACACCACCGCCTTCTACAAGTATAGCATAAAGCAATAATACATATAAAACATGATAAGATGCAATCTCATTATATGCATGGATGTATGAGTGCACATCAATTGGGGATGCTCATCCAGTTGACTTTTGGGCAAAGCCCATGCATGTAGCCGATCACCAACGAAAGTGCATAATACATGCGTATTGCCAAACTCACTGAAAGTGGACCAATAGTCAATGGTCTGAAAACTAGAGAAATGATACCATGACTAAGGGCACATGCTACAGCATCCAAAATTAGTCATCTGTCATCGCACGAATGTTATGCATGCATGATTAGCCAGACCATTATTAATCCATTTACAATCAGCAGGTTTAATGAAGCTCACAGTCACTACAGGGAGCTCATAGCCCTCCGTAGGCCAACGACTCGGGCATAGTGTCCCATGACCACCATCTCCGGCCCATGAGTCTATCGCTTTATGGTGTGGATAGAGCCCATCAACATGTAGCTAATCAACTTCCAATGTATGGGAAGCTACCATCGTATGCTCCATAGATGGTAAATCCCATGAACTAAACTGCCACTAATATAACTTCCATGTTGAAGGCCTAGTTATATCGCAATCAATTTTGTTACACCCTAAGTATAAACTCTCTTTAAACAGAGGTTCCCTAAGAGAGGTTTTGAGTCATATGTGTCTTGCAGCCAATACCATAATATGAGAAGATGACATTTTAGTAGCGAACAATCTAAACAAGGCATGGTCTAAAGATTCAAGCATTCATATTCTTCAGGAGTCATATGACCATAACTTACAAGTCCCAAAGTACGCATTCGAGGAAGTTAAGCAAGTGATTCGTGTGTTTGAGTAACTAGTCAATGATTTAATCAATTCTAAAAAATGAGCTTAATTAAATTAATCAGGTATTTCAATCAGTCTAAGACATGTGATTAAGTTAAACTACTCATGTACTATACTCAATCCTAAGGCATTTGTTTAAGTAGACTAAGCAAGTACTCTAATCAATTCTTAAGGCATTTGTTTAAGTAAACAATTCAAATGGTCTTAATCAAATTATTTGTAAACTAATCGAGTATTCAGATCAATTATAAGGCATGTATTCAAGTAACTACCTGAACAATTAACCATTTTTGGGTCGTCATTCATAGTTATAATACAGACTATCCTTAGCCTAATTTAGGGATGGAAATCTCGAGGGGCAAAGTCATCACCTGAAGAGTTGTAATCTCGTCCTTGCTCCAAATTCCCGTGTGTATCTTGCGGCCCAAAGTCACGCAAGTAATTTCCTAGAGTTAGAGTTTGTATTAAACAACTATTCCCAAGGTTTTTGTCTATCTAAGTTATTGAAGTTGTGTGGGGATTTGTAAGGGCCCATTATCACGGATATTGGGCCAGCATCAAGGTGATCAGGCCCACCAACCTGGCCCAATCAATGAGACCTAGGCTAGACCTGAAATGGGCAAAAACTAAGGCCCAAGCTGGGCCTGGTTTGGCCCTGCCTGAATCATTACTTAAAGGCCCAGAATTTGGGTTGGCTTCTTTCTGGCCTAACTGTGGATGTGGTGTGGCCCACTGATATTTTCTCAGGTGCAGCCCACTGAGATCTATGGTGTGGCCCACTAAGATTCATGGTGAGGCCCACTTAGTGCGACCCACTGTGATTCATGATGTGGCCTACTTAGTGCAGCTCACTGAATCTAACTTAGTGCGGCCCACTGTATTTGGACTGGGCCTGATTTTTGGCCTGGACTGGGGCTGATCTCAGCCCACATCCAGCGCTAATTTCAGCCCAACACATGGCCTGTATTTGCTGTCAGCCCTAGCCCAGATTGCGGCCCAAAGTTTGGGCTGGCTTTCAGTCCAACTGAAGAGTTGGTTCCAGCCCAGATGACAGCCAAACCGAGTAACCGTTTTCAGTCCGTTTTAGGGCCCAGATAAAGGCCCATTTTCAACTCATCTTGAGGCCTATTTTTCAACCTGACACAAGGCCCAGCTGAGGTCTATTTCCAGTCCAAATAAGGGCTTTGCTGGTGGGACATTTGCAGCCCAAATCAAGGCCTGATGAAGGCCCAATTTCAGACCTGTTTGTAGCCCACATTACAGCACCACTTGTGGTTGGGGCCCAGCAAACGAACGGCCCAAAAATGAACTTAGTCCTGCAGGTTCTGCCCATACATCAGACGATTGCAATCAGCATCCACCATTGTAGTTGTGCAAGGTGTCATTTCCACCTGCCGATGCTGAACCTGGGTCGGCCCATCATGCCTACAGGGAGTCTTGTTCGGCCCAGAGCTTGTGGCCGAGCTGGGCCCTGATTGGTGACTGGTTTGGCTCTGAGTTGTTGTCATATGAGCGGACTGGATGACATATGAACATCATGGTGGGCGTTCCTCAAACGATCCTAGCCATCTGATGAGATGAGCACTGATGATTAGTGACTCATCATCATCTGAAGTTAATGGAGGTAGGGCGCTCGGCCCAACGTTTCTAACGGAGTCCGGCCCACTACATGGCTTCTAATCCTAGCCGACCGGAACTCCCACAACAATGTGTCGTTGGGTGAAGGAAAATGGAGGGGAGGTTGGGTGTTACCTGATGATAGTAGCCTACTTCGTTTGGCCAGCACCTGAACTCGGAAGGGAGGTGTTGCTGGTCTGCACTGACCCAACTCGGTTCGAGCTATGCAGCTGAGTTGGTGCAGTGCAGCATTGAATCACACAGTCACTCGCCTCACTCTCTCTCTCTATCTCTCTATCTCTCTCTCTCTCTCTCTCTCTCTCTCTCTCTCTCTCTCTCTCTCTCTCTCTCTCTCTCTCTCTCTCTCTCTCTCTCTCTCTCTCTCTCTCTCTCTCTCTCTCTCTCTCTCTGCTGTGAATCCTAAGGAGAACCATCAGCCTTTATAGCCGAGAGAGAGAGCCTGCTCAAACCAACCAACGGCTGAGGTGAAAAATGCCACATGCAGCAGCTATTTTCGAGCGGTCATTGTGCATGGGATCCATCCGGCCCTAGGGATGGATTCCCACGACCATGGCCCACCAGAAAAGCACATTTTTAGCACTGGTGAGGTCCATCTCGTGATCATGGGTCGGATGGGTTAATGGAGAAGATGAAGTGGCCATTAATGGCAAATCGCCATCTAGGGTATTTCAACATGATCTGGTCTGTTTGAGCGGACCAAATGGGACTGCTGATCATTACGGGGCCCACTTTTTGGGCCTTTCAGGTGAGTTTTGGAACATCTCACGAGATATTCCAATTCTCGCCACTTTCTCATGAGATGAGACATTTCTCCCCTTTATCTCATACCACCCTTAGGTGATGAGCTAGGATTGCCCCATGTGGCCCAGGGAACGGCCAGAACCATGTCAGCACCCATTTCCCGAAATGGGAAGGCTTCTCTTTGCTTTTTCTTAGTGCAGGCTGTTGTTCGGTCGTTTTTGGCAATCGGAGAATGCGGTTTCAAATGGGTGGATGGATGGCTGGGATTGCATGATCAGGCCGCTAGTGGCTTGCCCATGTGGCCACGAATCGGCCAACCATCCAAGATTTAAGCCATTCATATAGTTTTCATCGGTCTCAATCCTAAACCCACGTCCTTTTGCATGGGTTCGGTCAGACCATAAGGTTTTGGTCGTCTGGGCCCCACGAGTCTGATAGACGGTTCAGATCGATCAGTTAGTGGCCGAGGTGGGCCACCTTGGAAGCTGACATCCTTCAATTTTGAATTTTCAACAGGTGGGAGGAATTTTTTACTTTTTGTGAAGGGGATCGGTCAAAGCCGGTTTGACTCGCTCGACTTGTCCGGTGCACTTCATGCACGGGTACACTGGGTGTACTCTCACCTTGTGTGGGGTCCACCGTGATGTTTGTGATAAATCCACTCCATCCATTCGTCTTAAGAACCCTAGTTAGGGGTCCTGACTTAAGTTGGAGCAGATGTAAGGCCCAGGTGGGCCGTATCACACGTCACAGGCCCTTCTTACGGCCAATACACCTCGATCTAACGGCTGGATTGGGCTGATATTTTGTTTCAACGGTTGAATGGGAATTTGAGAGGCAGTGAGTGCTTAGTTGGCCATTCACTATCCCTCGAAGGTCGATCTCTAATGCATTATCCCCTTTCTTTACGGCCTACTGATTTAAAAATTGTCTTAACTTGGGGTGGTTTAGTTAAGCTTACCTTCATGACTGTTGTAGGCTCCAGCTCATCTCCTAGGGTCTTTGATGGACGGCTTCAATTATGACTGGGAGCCCCATCCTGCATTCTTAGGTTGTTCATTAGTCGAGTTTTGAAATCTCATCATTACAGGTTTAAATGGTAACACCCACGTATCAGAAGTGCATGGTGTTACAGTCTACCCCCCTAAAAAAAATTCTGCCCTCGAAATTACCTGTGGTGTGTTGCCGAACAGGTGAGGGTACTTCTCCATAACCTCTGCTTCCTGTTCCCAATTTGCTTCTTCCTCTCCATGGTGCGACTAGAGAACCTTGACCAGCGGTATCGTTTTCGTCCGCAAGACCTACTCCTTGCGATCCCCTTGCGATCCAGGATGCAGATAGGTTTCTCAGTATAGGAAGCATCCTCTGTGAGCTCGACCTTCTCCCAGCTGATGATACGCGACTCATCTGGCGTGTACTTCTTTAACATGGATATGTGGAAGACGTTGTGAATGTTAACCAATGCAATAGGCAGTGTCAAACGGTACGCCATGGCTCCCACACGATCCAATGACTAGATCTCAAACACGTTCTCAAACTTCTTCTTCTACTCATCAAAAGGGAATAATTCCTTTGACCTCTCTGACTCCAACTGATAAAGATCATCAATCAGAAAGCAACATAATTTCCCCTTCCAAATGGAAATAAATAGTGCTTGAAGAGGTAGAAGAAGAATTGGAGGAAGATACTTTATCTTCATCATCTAATGGCGGTTCTTCTGCTGAATATGACACTGAGGAAGATAATGGAGAGACTGATGAAGACGATGCTTTTGAAGAAGGGGAAGTTAATATTGATGATGAAAATGACACCGTTATCAAAAGTGTTTCTACTGGTGAAGAACTTCCTTCAACAGTAGAGAATGAGACTGACACTCAACTTGGTACTTATATTCCTGCAACAATTCCAACAATAGCAGAAGATGAGGAGGAACCTTTAGATTATGGGGAATATGGATATTCGTCAAGTAAGAAGTTTCCTTTAATTTTCATTATCATTTAATATTTAATAGAGTTATTACTTTTTATCATTATCATTATTATCTTCGTTTCAGGTGCTCATGCCACTAGCGATAAAAACAGGTGATATCCCAACTGAAGACATCTCCCCTACAACACAATCTGCCTTAATAAGAATTCCTTTAGCTCCCCTTGTTCAACCAAGGGTTGTAGCTCGTGAAGTTATTTCCCAATAGAACTAGCTAATGTAGAAACCCCTACTACTATCGACTCTAGTACTGATGATAGAGCTCCCTCATTTGCTGACATGATGAGACCTGGTTCTCCGTTGTCAAAGAACTAGCTAATGTAGAAACCCCTACTACAACTTCCAACGGCTCCTATTCTTGTTGAAGTTATATTCATCATTTTCTATATATATATATATATATATATATATATATATATATATATATATATATATATATATATATATATATATATATATATATATATATATCCTTTATTTTCATAGATTCTATTCTAATTTCTTTCTTTTACTGTCTTATAGCAAATCCTCCTCTGAGTGGTTTAGCCAGCTCCAGCTCAGTTGCACTGTATCTGACTTGTTGGCTTTGAAGAAAGTTCCCGCTTACAAATTAACTCTGATGAGAAATTCCATGTCAGCAGCTGTATATATGTTCAAAGATCCTGATCAGTGGTCAGATCTAAACATCACCATAGAAGTCCTGGATAGTGCTGCAAAGATGTCCAAGATCAATGTCTCTCTTTTGCGTGATTCTCTCTTGAGTTCCATGACTCAGTAACTGCCTTGAAGTCCCCGGAGAACATGGTCATTGCTCCAGAGATTTTAGAGTATGGGAGACAGCTAGCGTCTTCCAAGGAGAAAGCTTCTCATATTACTTCTGTCATTGCTGGATATGATCAAGAGCGACAATCTCTTCAAGAGCAATTAAAGGCTTCTAGTGATAATAGAATAGCTATTCAGGGTCAAATCACTCTTTTGAAGGAACGTATTTCTCAGTTGGAGATGAAGGATCGAGAAGAAGAATCAAATATAAATAAAATCCAAGAAGAGATGCAAGCCAATACTTATTCGGTTGATTTTAAAAGATCTGAGATGACTAAGAATGAAGGAATCATTGCTTCTTTAGAGAAAAAGTTAGTTGATGTTCCTGACCATGCAAAGATCATTCTTGAGGCTAAATCAAAGCATATGGCCGCTCAAGTTCAACTGAAAGAGGATTTACAAAGGTATTTAGTAGCGTTGGGCATGTCAGAAGACTAGTAGAAGATTTTATTTTCCCGTTGTCACATGTAATTCCTTTTTTACTTTCTCGATTCATAAATGAATTTCAGCATTTAGAAGCAATTGTTTCTTTAAGAAAAGGCCTCACGATTATGATTTATTTTAAGCATATGTTTATGCAATATTTACTACGCTAATCTATACAGTTATACTTTAACAAGATATAATCCCAATTTCTATTATAAAATGTAATAGCAATTTATCATGATAATTAATATAGTGTTTCCTATGTGGTATTTGTTTTGATGGGCGGAACTAAGTTTCAGTTTCAATTAGTTTGCCACATAGTTTAAGCTCTTGAGTAGTGGAGCGATCACAGTTTTTTAGACTCCTAAGTTGTTGGAGTCAGGTCTAACGCGAATAATCTTCGTAACTCTTATGAGTTCGCTGGACTTATCGCATCCAGGGAGTTCACAAACTGTGATCCATCAGAGGGGCCTAGTGAAGCTACCGGGGCAGTGAAATTGGTGGGTTTTACACATAGGGTTGGCCACAAAAACTCTTTAGAGTTCACGGGATGTGCAAGGTTACCTTATGGTACCAAATCCAAGGTTGTTAGTCCATCGATGAGGAGGCTAAAAACCCATGAGCTTTTAATGAAATCAAACTAGGAATCTGGGGGGTCTTATGCATGGTTGGCTTATCTATGGGTGAGCCAAATAGCGCACACTACAGCCCACTTTTTTTTCACTTGCAAGGTCAGACCCATTCACGAGAGAGCATTTTCTCTCACCATCTCTCGTGACGTTGTCAGAAGCTATACAGACGGCATTGGTCTCATGCATGATTAGCCTCCTACTCTTTGTCGTTTATGGCTTTTGATAGTGATCAGCTTCATCCGCTGCCTGCATGGGTCTAAGCATGTGATGGCCTTCGCGGGCTTTTTAGGACCGCTGGCTTCTCACTGCTGCCCGTATAAATTTAAATTGCAATGATGGTAGGTCTTATGCGCAGTTGGCCATATGGGCTTGGCTACACTACCGTAGATGATGAATTACATAGCTGTAGTAAGATTTACATGTGGTTGGCCACATAGGCTTGTTCCACTACCGTGAATGGTGAATCGATAATTGATATATTGCCACTGCTGATAATGTTTTTACAATGTTCATGGTTGAAATAGTGTATCGGCTTGGCGATGATAACAATTTTGATAAGATGACTTTTGCATCAGCGATTAATGATGACAGCGACAGTTGCTAATTTGGCAATAATCATCGACTCTTGGCAATAATTGACGATAATATCATTGTTGAGGCATAAAAAAGAGAAAGACAGTAGAAAGTTCATTGTGCACAAATCATTGTGCTCAAATGAGCGTTGTGTGGAAATGAGCATTGTGCAGAAATGATCGTTGTGCAGAAATGAGCCTTGAGCACAGATGACCGCACAGTGAAAACCGCACAAAGGGGTCTGCACAATGAAGGCCGCGCGAAGGACTCGACACAATGAAGGTCGCGCGAAGGACTCCGCATAGTGAAGGTCGTGCAAAAGTCTCCTCACAATGAAAGCTGCGTAAAGGATTCTGCATAGTGGCTATGTAGCATGTTCGCACGTGTGATGAGGCTAGAAATACCCCTGACCCGTCAATAAGGGGTCACTAGCAACCAATCAAGGAGAAGAAGATCCAAGAGAAAGAGGTAAAGTCTGCACCCATTGTGCGAGACAGGTGTTGTGCGGCACACAACACCATTGGCGTACAATGCTATTGGCACGCAACAAACGTCAACGCACAATGTTAGACAACGCGTAACACCGTGAGTGCACAAAGTTAGCCAATGCGCAACACCATGAGTGTATAATGTTAACGAGCACACAATACTGCTGGCCAACACACAGTAGCCCAAAAAAGCATGATAATGATACTACCGAGTGTACAACGGTGTTCAGCGCACAACAATCTATAATATATGATGCTTCCAGCACTTATTGTCTTAGCATATGATGTCTTTTGTTTGCTTTCTATCACAAGTCTATTTTGGAATCAAAGGAGAAAAGGATGTGAAAGAACTTGGAATAAATAAATTACGTGATTGTCTTCTTTGTCTTATTTTCTTAATTATTAAGTGAATGAAGTTTCCCGAATGAAATGCATTTGTTTCTTGTTTGAAACAAAATGGTGACTCCACTAGGGAAATTTTCTCATATTCACTTGAATATTAACTTAAGAACTACACAAAAGATAATCACAACTGTTTGGCGCCTTGAAGGTGCCAAAATGGCGACTCTCAGTGGGAACTACCTTTCATCTCCAAAATAGAATATAAATTGATTTAATTACTAATTCTTTCTTTGTCTACATCTGGCATAATTCAGGAGAAAAGATATCACAACCAACCAACCAATCAATGGCAATCGTTCAGAAGAAAACAATTTTCTACTTCATTAGGAAAATGGTTCGTCGTGGAATATGCTGGTGAAACAAATTGGTGCTGCAAAGAGAAAGCGATGTCAAGCAAGCATATAGAATCACGGGCAGCCGCCACAATTATAACTGCTTCTCCCATAGCACAGGGAGAGAGAGATGATTAGATCGTCATCACTCACTGAAGGACAAAGACCCAGAATGTCCCTATGGCAGGAGCGAGTTCACCACTGAGAAGAACTAAGGGGCCGGTAACGCGAAATACAGCCAGGAAACATCCTGAACTTGCTCCACCGGCAATCTACCCTATGAAGGCGATGATTCCTCCAGCCGCACAAGATTTCCCTGCCTTGCCTCGGTGGACAAGAGAGCAGAAAGGAAAGGCTTTATTGGCAAGTTTACCAGGATCCACATCAACAATCTCTATGTCTTCCCAATCGACCGATCACTCCAGAAATACACAAAGATCATATGAGTCTCCCCTTTCGGCAACTCCAATCATGTCAATACACTCTCATTCAGGATTGACTACAGCTTCATCAGGAAGTGGGGAAGCTACAGTACACATGGCCAGAACAGGTCAGGGGACTGTGCCGACCACGGAAGACCGCTTGAATGAAATGACATAAGCGTAAAGAACGTTAATGGAAGAATGCAGAAATCTCAGAGAGGTTCTGGAACTCTCGCACACAATGTAGCCCAAAGCAGCTCCTCCAATGATAGGCACGATGAACGGACAAGAACATCAACCTGAAGGTTTCCAAACACAGGGGGCAGGATCGCTCGGATCTGCTCCGGCAGTAAGAACTATAACCCAAGAGGAAGTACTACAAGTTGTTGAGGAAGCTGTCAGGGTGGAAAGGGAACGCGAAAATGTTAGTCGGTTCAGATACTGAACACCATACCCACGGGAGGTAGAAGATGTCCCGTTCCCAGTTAACTTCAAGCACCCGAATTTTTAAAAGTTTAATGGAGAGGGATCGCCGGAGGAGCATTTAATGCACTTTATTACCAGTATGGGGAATTTCTCCACGATACCACAATACTGCCAACGTTTATTCGGATCGTCCCTGACGAGTAATGCGTTCCGATGGTATTCTAGTCTGACTCCAGGATCGATACGCACATAGGAGCAAATGTAGGATGTCTTTATGTCAAACTTTTTCTCCTCAGAGCGTGATGTCAGCATCACAGAGTTAGCTTCAGTACGGCAAAGAGAAGGGGAACCAGTGGAGAAGTTTATAGACAGATGGAAGAAATTGGGTGCCTCATGCAGGCAGTTACTGGAACAAAAAGAACAAGTTAAGATGTGCCTAAATTCAATGGAAATGGGAATTGCGTTCGGTCTCACTAGCGTCGATATTAAGACTTTTCGTGACCTAGAGTTGATAACCCGAAAAATGCCAGCGTTTCATTACGAAACAGCCAGAAGGGGAGCCAGCAAATTAATCGTAAATACTATGGATCACAATAAAAGGAGTCAAGAAATAAGAGGTTCAGGAGAAAAAAAAAAGTGAACAGGAAGAATCAAATCACCCTAGAAGCAGGTTCACCGAAAAAAGGCCTAGATCACTTAATTCTCATAAAGGGTTTGCATTTGACAAGGAAGACGTTCTCCCTATGATGAATCAGTTGTTGAAAGCTAGTACGATAGAATTACCCACGTCCAAGCGCCCTGAAGATGTAGGAAGATCAAGAGAAAGAGATTTTTGCCACTACCATCGTCTGGTAGGACATCCGACAGAAAATTGCTATACATTAAAGTGCATAATACAAAGAATGATAAACAGGGGAGAAATAGTGATCGGAAAAGAAAAAGAAATGGACGCGAAGGCGACGGTGAACGTGTTGACAATTCGGGAAAGTTCTCATGAAAGAACAGAGAAAGAAAATCGTGAGATGACAAGGAAAGCCATGGTAATTACGCTACGGTCAGGAAAAAGAATGATAAGTCCCCCAAGGCAGAAAGTCAGAACGACAAGGACTGAGGTCATTAAGGACCAACACAATAGTGATGAGAAAGAAGAGAGGAATGAAGCAGTAAAAGTGAATTATGATGTCGTGAATCATTTAAAGGGTATACTAGCTCGGTTAAGCGTTTACGACGCGTTAAAGTTATCAAAAGATTTCAGGCAAAGTCTGATTCAAGCACTATCTGACCACAATGTCAGAGAAATATTACTGGTGGAAATGAAAAATGAAGAATGCAAAGAGCATGAAGACTGTATGCCAGTAGTCTCCTTCTCTGATGATGATCTAGCTTGTGATGCAGGGCATAATAGGCCATTGATGATAATAGGCCATATTTGCGGGAAAGAAGTAAAAAGGATTATGCTCAACAATGGATCTGCGGTAAACTTGTTACCGTTAACAATGCTGAATAAATTGGGTTACCGTCGTTCCGACCTATGCCCTAGTGGAATGATGATACAAGGTTTTAATCAAGATGGGCAGCGTGCACTCGACAAAATTATGATGACATTGGAAATAGGGGACCTAACTACTGATGTTGTTTATCATGTGATCAGTGCAGTCACGACATATAATCTTCTCTTGGGAAGACCATGGATACATCAATACAGTATTATACCTTCTACCCTTCATCAATGTTCCAAATACTGTAGGAATGGAATACAGTATAAGGTAATGGCCGATGCAAGACCGTACACGGAAGCCGAAGCCTTCTTTGCAGATGCCAGTTACTATGACGGATTTGCCAGAGGGGAAGAGAAAAAGAATGATAAAGGCAAAACCTTGAAAAATGCTCGTGTAAAAGCGATAAAAGGAGAATCTGAAAAGGCAGGATCATCTGAAACTCCAGAGGTAAAGAAGAAGTTCTATTTTGTGCCGAAACATTGAGATAGCCAGGACAACCACCCTTAACATTACTGTCGCCTAAATAGTTTAAAATCCTACAGTCAAAACTATACAGTACCGTTGCCATATGTCAAAAAAACAAGCCATTTCCAGCCATTTTGGGAAAGTTCCATGTCATAGCCAATGAAAAATACCCGGAGCTGATTGAATTTTACGCCTCTTCAGAAGAAAAGATGGAAGTAAGGGATGAGAATAATATGTACTATGGCAAGTTGACGTCTCACGATCTCAAGAAATACAGTCCAGCAAGCAAAAAATTATAAAAAAAATGGGCTTCGATGATGATGAATCGACCGACTTAAATCATGGGAAAGGAATTCAGGTCCCTAATGGAGTAAGGCAGAAGAGGACAGAAAATTTTCAAGGATTGGGGGCAGAGTCTTCAATAAACATGGTCACGGTCGATCAGGTATCAAAGGCAGATCTCAAAGTAGTCAAACACCCTGAGACAACTCCAAAGCAGATAGAAGACGGGGGGCAGCTGATGATCGACAATTTGCGAGAGATAAATTTGGGCAAAGAAAAAGAACCAGAAATACATTTATAAGCGTTGGTCTTCCTGAACAAGAAGCCGAAGAATACACCCGACTGCTGAAAGAAAATAAAAATGCTTCTGCATGGACATATGCTGAAATGCCAGGTTTGGAACCTTCGGTAGCAGTGCATCGATTAAATATTTCTAACGACAAAAGACCGATCAAGCAAGCCCAAAGGCGATTTCATCCAGATCTGGTCCCTCTGATAGAAGAAGAAGTGAGCAATTTGATCAAAGTCGAATTCATCAGAGAGGTCAAATATCTCAAGTGGATATCGAATATTGTTCTAGTAAAAAAGAAAAGCAGACGAATTAGGGTATGCGTAGATTTCAGGGACCTAAATGAGGCTTGCCCAAAGGATGACTTTCCCCTCCCAATAATGGAACTATTGATTGACAGTACGACGTAATACGCTGTCATGTCTTTCATGGATGGCGACGTTGGTTACAATCAAATTAAGATGGCTCCTGAGGATGAAGAAGCAACAGCGTTCAGAACCTCGTTAGGAATTTACTGCTACAAAGTTATGTCATTCGGTCTTAAGAATCTGGGCCAACATACCAAAGGGCGATGCAAAGTATCTTTCAAGATATGATGCACAAGCATGTTAAATGTTATGTTGATGACCTAGTGGTTAGGTCAGGTAATCATCAGGAACATCGCGAACATTTAACATCGGTCTTCCGTCGGCTCAGAAAGAAGTAGCTAAAGATGAACCCGGCTAAATGTGCTTTTGGAGTGCTCTCAAGAAAGTTTCTTGACTTCGTCATTCGGCACAGGGGTATCGAAATTAACCCAGGAAAAGTTAAGGCCATCTAAGATATGCCACTTTCGAAAACATTGAAGGAACTGAAGAGCTTGTGTTCACTCCCCAAGTATAGGGTTGTGATGTAGTAATAAACTCGGTAAGACCGAGGTCGAATCCACAGGGATTGAAACCTGTACGTTATCTGAAAATAACCAGATTTAGAACTAGGCTAAGATGAAATCTAAACCAATTGTGATTTGAGGAATAATGGTGAATTATTAATCTAAACTTAAAGAATTCAGAGAGAGGGAAACTAGGGATTCAGAGGTTCCACTTGTAGAGATCAAGGAGATCTATGGTCGATTCATGAACTCAACTGGACTTCGAGTCCCATCTTCATCCAGTTGAAAGATATAACCTGAAAATCAATGTGAACTTCCTTTTGATCTAGTTTTCAAATAAATGAAAGGTATAAGAATTAGATATGATTCCATCACAAATCCATGCCCATGAGACAAGATAAACAACAGAACTGAAACCAATCCATAACCAATCAGAAGATGTATGAATGTTAGAAAGGATTCCATCATCCAACTATATCCAAGGGGCAATGGTGAACAACAGGGTTTCCTGATTTCACAATCAAAATATGAGGAAGAAGAAAATACTCAAAGCCATCGCAGATCTATTGTAATTTAAGTCACAACAAATCATTAAAAACTATGAATATTTTAATTAATCAAACTATAATCAAACATCAGTTCATAACCATAAATCAACGCCATAGAATCGGTCTCATCACGCCACAAGCTTCACCTCTTAGCCCTAGCTAAGAGGTTTAGCCACACATGGATGGGCTAGATCTCATCAGAAATTTGAGAAGAAAAGCATAACCAAAGGAAAAACAACAAAAACTCTTTCTTCTCTCCCTGTCTTTCTCTCTCTCACGTGAGATTCTTCGTCCAAGGCCTTCGATGCCTGCTCCCCACGTCCAAAACCCTCTTTTATAGCTGCTGGAGGCGGTGGAGAGCTGTCGCAGAAGCTGTCGCAGCAACAGCGAAAGCTTTTTCGCAGCCAAGTTTGGAGCTTCAAAACTCGGCACTTTTGTCGCTTATTTTCCAAAGAAACAGTGTCCCTTGGGACGTTTTTGAGCCCTCTACATGATGGACGGTTCAGATCTTCCATATGATGAAAGATGATGGGCCACAACCCTCTGGAAACGTCAGTTTTCACGGATCTGCGAAAGCTTTCGCACCTCTTCGCTGCGTAGCTCAATGGACCCCACAGAAGCTTTTTCAGGAAAATCTACCCCGTCCATTAAATTCAGGATGAAATTCTGGTCAAGAATGGATGGTTTTGAACATCCATTGACACGTCTCAGAGAAGAAATCACGCCAAAAATCGTTTTGAACGTCGCAAGACCGCCTTTTTGTGGCCTCTGTATCGCGCACATGTGCACGTATTGGTGTAAACTTTCAAAAAGGTTTTGTAGTATTCAAGGCCGTCTACATGATGGACGACTTGGATCGGCCGGACAGACCATGGACGGGGCTCACTGACGTCTGTAAAAACGGACAGCGTCCGTTCGTTACGCGGCGTGGAAACGGCAGTTGCCGTTTTAGGAAGAAGACGCGATCAGCGCTGCTGACCTCGTTAAGTGTTTTTGGTGCGGCGCTGGTACGTGTGTACACTGTGTGAACACGCTGTACATACGGGCCCACTGTGATATGTTTCAGAAATCTGATCCATCCATTTGTTTTGTCTCCCCCTAAAATGGGTTGAGGCCAACTTTCAAACGTATCCAGATTGTAGGTGGGCCCCACTTAATGAATTAAGGGATTGATCTATCAGTTGGCCCACTTCCTGAGATATCCAATGGCAGAAATTTTACGTGTATAGTTAATTTATGGTCCCCATCCCATGTATGAAGTTTCGAGTCAATCGGATGACGGGAACCATGTGATCTTGTATTCTGAACCATTTCGGGCCTTTTTAAACGTGACGGCTTGATTTCCTCAGGTCCCTGGCATGTAAATTCTTCAATATTGATCCTCTGGGGTCCGTCCTTTACTTTGGTTACTTCAGAGCGTCAAGTCCACGCTTTTAATATCCTTTTTCAATCAATGCTCCTGATTTCATCCTGCACAAAAATAGAATTAAAAATACTCCATTAAGCATTATCATATAGGTAAAATCATGCAATAACTGGGGTCTGATATGCAATATTCGACCCTCATCACAACCCCCAACTAGTATTTTGCTAGTCCCGAGCAAAACATGCGAAAAATAATTTCAGAAATACACGACGTTTCCTGTAAACCTGAGTGACTCGTGAACAAATAGTTGAGATGTGAGAATTCTAAGATTTATGAAGAGTGAGCAGAATTTTTCCCTGGAATCATGCTTACAGTAAATTTCATAATCAAGTTCAAAATATTAATCCATTAATCAGAAAATTTTAAACATTGAGTTCCATGAGTGTATAATGTAATCTCAGCTTACAATCATTAAGAGATCCAATTGTCAATTTCATGATATCATTAGTAATTAACAACATAATTCATGACAACCAAAACTGACACCAACACTTGCCTTTTTAGATAATCTTTTCGTTCTGTCAGCCTTTGATTTCCTTTATAAACAGTAGTGCCAAGGAGGGGAATCAAATCCTCACCTATAGGGAGCAAACTTATGGTGAAAACTTGTCGCCTAACTCTTTTCTTATGTCAACTATGGGGAATCGAATCTTCATCTACATAGGGAGTAAACCTATGATGACGATTATGCAACTTACCCTTTCAATTCTTCTTTATAAATCGATGCTAAAAATTTTGTTTTTCAGGCTGGTTCCTTTCATGATTAGTGATTACTAAGTAAATCATTCAATTATCGAACCGAAACCTTAATGTGTAAGCGAGATGTGATATGTGAAATCATGACTCAATCAATGTGTACAACTTCTAATCATGGGTTAACAATTCAAACTTAACTGTAAAATCTAACAAATGGCTGACTCCAAGGGGCATAAATTATCACATTCTATATCTTGTAATATTACAATCATAACTATCCTTCAACATCACATCGAATGCACAAGAAATTCCAAAAAAATTGAAAAATTTTTACAAGTTTTTGCTCAAGACCAAGAAAATACTGATTAGGTAACCTAATCTCCCACCCCCAACCTAAAATCTACATTGTCCTCAATGTAAAAGATATAAGCATGCCATGCACATGGGACAACGAAAGTAAAAGAGAAGTGATGGGAAGATAGTACCTGGATAACGAATCGAGAGACTTTTCCAAAAATATCAGCGAGAGAGTAAGTCAGCGCAAGAGAGAAACCAACACAAGTAAAACGCAAATAACAAAAATAAACTCCTACCTATACTACTTTCGCAGGTGCTCTCGATTGCATTTAGTATATGCAACAAGCTTTTAAACCCCTAGATTGCCCCTAGTGGACGAGTTGTAGTCTCGTGAGGGTTTGCAGTAATGTTACCCACAAACATTGAACTAACTAACTAGGAAAATGAAATGAATTGAAAAGCTAGGTTGCTTCCCAGGAGCGCTAAGTTTAACGTCTTCAGCCAGACCAAAGCAACTACCCTAGTCCTATGCAAACAGGAAACCTACCTATACCTCCATCAGACTAGGAGATCATTCCTGGTAAACAGGATCAGTCAGAGGCATGGACATGTCCTCTGAATCAAATTTCTTGATAAATGGCTTTAAGCGATGTCCATTTACTTTAAACTCCTTGCCATTGTCGGGGTCTCTTATCTCAACGGCCTCATGAGGATATGCAGTGATAACAATAAAAGGGTCGGTCCAACGAGATCGAAGCTTACCTAGAAAGAGATGTAATCGAGAGTTATACAAAAGGACTTTCTGGCCTGGCGTGATGATTTTCGTAGAATATGTTGGTCATAAAACGCCTTCATCCTGTCCTTGTAAATTCTCGAGTTCTCATACGCGTCGTTCCGGATTTCTTCGAGTTCATTCAATTGAAGTTTGCGTAGCGAGCCGGCACTGTCCAGATTGAAATTCAAACTTTTGATCGCCCAGTAGGCTCTATGTTCCAACTCCACAGGCAAGTGGCAAGCTTTCCCATAGACAAGTCTAAAGGGGGACATTCCAATAGGGGTTTTAAAAGCAGTACGGTACACCCATAAGGCATCAGTCAATCGAATTGACCAATCCTTACGGTCAGGGTTAACCGTTTTCTACAAAATGTGCTTGATCTCCCTATGGAAATCTCAACTTGCCCACTTGTCTGTGGGTGGTATGGGGTGCTCACCTTATGAGAGATACCGTATTTCTTCATTAAACTCTCAAATAGTCTATTACAAAAGTGTGAGCCCCCATCACTAATGATGGCTCGAGGCGTTCCGAATCGGGAAAGGATGTTTTCCTTCAAGAATTTAATGACCGTGCGATGGTCATTAGTTCGACACGGAATCGCTTCGACCCATTTAGTGACATAGTCTACGGCAAGCAAAATATATAAATTCCCAAAATATTGGGGGAATGGTCCCATGAAATCGATGCCCCAGCAATCAAATACCTCTATGATAAGAATGGGATTCAAGGGCATCATATTTCGACGGGACAATGCTCACAATTTCTGACAATGCTCACAAGCTTTGCAAAACTCATGAGTGTCCCTGAACATAGTGGGCCAATAGAAGCCACACTGCAGAATTTTGGCCGTGGTCTTTTTTGTAAAAAAGTGACCACCACAGGCCTGTGAGTGAAAGAAGGAGATGACACTCTGATGCTCATCGTCTGGCACACATCTCCTCAAGATTTGGTCTGGGCAATATTTAAACAAGTATGAATCATCCCAGAAGAAGTTGCGCACCTCGGTGAAAAATTTCTTCTTATCTTGCGCAGTCCACTGTGTCGGTATGGAACCTGTGGCAAGATAATTAGTGATATCAGCGAACCAAGGCGAATGGGAGATTCTAAACAACTGTTCGTCAGGGAACATGTCATTAATCTGCGTCGTCTCAAAGGAATCAGAGGGATTAAGGCAAGAAAGATGGTCAGCCACTACGTTCTCTACTCCCTTTTTATCTTTTATCTCTAGGTCAAATTCCTGGAGTAGGAGGATCCATCGTATTAGGCGGGGCTTAGCATCATTCTTAGACAGAAGATACTTAAGCGTTGCGTGATCAGTGTAGATAATGATCTATGATCCAATCAAGTAGGACCTAAATTTGTTTAAGGCGAACACTACGGCTAAGAGTTCCTTTTCCGTAGTTGAGTAGTTCACTTGGGCACGATTTAGAGTCTTACTTGCGTAATGAATAACGTAGGGTTTCTTATCTTTTCTCTGGCCTAGAACTGCCCCAAGAGCATAATCACACGCATCGCACATAAGTTCAAAAGGAATGCTCCAGTCAGGTGGCTGTATGATGGGTGCACTAGTCAATATGCCCTTAAGCTTAGTGAAAGCTTCCTGACATGGTTCAGTCCACTCGTATGGTGCATCCTTTTGAAGTAGATTGCATAGAGGACGAGAGATGAGACTAAAGTCCTTTATGAATCTTCTGTAAAACCCAACATGTCCTAAGAAGGATCGCACGTCCCTTATGTTCTTGGGTGGAGGTAGGTTAGAGATAAGATCGATCTTTGCCTTATCCACCTCGATTCCTTTGGATGAAATAATGTGTCCAAGGACAATTCCCTTCTCAACCATGAAATGACACTTCTCCCAATTAAGTACCAAGTTCTTTTCTTCACATCTTTTCAGCACACATTTAAGACTTTTCAAGCACTCACTGAAAGATGGACCGAAGACAGAGAAATCATCCACGAAGACCTCTAAATATTGCCCCACCATGTCAGAAAATATGCTCATCATACATCGCTGGAAGGTGGCTGGAGTATTACATAGCCCGAATGGCATCCTTCGGTAAGCAAAGGTGCCGTAGGGACATGTAAACGTAGTCTTTTTTTATCTTCAGGGGCGATCTCTATCTGGTTGTAGCCCGAATACCCGTCAAGGAAACAGTAATAGGAATGACCAGCTAACCTTTCCAAGATCTGATCAATGAAGGGCAAAGGAAAGTAGTCTTTCCTAGTGACGGTATTTAATTTCCTGTAGTCAATGCACATCCTCCAACTAGTAGTGACTCTAGTCGGCACGAGTTCATTATTGGCATTGGCTACGATGGTGATCCCGGACTTCTTAGGAACCACCTGAGTTGGACTCACCCATTGACTATCAGATATAGGGTATATGATACCTACATCCAATAGTTTAAAAACCTCGGCCTTAACCACTTCCTTCATGTTTGGATTTAGTCTACGTTGTGGTTGCCGAACGGTCTTTGCATTATCCTCAAGATATATGCGGTGAGTACAAATTAAGGGGTCGATTCCCTTGAGATCCGCAATTGTCCATCCCAGGGCTCCCTTATGCTCAAGGAGAGTAAATATGAGCATACTCTCTTGTTCTTTCTCCAGGTGGGTAAAAATCACCACCGGGTATGTCTCATCTTGACCTAAGTATGCATATTTTAAATCAGAGGGCAAAGGTTTTAGGTCAAGCTTCGGTGGCTTGAGGTTAGACAGTAGAGGCACTTCATCAATTTGGGGTAACTCTTCAAATTGAGGCCTCCACTGGTTAACTTCAAGTACCGGTACCGCATCAAGCATGGCACACGTCTCCCTAATTATGTAATCATCAAACTCATGGGAGTGGGCCAGGCACATCTCCAAAGGATCAAAGGATAAGGTAAGGGGTGTCCTATCTTCCTCGAAAGTGTCAATCATGTTAATATCATGGATATCGTCATCTTCCTCTACCCGTCTGCTAGTGTTGAAAAAGATATTCATTTCTAATGTCATATTCCCGAAAGACATACTCATGACACCATTCCTGCAATTGATAATTGCGTTTTAAAGTGGCAAGGAATGGGCGACCAAGAATGACGGGAATCTGAGTGCTTGTATTGTTGATGGGTTTGGTATCCAGGATGATGAAAATCTATGGGTAGTAAAATCGATCAACCTGGACCAACACATCCTCAATTATCCCTCTTGGTACACGAACAGAGCGATCAACAAGTTGTAGTGTGGTTAAGGGGGTTTTAATTCACCTAAACCTAACTGTTTGTATACCGAGTAGGGAATAAGATTAACGCTCGCTCCTAAGTCAAGAAGTGCGTGATCAATTCGATAGTCCCCGATTACACATGATATGGTTGGGCCACCGGGATCTTTGAATTTTTGTGGCACATCTTGCTTTAGGATGGCACTCACTTTCTTAGTCAGGAAGATTTTTTTTGAATATTTTGTCATCTTTTGGTCGTACATAAATCTTTTAGGAATTTAGCATATGAAGGTATTTGTTTCACGGTATCAAGTAGTGAAATGTTGACCTTCACTTGTTTCAACCCCTCTAGAATATCCTGAGAGTTAGAGAGAGGTTTTGGTGCAACCAACCGTTGGGAAAATGGAGCAACCGGCTTTCCTTGAGGTTCCGGTTCTAACTCTGGTGGGGCATGTCTAGATCCATCTTCTTTATCCACTTCTGGGTCTTAGACTTTTCAGCCCTAACCGGAATGGTTTTGTCAATGATCTTTCCACTCCTAAGAGTGGTGATGGATTTAGCTTGCTCCTTCTAATTTGAAGAGCTTGGGTCGCTAACTTCATATTGCGGTTTAGGATTGGGAAGATGTTCAACTGGGAAGCTCCCCTTGTTCCTAATCGCATTTTCGGCCTTAAGTCCTTGTATTGCTTTTGTAAGGTCTTGAAAGGCCTGTAGCATACCCTGATTGAAAAGCTCTTGCTTTTGAAAATGTTTCAGAACCGAATCCTCTTGAGGTTTCTCTTGAGATGGATTTTGATTTAGGAAACCTTGAGGTGTAGCGGTTTGTCCATTCCTCCAACTGAAGTTTGGATGGTTTCTCCAACCAGGATTATATGTGTTAGAGGTGGGCCCACTGAAAAGTCTTTGGTAATTGCTTACGGCATTGGATTACTCATTCAATACCTCTTGAAAGGCAGATATAGTTGGGCAATTCTCAGTAGTGTGAATGTTGCAACCACAAATACTACAAACAATTTCCTTGGCCTTATCCTTCTTTAATTCCATGGCCTCGAGTTTTCGAGTGAGATTGGCTACCTTGGCGTTAATATCATCATCCTCTTTCAGGAGGTACATTCCACCTTTTTCTTTGGAATGAGTCGGCCTAAGCGTAGTACTCGGTCTAGGGGAGATGTCCCATGTTTGTATGTTCTCAGCAAGTTTATCAAAGTAGTCCCACACCTCATCGACACCTTTATTCATAAACTCCCCATTACACATTGTCTCAACTAATTGGCGCATAGGAGATGTCAGTCCATCATAGAAAAAATTCGTGATGTGCCACGTTTCAAAACCATGTTGTGGGCATGAACTGATAAGATCTTTGAACCGCTCCCAACATTGAAAGAATGTTTCATCTTCCCTTTAGGTGAAGTTCATGATCGACTTCCTAAGGGTGTTCGTCTTATGATATGGAAAAAACTTTTTAATGAACTCCCTTGTCATGTCATTCCATCTGCCAATAGATTGAGGATGTAGTGAATGTAACCACGTCTTGGCTTTCTCTTTCAAAGAAAAGGGAAAGAGTTTCAACCTGACCGTGTCATCAGACACGTTAGGAAAGTATAGGGTAGTCATGATCTCATCGAACTCTTTCATGTAGATGTAGATATGGATTCTCTGACTCAAGCCCATGAAATTTAGGAAGGAGTTGGATCACCCCTGGCTTGATATCCATATGTCCTGCATTCTCCTGAAAAACCATGCATGAGGGCGTACTCACCCCCGCCGGTTGTAAGTAATCTCGTAAGGTACGAGGGGGGGTGCTTGATGCACCTCATTCTCATCCTGGACATCTTCTTCCCTAGGTTGGGGTAGACGAGGTTGATTTCCAGCCATATCCTCAATTAACTCAGGGGATTTCAAGCGATGTCTAGTCCTACGATGGACAGTTAACCCCTCAACTAATCCTCCTTCAGTCAAGAGACGTCGAGTGTTGTCACGAGCCCACTTGGGCATGAAACACTCACAGCCCTCAATCAAATTCTAAACCTAATCCTAAGAAGGAAAAAAATCTAAAAAGAAAGAGAGGGTTGAAGGAAGTTACCAAATTGGAGTCCCTAAATTAAGATCCTGCAAAAGAAACCAAAAGAGATTAGTTCCTAAAAATAGAAATTCTAAAGTTAGAAAATTCTAAGGTGGAAACAAAGTTAGTTTCTAGAAAAGGAAAGTTTCCTAAACCAAGAATTAGAAAGTTTCTAAAAATAAAGGAAAAATGAGTTAGTTTCTAAAATCAGGAAGAGTTTCTAAAAAGGAAAATAACTAACTAGTTTTAAAAACAAAAGAGGAAAGTTCTAAACCTAAAGTTAGAAAAAGAGAAATTCCTAAGAGAGTATAAAATTTCTAAAACAATTTAGGAAAGTTCTAACTAGAAAGTAAGTTAGTAACAGAAATTTGAAAAATAGAAATTAGAAATTAGAAAGAGCTTACCAAATTAGAAATTTCTAAAAGGCCTACAAAACAGGAAAGTTAGTTTCTAAACAGAAAGTCTTAAAATAGAAAATTTCTAAAAATAAAATAGGAAACAAACTTAGATTCTAAAAGAGTTAGAATTAGAAACTTGCTAAAAAGGAATCTTAATCTAGAAATAGCAAGGAAAAGAGAAATTACCAATTTAGAAACCTATCTCAGAACCCTACAAAATAAGAAAGTTGGGTTAGTTTCTAAAAAAAGGAAAACTATCTAAAAATAGAAAGTTACTTGAAAGAAAATTTCTAAAAATTAAAGGAAAACTTGGAGCTTATGTCATGATCCTACAAAATAGGAAAACAGGTTAGTTTCTAAAAATAGAAAAAAAAAATTCTAACCAAAAATAAAAATATAAATAAAAATCCTAAACTTAAACTAATCCTAAAACTAGTTAATCTCAGAAAGCGTAACCGTCAATCCCCGGAAACGGCGCCAAAAACTTGTTCACTCCCCAAGTATAGGGTTGTGATGTAGTAATAAACTTGGTAAGACCGAGGTCGAATCCACAGGGATTGAAACCTGTACATTTTCTGAAAATAACCAGATCTAGAACTAGGCTAAGATTAAATCTAAACCAATTGTGATTTGAGGAATAATGGTGAATTATTAATCTAAACTTAAAGAATTCAGAGAGAGGGAAACTAGGGATTCATAGGATCCACTTGTAGAGATCAGGGAGATCTATGGTCGATTCATGAACTCAACTGGACTTCGAGTCCCATCTTCATCCAGTTGGAAGATATAACCTGAAAATCAATGTGAACTTCCTTTTGATCTAGTTTTCAAATAGATAAAAGGTATAAGAATTAGATATGATTCCATCACAAATCCATTCCCATGAGACAAGGTAAACAACAGAACTGAAATCAATCCATAACCAATCAAAAGATGTATGAATGTTAGGAAGGATTCCATCATCCAACCATGTCTAAGGGGCAATGGTGAACAACAAGGTTTCCGGATTTCACAATCAAAATATGAGGAAGAAGGAAATACTCAAAGCCATCGCAGATCTATTGTAATTTAAGTCACAACAAATCATTAAAAACTATGAATATTTTAATTAATCAAACATCAGTTCATAACCATAAATCAACGTCGTAGAATCGGTCCCATCACGCCACAAGCTTCACCTCTTAGCCCTAGCTAAGAGGTTTAGCCACACATGGATGGGCTAGATCTCATCAGAAATTTGAGAAGAAAAGCATAACCAAAGGAAAAAAAACAAAAACTCTTTCTTCTCTCCCTGCCTTTCTCTCTCTCACGTGAGATTCTTCGTCCAAGGCCTTCGATGCCTGCTCCCCACGTCCAAAACCCTTTTTATAGCTGCTGGAGGCGGTGGAGAGCTGTCGCAGAAGCTGTCGCCAGCACAGCGAAAGCTTTTTCGCAACCAAGTTCGGAGCTTCAAAACTCGGCACTTTTGTCGCTTATTTTCCAAAGAAACAGCGTCCCTTTGGACGTTTTTGAGCCCTCTACATGATGGACGGTTCAGATCTTCCATTTGATGAAAGATGATGGGCCACAACCCTCTGGAAACGTCGGTTTTCACGAATCTGCAAAAGCTTTCGCACCTCTTCGCTGCGTAGCTCGGTGGGCCCCACAGAAGCTTTTTTGGGGAAATCCACCCTATCCATTAAATTCAGGACAAAATTTCGGTCAAGAATGGATGGTTTTGAACGTCCATTGACACGTCCCAGAGAAGAAATCACGCCAAAAATTGTTTTGAACATCGCAGGACCGCCTGTTTGTGGCCTCTGTATCGCGCACATGTGCACGTATTGGTGTAAACTTTCAGAAAGGTTTTGTAGTATTCGAGGCCGTCTACACAATGGATGGCTTAGATCAGCCGGCAGACCATGGACGGGGCCCACTGACGTCCGCAAAAAACGAACAACATCCGTTCGTTACGTGGCCTGGAAACGGCAGTTGCCGTTTTAGGAAGAAGACGCGGTCAGCGCTGTTGACCGCGTTAAGTGTTTTTGGTGCAGCGCTGGTACGTGTGTACACTGTGTACACACGCTGTACATACGGGCCCACTGTGATATGTTTCAGAAATCTGATCCATCCATTTGCTTTGTCTCCCCATAAAATGGGTTGAGACCAACTTTCAAACGTATCCAGATTGTAAGTGGGCCTCACTTAATGAATTAAGGGGCTGATCTATCCGTTGGCCCACTTCCTGAGATATCCAATGGCTAAAATTTTACGTGTACGGTTAATTTATGGCCCCCATCCCATGTATGAAGTTTCGAGTCAATCGAATGACGGGAACCATGTGATCTTGTATTCTGAACCATTTTCGGGCCTTTTTAAACGTGACGGCTTGATTTCCTCGGGTCCCTAGCATGTAAATTCTTCAATATTGGTCCTCTGGGGTCCGTCCTTTACTTTGGTTACTTCAGAGCGTCAAGTCCACGCTTTTAATATCCTTTTTCAATTAATGCTCCTGATTTCATCCTGCAACAAAAATACAATTAAAAATACTCCATTAAGCATTATCATATAGGTAAAATCATGCAATAACTGGGGTCTGATATGCAATATTCAACCCTCATTAGCTTGCAAGGGAAACTGGCATAATTTGTCATTTTATTTCGAATTTGGTAGGAAGATGTCAGCTGTTTTCCCATTTAATGAAGAAAGGAACAGAATTCGTGTGGGACAAAGCCTGTCAGAACGCGTTCGATTTGATAAAAGAATTACTAAGACAACCTCCAATATTAACAGCTCCTATTAAAGGTAAACCACTTATCCTGTATATATCTGTTGCTGAAAACTCATTGGGAGCCTTGTTAGTACAGATAAATGAAGATGGGAAAGAAACTGCTCTTTATTACTTTATTTGAACTCTGATAGGCGCGGAATGTAACTACTCTCTGATTAAGAAAGAATGTCTGGCACTAATATTTGCAGTACAAAAATTGAGGCATTATTGTCTCTCCCATGACATAACTCTGATCTCAAGAGCAGAACTGATAAAATTTTTAATGATCAGGCCGATATTATCAGGAAGATGGGCCAAATGGATGCTGTTACTTTCGGAATAGACCATTACCTATGTGCCGGCAAAAGCAGTGAAAGGACAAGCAGTGGCAGATTTCTTGGCAGCGCATCTTGTAATAGAAAGGGAGACAATTTGCAATGATTTTCCTGATGAATAGGTAATGATGATTGAACCACAAGACCAATGGCAGATGTATTTTGATGGTGCTTCTCGAGCGTCAGGAGCGAGGGCATGAGTCATTTTCATCACACCTCAGGGTGATTTGTTACCATATTCTTTCACATTAGGCACTACTTGTACGAACAATGAAGCCGAATATCAAGCTCTCATCATTGGAATGGAAATCGCCCATGAGATGAAAATAAAGACGTTGCATATTTTTGGGGATTCCAAGCTAATTATAAATCAACTAACGACTGAGTTTGAAATAAGAAAGCAAGAACTCTTGTCGTACTGTCAAAAAGTTGAGCAATTAATAGAGCAATTTTGCCATGTTGAAATCAAGCACGTACCTTGATATGAAAATGCAAGGGCAGACGCTCTGGCTAGTCTGGTGGCAGCCCTGTCCTATTCAAAACGAAGTCTGCTTCAAGTGACTATAGAAGAAAGAAGATTCTTGCCCTCTCCCGAAGTTGTCGAAGAGGTTGTCGAAGCACTTCCTATATCATGTTTAGAGCTGACAACGGATGATTGGAGGCAGCCATTCATAGATTACCTCAAATATGATATCTTGCCAAAAGATCCAGCACAAAGGCATCAGACAGAGATCAAGCAGATTCATCATTTGTAGTGAAGTGCTCTATAGAAAATCTTACAACGAGATGCTGCTACGTTGTCTCAACGAACAAGAAGTAGGTCAAATGTTACAAGAAGCTCATTCTGGAGAATGCGGGGCATACCGGCTAGACGAAATTTATTTCATCAAATACATCGAATGGGGTATTACTAGCCTGCAATGTTCAAAGATGCAATAGATTATACAAAAAGGTTCCACAAATGTCAGATCCATGGAGATGTCGTGCATATTTCCCTCGAAGATCTCCATCAAACGGTCACTTCTTGGCCTTTCGCCACCTGGGGACTCGATGTTATTGGGCCCATAAATCCGCCTTCATCCAAGGGAAAACAATATATTCTGGCAGCAACAGACTACTTCTCTAAATGGACGGAAGCGATCACATTACGCAATGTCAAAGAGAAAGATATGGTCAATTTCATTTGACATACGATAATATATCACCATGGCATCCCAAAGAAGATTGTTACCGATAATGGTACCCCCTTTAAGAACAGAGGCATGTAGAAACTGTGTCAAAAGTTCAATATCCAACATTCGTTTTCAACACCTTACTATCCACCGACAAATGGATTAGCAGAGGTGTTGAACAAAATGATTGTAAACATACTGAGGAAGACAGTGACTAGAAATAAGCGCGATTGGGACGAAAAGTTACAGGAAGCACTATGGGCGTATAGGACCACTCACCGAACGACAAAAAGCGCGACACCATATTCACTAGTTTATGGCGTAGAGGCGGTCGTTCCGATTGAAACACAAGTTGCGTCGCTCAGAGTAGCAGTGTATCAGTTAATTACAGATGACGAAAATGCAAAGATAAGACTGAAAGAACTGGACCTACTCGATGAGAAGCGTTTGGCAGCCCAACAGCAATTACAGTTTTATCAAGCAAGAATATCAGCCGCCTTTGATAAACAAGTAAAATATCGCTCTTTCAAGAAAGGGGATATGGTGCTAATGTTGAAAAGACCAATAGTGGTGACTCGCAGAACAAGGGGCAAGTTTGAGCCCAAATGGGATGGGCAGTACATTATAAAAGAAGTATATTCAAATGGAGCATACAGAGTAGTTGATCAAGACGGACGGGGTATCAGTATACCAGTTAATGCGCTCTTCATCAAAAAGTATCATCCCCGAAGAGGGTTCCGATTTTGATCTAGAAGATTATCGCCATACTGCTTCTATATCAAAAGGGGGTAAAGACAAGTGAAGTCATGTTCATATATTCTTTGTCAGATGATTGAATAAAGGAGAAATTCCAAATATGAAGTTAAAGATTACATATCAGTGGTTTTCTTAAAAGAGAGTAACCATTGTTGTCATTATTAAATAAGCTCCGTTGAAACTCGTCGAAGTTGGTATCATCACCAAGCCGATATATTATTATGAGCATAGTGCGAATATCGTCAACATTATCAGCAATGGAGATATGTTGATCAGGACACCTATTATTATTACGACAATGATGGCAGCTTATGATCATTTAAGGTAGCCTAGCCAAGCCTATACGGCCAACTACTCATAAAGCCTATCTCCATCACCATTCGAGCAGCGGTGAGAAGCCAGTGGCCCTAAAAAGCCCATGAAGGGCATCGTACGCATACCCTATGGGCAGCGGATGGAGCCAGTGACTAAAAAACCATAAATGGCCAAAAAGTCCTCAACGGCCAATCACGGGTAACACCCCATGCTGTCTGTATTGCTTTCCGACAGCGTCACGGGGAACGGATGAAATTGCCCTCCTATGAATGGGCCCGACCTTGCAGACAAAAAAAACGTGGGCTGCAGTGTGCGCTCTTTGATCGTTAACCATAGATAGGCTAACCATGCATAAGACCCCCCAGATCCTTGGCTTGATTTGAGTAGTAACTCATGAGGAAGGGCTTAAACCTACTCCTTAATGGACTGACTGCCCTAGATTTGATACCCCAAAGGTCGCCTTGTGCGCCCCGTGAACTCTAGAGAGTTACTGCGGCCAACCTTGTGCGTAAATCCAACCGAGTTCACAGCCCCGATAGCTTCACTGAGCCCCTCTGATGGATAGCAGTTTGTGAACTCACCAAGCTGTGAGAAGTTCAGTGAACTCATGAGAGCTATAGAGACTATCACGTGAGACCCGACTCCACTACTCAAGAGTCTAAAAAAACTGTGTTGCTCCGCTACCCAAGAGCTTAAATTGTGTGTGATCATCTAACTAAACTGAAACTAGTACCGGCTATCAAAACAAAAATCATATAGGGAATCCCATACTGACAATCATAATATGTTGATGTTTTTATAGCAGTTCTTCATTAAATATCATGTCGAGACTATTGCATAAATGAATGTGCTTGAAATGATCCATGATGTAGAAATTTATGAAAGAATAAAATATCTCAAAAAAATATTTCTGAATAAAACATTGCAAGCTCTTTATGCATCATAACACAAAAGGAGTATTTACATACAAATGCCTACAGATCTTCAGTTATGTTTAATATTTCTAAGTAACGTTGCAACTCTTCTTTTAATTGAGATTGTGTCACAGCAGTTGTGCATTCAGCTTTAAGAATCATGCTGGCTTAATCAGGAACGCCAATCAGTTCTGATTCCAAAGAAGCAGCAACTTCCCTATTCCTTGTTCGTTCAGCTTGTACGGTATCAATTGCTTGAGCATTCGTCTCAAGCTCTGCTTTGATTCTACGAATAGTTAAGTCTTCTGTTTCTTTCTGACTCTTGAGTGATAGAATCTCTCTCTCAAGAAGAGCAATTTGATCGTCAATGATCGCCTTATTTCTATAGGAAACCTTTAACTTCTCATGAAGAGATTGGCTAACAGCATTGCAATTAGCAAGAACATCATCTGAATGAGAGAGCTTCTCCTTAAGTAATGTCAATTCCTTCCGATGACTTAGAATTTCGAGAGCAATGACTATACTCCGTGCTGCTTCTAAGTTTTTCGTGAAATCATAAAACTGTGACAAGGAGGCATGAAGAGACTGAACATCAACATGCGCCAGACGAGCTGAATGGGTGAGAACTACTAGAGTGCTATCAAAAATGGGCCACTGGGTCGAATCTTTAAAAGCACCGATGATAACGGAAATTGTGTTCTTGAAGAGTCCCAACATAAGAGGTGGCACCTTTTCCAAAGAGAGTCTGTCAAAAGCTGCAGTTACTGAGTTAGACCCTTCAAATCCACTTGAAGTTGGCATGACTGAAACTGAAAGATAAGAAGTAGGGATTATAAGTTCAATAGAAAATATATGCGTATATAATGATGATATAAAATAAGAAAAGAAAATATATACCCGGATTAGGGACAACAGTAGAAGTAACTTAAACAGAATGGGTTGTGGGTGTTGTAGAGCTGGGGATTTTCGTAGTCATAACAACATTAAAAGAAAGCTCTTGAGCCCCTACAGTACTTGAATTAAGAGTACTAGGAGTTGAGACATCAGCCGGATCAGAAAGAAATTCTAAACTTCGAGCTACTAGCTGAATAGGGGAAGGACGCACAGTAGGGGACTTATTGTAAGTGCTATAGTTTATATCCCTTTCTGTTGTCAAATTTGTGGTGTCAAAGACACTGGTATGTAACTTGCTATGTGAAGCTCTACTCAAGATCAAACAAAGATCCACTCAAGATCAACCTTGATGAATAAGCAATGCTCACAAGTGTAAAGTACAAAGATCCACTCAAGATCAACTTTGATGAACAAGCAATGTTCACAAGTGTAAAGAAGAAAGTTCTACTCAAGTTCAACTGTGATTGACAAGTATTGCTCTCAAGTCAAGACATTGCAAGATGTCAAGAAGCTTACAAGTTCGATCGTAAAGAACTCAAGATACTTTCAAGGATTACCTACAACAAGACTTCAAGGTTTACTACTTTCGAAGGTCACTTGTCCTTAAGTTTCAATGTCCTTACTTCACGATTGAGGTTTGACTGACCTTAGGTTGACCTTTAGAGTAGGCCATTTTGGATATATAAGTCATATGTTTAAATTACGTGAGTTTGGTCAGTTCTAAGACTAGTCCTAGACTTTATTCGACTAGTCCTAGCACTGCTTCGACTTGTCTAAGAAATTCCTGGATCAGTCGTAAGTTTGTTACAAAATTCGGATATTTTCTATTAGGCTTCAACTAGTCTTGGGGTCTATTCGACTAGTCGAAGGAACAGTGTCGATTGCATCTAAGACCAGCCCTAAACTTACGACTCAAAGTCCAGCGCTAAAATTCGGATCCTACGACCAGTCGAAGGAGACCTTCGACCAGTCGTGAAACGGTCAAATCTTATCGCGCCTGAATTTTCAAATATCTGTTAGTTCTACAACCAGTCGAAGAGCTCTTTAGACCAGTCGAAGACGTAATTTGCTCACCTATAAATAGAGCACGAATTTCAGAAGAATTAAAAATTAATTCAAGCTAATCTAATTCGGCCTTCTAAGATATAGTTTTGTTCTCCATTAAAGCTAAGTGTGCTTATTTAATATTCTCTTTCTTTAGCTTTATTTGATTGATTTTGTTTCTAGCATTCCAATCTTATAAGAAAAGAGGAATTGTTGTTTTCCTTCTTTTGGAATCAAAATTAATTAAAGCTAGCCCGTTGTTTTTAATTTAAAATCTATTACAACATAGAACCATTATAAAGTGAGTATTGGACATTGATCTAGGACATTCAAATCTCTACACCAATTTGGTTCTTCCGGGCTGCTACAACGAAGGAGATAATCAGGTATTTTACATTTGTTGTAAATTCTGTTTGGTTTTCTTTTGAGATTTGCCAGAAAAATCTCATTGTATTGGTTATCTGAGGAGAGCCAGAAAACTCAAAAGTGGGGTTTTTTTAATTGTGTAAGCCCACAGATAAAGACACAATTGTGAAGGTTTTTAGGTGAACCTGGGAAAACCTATTTTTGTTAGTGAACGCTAATATTCCCTGTGTGAGGATATTAGGAGTGGAGTAGCTGTGTGGCTGTTGTTGAACAGTTGGTGTACACACAGGCGAACCACTATAATCCCTTGTGTTTTGTGGTTGTTTGATTTTCATTTCATATCTTTAATTATTCAGTGTGGGATGTATATGTGGATGTGAATGTTGTAATCATTTCATTTCAAGCTCAGTGGTGAATGTTGTAATAGTTAGATTTATATATATGCAATTTATCGCTTACTATTACTTTATTGGTTTGAGCTTTTGTTTCTATATTTGTTCTATAAATAAGGTTGTCCTACCATAAACGTTGGTTTTGGTGTAAGGTTGTCCTTAGAACAATTTTGATTGCTTTCCATTCCTATACTACAATTCAAGTTTAGTGATTTAAATTCTTATTCTTTATTCCGCTGTATCTTTTATTTAAATTTGGCATAATCCTATTCACCCCCCCTCTAGGACATATAGCTTGGCCATTTCAAGTGGTATCAAAGCCTAATAGCTCATTCTTATTACTTTATATTTGGATTTATTTCCTGAGCTAACGATCTAAGGTATATATATATATATATATATATATATATATATATATATATATATATATATATATATATAATATGTCAAATTTTGATAGCCTATCAGTCACTAGGCCTCCACCTTTCGATGGCTCCAATTATACCTATTGGAAAGCCAGGATGAGGATCTTCCTCAAATCCATGGATGAAAGTGTGTGGCTAGCCACAGTGAATGGTTGGACCCCTCCTACCACTGAAGTAACTGGTGTTGATGGTTCAAAAACTACAAAAATAACTGCTTATTTTTCTTGGACCACACTTCAGAAAAGTGAGAGTAGTGCAAATGCTAAAGCACTAAATGCAATTACATGTGCACTATCACCGGATGAATTCAAAAGAATTATATCCTGTGATTCTGCAAAACAAGCTTGGGATATTTTGGAAATGACACACGAGGGTATATCAATTGTCAAGAAATCTAAGATACAAATCCTCACAACTAAACTTGAGGAAATACGTATGGAAGAAAATGAAATATTCATGGACTTCTATACCAGATTGAATGACATTGTAAACTCTATGGGGTCTAGGCAATAAAATCCCGGAAAGCAAGATATGTGCTAAAATACTACGCTCACTTCCTGAATGGTTCAATTTTAAAGTAACCGCAATCCAGGAACTTCGTGATACGGATAATATGAAGGTTAAGGAATTAGTTGGATCTTTATAGACTTATGAGTTAAACTTTAAAGTTCCTAAAAGTAAATCCATTGATCTCAAATCTACTAAAGGTATTTCTCAAGAAAACTCGGATTCAGAAAATTCTGAAGACGATATGGCATTTTAGCAAAGAAATTTTACAAGATTTTCAAAAGCAAGAAAAGGGTAGATCTTCAAAAATCAAACAATAAGAAAATATCTAAACTTAGATCCAAAAATTGGAAGTCTTTGAAAGATAGTCAATGTTACAACTGCCAAGAGTATGGACACTTACCAAACAAATGTCTTAAAAAGGACAAACCAAAAAGAAAGGATATGTTAGCTACATGGGATGAATCATCTGATTCTAAAGCTTCTTCTGAATCAGAAGATTCTGAAACTGAGTCGGGCAATGAAGTTAAAGCCCTTATGACTCTAGCCAAATTCACATTCTCAGATAATGATTCAACAAGTGAAGAAAATCTGAACAGTGAATGTGAAAATGAAGAAGATCTTCAAGATGCTTATAACGCTCTATATAAGGAAAGTTGTTAAATTGCTGTCAAACTTAAACTTTAAAAGGAAAAAAATTTTAAACTCAAAGAATGTTTTAAATCACTTGTTTTAGAAAAATCTCAAATTTCAGATTGTTTTGAAAAATCAAAATGCGATTTAGAATTCAAAACCTCACTAATTGAAAATCTGAAATCTGAAAATGAGAAACTTAAAAATGAAGTATCTTCTCTTCTGAGTTTAAAGGACACATGGAGATATGCCCAAGGTGATCCAAAGTTAGAAAATTTATTATCCGGATCAAGAAAATGTGGCGATCGATCTGAGTTGGGATATGATAAGAATATATCTTCTAAACAAAAGTATACTTCTCCCAAGTTCGTGAAAGGAGAGTTCTCAAACTCAAAAGGGAAAAGTACTTACCAAGGTTTTCTAAAACTTTTCAAAACCCTAAAAGCAACCATGTTAATTTTAAAAATCAGAATCGAAACCCTCTTGCTGAAAAGATAGTTGATTTACTCAAGGATCTCTTAAAATCTAACTCAGTAGGTCATTCTTACAACAACAGACAGAAGAAGACCAACTATACTCCTAAACCTAAAACAGTTCTGAAATGGGTTCCTAAAGTTACCTGCTTGGTTGCTCACACCGCTTTCAAAGCAACAAGCCATTCAAAGTGGTACCTAGATAGTGGATGCTCTAGGCATATGACTGGTGATAAAGGTTTATTCACCGATCTCAAAGACATGACTGATGGTTCAGTCACATTTGGTGATGACATCAACTGCAAGATTATGAGCCAAGGTATGGTTCATCTCTATAACCTTCCTTTGTTTAAAAATGTTTTATATGTTGAAGGTTTGAAACATAACTTGCTTAGCATATCTCAAATATGCGATAATAACCATAGTGTACGATTTTCTAATCAAAGTTGTGAGATTCTAAACAACAAGGGTTCAGTAATACTAACTGGACGTAGAACCTCTGAAAACTGCTATATTGTTAGCGAATCCAGCTCATCTAATCAATCATGTTACATGGTCCATACGAACGAGACTGATTTATGGCACAAATGTCTTGGACATGTACACTACCGAAATTTATATAGATTGAGCAAACGGGAACTTATAAGAGGTTTACCCAAATTACAAAAATTAGATAAAATATGTGGTGAATGTCAGATTGGCAAACAAACAAGGAACTCACACAAAAAGGTGAATTCCAATACCACATCAAGACCACTCGAGCTTCTCCATATGGATCTAGTAGGACCTACCAGGACGAAAAGTCGAGGTGGCAAAAAATATATCTTGGTAATTATAGATGACTTTACCAGATATACTTGGGTAATCTTCTTAAGGGACAAATCTGAAACCCTTGAAGAAGTAAGAAAAATTCTCAAAAGGATTCAAAATGAAAAAGGTTCTCAAATCAGTAAGATTCGCAGTGATCATGGATCTGAATTTGAGAATAGCGGTTTTGAGAAGTTCTATAACGACCAGGGAATATTACATGAATTCTCAGCACCCAAAACTCCACAACAAAATGGTATAGTGGAAAGGAAAAATAAAGTACTTCAAGAAATGGCTAATGTCATGTTGAATAGCATGAAGCTCTCTAAGAATCTTTGGGCTGAAGCAGTCAATACAGCTTGCTATATTATTAATCGGGTTTACACTAGTAAAAGTAATAATAAAACGGCTTATGAAATGTGGTTCGATAGAAAGCCTACTGTCAAATACTTTCAAAATTTTGGCAGCAAGTGCTATATTTTACAAGATCGTGAAAATCTGGGAAAGTTTAATACGAAGAGTGATGAAGGGATATTTTTAGAATATTCTTTAAACAGTCGTGCTTATAGGGTACTGAACAAAAGGACCCGTGTGATTCAAAAGTCCATTAATGTGGTCATTGATGATCACTTAAACACACCAGTCTCAAGTTCAGATAATGATGAAATTCTTGTGATTGATAAACCTGATACTTCATCTAATCAGACTGATTTTGAACTAAGGACTGTTAAAATCATCCAACTACACAGATTCTTGGAAACCCTCTCACTGGTGTTCATACTCGTAGACAACTTGAGAATATATGTAATTACGCATGTTTTACATCCCAGATAGAACCATCTAACGTAAAAGAAACTCTTGCTGATGAAAACTGGAGTGTTGCGATGCAAGAAGAGCTTAACCAATTTGTGAGAAATGATGTTTGGTATCTCGTACCTAGACCTAAAGATAAACACATCATTGGAACCAAATGGATTTTCAAAAATAAGTCTAATGAGCTTGGTAATATAATTAGAAATAAGGCTAGGTTAGTGGTACAAGGTTACACTCAAATTGAAGGTATTGACTATAATGAAACCTTTGCACCTATGATAAAACCTTTGCACCAATAGCCCGTCTTGAATCAATTAGACTCTTTATATCCATTGCATGTTTAGAAAGTTCAAGATTTACCAAATGGATGTAAAAAGTGCGTTTTTAAATGACGATTTGCATGAGGAAGTCTGTGTTGAACAACCAATGGGTTTTGAAGACTCTAAGAATGTCGATCATGTTTATCGACTTAAAAAGGCACTTTACGGTTTAAAACAAGCTCCTAGGGCATGGTACGAGAAACTAACAAAGTTTCTATTAGCCATAATTTTTAAATGGGATGTGTTGATAAAATTCTGTTTATTAGAAAACATAATGAGCACATCTTATTAATATAAATCTATGTTGATGATATCATTTATGGATCTACCTGTACTGACATAACTATTGAGTTTGCAGATTTGATGAAATCTCGGTTTGAAATGAGCATGGTTGGGGAATTGAATTATTTCCTTGGGTTGCAAGTAAACCAACAACCTGATGGAATGTTCATATCTCAATCTAAGAATGCTATAAATCTAATTAAGAGATTTGGATTTGAGAATGGTAAGAATTTCGATACTCCAATGAGTACAACTTTGAAACTCTCTAAAGATTCTGCAGGTAAAAATGTAAATATGAAATTATATCGAAGTATGATTAGTAGTTTACTATATTTAACTGCTAGTAGACCTGATATTTCTCTAAGTGTTGGTATTTGCGCAAGATATCAATCTGATCCAAAAGAATCGCACTTGATTGCTATCAAGCGGATTATTAGATATGTCACAAGTACTGTTAATCTCGGTCTCTGGTATCCTCACGAGACTAATGTTCAATTAGCTAGATACTCGGATGCTGACTGGGCTGGTAATCTAGATGATAGAAAATCAACCAGTGGTGGTTGCTTTTATATCGAAAATTGTTTAGTTTCCTGGTTTAGCAAGAAACAAAATTCTATATCACTTTCAACAGCTGAAGCTGAGTATATCGCAGCTGGTAATGCATGTACGCAGCTTGTTTGGATGCAACGAATGCTAAGTGATTATGGAATTAAACAGGATTCTATGTTATTACATTGTGATAATTCCTATGCCATAAATATTTTAAAAAATCCTATTCAGCATTCTCGTACTAAGCGTATTAACATTAGATTTCATTATATTAAGGAATTAGTAGAAGAAAAAGTTACATCTCTGGAATATATCCCTACCAAGGATCAATGAGCTGACATTTTCACTAAACCGCTCGACAAAAGCAGGTTTACCAAAATGAAATTTGATCTTGGCATGTGCATTTTAAAATGATTATTAATGCCTACTTGTATAATAGTGTATATATTTGCAAGTTTGAATTCCAATTTTTTTATTATTATGCAAGAAATCTGAATTTTTGGCCGGTACTCGACTAGTCGTGAGTATACACGACCAGTCGTACTTCGACCGGTCGTGCATATCCATGACCAGTCGTAGATCGCGATGAATCACTTAAAAATTGGGGATTTCACTTTCTTCCTCATTCCGTTTTCACTCTCTAAGGAGCCGAGCCTCGACTAGTCGAACCCATTGTTACATTTCTTCAAGGTTAGTGCTCCATTTACGTTTTTCTTACAGATTTGTGCCTAGATTGCTTCCTTTTCTCTCTTGGAGCTTTCTATTTTGGATTTCGTTGTGATTTGAGGTTTTTCTTTTGCAAAATCTGATTTGAGCAAACCCTCTTCTCAAACCTTTGCAACTTTTTCTTTTCTTGAAATCTTTGTTGCAAATGGCTTCTAGAGGAAAGAAAACAACCCGTGGTCTGTCTTCTTCTTCCAAATCAACCCCGATTACTAAACGTCATCTTCGGCCTCCCGATGATGATCTATCTTATGTTCGGGACATCAGATTACGCAATGTTATTGTTGAACACCCTGTTTTCATTGATCATCTGATGTTGATGCACGTCTGAGTGCATTGGAGGATAGAGTTGATAATATAAATGTTAAGATGGAAAACATGTCTGTTGCTCATGATTTACAATTCAAGTACATGCGTAAATATCTTAGGCACTTGAACAAGGGGATGCATAAACTTGATCCATCTATCCCTGCTCTTTCTTCTGGTTCAGATTAGTGTTTAAGTTGTTCAAGTTGTAATAACTTTACTACTATGGTGTTAGCTTTATTTAAACTCAGTATTTGATTTCTGTGAGTTAATTATGCTTTTATCTCATATCTTGTCTATTTGTTCCTTGTTTTCCTTTGTCCTCTTATGACAAAAAGGGGGAGAATGGATATGTTTCACTCATTTGGATATGTTTTATTCAGGGGGAGTTTTGTATGTCTTATAAAGACATGTATGGAGAATGGATATGTTGAATATTTGCATATTTGCAGGTTCATATTAACTGTGTCAGTTAATGACAGCTGGTGCATGATTCGTTACTCAGATATTCTGTATTCTATGTATGATTTGTTACTCAAATATTCTGTGTTCTATAAACATATCTTGTTAGTGTGTTTTGTTACTAATTTGACAAAGGAGGAGATTGTAAGTGTTATAGTTTATATCCCTTTCTGTTGTCATATTTGTGGTGCCAAAGACACTGGTATGTAACTTGTTATGTGAAGCTCTACTCAAGATCAAACAAAGATCCACTCAAGATCAACCTTGATGAACAAGCAATGCTCACAAGTGTAAAGTATAAAGATCCACTCAAGATCAACTTTGATGAACAAGCAATGCTCACAAGTGTATAGAAGAAAGTTCTACTCAAGTTCAACTGTGATTGACAAGTATTGCTCTTAAGTAAAGACATTGCAAGATGTCAACAAGCTTACAAGTTCGATCGTAAAGAACTCAAGATACTTTCAAGAATTAGCTACAACAAGACTTCAAGGTTTACTACTTTCGAAGGTCACTTGTCCTTAAGTTTCAATGTCCTTACTTCACGATTGAGGTTTGACTGACCTTAGGTTGACCTTTAGAATAGGACATTTTGGATACATAAGTCATATGTTTGATTTACGTGAGTTTGGTCAGTTCTAAGACTAGTTCTAGACTTTGTTCGACTAGTCCTAGCACTGCTTCGACCTGTCTAGGAAATTCCTGGATCAGTCGTAAGTTTGTTACAAAATTCGGATATTTTCTATTAGGCTTCAACTAGTCCTGGGGTCTGTTCAACTAGTCGAAGGAACAATGTCGATTGCATCTAAGACCAGTCGTAAACCTACGACTCAAAGTCCAGCGCTGAAATTCGGATCCTACGACCAGTCGAAGGATACCTTCAACCTGTCGTGAAACGGTCAAATCTTATCGCGCCCAAATTTTCAAATATTTGTTGGTTCTACGACTAGTCAAAGAGCTCCTTAGACCAGTCGAAGACGTGATTTGCTCACCTATAAATAGAGCATGAATCTCAGAAGAATTAAAAATTAATTCAAGCTAATCTAATTTGTCCTTCTAAGAGATAGTTCTGTGCTCCATCAAAGCTAAGTGTGCTTATTTAATATTATCTTTCTTTAGCTTTATTTGATTGATTTTGTTTCTAACATTCCAATCTTATATGAAAAAAGGAATTGTTGTTTTCCTTCTTTTGGAATCAAAATCAATTAAAGCTAGCCCGTTGTTTTTAATTTAAAATTTATTAGAACCTAAAACCATTATAAAGTGAGTATTGGACATTGATCTTGGACATTCAAATCTCTACTCCAATTTGGTTCTTCCGGGCTACTACAACGAAGGAGATAATCAGGTATTTTACATTTGATGTAAATTCTGTTTGGTTTTTTTTTTAGATTTGCTAGAAAAATCTCATTGTATTGGTTATCTTAGGAGAGCTAGAAAACTCAGAAGTGAGGTTTTTTTTAATTATGTAAGCCCACAGATAAAGACACAATTGTGAACGTTTTTAGGTGAACCTAGGAAAACCTATTTTTGTTAGTGAACGCTAATATCCCCTGTATGAGGATATTAGGAGTGGAGTAGCTGTGTGGCTGTTGTTGAACAGTTGGTGTACACACAGGTGAACCACTATAATCCCTTGTATTTTGTGGTTGTTTGATTTTTATTTCATATCTTTAATTATTCAGTGTGGGATGTATATGTGGATGTGAATGCTGTAATCATTTCATTTCAAGCTTAGTGGTGAATGTTGTAATAGTTAGATTTATATTTCTGCAATTTATCCCTTACTATTACTTTATTGGTTTGATCTTCTATTTCTATATTTGTTCTAGAAATAAGGTTGTCCTACCATAAACTTTGGTTTTTAGTGTAAGGTTGTCCTTGGAACAATTTCTGATTGTTTTCCATTCTTATACTGCAATTCAAGTTTAGTGATTTAAATTCTTATTCTTTATTCTACTGTATCTTTTATTTAAATTTGGCATAGTCCTATTCACCCCCCCTCTAGGACATATAGCTTGGCCATTTCACTTATCAGTCTGAATGGGGGCATCAGAGCCTCTGTATCCTTTAATGTTGATGTTTCGTGAGTAACCACGTCAACAGTTTCCATGATACAGGGAGAATATGAGGCATCAAAAGAAAGAAAGATATTTGCACAAGGAGAATATTCTCCATAGTCAAGTTGCTCTTCAACTAGGGAGGTCACTAGAATCAGATGAGAGGCATCTGGATGAGTAATTGGGGCATCAGGAAGTCGAGACTCGACTCTAACATCATCTTCTTCTCCAATATCCACTTCAGCATCAGTATCTACATTGAAGACATCTCCTTCGTCAGTTAAGCTCGTGGGAGAAGATGTATCATTGCTTGCAGTATTTGATGAATATTCGGATGAGGTGTCTTCCTCCGATATGGTTTATTTTCCCTTGTAAGTAGTCTTCACGGGGAGAAGAAGTGCACTTTGAATAGGAGAAGGGACCTATTGTGCCAAAATTTCAGGAGACAATGATTTAACACGTAAACAAGTCATGGGAGATGTGGTAATAACAATCTGACGTGCGGCAAGAGAGGTTGTGGGTGCAGCGCGTTTGGCTGCGGTTGCTGTAAGATCCACAACAGGGATGACTGTGGTGGTTGTATGTTCAACAGTATGAGGAATTATAGAAGTGGTGAGCTCTGTAGTAGGAGGAATGACTGGAGTAGGGTGAGTAGGCTGATCTCCTCCTTCAGGAGTAGGAGAAGGCAGGATACCACCTGCAATTTCAAATTCATTGCGAGGAGTGGTTAATCTTTCTCCCCGTTTTATTAAATCCAAAGGAGAACTGAAAGCAATCCATCCTTCCAAAGTATTTGGAGGCTTTATTTCTCTAATGGGCTCTTCCACAAAAATTTTACGATGAAGTTGTCCCGGAACAACGGCCTGATCTTTCTCATAAAAATATCCAATCCCTTGCTCCGGCCTGTAATTCCTCAAGCATGGAGGAGGAACCCAGATAGGTTGATCTACCAAAAAACAGTTGCGTACCAAATAGTAATGATGATCCCACCATCACATCCAGAAATATGAAGCTGTTACTCGATGATTATACCCCGGGAGAATAAATTAAGAACCAAAATTTCTCGTTAGGAGTTACTTCCATATTAAAGCCCAATTGTAGGGGCCGACTCCATAGCTCCTCATTGTCCGTGTGACTTCCTCACCTGCTTGGGGCTAGCTTGATTGTAACATCCCGGATTTTTGCCAACCTGGAATTAGACGTCCTTAGGCAATGTGTCAATACTAACACCTTATTAACTTGTCAGAACTCAATCCCAAAGTCTAAAACCGCTTTTGAACCCATTTCCTTCACAAATCCCACCCTTCACCACCTTGTTCTTCAATTTTTCTAAGTACTTTCACCCTAGACACTATTTTAAACTAGCTAAGTATTATAACTTGGATCACTTTATATACAAACTACAAAGGCCCAGGTACCACCTCAAACAGAAATTACTCAGGACTAAATCCTTTAAAAATTAGGCGAGAATTAGCCAGTGTTAAACTATAGTACCTGTGAAATTAGCACCAATCACTTTAAATACGATCTGCAAGACCCAAAACTTACAGAATCATTGACGCTAGGTTACCGTAAAATCTAGGATCAATCTCATTATCCGGCTGCTCTCGGGAGCATCTCGAAACTCCGTATTAGATCTGGACCGCACGTCGGAAGTCCGATTTACACGAAGTTAAGGAATTAGGACCACCTTGCTGGGCTTGACAACCATCTTGGAAATCAAATCCAGATAGTGTCCCAGCGTTATTCGCTTGAGCTCAGAGCTGGGAGTGTGAGAAATGTGAAATTAATTCAAAATAAAATATGAATTTATGAAATTTGGCATGTGTCGCTTGTGGGTCAGTATTAAGCAACCAGACCGTCAGAATCAGACCAAATTATACCCTCGAATCAGGGATATTTCCCCAAACATATTCATGTACTCGGAATCTCCGATCGAGATCCACTGACTGTTGAACTGAAACTGGTCCGCCATTTGCGATCTGGAATCCCGACTGAAACGAAAACTTAACTAAACCTAGATCCAGTGTTAGTGAGCTTAAGTCCGACCTTTGGCTCAAGGGGGCTTGCCAGAAGTCCTTCGTTGAGCTGAAACTGGCCTGCTTTGGTTATAACCTAAGTATACCTTGACCTGGAGTCTATTTTGGTCTAGTTTTAGGCTATATAAGGACCTTAAAACCCTCTCTCATTCAGCCATACGAATTTGAGAAAACCTTAAGAGAGAAAGAGAGAAAAGAGAGAGAGTGTGAGAGCAGTGGGAGAATCTCCCTACCACTCTACCCTGTCGCTATACGTGCTTAACTACTCCGATCTAAATGCTTTCCCGGCGATTCTGACGTCATTTCTAGGTAAGAAACCCTAACCCTAACCTGTTTTGGGGTTTTGATAGTCGTAGGTTATGAAATAGCTAACCTAATCCATTCTATAGGTTACCAAACTACCGAATACGAAGGTTTAACAAACCTATCGAGTTCTTTACGATTCTACGACAAAAGGTGCGGACTTTAGATGCATAGGTTATGGTTTTCAACACTTTCAATGTCAGATAATGATAGATTCATGATCTGCATGCAATTGCACATGTACAAAGTGTTGTCTGTTTTCCGTTTCGATTAAATACGAAGAATATGAAATTTTGCGTATTCTAGGTATTTGTAGAAAGTACCGTATACGTATAAATTTTGGAAATGTGTTTGCCATGATTATTTGTTGTATGAACATATTATATATGTGTATAATACTTACTTGGCGAAAGGATTCGCCCTAATACACTTTTTTGGCCAACATAGCTTATGTAGGCTAATGTGTGTAGTCTAAGTGTTTATTGAAATGACTAAATAAATATGAATTTATGATTTATGCCTGTCATATGTATTGAATGTAAGAATATGATTGATGTGTATGGGACAACTCCTTGATATGAGGATTTGTCCTATTCTATGTTGAAATCAACATACGTCATGTATGTTGGAGTGGTGTAGTTTAAGTGTTTGATAAAATGCCTTCATGAGAAATTATGTGACAAACTAAATTTAGTAGTGGTGTTGAGATAGGATTCTCAGCTACCTTAAAGATGTATATGATTTTCTCCATGTTGTTTGTTTAATTTAACTGCTTACTTATGAAATATATGTGTTTGTATTTCCCGTTTATATTGTGCTTTATAACATGCTTTATAATATGCTTGAATTACTTTGTTTATTCTGCTTTACTCTACATGCTTCTGAATAAGGATTGATTGTGTTTGGGGCTATGATTATAGTCCAGGCAATCGGAAACAGAAATAAATGCGTGGTTGAGATTCATTCGCCACATGAGATGTGTTCGACGAACCCGAGTCGTACTTCGGTTGGCGATAGTAGTTGGCCACACGAAGTGCTTATGTGCTTCATATCGTTTAACTTGTTGTGCGGTCGAGCTAGCCGAGCTCGTCAAGCAACCTGATCTGTCTTATGTATGTTCACCATATTTGGATGCCTCTACTTGAACCTAGGGTACTAAACTTACCAGTGAAATCTCTTTAACCATGGTACCTCGATTCGCTAAGACTCATGAGCCGGGCATAGTGGTATGGGACACCGTGGTCGAGCTGTCAGCCTACGCTGGGGCCACGTGCCTCTCCGTAGTGTCCATTAAGCAACCAGACTCGTGAGCCGATTATAGTGGTATGAGACACTATACTCGAGCTGTCGGCTTACACTGATTGGTGACGAGCCCTTTGTAGTGACCTCGAGCATACTCTGAATTTGCGGTGAGGCGACGAGTTTTGCCGCGGTGAATAGAGTATGAACTAGGCCTGTATCAATTTAGTGATGAACCGTTAAAAGGGTGATGGGGGAGTGGTGTAACGGTTCCATGTAACAGCCCTTGCAGCGACCTATAAACACACCATCGTATGAGATTAACTAGGACTGACGACCCTAGAATGGATCATGTTTGGGAATGATACAAGGGAGGTACCTTAGTTTCCCAATCCTGCTGTTTGAAATGGACTAATAACAACTCGGTAATCATGCTCATCATTGCATTGCATATGCCTGGAAGATGTGGAGCACTGAGGAATGCAAGCATGCCGCGAACGTAAGATGGTGTCACACGAGGGAGTATGTGGTGAGGGCATGCATCATGACAGCATTTCATACTTGCATTAACAAGCGTACTTAGGATTGTTGATTGTACTGCTTTATCATTACTGCTTGACTGTTTTGATAACATGTTAACCTATGCTTTATTGTTCCACTGAGTTGATCACTCACTCCCACGTTACGGGACGGTGTTCCGAACACCCACCAGACTTTGTCTGATTTCAGATGGCGACGCTACTCCTGATGTAACATCCCGAATTTTTGCCAACCTGGGATTAGACATCCTTAGGCATTGGGTCAATCTTAACACCTGATTAACTTTTCAAACGCTCAATTCAAAGCCTCAAATCCCGTCTTAAACCATTTTCTTCACAAATCCCACCCTTCACTACCTTGTGCTTTCAATTTTTCAAAGCACTTTCGCCCTAGACACTATCTTAAACTAGCTAAGTAGTAAAACTTGGATCACTTTATAAACAAACTGCAAAGGCCTAAGTACCATCTCAACCAGAAAACAATTAGGATTAAATCCTTTAGAAATTTAACAAAGTTAACTAAGTGCAAAACTCGATTAGCCATGAAATCCGTTGGGATCGCTTTAAATACGATCTGCAAGACCCAAAACTTGCAAAATCAGTGACTCTAGGTTTTCCTAAAGTTTAGAGCCAAACTCATTTCCCGTCTGCTCTCGGGAATGAAACGAAACTTCGTATTGGGTCTAGATCGCACATCGGGAGGCCGATTAACACGAAGCTAAGAACCAGGACCGCCCCACTGGGCTTGACAATCATCTCAAAAATCAGATGATTCTGATGTCCCACGGCCATTCTTTTCGATCCGGAGCGAGGGAGTGTGAAAAAACACTAATTCCATCCAAATAAATATCTGGAATAGTGATCTGGCATCATTCGGTTGCGCGTCAGTATTAAGCAACCTGACCGTCGGAATCAGACCAAATTACACCCTCGGATTTAGAGAAAATTTCAGGAACATTTACATGTACTTAGAATTTCTGATCGTGGCCCACTGACCGTTGAACTGAAAGTGGTCCGCCACGTGCGATCTGAGAATCCGATCGAGTCGAAAACGTAATCCCACGTAGATCCATAGATGGTGAGCTTAAGTCTGACGTTTGGCTCAAGGAGGGCCACCAGAACATCCCTTTTGAGCTTGGAAAGTGGCGAAATGCCTACATATGCAGTCACCCTTGAAACTGAGTCTATTTTAGACATGTTTTGGCTATAAAAGGGGCTTAAAACAGCCCCTCTCACAGCCATACGAATTTGGGAGCAAAACCCTAGAGAGAGAGAGAAAAAGAGAGAGAAGGGCTTGGAGTCGTAGCCGATCTTCCTCCTGCTGCTTCCACTCATCACACGGCCTACACCGCCTTATTCCAGGTGTTTTTCCGGCGGTGTCCATCCCATTTGAGGTAAGAAACCCTAACCCTAAGTCTGATTTGAGGTTGGATAGTGGTAGGTTATGAAAAAGCTAATCGGTTACGCTCTTTAGGCTAGGAAACTCCCGTATACGGAAGCTCCATACCCTGCTGATTCGTTGGATTTCAAGGGCTGAGGTGAGGACTTTAAGTGTATAAGTTACGGTTTTCAACGCTTTCAATGTCAGATAATGATAGATTCATGATCTGCATGCAATTGCACATGTACAAAGTGCTTTCCGTTTCCTGTTTCGATTAACGTTGTAGAATATGGAATTTCACATACTCTAGGTATACGTAGAAATACCGTATACGTATTTTTTTTGGAGAAATGTTTGACATGTTTATTTAATGTATGATTATACTATAATGGATAAAATACTAGTTTGTGTGAAAGGAATCGCCGTAATACATGTTCACTTGTAAATGCTACGTATGTTGAAATTGTGTATTCTAGAAATACTGTATACGTATAAATTTTGGAGATGTATGTATCATGATTATTTGCTGTAGTTAATATATTATACATGGATAAAATACTCGCTTGGCTAAAGGATAACCCTAATACATGTGTTTTGCTAACATGCACCATGTATGTTGTAATAGTGTATTCTAAGTGTTTGTGAAAATGACTGAATGAGTATTGAATTCTCATTCGTGCTCGCCATGACTATTGTCATGGATTCATAATGGTTGTATTGGCGATACTCCTTTGACGAAAGGATTTGCCCTAAATCACGCCACGGCCAATATACACTATATACGCTAAAATGTGTGGCCCAAGTGTTTGTGGAAATGGCTGAATGAATATGGAACTTGGATTCCTGCTTGCCATGACTATCCGTCGTGGGTGTACGCGTGTTATGATTAGGGCAACTCCCTAGTGAAAGGATTTGGCCTAATGCCTATGTGATCGACATATGTCGTGTATGTTGATGTATGTTTGTTTAAGTGTTTCTTGAAATGTTTGAATGAGTAGTAGTTAGCAAATTGTAAAGTATAAGGGTGTTGAGATATGATTCTCAACCTCTTTTAACTATGTGTATGATCTCCTTTGATAGTTGTGTGATTAGGAATTGAACATGTACAAACTCATGCTTGTGTGTGATTCATAACATGCTCAACTGCTTTATGATTTTAACTATGTAATGCATATGTTTTAAATTTATATTTACGTTGTATGATCCGTCATGGGTGATGGGGGAGCGGAGCAACGAGTGCGTGCAACAGCCCTGGCAGCCCTAAACGGATAATACCAGACCTTGACTGTATGAGTTGAATCTTGATCCATTACTGCTTTATCTATCTGTAATTGATTGTGTTTGGGGCTATGATTATAGTCCAGGCAATCGGTAACGAGATTGAACTCGTGGCTGAGATTCATTTGCCACGTGGGATGTGTTTGACGAACTCGAGTCGTGCGTTGCCTGTCGGCAGTGGCTAGGCCACACGAAGTTGTTTATGCACTTCATGTCGTGCAGCTCAACGGGCGATCGTGCTAGTCGAACTCGTCAAGTAACCCGATCTGCCTTATGCATGTTCACCCTGTTTGGACGCTACTGCTTGAACCTAGGGTACCCAAACTTACCAGTGAAACCCCCTTTTAACCATGGTACCTCGATCCGCTAAGACGCATGAGCCGGGCATGGTGGTATGGGACACCGTGGTCGAGCTGTCGGCCTACGCTGGGGCCATGTGCCGCCCTGTAGTGACCATTGCGCAACCAAACTCATGAGCCGAATACGGTGGTATGGGACACTGTATTCGAGCTGTCGATACTTACGGCGAGAGCCGAGTACGGTGGACCTGTGCTCGTGCTGACAGCGACGAGTCCTCCGTAGTATCTCGAGTATACTTCAAGTGTCTGTGATTGGCGACGAGTCTTTCACAGCAACTAGAGTATGAGTGGAGCCGAGTACGGTGTGAGACCTGTACTCGAGCTGACGGCTAGTGATTGAGCCGAGTACGGTGAGACCTGTACTCGAGCTGACGGTCAGCAATTGAGCCGCATACAGTGAGATCTGTATCCGTGCTGACGGGTGACGAGCCCTTTGTGATGCCTTCGCTAAGCCTCTCAAACCATAATGTCGTATGTATGAGATTAACTGGATTGACGACCCTAGAATGGATCATGTTTGGGAATGATACAAGGGAGGTACCGTAGTTTCCCAATACTGCTGGTTGAAATGGACTAATAAAACTTGGTAATCATGAGCATCATCGCACCGCATGTGCTTTGTAGATGTGGCGCACTGAGGGAGTTAAGCATTCGCGAACGTAAGATGATGTCGCTTGAGGGTGGTTTGGCAAGGGCATACAGCATCATGTCATTTCATTTTCGCACTTAAACAAGAGTAGTTAGAAATGTTTGATTTGTACTGCTTTATCATTACTGCTTGATTGAATTGATAACATGTTAACCTATGCTTTACTGTTCCACTGAGTTGATCACTCACTCCCACGTTACGGGACGGTGTTGTAACACACCAACCAGATTTGTTGAGTTTCAGGTGGTGGCGATGCTTGTGAAGCAGAGCCGGACTACTTCTATGATGATAAGAGGAATTCTCCTATCTGTATCTCTCTGGCAGGTCAATGAAGACCTGATAGTGTATTGATGGGGCTATGGTACATGGGATAGGAGGCATTACACTTCCTCATATTTGGTACATTTTAGAACTGCACTTGTATTTATTTAACCTGGTAATGTTATCACACTCTGGAGACTCATCATAAGTTATATATTTTATCTATCTATCACAGTCTTCCGCTTGCAAATTTAACTGTCTCTGGAGTATGATATGTTGTTTTGGCTTAATCTCACTCATGTTCAATGCACGAATACAGTCAACATTCAATCATCATTCATTTTGTTTCATAAGTGATGTTCTGGAACTCGGGAGTTGAGTTTATGTTCGACCCCCGATTTTCAGGGCGTTACACCTGAGGCGGAGCCGGACCTTTATGATGACAATGATGCTTGTCCGTATATACTATATGTTGATGGCTTCAAGTGAGTCGTGTCTAGAGCGACGGGGTTACAGGGATGTTGACTAGGGACCTTACACATTTGGTATTATTTTAGAATTGTACTTGTAATTATTTAACCTGGTAAATTCCACATCACACTATGGAGACTCACCACAATTTATATATATTTATATATCCATCATAAATCTTCCCTTGAAATTAACTGTCTCTGGAGTATGATATGCTGTTTTGGTATAATCCCATTCATGTTTCAATGCTTCTCCACATAATCCTCATTATCTGTGTTGCATAAGTGATGCGTTGGAACTCGGGAGCTGAGCTTTACTCGACCCCGATTTTCAGGGCGACGTGACATTGATCATATCCAAAATGTCTGGCAAATCGACTCGGATAATATGGTTCTCGCCAGAACTCTAGTCCTTCTCGCAATGGAAGACTGCAAGAACAAATACAGAGAAAGAAGGTCCTCTCAACAGGTTTCAAGTTATTGTTATCCTCAACATCTCTGTCTTCAGCTTGGTAATC
>JAJHSJ010000003.1:54561940-54691560 GCA_021015155.1 Magnolia officinalis
TTCGATGCATCAAAGCTATTAAGCGGAGCCTACACAGATTGCATAAATTTAAGCGATTTCTGGATTCTTCCAACTTGGTGCGAAAGTTGGAGTTCCCCAATTATAAATAGGACCTCCTAAGATGCTCCAAAGCTCTTTTAGGGTTTGAGGAGTAGAGCAAAAGGGTGGAGCCGCCGTCCAAGAGTTTTTCTTCTCCTTCCTTAGTTGTTTTTATGTTTTTCTTAAGAGATTTTAGTTCAATCATATCTATGGTTGGCTAAACCTCTTAGCTAGGGCTAAGAGGTGAAGTTTGTATCGTGATTGGGATGTTTGTTTTGCTTTAATTCATGTTTTTATTGAACCTTATGGATTCTAGTTCTTTATTAAGGAATATTTTTAATTTTTAATGGTTTGTTGTGACAAATTACAATAGATCTGCAATTGCTTTCAATATCTTCTTTTCTTGATTTGAGATTGTGAAATTAGTAAGTTCTGTTGTTCACCATGATCTATTGGGCATGGTAGGATGATGGAATCACTTCCAATCTTCACAACTCTCATCTGTTAAGACTAGGTTCATGAGAAGTTTAGAGATCTGACCGTCTCTTCTCTCTCTAACTGGATAAGATAGGACTCCGATTTCAGTTGGATTTCTTGAATTATGCAAGGTAGCCTCCTAATTGTTACAAGTGAATCCTTAGCACCCTAGTTACTACCTTTAAATTAATTGTTTAACTATATTCACAATTACCTCTAACTAGAAACGTACAAGATTAGTCCATGTGGATTCAACCTCGGTTTTATCGAGACTATTATTACATTGCAACCCTACACTTGGGGTTGTGAACAGGACACAACTCCTAAAATCAAAGGACGAAGTGTTATAATCAAACTAAAACTTACTATAAATAGTAAAAGCAGAAGTAAAATGGATTTTCAACTGTCGATCTGATAGAATCTTGCAAATTCGGCATAGGCAACGTGGCACAGCTGGGTTGGTTGGCTAAAGTAGCTTCTCCTACCCCAAAATCATATATGACATGTTGAGTAATTCATTCCGGATTGTGAGATACGCTTGTTGTAAGGTTCTAACGGTGCAGATCACCTTCGCATCCAATCAAACTTTCTTCGGTTCATCCTAGACATGAAAGTATCCGCTACCCGCACTACATCAAATGCCTAGTTGGATGAAAAGTTAATATTCTCTGGCTTTACTTGGTTAGTTCTCTTCTACACTTTCCCATGCTTAACCATTTCTATTTCTAACATTGAGTTGGTGGCCACAAATTTGATGACTAGGAATCTGATCCATGTATATTTTGAATTACCATCCATCGAAATTAGATGGAAGTACATAATGAATTACCTTTCACTAAGGAATCCCCCAGAGAGTGGAATGGCCAAACAGGTTTGAATAGCTTACCCCAAGTAGTTGGGATGAGACATTTATGATGATGAAGTTGATCTTACATGACAAGAGACCTCGCCAACTAAAAGATGGCACTAACTTATTTTATTAGATAAATGATGCAATATAGCTAGTCGGTTAAACCATGTTGAAATGGTGATACCAAAATCAGCATGGTTTTAACCACTTTTTAAAGCCCACGTGACTCATGTTATACATGTGTTTGTGGACCCTTGAAAGGTAGTTTTATACTTCACTCATGTACACTCACGTGAAGAAAGCTTTTAGGGTAAAGATAGAAATTTGATAGTTTATATATATATATATATATATATATATATATATATATATATATATATATATATATATATATATATATATATATTAAGAGATGGTTTTCTTCTTGAAGATAAGATTTAAGGTTTCAAGACTTTTTCAATAGTTTTTGAAGTCTTTTTCTTAAGTTTTTTAGATAAGAAAATTTATTACTAACATATACTATAATAAAGAATTTTCTTTTCTAAGATTGCATTCATAAGTGTTTTTTATATATTTTGTAGAATGTATTTTATACCTTCTTCTTTGTAATTTTTTATTACTATTTTTTAAAATAATTTTTTCCCGAATCACTTATGCATGTAACTCAAGTAATAAATCACGTATTTCTCATGTTCTCATATAGTTTGTTGTTGATTTGTTTTCCTCTATTATCTTTTTTTCTATTTATTACACACAAATTTTGAATATTTCATGTGCCGTTTAGTATCAAATATTATTTGATTTTGACAGCGTGTTGATTAGGCAGTGCTACTAGCCACTTCAAACCACGGTAATGGAGAGCGTTAATCAATCCAAGCAAGGGAACCTCTTTAAATCACTTTTAGAAGAAATTTTGGAATGTACTTTTAAACGCCACTTACTCCTTGATTGGTGCTTTACCTAGTGATATCTCAACTTGCTCTACAGGATCATTTTCCATTTGGGCGCAATGCTTCTTTACAATAACTCACTTTATTTCTAAAATAATCCCGGCCGACGCTTGCGCCATGGACTGAGAGAGCACAGTTTTAAGTTATGGTCCACTCATTAAGAAAAGCCAAGATTACCGTGGTGTGGATGGCTAGGTAGAGGTTCATAGATATACCATTGCAACCTAATTGCACTCGTGCAGGAGCATGCCTACAACTAACTGAGCACCACGTGAACAGAACTAACATGATATCCAGGCCATCAATCAGGTGCCCTGCCTCATGTTCACCTTGGAAGTCAGAAATTAGGTTGGTCCAAAACTTAGGTAGGCTACACCACATGGAAGAATCAGGATCCGACACCTACTGTTAATTGTTTTTGGGCCCACCATTGTTATTATATGCAATCCAGTCCATTCATAGAACTATTCTCACCAAAAGGAAGGTGCTCTTCAAAAATCATGCCATTTTTTATTGCATGGGTGCTGAAAGTAGTACTTTATAAAAATGTGTTAACCATATAACCAATCCCAAGAAAATGGACTGCCCAAATGAAATGCAACGAAAGAATTTGATGATCGATTTGAATCTTTTATGTTGGGCCTCCTCATTGGCCCACTTATTTTAGGGTTTCTTTCCACATCTGTAAATAAGATAGGCGCAGGCGAAATTTCTCTGCACACCTAATTTCTTTCATCGCCTGATACGATGGATCCTTCTGTTAATATTCGATAAAAGAAATTTTTTTTCCATAAAATATTAGAAAATTAGGCGCAACAGAACATACATTTGGTGCCTTTGGGTTATAATGAAACTTTGGTTGCAGCCAAACACAACCTAAAATCATTTTAACGGGGAGTGGATTAGGTGTTACCCCGGTAACATCTCAGTGGGTGTTACTGTTACCGTGTGGGTCTCACTTTGATGAATGTTTTGTATATCCAATCCGTTCATCCATTTTCTAATATCATTTTAAAACTTGATCTTAAAATTAAATAGATCTAAATCTCAGGTGTATCACACCACTGGAAACGGTGGTGATTGACTATTAAAAGATTTTTATATTTTCCCTTCATCCAGGCCCGTATTAATGTGGGCGTTGGGAAGTTTTTAATGGTGGGTGTTCAATCACCACTGTTTCCTTCAACTTGACAGTCCATTAGACCATTAATGCCCACAGATGGACCAGTCGTTATCATCATTATTATTATTTTTTAATAATTCAATTCCAGTGGGTCCCACTATTTTCGTGGTTCATATTGGAGGTGAATGTTAGGGTAGCTCACCTGTATCTTAGATGCGGCGATTGTGGCAGTGGTGAATCAAAACCTTCCAAAGGCACGCAGTTGGCAGTCGGGTCAAGGTTACTATTTCATGTTCGTACTGAACAATTAACTTTTACTCTTTGACTTCTTGACAGCCTGTGAATGTCCAGAATCCAGATGAGCTGGAGTCTTGTGGATTACAACTCTTTTACACACTTAAATTACCCAAGCTCTGTAGAGCCCGCTAGTTATAAATATAAAATCCATCCTGTCCATCAGTATCTATTCTTGATTCTACGCCTTGAATAGTAAACTCAGAAAGATCTAAAACTCAACTGCGCCACACGACGACGATTTCCCGCGAAAGCATTTGGCCGGAAGTTCCTGCGCTTGGAAACTTAAGTGGGGCCCACTATGATGTTTGTAAGAAATCCACCCTGTCCATCGGCTTTTTGAGATAATTTTAAGGCATGAGGCCAAACGTGAGCATGACACTGAAGGAAAAGATGGGTAGAGAAATTCCTTCGGTGGAAACCACTAACAGTGATGTTTACATGCCATCTATACCGTTCATAACATCACTCTTACTTGGATGAACTGAAAACACAAATATTATCCTGATTCAAAACTTCTATGGCATACGAATATTTCAATTGGACGTTCAATCCTCATGTTTTCAGCCCACTTGAGTACCGGATCTGTCTCAGTTTTAGCATCATCTCCTAAAATGAGCTCACGAGAAGGATAAACAAAATTGATTTCTAACAAGCATCACGGTGCGCTTTGCGCTAGTTCCCTGGAACTTCCTGCGAAAGCCTTCCAGGGAATCCACGTCCGCCATACCACTGGGCAATGGGGCAGGGATACCAACCATAGGTTTGTGTGTGGCCCATCATGAGGTGTATCATTCATCGAACCCGTTAAAAAGGCGTAAGTCAGAAGGATGAAGTGAAGAAACAAAAAATCGCACTGACCCAAAACTCTGATCGGGCGACACTGTGTAGACATAGTGATTTTAAGAGCAATTACATTGTTCCCATGGGCGTGGTGCATTTGAGCTTCTTTTTTATTATTATTGTTGGGGACAAAATGTGCTAAGTTCAGAGACTCGGATTTAATTCCTCGGATCACCGAGAGATACATTGATCTGAGGGGAGATTATGACCGACGAAACCGAGGAAACATCCGAGTCGATTTGGAAGACAAAACTGAGAAAACGGTTGAGTCGGTTCGTATGGTTTATCAGCGGCTAAGAAATACCTCGGCCGATCCACTTCAGATTATCCGAAGGAAGAAAGGACGACGCAAAAACGGGACGTCATCCCGAATATCTCGGGATAAGATCTTCTGTCACGGAGATCACGAGATCGCGTAAGCAGAACGAAATCCAATCTCCGTGATACTGGGAGAAGATCTCGTATTCGTCATCAAGAGGAGAATCTTCGTACGATAAAGGGTATTTTCACATCTATAAATGGAGTGGTCCATTCACCTTGAAAGGTATGCAAAAAACTCTCTCTAGAACCCCTCAATACATTAGACCCAGATTCCTAGCCTGACTTTGGCATCGGAGGGTCCCCTGCTCTAGCCAGGGTCTCCTTTGTCTGTTTTCTGTGCAGGTACTCGGAGGTCTAAGCAGGGAGAACCAGATTTTTGCACCAACAGTTTGGCGCCGTCTGTGGGAAGCCAGTTTACGAAAAGTCATCTTACGCTCTCCCCATGGTGACGACTCGTAGGACGGTCCCAGAAGAAGATCTGAATGAGGTCGCGATTACAGGACCATCGGGTCCAATAGCAAATCCGGCGGCTCGGAACCTACCTAACAATCGCCAGCGAGCCGCGGCCGGAACAACTAATAACCAAGAGGGTCGTAATAACGAAGGCTTGGACCAGGAGGTTCAAGAAATCCGGTCCGATGTAAACATGATGAAGCAAATGTTGGAACGGATGTATCAGCAAATGCAGCCACCTTTGCCTCCCCAAGGGGAAACAACGCACATCCCGACTGCGGTAGACCCTCAGCCGTCCGCACCGCAGTCGATCCGCCCGAGTCAACCCCGAGGTGTTCCCGAGCCGCCTCCAGCCCAGTCAGATAACGCCGCATTGCCCCCGACTGATCTTCGGCATGAGATAGATAGGAGAAGACGTAATCGACCTCTGATAGAGGGTACGGCGGAAAGCGGCGAACCTTGGAAAGCCGATATCCAAGACTTTAAAAGAGAAGTGCGAGAAGAAATGGCGAAAGAAATGGCAGATATGAGGCAAGGACGAAGCACATACCCGGCCAGGTCCGAGGCAAGAGCGTCCCCTTTCGTTGACGAGATTATGCAAGCTCGGTTGCCTGAAAGGTTTCGGTTACCTCAAATCACTCCTTTCGCAGGCAAAACTGACCCGACAGAGCATATCGAATGCTTCAAAACCTATATGGAGCTCCACGATGCCTCGGACGCGGTGATGTGTCGAGCCTTTTCCCTTACGCTGACCGACGTAGCCCGGCTGTGGTTTAAACAGTTGAAACAGAGGTCCATCAGCTCGTTCACCGAACTGAGTGATGCCTTTCTCACCAACTTCATCGGCGAAAAAAAGAAATTAAAACCCCCTGCTCATTTAAATAATATAGTCCAGAGGCAGGGAGAGCTATTGAAAGATTACATCAAACGTTTCAATTTCGAATCTCTTCAGGTTCGAAAACACTCAGAAGAAGTAGCGCTCAACGCCCTCATGCAAGGAGTTAGAGACAAGCCGTTTCTGGCGTCTCTAGACAAAAACCCGCCCGACACATTGGCAGAATTTATGACACGGTCAGATAAGTATGCAAACGCCGAGGAAGCGCGGATCATGCGTGAAACCAAATCTCTGGTCAAAGAGCCGGCCAAAAAGGCCGACTCGACTGAAGGGAAGAAACGCAAAGATGACCAAATGCGTGACGAGCGACGATTGAGCAAACGACCAGATCGAAGATTTTCCACATATACCCCCCTGAACAAAACTCAGGAGCAGGTATTGATGGAAATCAAAAGAGAAGATTTCGTCAACTGGCCCAATAAGCTCAGAAGTAATCCTAATCGGCGGGACAAGGACAAATACTGCCATTATCACCGTGATCACGGGCATAACACTAGTGACTGCCGTCATTTAAAGGAAGAAATCGAGCGACTCATAAAAGAAGGCCGACTCAAAGAACATGTGGTCAACGCCGGCACAGCCGAGGGACGACAGATCGAAAGACAACCCATGGAAGAAATTCGGACGATTATCGGCGGACCGCAAGGCGGGGGTGATTCAAACAACGCTCGGAGGAATCATGCGAGGAAACTTAATCAGCCCGAGTCCGAGCTCTTGATTATAGACCGACCTGCGAAAGAAAAGAGAAGGGCGAAATATTGCGTTACATTCACAGAGGAAGATGCCCGAGGGATCCATCACCCTCACGACGACGCGTTAATTGTCACCTTGACTATCGCCAACAGGAGAGTATTCCGAATACTCGTTGATACGGGGTCATCTGCAGATGTGCTATTCACTCAGGCGTTCGATAAGATGGGAGTGGAACGATCCACGCTACGTCCCGTTCGGACCCCATTAATCGGTTTTTCCGGGGGACAAGTACTGCCCGAAGGGATTGTCTCGTTGCCGCTCACCGCTGGCAGTGCCCCGTATCAGAAGACGATGATGATCGATTTTTTGGTCGTCGATCAGCCTTCGGTATACAACGCCATACTTGGCCGACCTTCTTTAAGTCTTCTGCAGGCCGTGGTATCCACATACCATCTTTCACTGAAATTCCCGACTGACTTGGGAGTAGGAGTTGTGAAAGGGGACCAGCAAGATGCGAGGCGATGTTACATGGTAGCTGTAAAAGGGTCTGCCGACGGAAAGCCGGTCAACGTTTCAACGATTGAATCGCTAGACCCACGGGCTGAAGGACATGAACGAGGGCGGCCGATTGAAGATCTTATCTCAATTCCCTTGCTCGAAACAGATGAATCCAAGACAGTACAAATTGGCTCATCCTTACGATCCCCTTTGAAAGAAAAGTTGATAGCCCTGCTGCGTAGGTATGCCGACGTATTTGCCTGGAGTCATGCGGATATGCCCGGAATTGATCCGTCTATAATCACTCACCGACTTAACATCGATCCGACTTATCGACCGATCCGGCAGAAGCGACGACCGCTCGGACCCGAACGATATGCCGTCATTGAAGAAGAAGTCAGCAAGCTCCTCCAGGCTAGCTTTGTCGAAGAGATACAATATCCGGAATGGGTCGCGAATGTTGTGCTCGTAAAGAAACCCAACGGGAAGTGGCGAGTCTGTATTGATTATACTGACGTAAATAAAGCCTGCCCGAAGGATAGCTTTCCGCTCCCAAGGATAGATCAGTTAGTAGATAGTACCGCTGGACATGAGCTTCTCAGTTTCATGGACGCGTACTCAGGGTATAATCAAATTGTAATGCATGAAACAGATAAATCAAAGACGACCTTTGTCACTGACAAAGGTCTTTATTGCTACCGAGTGATGCCATTTGGTTTGAAGAATGCCGGCGCAACTTACCAAAGATTAGTTAACAAAATCTTTGCTCGGCTAATAGGTCGCACCATGGAAGTATACATCGACGACATGCTCGTCAAAAGTGTACACGCGGAAGACCATGTAGACGATTTGGAGGAAATGTTTCTCATCTTACGGGAATTCCGGATGAAGTTAAATCCGAATAAATGTGCCTTTGGGGTGAGTTCTGGAAAGTTCCTCGGATTCCTGGTTAGTCAGCGAGGGATAGAGGCAAACCCAGAAAAAATAAAAGCTTTGCTCGATATGGAATCTCCTAAAACCATCAAAGATGTCCAAAGATTAACCGGACGAGTTGCAGCACTAAATCGGTTCTTATCCAAAGCCACGGATAAATGTCTTCCCTTCTTCAAACAGTTGAAGGGTCGACAGACCATGGACTGGACAGAAGAATGCGAAGCGGCGTTTCAGCAATTGAAATCATGCCTCGGATCCCCACCTCTCCTATCAAAACCCGAATCAGGGGAGTCTCTGCTCCTCTACTTAGCGGTATCCGAGGCGGCAGTTAGTTCGGCCCTTATTCGAGAATCCGAAGGAAAGCAGCTGCCGGTTTATTATGTTAGCAAAGCATTATTGCCTGCAGAAACAAGATACCCACATTTGGAAAAAGTAGCATTGGCTCTAATAACTTCTTCCCGCCGACTTCGACCGTATTTCCATGCCCACACCATCATCGTGATAACCGATCTTCCACTCCGCCATGTTCTACAAAAACCAGAGGCATCTGGCCGACTCACGAAATGGGCGATCGAACTGAGTGAATTCGACATTCAATACAGACCGAAAGCGGCAGTCAAAGGACAAGCCGTAGCAGATTTCATTGCAGAAGTAACGCCGTCAAACGACCTCTCAGTCAACACTAGGCCCGAGAATACTGCAGTCCCGATATGCCCTGTTACATGGAAATTGTTTGTCGACGGATCTTCCAACTCTAAGGCAAGTGGGGCCGGAATAGTACTGGAAACCCCCGATCATACATATATGCAGTATGCCTTACGACTGGGATTCCAGGCGACAAACAATACAGCGGAATATGAAGCATTGTTGCTCGGCCTCCGACTCGCGGCTAGCATGGGAGTTACGCACCTAAACGTGTTCAGTGATTCTCAGTTGGTCGTTAATCAAGTTACCGGTGTATATCAGACACGGAAAGATCAATTAAAGGCGTATATGGAAAAAGCGAAAGAAATGATCAGCGGGTTTCAGTTCTGCCTTGTTACTCGGATCCCTCGTACAGAAAACAGTAAAGCCGATTTATTAGCAAAGCTCGCCTCCGCCGATGAAGATGATATACCCCGGTCTGTTCCAATCGAATACGTTGCTAAACCGAGTATAAACGAACCATTTAGCTCGGTCGTCAACACAATCGATTCAGAGCCTTCCTGGGCCGATCCAATCATTCAATATCTCGATAAGGGTAAGCTGCCTGAAGATCGCACTGAGGCTCGACGAATTAAAATCCGAGCCTCCCGTTATACCATGCTTAACGGAACCCTGTACAAAAAAGGATTCTACGCCCCATTGTTGCGATGTCTCAAACCCAGCGAAGCAAACTATGTGTTAGGCGAAATCCATGAGGGAATCTGCGGAAATCACTCTGGAGGGCGATCTCTCGCCCATAAGGTTTTGCGACAGGGGTATTATTGGCCTACGATCCAACATGACGCTCGTAAGCTTGTCCAAAGATGCGACAAATGTCAGAGGTTCGCGGTTATTCCGAGGCAAGCTCCCGAGACACTAACGCCAATGACTGGACCTTGGCCCTTTGCACAGTGGGGGATCGACATTATAGGCCCACTACCAATGGGAAAAGGTCAGACCAAGTTTGCCGTGGTGGCAGTGGACTATTTCACAAAGTGGGCCGAGGCAGAGCCATTGGCAAAAATAACCGAACAGAAGATCATAGATTTTGTATGGAAGAATATAATCTGTCGGTTCGGAGTACCCCGCACCATCATTACCGATAATGGAAGGCAGTTTGATAATAGAAGTTTTCGTGAAATGTGCGATAACCTCGGAATCAGAAACATATATTCTCCCCTCATCATCCTCAGACTAATGGGCAGGTTGAGGCAGTCAACAAAATCATCAAGCAGCATCTCCGGACCAAGCTTGACCGAGCCAAAGGAACGTGGGCCGAAGAACTCCCGAAAATTCTTTGGGCCTATCGGACTACGGCTCGTACCGCGACAGGAGAAACTCCTTTCTCACTCGCCTACGGCTCGGAAGCCGTCACACCCGTTGAAATCGGATTACCATCGGCCCGAGTCATTTCGTTCAACGCGGAAGAAAATGAAGAACTGTTAGCACTCGGGCTCGACCTCCTGGACGAGCAAAGGGAAATGGCACGATTGCGTACAGAAGCCCGGCAACGACAAGTGGCCCGATTTTTCAATGCCCGAGTCAAAATCAGGACGTTCCGAATGGGAGATATGGTTCTCCGAAAAGTGTTTGCCAACACAAGGGAACTTGGATCGGGCACACTGGGTCCCAATTGGGAAGGACCTTATATCGTCTCGGAAACCGTCCGACCAGGAACATATCGGTTAAAAGATCTAAATGGGCAGTCATTGCCTCATCCTTGGAACGCTGAGCATCTTAGGATTTATTATCCATGACTCGGCACTCGAAGCTTGTCAAGAAAGGTTGGAACCAAGTCAGACGAATAAAACCAAGCGTTTCCATTCATAAACCATGTGTGTTCTTTCATTCTATATGGGTTTTACAAAAAAAAAAAAAACAAAAGAGAAAAACACAAAACTGGGCCTGATTATTGCCCTGAGGCGTCCCCAGATGGACCGGCATCGCCCCCATTCGTGACATCGGCGATTTCCGGATTCTCGGACTCTGAGGCTCCTGTCCCCTCGAGTTCGGACAGGTCGAGGTCGGGAAAAGCCTTTTTCATGTCCTTGACGCATTCTAGATACCCGCCTTGGAATAGGCGGTCCCTCTCGTCTTCAAACTCCGCGGACTCAAGGAAAGTTTGGACGGCCTGATCCCTGGCCTTTTCGGCCTCCTGAGTCTTCTCGTTGGCTTGCTGGATGAGTCCCGCTGCCTCAAGTTTGGCCCGAGCCAAATCGTCCGCACAGGAAGCGTGAACTGCAAGAATTCGTCGGTTTTCCTCTTCAGCCTGGGAGAGAAGAGCCAACACCCGAGCTGTCTCGGCTTGCTCCTCATCGAGAGCTCTCCTGGAAAAAACCGCCTCTGCTTTTGCATCTTCGGCAGCTTTCCGAGCCAAGGCCGCTTCGCCCATTAGGACACCGACTTGTATTTCGGCGTTCTCGCGTCTCCCCTCGGCCTCCGACAAGAGGGTTTGTAGCCGGTGGGCTGAAGACAGTTCCTTGCTGGCCTTAACCAAGCAGGGAGCAAGTTCAAAAAGCACCCTCGCCGCATGACCGACGGTTTGTGTCGTAGGAGCATTGTAGAGGCTGATGAACTCTTTTTCACTCCCATGGGCTAAGGCCCAAGGAACCATCCCCGACACCACCGTCCGCAAGACGGACGACTCTTCTTGACTCGGCTCCTCCCTTCTGGAGGATGTCTCTCTCGTCTCCTCCCCTCTGGAGGATGTAGTCCTCACCTCCTCTCTCGAGACATCTGCTGCAACATGTCCCGAGTCGGGTGCCGCGGCATGAGCCTCCGCAGCCGTGACCTCCGCAGCCTCCGGTCTCTCTTCCGGATCAGAAATCACGACGACAGGAGGAGTCGAAGAACTGACCGGTTCCTTCTCCTTCCGCACTACTTTTGGCCTCTTCTGCGGTCGCGGTTCCGACAGAAGAACCGAGCGGGGGGGAGCTTTAATCTTCGAGACCGCCCTAAGCGGAGGCCGAGCTCCAGTCATCTCTGTGGGGGCTGGGTCAGGAACAACCCTAATATGGGGCCGAGCTTCAGGCAAATCTAAAAAGAAAGATGGAGATAGTCAGAAAATATTCAAAAGACACATAAAGATACATCTTCAATTACCTGTGACGGCCGAGTCTAAACCTGCGAGATGGAGGCGCTCGGGTTGTAAAAGCACCTTCCAAGACCTATCCGCAGGGTTTAAAGCCTTCAACTCCTCGATCCGAGCTAAGGCACTGGATCCGAGCTTTTGTCGTTTCTTCGGGATATCTGTCAGACACAAGTTCATCAGAGTCAAGACAGTATAGAAATGAAGATGAGAGAGGCCGAGTCAAAAGATACGCCGAATCACCTGCTTTTTGAAACGCCCGAGGGATACGAGCCTCATACGGCCCGGACTCAGCCGTCTCCCATCGGCCACAAGCCCAAAACCAACGTTCTCTCCAATGTTTGTTGGAAGTGGGTGGGTCGGTTATTAAGGATCCGCCTCCGCCCCGCCAGGCAGCAAAGACATAAAAGCCGGGATAGTTCGGATTTACGCGAACTTGATATAAGTGGAGGAATTCGTCGACAGATAGAGGCGGCTGCTCCAATTCGGCCCACAGCACTGCACATCCAAATAAGTTCCTCCACCCGTTCGGAACTATCTGTCCTGGGGCTATCCGAATCCGAGACAAAACGCCTCGGACGATGGGCTGGAGGGGCAGACGCAAGCCGCATTGCATCGCGACTTGGTAGATTGCGACCGCCCCAGCGGGGGGGTGGTCTGGCAAATCATTCGGGCGAGGGAGATAAGTAATGACCGATTCGGGGACATGATACCCGATTCGGATTCGGTCCAGATCCGCTTCGGTCAGAACCGAGGGAACTGGACCACTTAGATCGTCTCCCGATCCGTCTCCTTCGGACTCAGCCTGTGTCGAGCATGCGACAGGTACCGATCCACTGGCCCCTTGAGTCGGCTTATCAGCAGGAACTGACCCAAACGTTCCCCCGATAATTAGCGTTTCTTCTTCCTCCTCTTCCTCCTCTTCTTCCAAATCCATTGGAAGGTTAGGCCTTCCCGGGCGAGTTATCAGAGACGACCCACCACGAGAGGGACCAGTAGAAGCAGGGCGTTCCGCCGGAGCTTCAGTAACCCTCTCGGAGAGAAAAGCAGCATTTGCGTCAACTGCTATCTCTGTCAGTAAAGAAGGCGATTCCGCAACGTTCCAAAAACGTTGCGCTTCGCCTTCATCTCCGGAAATTCCCTCCTGAGGACTTTGAGAACCTCTCGCCGCCATTATCGATAATTAAAGAAGAAGGGAGGACTCACCGGAGAGGAAAGCGGAAATGGCGTCGCTGACAGTTAAGAAGGAAGGAGAAAGAGGAAGAACTGAAGAGCTTCAAAGGAAAGTTAGAGCGGGAATGGCAGTAGAAGTTTGAAATGCGGGGCCTCCCCCTTTTTTATAAGGTCGCCAGATAGCAGATGCTATTAATGAGGAAATGATTCGACTTCTGTCTCGACTCCCCCGTTCGACACGTGGCGCGCGCTGACCGACGACGTTAATGACCTTGCTACGTGTCCTATCCTCATTGGTTGACTGGACAGTTCGGCGGCTGTCAGCGCACGCGACGTCAGGAAATGAACCGTCTCCATCAAAAGCGACACGGAACGCATTAAATGCTTATTTATTGTCTCGGCCTGAGCTATGAACTGACTCGAATGCTTGCTACTCCTTAGCATTATATGAAACACACGGAGTAGGGGGGCTTACTGTTGGGGACAAAATGTGCTAAGTTCAGAGACTCGGATTTAATTCCTCGGATCACCGAGAGATACATTGATCCGAGGGGAGATTATGACCGACGAAACCGAGGAAACATCCGAGTCGGTTTGGAAGACAAAACTGAGAAAACGGTTGAGTCGGTTCGTATGGTTTATCAGCGGCTAAGAAATACCTCGGCCGATCCACTTCAGATTATCCGAAGGAAGAAAGGACGACGCAAAAACGGGACGTCATCCCGAATATCTCGGGATAAGATCTTCTGTCACGGAGATCACGAGATCGCGTAAGCAGAACGAAATCCAATCTCCGTGATACTGGGAGAAGATCTCGTATTCGTCATCAAGAGGAGAATCTTCGTACGATAAAGGGTATTTTCACATCTATAAATGGAGTGGTCCATTCACCTTGAAAGGTATGCAAAAAACTCTCTCTAGAACCCCTCAATACAGTTAGACCCAGATTCCTAGCCTGACTTTGGCATCGGAGGGTCCCCTGTTCTAGCCAGGGTCTCCTTTGTCTGTTTTCTGTGCAGGTACTCGGAGGTCTAAGCAGGGAGAACCAGATTTTTGCACCAACAATTATTATTATTATTTTTTAATTTTTTAAATTGCATTGATATTTTGTACATACTTTTAAATTAAAGGCTCTCACATGAAGGACAGAGTTGCAGTATGGTGGGAGGTCACATGATGGACAGAGTGCATTTACACCTACAATACGGTGGGAACTACGGACCGCATCTCTGCATAAACCAGGTGTTCAAATGGTAAAAAAACACCTTGCTCATCTATTTTCACCGTCCTGATGCCAAATTTCATGGCTAATATTCATTTACACTGATTTTGTACATAGCATATCAACATCTGTACGACCATGTGTAACGTCCTGAGGGAATGGGCAATTGATAACCTCATGTTTCTCCTTCTCTCTCATCTCAGCGCATTTTCGAGCGCGGCTTCAGTCGATCCCCGGCTCCACTGAGGTGGGTGGGATCCCTGACTATGACGCCCACGGTGATACATGTTCCTTATATCCACGCCCTCCATCCATTTTGAAAACTCATTTTAGGGCATGACTCCGCAAATGAAGTAGATCCAAATATCGGGTGGAATGGACCATTAAACTTCTCGTTGGCTAGAAAAGTTTTGGATCAAGCTGATATTTGTGTGATCTCTTCATCCATGTCTTTGAGACCTTATCAACAGGTTGGATGTAAAATAAACATTCCAGCGGCCCCATGAAGTTTTTAATGGTGAGGATTCAATCACGACTGTTTCCCTGCTTCAATTTTTGGCATTATGCCCTAAAATGAGCTGTCAAAACGGATGTAACGTTGTGAATGTAAGGCACATACATGGAAGTAGGCCCAACAGTTAGGGATCCACCAGATCCACCCAATATATTCACCATCCGATCCACCCAACAGTTAGGGATGTAACGTTGTGAATGTAAGGCATTCGCTATTATAACTCCTTATGTATGATAAGGTAGAGCTGCCATCTACCTACGGTACAAGCGGCGATAATGCACCAATTGGATCCATCCATCTGCTGGGAACTCCAGTGGATGGCTTGTTTAAAAGATAAACCTAATAGACAATCATATCCAAGTATTGGCTGTTAACCATATTTAAGTTTTACCATGGTGAGATCATATGAAAAAGACTGTCAGATAGGTGTTATTAGCGAGTAGTTGCTTGCGACTGGAAGTTCCGGTGGTCCGAAGCTAGGTGGGGCGCAGTGTGATGTTTCTATGAAATTTAGCCTGTCCATTCGTTTTACAGCTCATGTTATAGATATGAGCCTAAAAAGAGGCAGCTCGAAAACTCATTTGGGGCCACAATAGGAAGCATTGGGGATTATGTTGTCTGATGTCTTAAATATGTTTGTAACCGGGTGTGTCGATGGTATCGAAAGATCATTCGATCTTATCGAGCAGTTGTCAATCCCATCGAGAAATTTATTATTTTTGGCCTTTGCTTGTTGGACGATTTTTAGCTTTAAATTGATGTAATCGAAGGTGGCTTCAATGCTATCAATGAAACGTCGATGACACTTGATATGATCAAATCTCCCATTGATCAATTTGTATAGTTTTATGGAATTGCAGCTTTTATTTCCTATTTTGGTTTTGAACCTATTAAAGAGTTTGTAATCGGGGATTAGACTTGAAGAACATACTTAGGATTTTTAGAGAGCAAAGAGAGTTCAAAGCTAGGGTTTTTGTGATACTTGAAGTGTATTCTCAGATTGGTAGACTCATCCATCTCTGGTAAATATTGATTTCATAATGGATTCCTTGTGTTTCATTTATACTTGGTTTGATTGATTTCTCATTATTTAATTATAACTCGGAGTTGCTTCTGCATGTTTCCGAATATATTAAAGTTTCACCTTTGAAGCATCTATGGACCTATAGAAGTTTTGGATCAGCTGACATTTTTCAGTTCATATCAGATCAGCCGATATTTTTGTGTCATCAGTTTAACTCACTGGAAATGACCTTGAGAACAATGACATATCAAAATCACATGGACCTTAGTTTAAATGGCAACTATTTGCATCTCAACTTTTTCTTATCATGTTGAGTTTTGGATCTGCCTCATTTTCTGGCTCAATGTCGTAAAGTGAGTTGGCAAAACAAATGCGCAGGTTGAATTTGTCGCAAACATCACAGTGGCTTCTCCTGACTTCCAACTGCAGGAACTTCGGGCAGTGTGGCCGAGTTATTTTTTTAGACACAAACTGACGCAGGGATGAACGTGATGAGGATAAATACTCCGAATCCACGGAGCTTCTCTGGACTCCTCACAGAGACTTCTCGAATCCATGAGGAAAGAAAGCAGAAAATAGAAATAAATTCTAATAAATTTGAAATTGATTCATTGATGAATAAAAACGAGTTCACAACCCTTTAAATAGGGGTACCAAGCAATGTGAAAGAAATCAGAATCAAACTACAACTAAAACTCCTAGAATTCGCAACTTACTATAAATAGTAAACTTACTATTTATAGACGGTTGTGATGTCTACTAGTGCGCAAGGTTTTCGGCCAAAAATAGTAAGTGTCCTATTTGGCTTCACCAAACCGTTCCCCTAATTATTATAAGCTCTTTTCATGTTGAGCGCAACTCCTAAAGCCCGACGGATGAAGAGTTATAATCAAACTAAAACTTACTATTTATAGTAAAAACGAAATTAAAACAGGGAAACGACCGTCGATCCAGGGGTTTCTCGCAATTTCAAGCGTCGCAACCAGGTATAGCCAGGTTGGTTGGCTAAAGTAGCTCGTTCTACCCCAAAATCATATATTTTACGTCAGGTAACTCATTCCGGATTGCGAGATACGTCCGATCTAAGGTCCGACGGTCCGGATCACTTCTGTTGTCGACCGGGCCTTTTCTAATCCATCTTGGCCATGAAACCGTCCGCGACCCGCTCTACATCACAAACCATCTACAATATTCCCTAGCATATGGATGAACTGGATTAGTCCTTCAATATCCCACCACATGCATGTAATGCATCACGGATCGATCACCCCACCGTATTTTGCCTCTGGGGCTCTAACATATGATCTCCCTCAGCCCCTCTACCTAGGTCCTTCAACGGCTCATTTGGATGTAATGTGTCTGTCGACGAGGGGAATGTTCCTGCAATCATCCTTTCAATAAAAATCAATTGTATTGGTTTTTCGCAAAACAAAGATTCATAGCCTGAAATGTGGGGCTAGGACTATCAACGGGCTGGGCCTGGAGTTTGAATTGTTTTGGATCAGGCCAGATCTGATCGGTAGGTTCCTGCTCAGATTTTGAACTGTTTAGGTTGGCCCGGGCCTATTTAAAATTCAGATTTTGGTAGGCCCGAGCCCGGCCCATTGACACTCCTATATGTTGGGGCAGGTCCTAAATTGGAGACTGCCAATGCGATCCAAACATGTTTCAAAATGAGGATTTGGCATTGAAATGAGAGATTCTTTTCCCAAACTTTGGATTCGTCAGTGTGCACAAATGGGTATTAAAAGTTGAATTTTCTTTCACGGCATTAATGTCATAATAGTCAGATGTGTGAAATTGGTTGGTACACACCTTTCAACGATTAAAGTTAGAAAAGGAGTTTCTAGATTATTTCTTAGTGTCCACTTCAAAACTCATGCTTACACGTCGTAGTTACAACGCAAGAAAAATAGAACACTCTCGAGTTATCAATTGCAACCATTAAGCCCGTGATTCAGCAATCGAGGCCATTGGTCGGTTTTGCACCACTGTGACCAATCTTAGGCCATTTTATTTTAAGTTGAATGTAAACTGATGTTGTTGCGTCTCTCTTTCTAACGGTCTGCCCACAAATCCAACAGTTAGGATTGTTTTATTAATAAGCTTTTTAGAACATGTTCATGCAAAGGTTGGGGCGGAACAGACTAGTGGATAGATTACTGATACATAGGCCTCAGTTGTTAGAATTGGAAACCCGAGTACATTGCACAAAGCCTGGGCTTTTATAGCTTATTGAATGGTTTATAAAAGGAAAATGTTCAGTGGATGACGTGAAGAAACAAAATCCAATAGCTAGGATCATCTGGCTTCCAGATTGTTTACCCATATGAGCCGGGGTACTTTGACCCAATCATCCATCCATTCTGCTTCTCATGGTTAGACAATGAAAACATGTGGATGGCTGGATCAACTCATTGTAAATTTGATGCGGAATTGTAAAGTACCGTACTATGTATCAAATATGAAGATTAAAGATTTACCTGATTGGGAAGTAGAAGATTGTCAGAATCTTCTTCACGTTACACTGTTAGAGAAGCAACGTGATGGGATAAAAAGCTTAAGTAGTAGGTAGGTCTAGGAGTTAGTCTAGCTTATATAGCTTAGAGGGTTGAAAAGTTTGGAACTCATGGAAACTCCTTTCTAAGACTCCACATGAATTTGGTAATCCCATTTCAACTAATACACTGTGCTTATGATCCCATTATACTGTATCACCCCTTATACGATATTGGATGAATCATAAGTGAGTGGAGTCCACTCGTATACCCAATCACACTATCTAACCCTTAGTGCAATCCAGACCATCGATCAATAAGGCCCACCATATAGAATTTTTATACTCATTTATAGTGTAAATTAAGTCCTATTTCATCGATCACCGGGCATGAGTAACACCCTGATGTAACAAATCTAATGATCAAATCAATGGTCGATTAAATAAAAAGCCAAGATACCCAATGCATGAATAGAACTGTCGGTTTGGTGAGTCTTGTTGGGGAAAAAATATGCCAAGTCCGAAGACTTGGGTATGGAGCGAACCGACTTTACCCCCTTATTTTCTCAGTCTTCGGAGAAAGCAGCTAAGTTCGAGATATGAAGCCCGAGGCTTGATAAGTTGACTCGGTCGACGAGTTAGCAACGTCAGTATAAACTAATTAAGGCCAAATAAATTATAAGCCGTCCGACTGACAATGAGAAACCAACTCGGTAAGTTGTTTGCGACGGCTACAGAGTAAGGAAGGATGACGGATAAAAACCGAGACTCTTCTGCCCGTAAGAAGGCAAAAAGCTTATACTCCTAAGCCAGCCGAGACTTTTCCAGAGTCGGAAACGGCCGAGCCGAGCCAAGGAAAGACGGTGTGAAATCAAATGCTGTCCCGAAAATCCAGAAGTACAGGTGTCCGATCCCAAGGATCTCGAGATCGGGTGAAATCTGTCAAAAGGATCAAATCTCCGGAGATAAGGGGAAAGAATCCCGATACGGCGAGATCCTCCCTCTCTTATAAACAAGAGAGACTCCAAGGGTGAAAGGTAGGCAACAGAAACCCTAAAAAAAACAAACCCTTTTCCTAGATCCTTACTGACTTAAGCATCGGAGGTTCCCCGGCTTGAGCCAGGACCCCTGTGTCTTTCATGTTATTGCAGGTGTGGGACTCAGGAAAGTAGAGATCAGATTTTTGCATCAACAGTTTGGCACCGTCTGTGGGAAACGAACAAAAAGCCATTTTTCATATTCTATCAAAAGAGCAGTAAGACAAGTTCTAATGGTGACAACTAGAAGAACAGATCAGAACGATGCAAACAAGGCCGCCGCCAGTGCAGCATTAGGAGCTCCACCAATGGCCCCTCCAGCTGTACTGCCAGTGGCCCCAGTCGTATCCAATAACCAGCGGAACCGGGGGAACGCACAGTTGAGTCGGGATGTTTAAGAGATCCGATCCGATATGAACGTCATGAAAAAGATGTTGGAACAGATGTACAACCAGCAGGTGCTACTGCATCAACAAGGACAAACATCGTGTGTTCTCCCACCTGCTTCCAGCACTCTGCCTGCTACTCAGCCCGCGGCTCCGCGAACGTCTCATCAGCCGAGTCAAAACCAACGTCTGACTGAACCAGCACCAGCCCGTTCGGTTACAGCCGCACTGCGGCCCTCTGATCTACGGCACAAAATAGATCAAAGGAGACGTAGTCGGCCTCCCGCTGAGGAAACGGCGGAAAGCGCAGAGCCCTGGAAAGGGGACATCCAGGACTTCAAGAAAGATATTCGGGAGGAGATGGCGAAAGAGATAACAAATATGAAACAGGGTCGAAATACGTATCCAGCTCGACTCGAGGCTAAAGCATCCCCTTTTATAGATGAAGTGATGCAGGCTCGGCTACCGGAAAGGTTTCGTTTACTGCAAATCGTCTCCTTCACCGGGAAAACCGACCCAACTGAGCACATCGAATGCTTCAAAACTTATATGGAGTTGCACAATGCCTCAGATGCAGTCATGTGCCGAGTCTTCTCTCTCACATTAACCGACGTGGCTCGGATTTGGTTTAAACAACTAAAACTGAGATCTATCGGTTCATTCGCCGAACTCAACGATGCTTTCCTCACCAATTTCATTGGTGGGAGGAAGAAACTAAAGCCGTCGGCGCATCTGAATAACATAGTCCAGAAGACAGGAGAGCTACTGAAGGACTATAGCAGACATTTCAACTTTGAATCTCTTCAGGTTTGAAAACACTCGGAAGAAACAACACTCAACGCGCTCATGTAAGGAGTCAGAGACAAGCCATTTCTAGCATCTCTGGACAAAAATCCGCCAGAAACCCTGACTGAGTTTATGGCTCGGTCGGACAAAGTGTAAAGATGATCGAGTACACGATGATCAAAAGTCAAGAAAGCGACCCAACCGAAGGTTTTCCACATACACTCCCCTGAATAAAACTCAGGAACAGGAGTTAATGGAAATCAAAAGTGAAGGTTTTGTCAACTGACCTAGTAAACTGTGGGGCAATCCCAACCAGCGGAGTAAAGATAAGTGCTGCCACTATCATCGCGATCACGGGCACAATACGAGTGACCGTTATCACTTAAAAGAAGAAATTGAACGACTCATTAGGGAAGGCCGACTCGGGAAGCATGTAGAAAAGACTGCGTCCATGGAAGCACGCCCAAGCGAAAACCAAATCACGGAAGAAATCCGAACGATCGTCGGTGGTCATCAAGGTGGGGGTAATTCTAATAATGCACGGAAAAATCACGCCAGAAGCATTAGTCAGCTCGAGTCCGAGATCCTTCTACTGTATCGGCCCCCAAAGGAAACGAAACGGGAAAAGTATTGCATCTCGTTCACCGAAGACGATGCTCGAGGCGTCCATCATCCTCATGATGATGCGCTAGTCATCACTCTCACCATCGCTAAAAAAAAAGTGTTCCGTATACTCGTAGACACTGGATCATCTGCGGATGTGTTGTTCACTAAGGCGTTCGACAAAATGGGGATTGAACGATCAGTGTTACGTCCAGTTTGAATACCGTTGATTGGATTCTCGGGCGGACAGATACTCCCAGAAGGGATTGCTTCACTACCGCTTACTGCCGAAAATCCCCCGCATCAGACGACCTATACTCGGTCGACCTACTTTAAACCTTTTGCAAGCGGCGGTATCTACATACCACCTTTCCATGAAATTCTCGACTGAGTCAGGAGTAGGAATCGCGAAAGGAGATCAGCAAGATGCTCGATGCTGCTATGCCACCGCAGTAAAGGTTCCGGTTAAAATTTCAGTGATTGAATCATTGGATCCCAGGGTCGGATCTCATGAACGAGGGAAACCGATGAAAGATCTTATATCAGTACCCTTGGCCGAGACTGAGGATTCGAAAGTAGTACAAATTGGCTCATCCCTGAAGCCACCTCTCAAAGACAATTTGATCGCCTTGCTTCGACGATATGCCAATGTATTCGCATAGAGCCACGAAGATATGCCTGGAATCGATCCTTCGGTCATGACCCATCGACTCAACATTGATCCGACCTACCGGCCAATTCGGCAAAAAAGACGTCCTCTCGGCCCCGAAAGGTACCCTATCATTGAAGAGGAAGTCAGTAAACTCCTCAGAGCTAAATTCATAGAAGAGATATATTATCCGAAATGGATAACCAATGTCGTGCTCGTAAAAAAGGCCAATGGGAAGTGGCGTCTCTGTATTAATTATACAGATCTAAATAAAGCCTGCCCCAAGGATAGCTTCCCACTTCCCCAGATTGATCAGTTGGTAGATAGTACCGCAGGACATGAATTACTTAGCTTTATGGATGCCTACTCTGGGTATAATCAAATTGTAATGCATCAATCCAATAAATCTAAGACTACCTTTGTCACTGACAAAGGTCTTTATTGTTACCGAGTGATGCCATTTGGTTTGAAAAACGCTGGAGCGACGTATCAAAGGTTGGTGAATAAAATATTCGCCCGACAGATCGGCCGAACCATGGAAGTATATATAGACAATATGCTCGTCAAAAGCGTACACGCAACCAACCATATAGCAGACTTAGAAGAGATGTTCTTAACCCTGCGCAAATACAAAATGAAGTTAAATTCGAGCAAATGTGCTTTTGGTGTAAGCTCGGGGAAATTTCTCGGGTTCCTTGTTAGTCAGCGAGGAATCAAAGTGAATCCTGAGAAAATCAAGGCTCTACTCGACATGGAGTCTCCCAAGACGATTAAAGACATACAAAGGCTGACCGGGCGAGTAGCCGCACTCAACCGTTTCCTATCCCGAGCCACCGATAAATGTCTCCCGTTCTTCAAACAATTGAAGGGACGACAGTCAATGGACTGGACGGAAGAGTGTGAAGCAGTGTTCCAACAATTGAAGTCTTACCTTGGGTCTCCACCCCTGTTATCCAAGACTGAGTCGGGGAAAGTTTTATTATTATATCTGGTTGTATCCGACGCAACAATTAGCTCGGCCCTCATACGAGAATGTAACGGAAAGCAATTACCAGTGTACTATGTCAACAAAGTATTACTGCCGGCAGAGACGAGGTATCCTCCCCTTGAAAAGATAGCCTTGGTCTTGGTAGTATCCTCGTAACGACTCTGACCATACTTTCAAGCTCACACAATCGTCGTTATGACCGACCTACCATTGCATCAGATCCTTCAACAACCAGAGGCCTTCGGCCGACTTACAAAGTGGGCTATCGAATTGAGCGAGTTTGATATACAATACAGGCCGAGGACAGCCATTAAAGGACAAGTCGTGGCCGACTTCATTGTTGAGGTAACTCCACAGATCGACAAAATGTCTGCGTCTGACGGTATTATCGGAGCAGCGACATCCTCTTCTCTCGACCCTTCACCCAGCTTTACCCCTGGAAATTATTCGTCGACGACTCTTCCAATTCTAAGGCAAGCGTGGCTGGAGTAGTATTAGAAACTCCCGATCAAACCTATATGCAATATGCCTTACGACTTGGATTCCAAGCGTCGAACAACACAACAGAATACGAAGCCTTGTTACTTGGCCTTCGACTCGCAGCGAGTTTAGGTGTAACTCATCTCAATGTATTCAGTGATTCGCAGTTAGTCATCAACCAGGTCACCAGTGTTTACCAAACACGGAAAGAACAATTGAAGGCTTACATGGAGAAATCCAAAGAATTAATCGGTGAATTTTGACAATGCGAAGTAACTTGGATCCCTATAACTGAGAATGCCAAAGCTAATTTGTTAGCAAAACTCGCCTTAGCAGACGAAGACGACATACCCAGATCGGTGCCGATCGAACACGTCCCTAAGCCGAGTATTACTGAACCGATCAACTCGACTATACATGCTATTGAATCGGAACCGACCTGGTTCGACCCTATCATCCATTATCTCAATGAGGGGAAGTTACCTAAAGATCGCACCGAGGCTCGACGACTAAAGATCCGAGCATCACGATACACTATTCTAAACGGGCTACTATACAAGAAAGGTTTCTACGCTCACTTATTATGATGTTTGAATTCCCATGAAGCCGATTACATATTACGGGAGGTACACGAAGGAATATGCGAAAATCACTCAGGAGGACGTTCACTCGCCCACAAAGTTCAGCGGCAGGGGTATTATTGGCCGACCATACAGCATGATGTTAAGAAGTTCACCGTATGACCAAGTGGGCAACTGCAAACTGCAAACGGGAAACAACAAGTTGTAACTAGAGCCCGAAATTAGAGTCATGAAAAGGCAAAAAGAATGGAGATTACCTCGAAGAGTAACCTCACCGTATGACCAAGGGTCTGAAGCGTGGGGGCATTGTAAAAGCTAGCGAAGTCTTTTTCGATCCCGTGAGCGATGGCCCAAGGGATCATCCCCGATATAACCTTCTGAAAGGACGATGGCTCCTGTTGAGTTATCTCCTCTCTCAAAGATTCACCACTCGGCCCCTCTCTCTGCTTCGGAACCTCCTCTGCTATGAATCTCGGTTCAGAAGCCGACTGAGTCAAGGGAGTCGTAGCGTTCACCTCTTCCGCCCTCTCATCAGGGTCGGAAAGCACAACTACGAACGGAGCAGCCGGAACAGAGGCAGATGGGACAGCTGACTCCTGGGCCTTTGGACTTGTCTTCGGCTGTTTCGAAGGCTGTCCCCTATAGAAGGGCCGACCTTGGAGGAGCTTTCACCTTTGAGATCGGTTTGAGGGAAGGTCGAGACTCGGCCATGTTTGTGGAAGCCTGCTTAAGAAAAGGTCGAGCCTCAGGTAGATCTGAAAGGAGGAACAAAGGTGAGTTAGACAAAGTGCCAAGAGAACATGACAACGTAACAGGGGTTGCCTGACACGAATGAGTCTAAACCCGCTAGGTGAAGACACTCTGGTTGCAGCAACGACTTCTAAGACCGATCCTCCGCACTTAGCGTTTTCAGATCCCTGACCCGAGTTAGGTCACTGGATCCGAGCTTCCCCCTTTTCTTTAGGATATCTACAAGGCACCATGAGATCAGATTCAGAGCATTACGACGCGAAGAAACAAAAGGTATAAAGCCAAGTCACCTGCTTTGCGAAACGACCGGGAGACTCGAGGTTCGAAGGGCCAAGGATCAGCCGACTCCCAACGTCCACACGCACAAAACCATCTTTCTTTCAGTGTTTGTTGGAAGTCGGTGGGTCAGTTATAAGAGAGCCACCCTTGCCCCACCATGCACTCAAAAAGTAAAAGCTGAAAAAATTTGGAGTCGGTTTTACTTGGTATAAGTAGAGGAATTCATCGACTGTCAGTGGGGGCTGTTCTAACTCAGCCCATAGCACTGCACACCCGAACAAATTCCTCCACCCGTTCGGGACTATCTGGCCAGGAGCAAGCTTGACACGAGACAAGAAATCTCGAGCAATGGGCTGGAGAGGCAGATGTAAGCCACATTGCATCGAGACCTGAAAAATTGTAACCATCCCAATAGGGGGTGATCAGGCAATTCATCCGGACGAGGAAGCTGAATTATAACCGAGTCCGAGACATGGTATCCGGCTCGGATTCGATTCAGGTCAGACTCAGTTAAAACTGATGAAACGGGACCGCTCAGATCATCCTCGGCCCTCTCTCCCTCAGAAGACGACTCAGAAACCTGAGTCGACTTAGAAGTCTGCGCCGATCAAGTCACAGGGGCCGACACAAAGGCTCCCTCGGTGATCCGTGTTTCCTCTTCCTCCTCCAGCGCATCCAACGCAGGATTTCATCTCCTTGGGTGGGTTACCAGAGATGATCCGCCACTAGAAGGACAGGCCAGAGCAGAAGCACCGGTCAGAGGAGAGTGCTCCACGGGTGATTCAGCGGCCCTCCTGACTAATCGAAACGCAGCGTCCGCATCAACGGCGATCTCCACCAGTAAATAGGGTGGCTCCGCAACATTCCAGAAACGTTGCGAATCACCCTCCTCACCGGAAGTTCCCTCCCGGGGGCTCTAAGAGCCATGTGCAGCCATTAATGTTGATAGAGAGGGAGAGAAAAAACTCACCAGAGAAGGCAGCAATGGACGTAAAAGAAGATGACGGAGAAGAAAACGACACAAATGAAGGCCTAGCGATAAGCCGCAGAGGGAGGAAAGAAGAAGAAAAGGGGAAAACAAGAAGAGCGGGAGAAGAGAGAATGACGAAACTAAAATTCGCACGCTTCTCCCGCCCTCTTTTATAGCCACGCCACGTGGCAAGAGCATTTAATGGGCAGACGAGACGGCACCTGCCTCGACTCCCCCGCTCGACACCTGGCGCACGTCGACTGACCGCGGTAATGCCATCGCCTCGCATTCGACGTCCATTCGCGGGAATAACGACTTGGCTGTTAACCGCCCGTGCGACATTGGGAAACGAACCGTCGCAAGTTAAGGACAACCCAAAGAGCATTAATTGTCTTATCATAATCTCGGCTTTCGTTCCAGATCGACCTAAAAATTCTTTACTCCTTAGTGCTAAAAAAGACACAAAGAGTAATGGGCTTACTGTTGAGGAAAAAAATATGCCAAGTCCGAAGACTCAGGTATGGAGCGAACCGACTTTACCCCCTTATTTTCTCAGTCTTCGGAGAAAGCAACTAAGTCAGAGATACGGAGCCCAAGGCTTGATAAGTTGACTCGGTCAACGAGTTAGCAACGTCAGTACAAACCGATTAAGGCCAAATAAGTTATAAGCTGTCCGACTGACAATGAGAAACTGACTCGGTAAGTTGGTTGCGTCGGCTACGGAGTAAGGAATGATGACGGATAAAAACTGAGACTCTTCCGCCCGTAAGAAAGCAAAAAGCTTATACTCTTAAGCCAGCCGAGACTTTTCCAGAGTCGGAAACGGCCGAGCCGAGCCAAGGAAAGACAGTGTGAAATCAAATACCGTCCCGAAAATCTAGAAGTACAAGTGTCCGATCCCAAGGATCTCGGGATCGGGTGAAATCTGTCAAAAGGATCAAATCTCTGGAGATAAGGGGAAAGAATCCCGGTACAACGAGATCCTCCCTCTCCTATAAACAAGAGAGACTCCAAGGATGAAAGGTAGGCAACAGAAACCCTAAAAAGAATAAACCCTTTTCCTAGATCCCTACTGACTTAAGCATCGGAGGTTCCCCAGCTTGACCCAGGACCCCTGTGTTTTTCGTGTTATTACAGGTGAGGGACTCGAGAGAGTAGAGATCAGATTTTTGCATCAACAAGTCTCTCAATGAATCCCACTGTAACCAGATCATGGCTCTTGCGGTGGTGCATTAGACTCAAACACCGTGCTAAAAAAATAAATAAAAGGCCATTTATTAATCAATAATTAGGATGATATTGTATTAGAGGGTAGAACAAAATAAGGTAAGCGTTGCAAGACAATGTGCCAATTAAAACTATTCATCCAATGAACCCCATCGTGAATGTATCACCAATGGCCCATGCTTATAAAAGAAAGAAAAAATAAAAGCATCTATCAAACAATCCTAGGTTCTATATATCTTGGTTTAGAAGTGTTCAAGCACCAAGTTAATTTGTAGTAAATGAGATCTTTATCGTCGACTGATCACCACATATACGAGAGAACCTTTCCGTGAGAACAATGGGGCCCACAATAAATATCACGTGAATGAAAATTGGGGATGTTTGCTCATCTAGTGGCACATATATACCTGTATATGTTGAGTCCGGCCATCAGTTGCTTACTGATTGAGATGGTGTTGCCAACCTGACGAGCAACAGCTTCATTTTTGTGTCAGGTGATCTAGTGGTGGGACTACCATTTGCATGTTAAGGATTTTTCACACGTGTGGCGTGTTGGTAGAAAGGACCTGGTTGGATAAAAAGTTAATATTCTCTGGGTGTACCTGATTAGTTCGATTCTTCACTTTCACTTGCTGAATGACCCTTAAACCATCTCTATCTCTGCCATTGCGTTTTAGGCCACTGATTTGATGGGGAGGATAATCTAATGCATGTATATTTTGATTTACATTCCATCTAAATTGAGTGAAATTAGATGGAACATACTAAATAACAAGAGACCAATGGTTTAACAAAGGGTATGGTCTTTGATAGAGTTAAGTGGCTAAACAGGTGAAATTAAGTGGACCATCCTAAGTAACAAGAGACATAATAATTTCACTAGTTCTCCATTGAGTGGAATGGCTGAAGAAGATCGTGTAGCTAATTCAATCAGTTGGGATGAAGCATAAACGATGATGTAAATACCTCCCCCCACACGTGAGCGCAACAGTGTCATCACTTCAATTGGCTTTGGTATTGATTTGTTAATGTAGCTAAAGTATGTTATTGACTCGAGTATAAAAATGCATTTGATTCGGAGTCGCCACTAGCTAAATGAATCTTAAAATCTATGGTTGGCTAGAAACTGTAAAATTGCTTAGGGGTCGGGGAATCTCACGATTCCCTAATTCAAGTGACTCTTGCGGTCTCTACTTTATAAGACTTTTTGGGATTTAACGATGTTTCAATATTTTATATTTAGTTGTACTTTGCATAACTCATAAGGGTCGGGCAGGCAAAAATAAGAAAAAAACTACTTAGCATTACGTCGCAGAGTTAAGTGACCTCGGGTAGGCGAATAAAGTAAAAATGCAATGAATAAAATAAAATGCCAGCTACCCTTACTTTACAGGATTTAGGATCTTGGGAAGGTAAATAAAGTAAGAAAAAAATGGAAGAGTGAGAATAATTCATAATGAGATATAAGGAAATGTGGATATAGTTCACGCACTTAGAATGCGTGGAGTGGAATGCAAATTAAATAGAGATGGCAAACTCTTAACTTCAATGAATTCTTTAATGACCGTTTTTGTTTCCTATGTCGGGCAGCATGTCGGTGAAATCTTCTTAGCTGAGGAGAATTGATGAGGACATCAGAGGACCTACTCGGGTGTACCAAAGATGGCGACGACCACTCACATCAGCGCAACTTTCTTTGTGGAAAACGAGTTCAAGATGGGGCCCGCCAGGCCATTTTGAAGACCCCACATGCATTGGACGTGCATCAAGAAGACACCACCTTGAGATGATGAATGTGGGTTGCTTATAAGATCATTTTAGTCATAAGATTTTTATTTCGTGTCAATGCGACCTTTGTATCTTGTCAATTAGGTCATATGGCCACCAGATCTTTTAGATCATGGTCCATTGGACTCTGATCTTGCTTTCTTTATGTTATTTGTTATTTTTAGGAGCTATTTGATGGTTGAGATTGATAATATATATTTTAGTTTTCTTATTTTGGATGATGGGATACTTTACTTAAGTGAGTCACATAGTTGTAATTATGCTAGATTTTATTTCTAATTTTTTAATTATAAAACCACAAGGGGAGTGGAGTTCTAACCTTAGTAGAGATTTGAGAAGAAAAAAAAAAAAAAAAAAGAGAAAAACTTTCTTATGTGAAAGAATTTTCCTAATTGTTTTACAGGGTTTTTTTGGAAAAAAAAAAAAACTCCCTTCCAATTAAATTGTGGAAGGGTAAAAGCTTGTTTGTTGTTGGGTTCCAAGGTACATCTTTCCTCTTCATCTTCTTCAAAAAATATTCTTCGTCTTATATCATTCCTCTCTCTTCTTCAAAAGGTATTCTTTTTCTTCTCTTGTCTTCATATATTTCTCTTCTATTATAACATTTTACACCCTAGATCTTCAATTTCCTTCTTCTTCTTCTTCTTCTTCTTCTTCTTCTTTTTTTTTTTTTTTTTTTTTTTTTTTTTTTTTTTTTTTCAATTTCTAAATATCCTAATTCCAAGATATCTAATTCCCATGAACCATAATTCTCCATATTTCAAAATTTTCCATTTCCTAACCCTAATCATAAAACCTACAAATATGTCCATTGAGTGTGGAACATGACTATGCTAAATTGGAAGTTCTATCTTTCTATTGATTATAGTTTTAATTTATTTATGTGATTTCTTAACATGTGGGCATGTGATTTAGGTTAAATCAGATTTTATTGCCTATTGTTTACTCTTAATTACTTAGTGAATTAACATATTTTGTTAATTAAATTACTTTATGGACTCTTTCATAATCTCCACATTGCATGCTAGCAATAAATTATATGTTCTGCATCAGATGTCTTAAGAAAAATACCATCATATGTCAAGTTTCTGAAAGATCTCTGCATGGCTAAGAGATGACAAAATATTCAAAAGGAAATTTTTTTGACAGAGAAAGTAAGTGTCATCCTCAAGCAAGATGTGCCACAAAAGTACGAAGATCCCGGTAGCCCAACCATTTCCTGTGTGATTGATAATCGCCGGATTGAGCACGCACTACTATTTGACTTGGGGGCCAAGTGTAAATATGATTCCTTACTCAATTTACGAATAGCTCGACCTTGGTGAATTAAAACCCACTAGGTCTAGACTTCAAGTTGTCGATCGTTCACTCCGTATACCGAGAGGAATGATCGAGGACGTGCTAGTCCAGCCGATAAATTCTATTATCTAGTAGATTTTATTGTTTTGGAAACTCAACTCGTCATTGATACAAGCACTCAAATTCTCGTCATCCTTGGCTGATAATTCCTAGCTACATCAAATGTCATTATCAATTGTAGGAATGAAATTATGAAATTAACTTTTAGGAACAAGGCATTAGAGTTGAATATCTTTAATACATGTAAACATTTTAAGGATTTTGATGATGCCCATGAAATAAACATGATCGATTCATTCATGCAAGATAGAGCACTCTTGACTTTATTCTCTGAAACACTAGAGACATGCTTGGCTCTCTCCCCTGATTTGGATGATGACATGATTATGGAGATAGATGCCTTACTTGATGCGACTTTGATACTTAAAACTAACCGGTAGATACCATAATTCGAAAAAGTGCCCAAAAACCAACATTACGCCTCTACCGTCTAGTCTCAAGGCACCGAAGCTTGACCTAAAACCATTACCTGCTAATCTTAAATATGTTTACTTAGATCAAGATGAAACATATCTGGTGGTGATTTCTTCTGTAACACCCCGTGCTTTTCAGTACTCGGGTGTTACCATGAAAACTTATCTTATCAAACTGCTCACCCTCCTGCTAGTCAAGTTTGACCATTGATATGGAAAATGGATCATTCATGAACAATCTCGAAACAATCTAACTGTTGTCTTCGACTGCATGATTGGAACCATTTCACAACTATTTAACCAATCGTTGGGTGGCTAAGGGGATGTCAATCCCAAAGGATAAATAATATCCCAACCCCTAATAAAATCACACCTCTAGCTCAAGGGCAAGAGGCATTTCCGCTAACTATCACCTAATCCCACATGTGGGATCACTTAATTATAAAAACAAGAATCTAATAAAAATCCCTCTAGGCTAGACTAGAAGCCTAAGGAACCACTGATGAACAAACTGAGTAATGATCCAACCATTGGATCTTCCTGAATTAGTAATAAAATCTATTCATCAGGTCTGTAACTTATCATACAACAATCCTCTGCTTGTTCACGCATATATGTCCAACGGGAAACTAAATTAACCATTAGCAAATCCCCAAAATAGTTGTTGAAATTCCCAACTCCATAGATGAATAGTTTAGCACCAATCTAACTGTAGGATTAATTAGAACCCATAACTGCTTTCAAAATTTTCATTGAGTGGCCCACATGAGTTATGGATTTACCTCGTAATCAGTATTACATCCTGATAGTAGTGGTGGAGCCCGATGAATGGTGTTGATTGTGTTAAATGCATCATAGTGGGTCACACATGTGACCCGTGTACACACATCAGGCGTAGTCCTGCAGAACACCGAACCCATACCCTAGTTAAACCTGGTTTGACCGGGTCCGAGGAGGGAAAATCTCCTATTCCTCTTGTGATTTCATCTAGTGAACGGACGATGTTCGTTCTGGTTGATCTGTGGCCCACCCTTTGTATCCATTTGAAGGATCCGAACCATCCATCGTGGAGAGTGGGGAATTCCGATCAAACCTCATCCGATTCGGCACCTTTTCACACATGTACATACGCCCAATTTCTAAAGTAGGCTAAAGGTGCATGCTGCAATTTTCAAAAAATGAAAACTTTCTGTTTCTCCTTGTTACGCTGACAATCCTCGCTCGCAGGAAGTTCTCCAATCCTAGCCCTTCACCTGGGCAGATCTCCACCATTTGTTCAACGTCACAAAAGGAAAGATTTCTGAGGCTTCATGAAGGGTGGAGAGATGCCTTCCTCTTCCGGTGATGCGAGTTGGAGTGATCTGGGCTGTTGCTGGGGCTTCGTCTGACCATCCTGAACGTCCACCGTTAGGGCTAGCAACACTGCGAGAAGTTCTCCTTTCGCACATGAAGAGCCCGTGGTAGAATTTCTCGCGAGTGGTTGTATAAGAGTGATCTCTGATGGGATTAAAGGGCCCCACAGTGTTCAGTGGACCCATCTGGTCCGTCTAGAAGCAACGGATCATCAGATGGGGCCGTAAACCCAAAAATGCATCATCTTCCCCAACCAATCGTAGAACCCATCACAATGATGTGGACCCCACTGCCAGATCTAAGACACTCATTCGGTAGGCCCTGTTAGTGGGAGTCCATCCCGTGTATTAGATTAACACCATGAAAGGGATTAACGCTTCCAAACCCCCCAACTTTAGTAACCGTTGAAGCTTAAAACGACAATGGTTAAGGCAATCGTGGGCAAACCCTAGCCCTATAAAAGGGCTCCCAGCATCTCGGGAAAGGAGCCATGTAGCTTTGGAATTCAGGGAGAGACAGAGAGAGAGAGAGAGAGAGAGAGAGAGAGAGAGGAGAGAGAAAATGGGTGCCTGAAAATAGGAATTAAGGACCGTTAGGAGGATTTAATTCCCAACAGTTCCCTAGATTTCCAGGACAATGCAAATCGATTTGGTCCAAAGATAGGTTGTGCCTTACCTTCCACAGGAAAGGACTTTTTCATATACCAGAGCAATCAAACAAAAATAAATCCTTACAATCGGTCAAGAAAGAGTGACGACAAGAATGCTTTTATTAAAGAACTGCTTGTATTGGATAAGAATTAAGTCCTGCGTATGAGCATAAACTTAGATTACAACTAAAGATTACCACTACTGAATTATCACTATTTTTAGTATAGAGTTATTTGATTATGCTAAAGTAAGATAAATTTGATTTGTTTGATGTGTTTGTTGAATTTGATTTTGTGTTTTCTATTGATCCTCTGATTATCTATGGATCTCTGTCGCAACTATGCCTTTGGACATTTCCCTTCTTTATTTGACGGTTATGGTAATCGAAGAGTCACTGTATAGATCATTCTCTTATTACGTTTCTCTTTTTTGTTGTTCCTCTTCTCTTGCCTAAGCTCTACTCTTCTTGATCATTGTTTACTCTTTGATTTTGTTTGGCTTCTCGATGTCTTAGCCATATTATTTTGTCGGTAATTCAAGGGCATGCAACATTAAATCGATGCCAACTATGATTCGACAAAAAAACGTTCTAAGTATCTTAGAAAATCTTTTATTACCCATGTAATGGAAGTGGATTGCATAATGAGTAACTCAACATACTGAGTAAACTCTGTGAGGCCCACCGTGATTTATATACTGTATCCACTCCTTCCATCCATTTTACTAGATAATTTTAGATCTTGAACTCAAAAATTAAGCATATATAAAGGTCAAATGAGCTGCACCACGGGAGCAGTGTGAATTGACGTCTACCGTTAAAAAATTCTTGAGGGCCACATAAGTTTTGGATCAAGCTTATATTAGTGTTTTCCCTTCATCCATGTTTTTTTATTTTCTATCTCATGAACGGGTTGGATGACAAATAAATATCACTGTGGGGCCTAGCAAGGTTTTAACTTTGGAAATTATTATTCCCACTGTTTCCTGTGACATGCACTACTTATGCTTTGGACATGATTAAATTTTGGTCTCAACCTCTTAAATAATCCGGGAAAACGGATGGACGGTGTGGATAAACCAAATATATTCAAGGTGAGCCCGACAGAGTTTACTCGTTACCATAAGAGCCTTCCGATTTCCCATGTAATGCCATATGTTGCCTTATTATATTATTTGAATTTTTCCACACGGTCAAAAATAGTTTACAGTAAGTTAGACGGGGGAGCTATACACATCACGTATTAATCGGTGTACCTGGACTTAAAACCGCCGGATTCAAGCCGCATCTAAACTCCAGCAGGCCCGGCACGCCGACATCACACGAGCAACCAACTTGAGCCAAACACATCTATTCCGATAATGTAAAATCGTTCACTGAACGAAAGGATCACATCGGTTCAAGTACTAACATATGCAGAGAGATTTTATCTTCACGGTGGACCTCACCAGATGAACGGTCTCGATCACAAAAGTGGGGTCCTTGCTTCCAAGGCATCTAAGCCTGACCAAAAATGCCCCACGATCTAGACGGAGCATTTGAGTATTTCTCAAAATTTTAACCCTTCATTCAAGATTAGTAATCGCACGGACAAGATTAAATCGGCGACATTCACCCACCATATGTGAAACGAATCGGGATCCTCTGCTTGCAAAAAATTCCTGTTTTCCAACATCTTGATTGGTCCACCTCATCACTGACAATGTGCTACATTAAATGCAGTGTGTGGTGTGCAGCAAGCAGGGTTTTTATGCTTGGACAAGCACAGGATCCGGATTCTTTTCATATGAAACAGTCAGGCCACAGGATGAATGGTGGGGATCTTAAGATGGTTTTGCCACGTGTTGAGTTTTGGACCGTGGACAGGATAATCAATTCCTGGAGTAGATTTACAGTTGTTCCACCCAGTGGTTAGATATGACTTGCGGTAGGCCAGTAGCATCTAATGCTGACGCTATACAGCTGTCGCCACTGAACGATTGGCACTTTCCATTTAGTGGGAACGTGGGAATGTTATATTCTGCGGAAATTATCACATACGTACAGTTGTATGGAAGGTACGATAGCCTAGAACTGTGTGGGGGCCACCCATGATGTGTATATGGAATCCAGACCATGTCTCTAGTGAAACTACTCATCTTTACGGTACATAACAAGAAACATCGAAAAGCTAGCTCCAACAAACCACAGGAAGCATTGTACAATCATGCCTAAAACCATATATTCACTCATGCCCCACCCAAAATTTTGAATGACCAGAGTTTCGGTTTCTTCGCTTCTTCATGCCAACTGAATCTGATGTATGGTTTGGTTTACGTATACAAACTACATGGACCCCACAGCCAATCTGAAAGGGCAGCGGATTGCCCGGTCTGCCACACACCACCGACCTCTTCCGTGGCCCCACCATGATGTATGTTTTATATCCACACCGTCCATCCATTTGGAGAGATCCTTCTAAGTCATTACTAAAAAAGTACCCAAAAGATCCAAAGCGCAAGTGGTTCTCTTACTGTTGAAACCTTCCTAGGTCCCACAATAATGTTTATTTGTCATCCAACTTGCTAATAAGGTAACCCGATTAGGAAAAACAAAAATTAAAGTGATCCAAAACTTCAATGATCCCCAAGAAGTTTTTAATGATAGATGTCCAATTCTCGTTGCTTTCTAATGTATGGTCCACTGCAGCTCCAGATTTGCTTATTTTTAAGCCATGATCTAAAATGATCTCATACAATAGATGGATTAGTCGGGATATAACAAATACATTATAGTGGATTTATAAAACTTAGTGAGATCAACACACCGCGGAGATCAGTGGTGTGTGGCACACCAGGCATTCGATTCGATCTAAAAGTTTCTTTGGTGACACCCTCCAATGTCCCATTATTACACTCATGGCCTGTTTGTTAATGTCAAGAAAAATTACTTAATGCATGATATGATAAATTCTTGGCATTAATTGTTATTTGTTTACGCCCAACGTGTAAAACGTGGCGAGCCAGGTCTAGCTTAACTGTGAATATATGGATTATACTAAATTATTTTTTTTTTCTTATGAACTTGTTCTTATGCACATTGCTGCAGATTTTCTCTCTCCCGAACACACTACACAAATTTTGATGTGTGTAACTTTTCTAGCCTCACACATCACCACTGGCCACCCACAGCTCAAACAGGCCCTTATTTCTGGATTTTGGGATATAGGCCTAACTTGTGGTGGTACATATGAAGGACGGTTCGGATGGCACTCACACATCACCATGGCCACTCACAGCTCAAACGTATTGTAATTATGATGCACCTGATCATACCCGTCTATTTGGTGAGTATCGGTTAGCAAGAGGACACCGCGATGGACGTTAGCCAAAAACTTGAGGAGGAGATTCGTAGCCCACCTAAACCTTGTACCGGCTTGTCGTCATGTGGGGCCCGGCTGGAACATGGTCGGTCCCAAAGATCTGTCCGCGCACACATCATCTGGTCCCAACCCTTAATGCACACTGGCAAAATAATGAGCCCAGCCTTCTCGTCAAGTGCAACAGGTGGGCCTACACATAGTGGACGGCCAAGGAAAAGGATATCCAACATCCACATCGACATGGGCGTGTATAATTAATAATAGTATACTTGAAGGCGTGTTTGGTAAAATGAATTTTAAAAAAAAAAAGTCTGAAATTAATTTAATTAGTAGATCCATTGTGTACTGAATTTTATGTGCTGATCGTGTTGGAACGTTTATTTGGTAAACTTTCTGAACATTGAAATTTAAATACTGAATTTAAAAAAAAAAAATTGTTTTAAAAAGACATCTGAAATTTGGTAATTTTACCAAATTATCCGTGTCCTAACGTAATACCAAAAAACGATGGAACAGTGGATTTCTCGCAAACGTAATGGCCCCACTTAATTTCCTGTGGTAGAAAATTCATGCTAAAAGCTTTCGCTAGCAATCTGTATTAGATTATGGATTACTGGTAACACGTTGGCATGTTTTACCCTGACCGGAGGGCCCACCTTGATGTATGTGTTGTACATCCATGCCGTCCATTAGTTTTTACCGCTCATTTTATGCCACGGTCCTGAAAATGAAGCAAATCCAAATCTCAAATGGACCAAACAACAATAATTAAATGCACGACATGAAAAAAAAAATTGTGGGCCACAAAAGTTTTTAGATCAAGCTGATTTTCTTTTTCTTTAGCAATCTTGGTCCATTTGACCTTATCGAAAATTGGATGTTAAATAAACATTGCGTGGTGTGCCCCACATGACCACGTCGTTGGCGTGTTGATGTCCCCTGATGTATATATTATATCTACAATCTACCCGTTTGGCGAGATCCTTTTAGGCGATGAGCCCTTAAATGATGTAGATGTAAAGTTCAAGTGGACCACACCACAGAAAGTTGTGGGTGTTGTTGTGACACCCCGAACTTTTCAATACCTGAGTATTGAAAGTTCTGGAGTGTTACCACGAAGAAGTTTAAGTATATATATATATGTGTGTGTGTGTGTGTGTGTGTGTGTGTGTGTGTGTGTGTGTGTGTGTGTGTGTGATACCAAGTTAGCTACCCTACATCTATTTTCTAACATGAATCTGGCCGTTAAGAATGATTTTCATCTGTAATACCTCAAATTTTTCAATAACCGAGTATTGAAAGTTTTCGAGTGTTACCATAAAATTTAACTAAATACGTATATGTGTACGATACCAATCTAGCTATCCTAACCTTACATCTATTCTCCAACGTGAATATAATCGTTGAAAATAATCTCCATTTATAGATCAAGCTATCTGACCCTTGACCTTTCAATCTAAGATTTCATCAACAATGGTAATCCAACGCATAATCTAAAAATCCGCCATTTGAGGTGAGTGACAACATGCACAAGAACCACCTATCGATACAATTACAAACATAAACCAATCCTCTCAAGTTTGGTCCTAAACCGACATGAACATCTTAGCCATGAAATAAGGCCAATCATATAATTGGCCTCGAGATCAGCCTAAATACCCAATCAATAAAACAGTAGTGGAATTCCAATTAAGCGATTCTTAAAGATCTGAGAACCCATGGGAGTCATATACGGAAGGATCTGACACATGATTTTCCTAATTCAACCATTAAATTGAAATTTGACAGCCTAGAACCCTTCAAAATAGCCCAATATGGACTATGAGATGCCCTGATCTCATGATATCTTAATAACCAAGAGCAAATTGCCAAATTCACAACTCATTAAACCCACAGCCCTCAATCTATCAATTTATCGTTTAATCGTCATTATCAGGCCATCCAATCACTGAGATTACTGCTGATTTTCATATAAACAGTCCCTAGAATCATTATACCATTAAGATTTAGAATTAGGGTTAAACTGACCGTTGGATCAATAGAAATCATAGAATAAATTCAAAATCTTATAGTATGACCCACCTAAGCTTCAAATCTGCCTCACCTTTATCTTAATACCTTAAAATGATTTATTGAAATAGATAGATGGAGTAGATTAGTCAAATACATCGTTGTGGGCCCCACAATCAGATCCGAGTGTACACAGTACACATGCACCGGCGGTACACTGAACTAAAAGTCAGGTCAAACTTGGTTTGACCCGATGAATTTCAAAAAGGGAAATTGACCATACTCGCCTCGAAGTTTGGGCAAATTACCTAGAAAGCCACGACACTCCATATATTCTTAGAAGGGCCTTCTGATATCTTTTGGAGATTGTTTCGAACGAAAATACCCCTGACCTTAGTTCAGGACTTGTACGGTCCTGGAGTGAAGTAGAACTCACCTGCTGTTGCAACCCCCGAGAAACGGACGGATCGCCTACTCCTCGGGACACCGGCTAATGGCTGGTGCTCGGCGCTCTGTGGGCCCCACCACCACGTATGTGTTTCATCCATGCCGTCCATATATTTCTCCATATCATTTTGTGGTAGGAGTCCAAAAACGAGTGATGATCCAATCACAGTGGGCCTTAGGAGGATTTTAATGGTGGATATCCAATCATTATAATTTTCCTGCAGTGTGGTCCACCTGAGATATATATCACTCTCGTTTTTCGATTTGAGCCATAAGATGATATTTAAAAGTGGATGAACGACATGGACGAAACACATACATCATGGTGGGGCCCACAGAGCACCGATCACTAGCACCACTAGCTTCGGAAGGGGCAAATGTCGAATTTATTTACCTTTAAAATGACCCTCTTCTTCTTCTTCTTCTTCTTCTTCTTCTTCTTCTTCTTCTTCTTCTTCTTTTGTTTTCGTAGAAAAGAGAAGATCCAGGGACCAACAGCCAGAGAGCGAAGTTGTTTCAATGGTACTTTAGTGATACTTCCACAAGTCAATCCGCATTCATGCATTTCTTTGCTCTTTCATTCAAAATAATGGAAGAGATATTCGAAGAAACCATAGATCCCCTATCGCGTTCTTCCTTTATTCATGATCCCTTCTCCTTCCTCAGGGACGTTCACGATCTTTGTAAGTGCTATGTTTTCTAGCTCCTATGATTGTCAAATTTTGTAGCACCAAAACCTCTTGGAATCTATGTCTTGTGTAACACATCTACATATTCAAGACTGTGCTTCTCATGTACAAGAACAATGGTCATTACCTCAAGAACTTCTAGTGCAAGATTACATGTTTGCAAGATCACATGTTCATGTTCAAGCTCAACACCAAGTGTGAATTCAATCTTTCAAGCTTCAACGGTTCAAGTATTCAAAACTTCATCCAAGTCGAGACAAAGTTCTTTACATTGAACCACAAGCTCAAGCTTCAATGTTAGTCCTATTCAAGCTTCAAACGTCTCAAGTTCAAGCTTTATCATATTTCAAGTTCTCAAGCTTCGTGAACTTCAAAGAACGACTGTCAATTGAAGCAAAAAAGAAGACTCAATGTTCATACATCACTAACAAGGTATGAAAGACCCTAGATTGACCTTAGGGTAGGTCATTTTGAATACATAATTCAATTGGCTCATTTTATAAGTACATAATCTATTTTTCGACTAGTCCTAGGCTATGTTCGACTAGTCCTATCACTGGCTCGACCAATCCAAGAAATCCTCGACCAGTCCTAAGTTTGTTTATAAAATTTGAGATTTTTTGTTAGAGCCTCGACCAGTCCTGAAGACTGCTCGACCGGTCGTATGAATAGTACTCGACCCGTGTTCGACCAGTCCAACAGTCTCGACTCAAAATCCAACAACTAAATTGAGTTCCCCACGACCAGTCGTGGACAGGACTCGACCGGTCGTGGAGGCCACTCGACCGGTCGAGCAAGTCCTTCGACCAGTCGTGGAACGGTCTGATCTTATCGCACTTAAAATTTCAAAAATTGATTGGTCTTACGACCAGTCATGGCGACCTCAGGACCAGTCGAAGATGCGATTTTTGCACTTATAAATAGAACACAAATTTCAGAATTTGGTATCCAATTAAAGAAAAATCAATACACCACTCTGAGAGATAAGTTAGTGATATTCTTAAGCTATTTAGTTCTTATTTTATATTCTGTTTAATTAGCCTTTTGCATTTGATTTTGTATTCTGCATTCCAAATTTATTTGAAAAAGGGATTGATATATTCCCATTTCTTGGAATCAAAATCAAATCAAGCTAGCCCAAGGTGATTTAATTTAAAATCAATTTAGAATTTAGAAACTATTCATATGTGAGTGTGAACATTGAACATCTACGTTGAACTTTTACTCCGAATTGGTTCTTCCGGGCTGCAACAAAAGGAGAATATCTAAATAAGTATTTTACAGTTTTGTAAAATTTATTCTTTTCGTTTCATTAAGATTGTGTCAGAAAAATTTCTTTATTTTGGTTTGTCTGAGGTGATCCAAAAAACTCAGAGTGTGGGATTTTTGAATTGTGTAAGCCCACTTGAAAGACACAATTGTGAGGGTTTTAGGTGAACCTTGAAAAACCTATTTTCATAGTGAACGCTAATATCCATTGTGTGAGGATATTAGGCGTGGAGTAGTTGTGTGGCTATTTTTCTAAACAGTTGGCATACACACAAGCGAACCACTATAATTTTTGGTCTTGTGGTGATTGATTATTTTTTTGTATTTGTAGAGAATGTTGTAATTTCTTTTATGCAAGTGTGGAAATGTTGTAGTAGCTTAGTTATTTCCTTTGCTATTTCTTTATTTTATATCCTCTTCAATTTGAGTTTTTTATACTCACCCACGTTCTAGTAAGGTTGTCCTGCTATAAACCTTTGGTTTTTGGTGTCAGGTTGTCTTTAGAACCAAGTTTGTATCAACCTCTCAATACTAGATTTTTGAGGTTGTTTTACATTTCCGCATTGTGGATTGTTTAAGTGCTATCTTTATTTAATTCCGCAGTTTATTTTTTTAATTTGGCATAGTCCTATTCACCCCCCCTCTAGGACTCTTAACTCAGCCTTTTCAAGTAGTATCAGAGCCTAATAGCTTATTTTAATTATTATTTCTTTTGGATTAATTTCCTGAGCTAATCGATCTAAGCTATTTGAAATGTCAAATTTTGATAGCATTTCAGTCACTAGGCCTCCACCATTTGATGGCTTCAATTATGCATATTGGGAAGCCAGGATGAGAATTTTCTTAAAATCTATGGATGAGAGCGTGTGGCAAGCCACAGTGACTGATTGGACCACTCCTACCACTGAAGTGACTGGTATCGATGGATCTAAAACTATGAGAGTCACACCTTATTTCTCTTGGACCACTCTTCAGAAAAGTGAGAGTAGTGCCAATGCAAAAGCACTAAATGCAATCACTTGCGCACTATCACCAAATGAATTTAAAAGAATTATATCCTGTGATACTGCAAAGCAAGCTTGAGATATTTTAGAAATGACATACGAGGGAACAACAATTGTCAAGAAATCTAAAGTCCAAATCCTCACAACCAAATTTGAGGAAATACGTATGGAAGAAAGTGAAACTTTCATGGACTTTTATACTAGATTGAATGACACTATGAACTCTATGTGGGGTCTCGGTGATAAAATCCCAGAAAGTAAAGTGTGTGCAAAGATACTATGCTTACTACCTGAACGGTTCAATTCCAAGGTGACTGCGATCCAGGAACTTCGTTATACAGATAATATGAGGGTAGAATAATTAGTTGGCTCATTATAAACTTATGAGTTAACTTTTAAAGCTCCTAAAGGTAAATCAATCGTCCTTAAATCTTCTAAATGTTTTTCTCAAGAAAATAGTAGTAATTTTGATTTAGAAAATTCTGAAGATGATATGACCCTTTTAACTAAAAAGTTTTATAAGATTTTTAAAAGCAAAAAAGTGATTTTCAAAAATCTAATGATAAGAAAAGATCTAAATCTAAAACTTGGAAATCTTAATAAGTGTCCTAAAAAGGACAAACCTAAAAGGAAAGGAATGTTGGCTACTTGGGATGAATCTTCCTGCTCTAAAGCCTCTTCTAAGTCAGAAGATTCTGAAACCGATTCGGGTAATGAAGTTAAGCCCTTATGACTTTAGCCAAGTTCACTTTTTCAGATAATGATGATTCAACTAATGAAGAAAATCTGAATAGTGATCATGAAAATGAAGAAGACCTTAAGATGTTTATAATGCCCTATACAAGGAAAGTTGTAAAATTACGGTAAAACTAAAACTTCAGAAAGAAAAGTTTTCTAAACTTAAAGAAAATTTTGATAGTCTTGTTTTAGAAAAATCTCACATTTCAGATTGTTTTGAAAAAACTAAGTGCGACTTAGATTTCAAAAATTTCTAAGTTGAAAACTTAAAATCTGAAAATGAAAAACTAAAACTTGAAGTCTCTTCACTTTTGAGTTTAAAAGACACATGGATATATGCCCAATGAGATCCTAAGTTAGAAAAACTCTTATCCGGATCAAAAAAATGTGGCGATCGATCTGGTTTGTGCTACTACAAAAGTATTCCTCCTAAACATAAGAATACTCCATCTAGATTTATGAAAGGAGAGTCTTCAATCTCAAAAGGGAAAAGCCTGAATCAAAATCATTTTAAAAATGTTAAGTCTTTTTAAACCTTAAAATCTAGAAGTAAACATATCAACTACAAAAATCAGAATCATAATCCTTTAGCTGAGAAAATTGTTGATTTACTTAAGGAGATCTTAAAATCTAACTCAATGGGTCGGTCTTATAACAACTACAAACATAAGAAGACCAACTATACTCCTAAACCCAAGACGGTAATGAAATGGGTTCCTAAGGTTACTTGCTTGGTTGCCCACACAACTTTCAAAGCTACAAGTGTAAGACCCGTGTCCTAGTTCGTACCGTTCTGAGGACTTCCACGATCCTTCCGGTCGAATTCCGACAATCCTCGACTCATTTTCAACGTTGCGCACGATCTTAAGCCGAGTCCTGCATACCAAAGTCGGCTCGAACCGAAACTTGTATCTTAGCGACCGCGCCGTCGCCACGGTTCCAACGCCGCGACTTGCGCACCAAACCGATACCTAGGATAGAAGATGTCGATCTGCGTTCATTCCGAAGGAACGCCGCACATTGCGAATCTCGAGGGAATCTCTACGAGATGTCCCATCAATCAAGTCAAGTACACCACCTTACCTCCATGACACCTCACCCAACAACAAGTACACATGACCACTCCTTCCTTTATCATAAGTCAAACCTCTCTCCTCTCACCATTCCTCCTTTTTATAAATTTCAACCATAACCCTACCTCCTTTACAACTTTTCAACCCAACCCATACCCTTCCTTACACCCACCATCCCACCTATCCCTCTCACCATTAATTCTCCATTTCTCTAAAAAACTCTCCCAAGCAACAAAGCATCTCACGTCCCTAGCAATTCCAAGCTCTCTTCTCTCCCCAAACCACAACAACAAGTGTGGCCCACCTTCCTACACCCTCTCATCTCTCATCCACACCATCAAAAGTCCATCATCCACCATTAAAAGTCAAGCAAAGGAGCATAGGAGTGCAAGGAAGCAAGAAGGAGTACAAGAGGTGGGTGATCCACCGTTGATTCCATTTAAGGGCCCACAAGTGATGGGATCCACTTTGATGTATGTAGTTGTGATTGAAGAGGGGTCCATAATGGTGGGGTCCCTCCACTCCATCGCCGTGTCTCTCTCTATTTCTCTCTTTCTCTCTTCCTTAGAATGAAGTGGGCCCCACCAATATGTTAAATCTACTCCATCCATCAAATGGTGTGGCCCACCTCATTTTAGGAGACATCCACCACCTATTTAGGTTATATAATATATTATAACATTTTATTAATATACTGGGCCACAAGCATGTGGGACCCACCTTGATGAACGTGGGCCACAAGCATGTGGGACCCACCATGATATCTGTGTATCCAGGCCGTCCAGCGTCCCTGGACGCTGGACGTGAGAGGGGCTTACATGGAGTGCGTGTACATACATGGATGTGTACTTACAAGCTAACACAAAAAAAAAAAAATTTACTTTTTGGGGTGGGCCACTCATGCAAGCCCCACCTTGATGTATGTACATAATCTAAGCCATCCATCCTTTTCCTCAGACTATTTGAGGCGTTGAACCAAAAAATGAGATCAATCCGATAATCGAGTGGACCTTACCATAGGAAACAGTGGTGTTTGCCGTTAAAACTTTGGAAAATGATTGCTGGGGTCCACATGAAGCTTGGATCCACCTGAAATTTGGTTTGGACCACTAATTTTGTGGGACACATACAATGGACGGGGTCGATCTGGTTAATGTGGGTCCCACCTAGGTTAACAAAAAAAAATGCATATGACAAAAGGTGGCAAGCACGTTGCTGCCATGACGTACACGAAAAAGGTGGGTCCCATTGGCCCTAGTTGTCAACCCCACCATGATGTATATTTGATATCCACACCGTTCATCGGGTGGGCCACTCCCTGAGGTGGACCCACTCCAAAAATCAGCCGTATACGGAACTCAGGTGGGCCATACCATCTAAAACCATGTGGAGACATGCCTAAAACTTATAAAACACTTGGTGGGGCCTACCTGAATTTTGGAAGCGGCTGAAACTTGATCTGGACCCTCATTCAGGTGGAACACACATAATGGGAAGGCTGGATTGTGGATCACATCTCGGTGGGCCCCAATGTAAAAAAAAAAAAATAAATAAATAAATAAATTAAAAAAAATAAAATTAAAACAACAGCAGCAGCAGACGCTGCTACTGCTAACAGAGGACGCAGGCCGCGCCTGTGGCTGCGTGCGACGATAGAGGCAAACCCACGGCTCCTGCCGTGGGCCCCACCATGATGTATGCGTGTAATCCATGCCGTCCCTCTATTTTGTCAGATCATTTTAAGGCATGAGCCCAAAAATGAGGTAGATCCTAATCTCAAGTGGACCACGTTACAGGAAAACAGTGTTGATTGGGGCTCACCGCTTTCACGGTTTGATGGCAAATGAATATCACGGTGGGCCCTGGTCTGCGTGACCATGTGAACAGGTTTGATGGAAAATAAATATCACAGTGGGCCTTGGTCCAGTGACCTTATGAAGAGGTTGGATTTCAAATAAACATTACAGTGGGCCCCTAGGTTTGTGTGACCTCATCAACAGGTGGTTGGAAAATAAATATTATGGTGGGCCCGCCCCTATTCATGTGACCTTACCAACCGATTGGATAGGGAAATAAACATTACGGCGGGCCTCACATGAGGCCCACTTGGATGCATATGGGCCCATGTATTTAGGCCCATCTTGGCATGTATATAGGCTCAATGTTGAGGCTCACTTTGGTAAATATGGGCCCATCTTGAGGTATTTTTAGGTCCATTATTGAGGCCCACTTTGTTATATATATGGGCCCATGTATGTAGGCCATCTTGATGTATTTGTGACCCATTGTTGAGGCCCACTTTGAGATATATATGGCCTATGTGATTAGGCCCATTTGGTATACATAAAACTTATGTGATTGGGCTCATTTTAATGCATTCTAGGGTCCGTGGGTGATGACCCATTGCAATGTACCTAAGGCCCATTGGTGGGCTCATTAAGGTGGCCCACCTGATGAATATAAGGCTTATGAGATATGACCCATTTGATGTATTTAGGGCCCCATGGGATGTACTTAAGGCACATTGCAATGTGTAATTCCACCAGGATTTATTTAATGGTATTTAAGGCGAGGCGAACCTTGGGGACAATGTTTGGTTTGACGTCCATATTGTACGAGTAATGTTGGTTAGATGTCCACATTATAACTATTCCTAAGGCCACTGATAGGCCCGTATCTGTTTCATGTAGGCCATCTAGGCCCATCTTCATTGAGAGGATAGCTCATTACTTTATAACATGTTTAGCACAGCCCCATGATTCATGATCATACGCATCATATGTATGCTTGAGATGAGGAGTGTTTGATCATAGCATATGCCTTTGGGCAAACTGTTTACGGGCTCCCTGATAGGCGGAGTTGCCCTACATGAGCGCGTGCTTCACACAGGATGACTGCATGACTGATAGTGTGTTACATGCACTTGCATTTGTGTGATTGTGATATGACCTAGCGACATCAGGGCCATAGCCTCCACAGACACACCGTGGGAGGCTGGATTGGATACCGAAAATATTTGGTTCTAGCATACGGGCGCCATAGATGTCCCTGGGTGAAAATTTCTAAACCCGATGGTACCAGAGGATGACTCCAACGTCGAGACCGAGTGGATATATGAGCGCACGAGGGCCGAATACCATGAGGCTGCGTCTCCCACTATGTCGTGGTCGGTTGGAAAAGAGTGGTGACCTTACTCGCCCGAGAGCAGGGGGCATTACTAGGCTGAGTTTGACCAGCTCGGAAATGGGTTCGCTATCGACGTGCTTGATAGGTATTGGCTGACTATTGGCCAGACGGATAGTGAGGTTTCTTACGCTCACTTGGACTGTGTTGCTTGGAGAGAGACAGTGTCATTTGGAGTGTACTGAACCCGGGTGATTATTCAGACTGAGAACTGTATTGACATGAGGATTTGGATGTGGATTGGCATGCTTGAGCTGCATCTTGCATCGCATGGTCTTGTTATGGCCGATTGCCTTCATATCTTGTTCTATATAGCCTTGGTACGGCTGGTTGCATTTACATACTCATCAGCACTATTCCGCATTACTCTGACCTTGCATTCTAAGCAAGCTTATATTGCGCACACACTTATACCACCCTCTAAGCTTTCCATAAGCTTATGCACGATTGATGCGTGCAGACGACGCCAGGACGTAACCGTAGACTCGCAGCAGTTGGAGTGTGCAGCCGAGCTTCTGGAGTTTGTTATTAGCACTATCTTGTATTTCCCTTTATACGCACTGTACTCAAAGTTTTTGTTCATAGTGGATTTTGTGATGGTATTCTTGTGGTTATTGTTCGTGGGTTATGCTTGGTTATGCTCATTACAAATCAAATTGATATTAGAAATCCTCCTTTTAGCATCCCAGGATCGGAACCTGGTATATGGGTGCCGGGAGCCGAGAATGGGATACTACGGAGGCTGTCAACGCTGGATTCGGCGATCAGAAATTTTGTGAGCCCGGTCTCCGAGTTCAGGTCATGACAACAAGCCATTCAAAATGGTACCTAGACAGTGGATGCTCCAGACACATAACAGACGATAAAGGTCTGTTCACCAATCTTTGAAAGTGCCCTGGTTTGTCAATTAGCGTGAGTGTTGGGTCGGCTAGATAGAGAAGCTCTATAGGAAAATCGATCAACTGTCTGCCTCAATCGGATGTAGGCCCGAAATCACCACAGGTAAATCTAAGCCTCACATCTCATGTCCCAAAACACCAGGTAATTAAAACCCTTAAAACAAATTAGAACATCATAGGATTTTGAGTTAGAAAACTTTTTCAAAATTCGAAAAATCTCTAAGTTTTTTAGCTCTGTCGATTTTATCGATATACTGATCAATATTATCGACATGCGCTGTCGATGTCCTCAATGACTAAACGATATCATCGAAAAGAGGACCAAATATGTCCAACAACCACATACTCATCTGAACGGAATTATCGATGTATCGATATACCTATCGATATCATCGATATTCAAATCTTGAATCTATCAAAGTTGACTCGATACAATCGACAACAGAGAAAACGAGTCCCTATTTTTACTAAGAAAAATCATAAGATCGTCGATATATCGAGGTCCTCCTCGATATCATCGGAATTCAAATCTTGATGATATTGGAAGGCCTTTGATAATATCGGTCTTGGACTCACATATATCTAGCAAATATTTCAGGATAATTTATCTTTGATCGAGGGTCACTCGAGAGAATCGATATTTAAATATCGATGATATCGATATAGTATCGATTGCATCGAACAAGGACATAAACTGTTCAGCAAGCTTAATAGAAAATCCGTTGGATTTATCGATGCATTGTAAGTGTTATGGTCTCATGCTCCTTTGATTGTCAAATTTTGTGGTGCCAAAACTTCTTGTGTGTGCCACAACTTCTATCTGTGTGTCTTGTGTTTGTATGATTGATATATAAGTGATTCAAGACGACATCCCAGTGGTTCAAGACACAATGGTTCAAGACATGTCCGGTGCTCGACGTCAAGAAATACAAGATTATGTACTATGTTCTCTTCCGTATGATAAGAAGATTGTTTATTCAAGACTCAAGTACATTTCAAGACTCAAGTACAACTCAAGTTGAAGCTTATATTCATGTTGTAGAAGATCTCAATCTCAAACTACATCAAGTAGAGGTCTTAAGCTTCAAAGGTTAACTATGATCTGAAAGAATGATGTTCAATGTTCATACTTCATGTTCCAGGTATGATAAACCTTAGTTTGACCTTAGGGTAGGTCATTTTGGATACAACAGTCATGATAAATCTTTATACATGAAGTTGGTCTGTTCTAAGACTAATCCTAGACCTTGTTCGACTAGTCCTACACCTTGTTCGACCAGTCCTAGACCTGGTTCGACCAGTCCAAGAAATTCCACGACCAGTCTTAAGTTGTTGAAGATTTTCAAAATTTTTTGGTTATTCTTTGACCAGTCCTGGAGATTTTTCGACCGGTCATAGGGATGTCTTGACTCGTCCTTCGACCAGTCCTAGAACTATGACTCAAACTCCAACAACCAAATCTGGTTTTCTACGACCAGTCCTGGGTTAGCTTCGACCAGTCGTAAGTGGTCTACGACCAGTCGAAGGGTCCCCACGACCAGTCGTAGAACTGAATTTTCAGATCGCGCTTAAATTTTTAAAATGTCGTTGGAGCTACGACCAGTCGAAGGTTCCTAAGACTAGTCGTAGACGCGATCTTTGCTTCTATAAATTGAGCACGAATTTCAGAGTTTTACATCGATTAAATTTAAGAAATTCAAGCCTCCACTCTAAGATAAGTTGTGTTCATTTTAAGCTAATTTGTTCATACTTAATATTCTTTTTGTTAGCTTTTCTTATTTGATTTTATTCCTAAATTCCCATCTTATTTGAAAAAGAGGAATTGTTGTATTCCTTCTTCATTGGAATTAAAATCAAATAGAGCTACGCCCAATTTGGTTTAATTTAAAATCAATTAAAACCTAGAACCATTTCTTAAGTGAGTATTGGACATTGAACGTTGATTCGAACTTCTACTCTGATTGGTTCTACCAGGCTGCTACAATAGGAGAATCCAGGTATTTTACAATTCTATAAAATTTTTATTCTTCTGGTTTTTGTTTGAGATTCGCCAGAAAAATCTCATTGTGTTGGTTATCTGAGGAGAGCCAGAAAACTCAGAAAGTGTGAGTTTTTGGATTGTGTAAGCCCAAGTTAAAAAGACACAATTGTGAAGGTTTTGGGTGAACCTGTAAAACCTGTTTAATAGTAAACGTTAATATCCCCTGTGTGAGGATATTAGGAGTGGAGTAGTAAGCTGTGTGGCTGTTGTTTAACAGTTGGTGAACACACAGGCGAACCACTATATATCGGTGTGTTTTGTGATTTGAATGCTCTTTTAATTTTCATATCTTTAATCATTCAGATTTGTAGAATGTATATGTTGTGAATGTTGTAATCTTTACAATTCAAGCAAAGTGGGGAATGTTGTAATAGTTTAGAATTTATTTATTGCTATTTCCTTTATTTCCTGTCTGTTTGAGTTTTGTTATTCAATTTTCTCTAGTAAGGTTGTCCTGATATAAACCCTTGGTTTTTATGGTGCAAAGGTTGTCCTTAGAACAACATTAGTATCAAGCTCTTTATTTAAGTTTGCTTTACATTTCAGTTCTTTGATTTATTTAAAGTACTGTTCTTTATTTTTATAAGGCTATCGTACTTCAATTCCGCTGTTAAATTTTAATTTGGCATAGTCCTATTCACCCCCCCCCCCCTCTAGGACATATAGCTTGGCCTTTTCAAGTGGTATTAAAGCCTAATAGCTTGTTTTAATTGCTTTATTTTTGGATTCATTTACTAAGCTAACGATCTAAGCTATATATATAAGATGTCAAATTTTGATAGCCTTTCAGTCACTAGGCCTCCACCCTTTGATGGCTCCAACTATGCCTATTGGAAAGCCAGGATGAGGATTTTCCTTAAATCCATGGATGAAAGTGTGTGGCTTGCCACAGTGACTGAATGGAGCCCTCCTACCATTGAAGTAAATGGTATCCATGGATCAAAATCATTGAGAATAACACCTTATACTTCTTGGTCCACACTTCAGAAAAGTGAGAGTAGTGCCAATGCAAAAGCACTAAATACAATTACTTGCGCACTATCACCAGATGAGTTCAAAAGAATCATATCTTGTGATACTGCAAAGTAAGCTTGGAATATATTAGAAATGACACACGAGGGTACTTCAATTATAAAAAAATCTAAAGTCCAACTCCTCACAACCAAATTTGAAGAAATTCATATGGAGGAAAATGCAATGTTTATGGACTTCTACACTAGATTAAACGACATTGTAAACTCTATGTCGGGTCTTGGCGATAAAATCCCAGAAAGTAAAGTGTGTACAAAGATACTACACTCACTACTTGAACGATTCAATTCTAAGGTAACCGCGATCCATGAACTTCGTGATACGGACAATATGAGGGTAGAAGAGTTGGTTGGGTCTTTACAAACCTACGAGTTAACTTTTAAAGCTCCTAAAGGTAAATCAATAGCCCTTAAGTCTTCCAAATGTATTTCTCAAGAAAATTCTGATTTTGAAAATTCCGAAGACGATATGGCTCTATTAGTGAAAAAGTTTTACAAGATTTTCAAAAGTAAAAAAATGGTTGATTTTTAAAAAGCAAATGATAAGAGAAGATCTAAATCTAGATATAAATCTTGTAAATCTTTAAAAGATAGTCAATGTTACAACTGCCAAGAATATGGGCATCTAGCAAACAAGTGTCCTAAAAAGGACAAACCTAGAAAGAAAGGAATGTTGACTACTTGGGATGAATCTTCTGGTACTGAAGCCTCTTCTGAATCAGAAGATTCTGAAACCGAGTCGGGCAATGAAGTTAAGGCCCTTATGACTCTAGCCAAGTTCACTTTTTCAGATTATAATGATTCAACCAGTGAAGAAAATCTGAATAGTGATCATGATAATGAAGAAGATCTTCAAGATGCTTATAACGCCTTATACAAGGAAAGTTGTAAAATTGCCGTAAAACTAAAACTTCAAAAAGAAAGGTTTTCAGGACTTAGAGAAAGATTTGAGTCTCTTGTTTTAGAAAAATCTTATCTTTTAGTTGTTTTGAAAAATACAAATGTGATCTTGATTTCAAAACCACCCTTATTGAAAATCTGAAATCTGAAAATAATAAACTTAAACTTGAAGTCTCTTCCCTTTTGAGTTTAAAGGATAGATGGAGGTATGCACAAGGTGATCCAAAATTAGAAAAACTTTTAACTGCATCAAGAAAATGTGGCGACCGATCCGGTTTGGGCTATGACAAAAATATTCCTCCTAAACATAAGAATTCTCCTCTCAATTTTGTAAAAGGAGAATCCTCTAACTCAAAAGAGAAAAGTTCAAGCCAAAAGTTTCATAAAAATGTTAAACTTTTTCAATCTTTCAAAACTAGAGGTAACCATATCAATTACAAAAATCAAAACCAAAACCCTTTAGCTGAAAAAATAGTTGATTTGCTTAAGGAGCTCTTAAAATCTAACTCAGTGGGTCACTTGTACAAAAATTACAAATACAAGAAGACTAACTATACTCCTAAACCCAAAACAGTAATGAAATGGGTTCCTAAAGTTACTTTCTTGGTTGCCCACACTGCTTTCAAAGCTACTAGCCATTCGAAATGGTACTTGACAGTGGATGCTCAAGGCAAATGACAGGTGACAAGGCTTTATTCACCGATCTTAAAGATATGACTGATGGGTCAGTCACATTCGGTTATGGTAGCAATTGCAAGATTATTGGCCAAGGTATGGTTCAACTCTATAACTTTCCTTTATTTAAGAATGTTTTATATGTTAAGGGGCTAAAACACAACCTGTTAAGCATATCTCAAATATGCGATAACAATCACAACGTGAAATTTTCTAATAAAGGTTGTGAAATCTTGAACAAAAAGGGTTCTGTAATATTAACTGGTCGTAGGACTTTTGAAAACTGCTATATCGTAAGCGATGGTAGCTCATCTAATCAATTGTGCTACATAGTCTATACCGATGAAATAGAATTATGACATAAACGCCTTGGACATGTACGCTACCGTAATTTATACAGATTGAGCAAGGGAGAACTAATAAGAGGTCTACCTAAATTACAAAATATAGACACGATATGTGGTGAATGCCAGTATGGCAAGCAAACAAGGAGCTCTCACAAAAAGGTGAACTCCAATGCCACATCAAGACCACTCGAGCTTCTCCATATGATCTTATAGGACTTACCACGACGAAGAGTCGAGGTGGCAAAAAATACATCTTGGTAATTGTGGATGATTTTTCTAGATTCACTTGGGTAGCTTTCTTAAGGGATAAATCAGAAACCCTTGATGAAGTTAAAAGGATTCTCAAACGGATCCAAACTGAAAAAAGTTCTCAAGTTTATAAGATCCATAGTGATCATGCATCTGAGTTCGAAAATAGCAGTTTTAAGAAATTCTGTAACGATCAGGGAATATCGCATGAATTCTCTGCACCCAAAACTCCTCAACAAAATGGAATTGTGGAAAGGAAAAATAGAGTGCTTCAAGAAATGAGAACTGTAATGTTGAATAGTATGAAGCTCCCTAAAAATCTTTGGGCTGAAGCAGTGAATACTGCCTGCTATGTTATTAATCGGGTTTATATATGTAAATCTAATAATAAAATTGCTTATGAAATGTGGTTCGATAAAAAGCCTAATATCAAATACTTTCGAGTTTTTGGTAGCAAATGCTATATTTTGCGTGACCGTGAAAATATGGGAAAGTTTGACACAAAGAGTGATGAAGGAATCTTTTTGGGATATTCTTTAAACAGTCGCGCATATCGTGTATTGAACAAAAGGACCGATGTTATCCAAGAATCAATTAATGTGGTCATAGACGATCATTTGAATACACCTGCCCCAAGTTCAGATAATGATGAAGTACTTCTAATTGACAAATTAGATACTTCATCAAGTCAAAACAATTCTGAATTAAGGACTGTTAAAGATCATCCAACCGATTAAATTCTTAGAAATCCTCTCACTGGTGTGCGCACTTGTAGATAACTTGAAGATATATGTAATTACATATGCTTTACATCTCAGATTGAACCGGTAAACGTAAAAGAAGCTCTTTCTGATGAAAACTGGATAGTAGCTATGCAGGAAGAACTTAATCAGTTTGTTCAAAATGATGTCTGGTATCTTATTCCTAGACCTAAAGATAAACATATTATAGGAACCCAATGGATTTTCAAAAATAAGTCTGATGATCTGGGGAATATAATTTGAAACAAGGCAAGATTGGTTGTACAAGGGTACACTCAAATAGAAGGCATTGATTATGATGAAACCTTTGCTCCAGTTGCTCGCCTTGAATCAATCAGATTTTTTATATCCATTGCATGCTTTAGAAAGTTTAAAATTTATCAAATAAATGTAAAGAATGTTTTTTTGAATGGTGATCTACATGAAGAAGTATATGTTGAACAACCTACAGGGTTTGAAGACCCAAAATTTACTGATCATGTATATCATCTTAAAAAAACTCTATATGGTCTAAAACAAGCTCCCAGTGCATGGTACGACTAAGTTTTTACTAAGTCATAATTTTCAAATGGGCAGTGTCGATAAGACACTTTTTGTCAAGAAACATAACGATGATATCTTAATGGTTCATATCTATGTTGATGATATTATTTATGGATCAACTTGTACTAACATGACTGATGAGTTTGCAGATTTGATGAAATCTAAGTTCGAAATGAGCATGGTTGAGGAATTAAATTATTTCCTTGGGTTGCAAGTAAAACAACAACCAGATGGCATTTTCATTTCTCAAACAAAATATGCTCTGAACTTAATCAAAAAGTTTGGATTTGAGAATGGTAAGAACTTTGATACTCCTATGAGTACAACTTTAAGACTCTTAAAGGACTCTATAGGTAAAAATATAGATCCTAAATTATATCGTAGTATGATTGGTAGTCTACTTTACTTAACTGCTAGTAGACCAGATATTGCTTTAAGTGTTGGGATTTGCGCTAGATATCAATCTGATCCTAAAGAGTCACATCTTTCTGCTGTTAAGCGGATTATGTGATATGTCGCAAGTTCGGCTAAAATGGGTCTCTGATATCCATTTGATACTAGTGTTCAATTGGTTAGGTACTCAGATGCTGATTGGGCTGAAAATATTGATGACAGAAAATCAACCAGTGGTGGTTGTTTTTATATTGAAAACGGTTTGGTTTATTGGTTTAGCAAGAAGCAAAGTTCTATATCACTCTCAACTGCTGAGGCTAAATACATTGCAGCAGGAAATGCATGTACTCAGCTTATTTGGATGAAACGTATGTTGAGCGATTATGGAATTGCACAGGAATCAATGATTTTATATTGTGATAATTCCAGTGCTATAAATATATCAAAAAACCCAATCCAACATTCACGTAACAAGCACATTGACATTAGGTATCACTATATTCGTGAATTAGTGGAAGATAAAATAATATCCTTGGAATATATACCAACTGAGACTCAACTTGCCGACATTCTCACTAAATCGCTCGACAAAATCAGGTTTAATAAATTGAAATTTGATCTCGGTATGTGCATTTTAAATTGATTATTCATGCATATTTGTATCATAGTGTATATATATTTGATAATTTATTTGTTTAAATTTCAAATTTTTATGGAGAATGTATGTTTTTGTGTTTTCACGACCAGTCGAGGATATACTCGACCAGTCGTGGTACGACCGGTCGAGAACGGTCCTCGACCAGTCGTGTAGCGCGTTGGAATCTTTTAAAATTGGGGAAAACCTTCATCTTCTTCATTTCCATTTCACTCTCCAACAAGCCGAGGCACGACTAGTCGTACCCAACTTCCTAGATCTTCAAGGTTAGTGCATCATTTGTGTTTCTCTTACAGATTCTAGCTCTTATTACTTCATTTTCACACTTGGAGTAATTTATTTTGAGATTCCTTGACATTTTGGGGGTTTTTCTTGAAAAATCTGATATAGCAAAACCTATTTTCCAAATCTTTTATCTCTACTAGATCTTTTGATTTTCATTCTGATTATGGATGCTAGAGAAAAAAAGAAAACTTCCCGTGGTCTATCTTCTTATAGATTAGCTCCTCTTGCTAGGCGCCATCTTCGTTTGCCTGAGGATGATCCCTCTGATGTACGAGATTTGCGTATGCGTAATGTCATTGTTGAATGGTCTGTTTGTATTGAATATATTGCTCCTTTTGGTATTCTACCTATACTCCAAGCTGTAGGATGGGATAACATTTTACATTAGGGTGGGCCTGCATACCAATCTATTACACAGGCCATGTTTGCATGTATCTCAGTATTCTCTTTTGAGGACTTAACTTTTAAAATTGATACTAGAGAAGGTCTATTTGAAATTGACCGTCATCTAATTGCAGGATTAATGGATATACCTGTTAATGAGGAGGGTATTCCTATTCATACTTTAGCTGAGAAACCCTCAGAATCTGAAAAGCGTATGCTAACCAGAGATTTGCATAATATCAATGTGCAATGGACTCATAAAGGGAATGCGCTCCTCGCAAAGTACTTGTTACCCAAATACAGGGTACTTCACAGGATTTTTACTTCTAACCTGTATCCTCATTCTAGTAATAAGACAGAATTAACTGCCTTTATGGTTCGTGTTTTGCACGCTGTCATTTCTGGTACTAAAATTTGTCTTCCTTCCTTGATATGTCATTCCATTTTCATTCTCGACTCCATCCAGGTCATAGTGATATTCCTTTTGCCTATCTCTTGACTATCTTAGCTAAGCACATGCTCGTGCCTATGCCTGTTGGAGAAGCTCCCATCCATCATCTTATTTTTAACAATTCAAATATTAATAAAATGAATTTGGAATTGGCTCGTGGCCAAGTGGATGCTGGTAGAGCTGTGGCTGGTGATGAAGAAGCTGGTGATCTTCCTCCTGATGATGTGCATAGGGATGATATTTTTGATGAACTTGAATCTAATTCTGGAAATGATCCTGATTTTGAGCCTTCTAATTTTGATGCTCGACTTCATGCTTTAGAAGAGAATGTTGAGAATATGAATATTGCTCATGATCTTCAGTTTAAATATATGTGCAAGTATCTTAGGCGCTTGAACAAAGGAATGCATAATCTTGATCCTACCATTCCTGATCCTTCTTCAGGATCCGATTAAGTATTTTCATTCTTGGTCTGTAATAACTTTCTTACTTATACTCTATTTGGTTTTATGAGTTTTTAGTAACTAGATTGTAAACGTTTACTTTCATATGTATTGTCAAGTTACTTCTTCTATTTCTCCAATAATTTTTCTTACCTTTGTTGCTTCCTTTGTCATATTGTGACAAAAAGGGGGAGAAGGTTTGATATGAGTAGTGATATGTGCTGCTACTCAGGGGGAGTAGTATATAATGAGTTTGTGCTACTTAATGACAACTGGTGCATGATTCATTAATATGCATGTTGTGCTTGTTGTGCAATGACAACTGGTGCATGATTCATTAATATGCATGTTGTGCTTGTTGTGCAATGACAACTGGTGCATGATTCGTTAATATGCATATTGTGCTTTTTGTGTTTCTCTTATAGAAGTATGTTTTGTCACAAATTTGACAAAGGGGGAGATTGTAAGTGTTATGGTCTCATGCTCCTTTGATTGTCAAATTTTGTGGTGTCAAAACTTCATGTGTGTGCCACAACTTCTATCTGTGTGTCTTGTGTTTGTATGATTGATATATATGTGATTCAAGACGACATCACAATGGTTCAAGACATAATGGTTCAAGACATGTACAGTGCTCGACGTCAAGAAATGCAAGATTATGTACTGTGTTCTCTTTCGTATGATAAGAAGATTGTTTATTCAAGACTCAAGTACATTTCAAGACTCAAGTACAACTCAAGTTGAAGCTTATATTCATGCTGTAGAAGATCTCAATCTCAAACTACATCAAGTAGAGGTCTCAAGCTTCAAAGGTTAACTATCATCTGAAAGAATCATGTTCAATGTTCATACTTCATGTTCTAGGTATGATAAACCTTATTTTGACCTTAGGGTAGGTCATTTTGGATACATAAGTCATGATAAATCTTTATACATGAAGTTAATCTGTTCTAAGACTAGTCCTAGACCTTGTTCGACTAGTCCTAAACCTTGTTCGACCAGCCAAAGAAATTCCACGACCAGTCCTAAGTTGTTGAAGATTTTCAGAATTTTTTTGTTATTCTTCGACCAGTCTTGGAGATTTTTCAACCGGTCGTAGGGATGTCTCGACTCTTCCTTCGACCAGTCCTAGAACTACGACTCAAACTCCAGCAACCAAATCTGGTTTCCTACGACCAGTCCTGGGTCAGCTCCGACCAGTCATAGGTGGTCTACGACCAGTCAAAGGGTCCCCACGACCAGTCGTAAAACTGAATTTTCAGATCGCGCTTAAATTTTTAAAATGCCGTTGGAGCTATGACCAGTCGAAGGTTCCTAAGACCAGTCGTAGGCGCGATCTTTGCTTCTATAAATTGAGCACGAATTTCAGAGTTTTACATTGATTAAATTTAAGAAATTCAAGCCTCCACTCTGAGGTAAGTTGTGTTCATTTTAAGCTAATTTGTTCATATTTAATATTCTTTTTGTTAGCTTTTCTTATTTGATTTTATTCCTAAATTCCAATCTTATTTGAAAAAGAGGAATTGTTGTATTCCTTCTTCATTGGAATTAAAATCAAATAGAGCTACGCCCAATTTGGTTTAATTTAAAATTAATTAAAACCTAGAACCATTTCTTAAGTGAGTATTGGACATTGAACGTTGATTCGAACTTCTACTCTGATTGGTTCTATCGGGCTGCTACAAAAGGATAAATCCAGGTATTTTACAATTCTGTAAAATTTCTATTCTTCTGGTTTTTGTTTGAGATTCGCCAGAAAAATCTCATCGTGTTGGTTATCTAAGGAGAGCCAGAAAACTCAGAAAGTGTGGGTTTTTGGATTGTGTAAGCCCAAGTAAAAAAGACACAATTGTGAAGGTTTTGGGTGAACCTGTAAAACTTGTTTAATAGTGAACGCTAATATCCCTTGTGTGAGGATATTAGGAGTGGAGTAGCAAGCTGCGTGGCTGTTGTTTAACAGTTGGTGAACACACAGGCGAACCACTATATATCGGTGTGTTTTGCGATTTGAATGCTCTTTTAATTGTCATATCTTTAATCATTCAGATTTTTGGAATATATATGTGGTTGTGAATGTTGTAATCTTTACATTTCAAGCAAAGTGGGGAATGTTGTAATAGCTTAGAATTTATTTCTTGCTATTTCCTTTCTGTTTGAGTTTTGATATTCAATTTGTTCTAATAAGGTTGTCCTGCCATAAACCCTTGGTTTTTATGGTGCAAAGGTTGTCCTTAGAACAACATTAGTATCAAGCACTTTATTTAAGTTTGCTTTACATTTCAGTTCTTTGATTTATTTAAAGTACCGTTCTTTATTTTTATAAGGTTATCGTACTTTAATTCCGCTATTAAATTTTAATTTGGCAGTCCTATTCACCCTCCCTCTAGGACATATAGCTTGGCCTTTTCAGCATCGACACATCTATCGATATCATCGGCATTCAAATTTCGATGATATCGAAGGTCCCTCGATCATTCTTTTGAACCTGAAATATTTCAAAGCAAGTTTGTCTCATTTTTCAAATGTCGAGGAATCGAATCTCGTGTCGATACTATCGGAGTTCAAAATCTGATAATATCGACACCTGTCTCGATTCCTCGACCAGCTGGCAAAAGGCTTCAAAAGCGTATGACATTGAGATTGTGTCATCAAGCGGCCAGTCGATGCAATTGAGAGTATACGCTCGATGATATCAAACTCTGTCATAAATGTGACCGTTTTATATCCATTGGAACCTTTTGCCTATATAAAGAGGACTTGTCTATTGTTGTTGGTAGAGAAAGAAGAGAGTGCTTTTGAGTGTTTAACCTTAGATCATATACCCAAAGCCCTTTCTCTCATGGAAGTTCATTCCCCAATATACTCTATTGAGAGTGGATTGGGGAATGAACTTCCGTATTAAAGGATCATCCAACTACCATCTTAATGACAAATCATTAAGCTGGGATGCCTTGAATGCATAGATGATTGGAATCGCTCTATCTTCCTTATAGGAAAACATTTAAGAGAGTAGGATTCCATCGTAGCCTTGACCCAACCCGTTGCCATGCATTGGTACATCTTCTGAGTTGCGGTTCAAGGAAACAGAAGACTCTTCATCAACAAAGGAGGAGATCTTCGACAACGTGCTGAAAGGGACTCATCTGCTTATCTGTAAGTTATCAGAGTCCAGAGGACCCTTGTGATCATTCCTTTCTAGGATTGGGTCTAAGGTGTTTGTCACCTCTCGCAAGTCCTCTAGGAGGCCTCCAGCGGGAGTGTACGTGGTGGGTGCGTTGTGTTGACCCTTGCTCTATGGAGAGCATAAATAGTTAGGGTCTTGTGGAAGATCCTTGGCCAGTGTGCCTAAAAGTGGTTGTGTTGTGTTGACCTTGCTCGTGAAAGCATAAACAGTTAGGGTCTTATGGAAGATCCTTGGCCAGTGTGCCTAAAAGTGGGTGCTTTGTGTTGACCCTTGGTCGTGAGAGCATAAACAGTCAGCCTATGTGTAGGTTGTAAAGGTTAAAGGTGAACCTGATTTAAAACCTTGGGTTTAGGGTGAACCGTGTGAAGCCTCCTTAATGAAATCCGGTACACTCAAGGGTTGAGTGCGGTTACCGGGAGTGGAGTAGACAAGTAGTCGAACCACTATAAAAACGACTGTGTTTAAGATTGTTATTGTCTTCCGTTTGCTCTTGTGATTACCTTAAATACTTTGATATCTAATTATCTGAGATCACACCTTACACACACTCACAATCATATCCATCATAAACTAGTTTGTATGTTGTTCATCTCTCAAATAGTTTGTGATTGGATCCTCTACCGGGCTTGGAAGCCAGTAGAGTTACTCTTGAGTAATCCTAATATATGCTTGTCGTTAGGATTAGTATGATAGGATTTTAAATCGGTATAAAATTATTAAAAAGTCCTATTTGACATATTCCTACTTCAACTAAAGCGGTCTTCACCGCAATTTCAATCTTAAAGATATGACTGATGGTTCAGTCACATTTGGTGATGGTAGCAACAACAGGATTGTTAGCTAAGGTGAAATTGCGGTGAAGACCACTTTAGTTGAAGTCGGGATATGCTAATATGTCCTAGAGGGGGGTGAATAGGACTTTTTAAAGTTTTTACAGCTTTACTTAGAAATCCTATTTCACTAATCCTATGAATATGCAATTATCAGGATTACTCAAATGTAACTCTACTGGCTTCCAAGCATGGTAGAAGATCCAATCACAAACTATTCAAGAGATAGCAATATATAACTTAGTTTATGATGGATATGACTGTGTATGTGTGTGAGGTGTGATCAGATATATAAATATGAATGCATTGACATAAATCACACACACAGAAGAAGAGCAATTACAAATACAGTCATTTTTATAGTGGTTCGACTACTTGTCTACTCCACTCCCGGTAACCGCACTCAACCCTTGAGTGTACCAGATTTCACTAAGGAGGTTTCACAGCGGTTCACCTAAAACCTAAGGTTTTAAATCAGGTTCACCTTAAACCTTTACAACCTACACTGAGGCTGACTGTTTATGCTTTCACGAGCAAGGGTCAACACAACGCACCCACTTTTAGGCCTACTGGCCAAGGATCTTCCATACGACCCTACCGGAGCTTTCTACACGGTTCACCTCAAACCCAAGGTTTCACAGTGGTTGACCTCAAACCTAAGGTTTTGACTGGTTCACCTTCAACCAGATGTTTATGCTCTCCACAAAGCAAGGGTCCACACAACGCACCCACCACGTACACTCCCGCCGGAGGCCTCCTTGAAGACTTCAAAAGGTGAGAAACACCTTAGACCCAATCCTACAAAGGAATGATCAAAAGGTTCCTCTTGGACTTTAGATACTTACAAATAAGTTGATGAGTCTCGATAAGCACAATGCCGAATATCTCCTCCTCCTTGTTGAGGAAGAGTCTTCTACTCCCTTGATCCGCAGCACAAAAGATGTAGTGATATATGGTGACGGGTTGGGTCAAGGTTATGATAGAATCCTACTCTCTAAAGGTTTTCCTATAAGGAAGATAGAGTAGTTCCACTCATCTAGGCATTCAAGGCATCCCAGCTTAATGATTTTCCATTAAGGTAGTATCTGGAGGATCCTTGAATGCAGAAGTTCATTCCTCAATCCACTCTATTGAATATCAATGGTAAGGGTGGATTGGAGGATGAACTTCCCTGAGAGAAAGGGCTTTGGGTATATGATCTAAGGTTAAACACTCAAAAGCTCTCTCTACTTTCTCTCCAGCAACAAAAGACAAGTCTTTCTTTAAATAGGCAAAAGGTTCCAACGGATATAAAACGGTCACATTTATGACAGAGTTCGATATCATCGAGCGGTGTCAATATCATCGAGCGTATACTCTCGATAGCATCGATGGTCCGCTCGATGACACAAACTCAAATGTCATACGCTTTTGAAACCTTTTGCAAGCTGGTCAAGGGCATCGATACTTGTGTCGATGTCATCAGATTTCGAACTCCGATTCCATCGATATGAGGATTGATTCCTCGACTTTTGAAAAATGAGAGAGACTTGACTTGAAATATTTCAGGTTTTTAAGATATGATCGAGGGTCAGCCGATGTCATCAAAATTTGCATATCGATGCTATCGAAGGCAGTGTCGATGGGATCAATAAATCCTATAGATTTACCAATAAGCTCGCTGGACAGATTGTGTCCAGTCTCGATCCAATCGACTCAGCCTCGATATCATCGACATCTGAATATCGATTTCCTGGAATGGCCCCCGATCAAAGTAAAAACGAACCTGAAATATTTGTTGGAAGAAAGCGCACCCTCGATCGATATCATCGATGGACTTCCGATCTTATCAATATTTGATTTCAAATCACATCGGAAGGAGCATCGATATATCGAAGGAATTTGAAATTTTCTTTAGAAAATAGGGCGCCGGAAACCTGTCTGTCGATTTTATCGAGCCATTATTGATGGACTTAAAATTCAAGTATCGATGATATCGATATGTGGATCGATACATCGATAAATCAGTCTAGATATACATGTGGTTGTTCGACACTTTTGTCCTCTTTTCGATGATATCGTTTAAGCATCGAGGACATCGATAGAGCAGATCGATCATATCGAAGGTGTTTCGATAAAATCGACAAGACAAGAAAACTTACAGATTTTCCTATTTTGAAAAAGCTTTCTTACCTAAAAATCCTATGATGTTCTATTTTGTTTTTAAGGGTTTTATTCACCTGGTGTTTTGGGACATGGGATGTGAGGCTTTAGATTTACCTGTGGCGAGCTTGCACATATCCGGTTGAGGCAGACGCTTGAATTGATCTTCCTATCAGGCTCTGTAGACAATCTGACTCAACACCCACGTAACTTGACAAACCAGGGCACTTTCACAAGGTATGGTTCAACTCTTCAACCTCCCTTTATTTGAGAATGTTTTATATGTAGAAGGGTTAAAACACAACTTATTAAGCATCTCTCAAATATGCGATAATAATCATAGTGTAAAATTTACTAATCAAGGATGTGAAATTTTAAATAAAAATGGTTCTGTAATATTAACTGGTCGTAGAACCTCTAAAAATGGTTCTATGATATCATCGAGCGTATACTCTCGATAACATCGATGGTCTGCTCGATGACACAAACTCAAATGTCATACGCTTTTGAAACCTTTTGCCAACTGGTCAAGGGCATCGATACTTATGTCGATGTCATCGGATTTCGAACTCTGATTCCATCGATAAGAGGATCGATACCTCGACTTTTGAAAAATGAGAGAGACTTGACTTGAAATATTTCAGGTTTTTAAGATATGATCGAGGGTCAGCCGATGTCATCACAATTTGTATATCGATGCATTCGAAGGCAGTGTCGATGGGATCGATAAATCCTATAGATTTACCAATAAGCTCGCTGGACAGATTGTGTCCAGTCTCGATCCAATCAACTCGGCCTCGATATCATCGACATATGAATATCGATTTCCTCGAATGGTCTCCGATCAAAGTAAAAACCAACCTAAAATATTTGCTTGAAGAAATGCGCGCCCTCGATCGATATCATCGATGGACTTCCGATCTTATCGATATTTGATTTCAGATCATATTGGAAGGAGCATCGATATATCGAAGGAATTTGAAATTTTCTATAGAAAACAGGGGCACTGAAAACTTGTCTGTCGATTTTATTGAGTCATTATCGATGGACTCGAAATTCAAGTATCGATGATATCGATATGTGGATCGATACATCGATAAATCGGTCCAGATATACATGTGGTTGCTGGACACTTTTGTCCTCTTTTCGATGATATCGTTTAAGCATCGAGGACATCGACAAAGCAGATTGATCATATCGAAGGTGTTTCGATAAAATCAACATGGCAAGAAAACTAAGAGATTTTCCTATTTTGAAAAAACTTTCTTACCTAAAATCCCTATGATGTTCTATTTTATTTTTAAGGGTTTTATTCACTTGGTGTTTTGGGACATGGGATGTGAGGCTTTAGATTTACATGTGGCGACCTTGCACACATTCGGTTGAGGTAGACGCTTGAATTGATCTTCCTATCAGGTTCTATAGACAATCTGACTCAACACTCACGTAACTTGACAAACCAGGGCACTTTCAATCTCCCCCTTTGTCAATTACGTGACAAAATCCCAAAACACCCTAGAATACTCTAGACAAACTCATCATAAATTGTGTGTACATGCTTTTTACATAATTTTACAATTTCTAAACCATGTACACAACCAGTAGTTGCTCCCCCTGACTTGTAAACTCCCCCTTGCTTGATGCAGCTGCTCCCCCTAACACCTGCAACACCATTCAAGCAGATATATAATTTTCCATTCGGGGTGGGTGTTTGGACTGTTCTCCCCCTTTTTATCAGTCATTGACAAAGATATAACAGTTGATATTGACTGAAGTAGATAATGACATGTGGGAGAACCAATAACAGATAAATGTTTAATATTTACATCAGTTCAAGCAGACCTCTTTTTCAGAAAGTATGAATGCATAGCAGATCAGATAAAACAATGATATAGCAGATAGAATAATCAGTAAAGAACAGTACATGCATACCATTTGTCAGAAACTGAATAAACCAGGGGATTTAAATTCATGATAATGGCAGTAAAAAGTAGAATTATATTAAGCCATATACCAAAATATCCAAAGTAAATTGCCCAAGATTGGCAATTATACCAAAATTTCAAAATATATATTGCCACAGACAGCAGTAGCTTAACAGTTTATCCAAAAAAAAAACCAAGCCCATGTAAGGGCACCCATAAGTAAGTACCATTATCAATCCCACATCGGGGCATATACAATCAACACGAAGAAACATCAGTCTATTCAAGTTAGAAAACTGTCACACATACCCAAGAGAGCGTAGAACACCCAAAAAGATACTAATGTTCATACGCAACATTAAGAATGAGGTGTGTGTAACAAAATACAAGAATTGGCACTATGGAGCTGAGCGGGATGGCGCTGTGTCATCCTGTCAGCAAGTCATCAGATCAACCAGCCTTTGCACAGTCTGTTGTACTCCATGGACCAGTTGCTCCAAGACTGTCAGCCACTCATGCACAGAGTGGATATCCCTCTGAATCGCTTCAATCCTGTCTAGCTTGTAACATTTTGAATGCCCAGGAATTGACGTTGATGGTGCTGGATCGGGTCCAGAGGGTTCATCTCCGACCATCCCAGTTTCTTCTGAGCGAGGGACACCACCACCTTCTGCTTCTCCTTCTTGAATGCCTTCTTCTACCTCCTCAGCGTACTCGTGAAACTTCAGGTCCATTTTGCGAATGTTCTTTATATTGAAGACTTGAAGTGGGAGTACAGGATCAGTGGTAGATGGGAAACCAATGGTGTTGCATATCCTGCTTATAATCCAGGGATATATGAGATGAAGATCCCTAGAGATATGAACAACATTTACCAACTGACTGACAAGCTGAGTTGGGAGGCAAATCTTTGTCCCATTTGCGATTGAGTAAACCAACATGGCTATAAACCCCGTGAGATCTGATCTATTGATACTTCTAGGATATATATTTGTGGTGAAGATACCATGCAGAACCCGAAATCGGGGTTCCATGTACCTAGCTGTCAGCGCGTTCCCTTTATGCCAAGGGATATCTCGACCATTACATAGATACTTAGTTACCATGGATCGAACATCAGGATGGTCGAGGTCCAATTGAGGGAGGCTTTCTGAAGCCATTTCCAGATTGAGGATGTTAGTCATGGTGGCAGGAGTGATCAACACATCATCATTACTATTTAGAGAGACCATAATTGAAGGAGGATTTGACACAGGTGAGTGACACGCGACGAGGAAGTTTCATGTTCATTTAAGCTGGCATGACCCCCCGAAGTCTAGGACAGGCAGCCAACCGATCGAAGCAAATAAGGGTTCTAGATTATAAGGTGCTAAGCAACCCCTGTCTACTTTTCTTTCATAGATTAGTTTCCTGCCAGTGTATTTTGCAGGGCGTTGGCTAGCCAGAGGAGGTGGTGCCGGTTGAGAAGGTGCCGAAAATTCGGTCTGGGACTCACCACGTGAAGTCTGTCGTGATCTTTACCGAGTGGGGGTCCCACTTTCTAGGGCCCTCGCCCTTTCTTTTGAGGCGAGGACTTTTTGTCGGGTAGTTCTTGAAGACTCCCCCGGACCGGATGCTACTCCTTTGTCTTTTCCCATGTGGACAAGTGGATTTTGAAAATTTTGGGAAAGACGACAACATCCTGACAATTAAAAATACCCAAAAAAGGAATGGACTCTTGACGTGTTAAAAGGGTAGTACCCGATTTGTGGAGGGATTTGAGTAGTCTGACGTGGCTCCTGATGGTTTGGTCGAGAGGATCGAGTAGAGAAGATGACCGAAACCCTTGAGAAAATAAACCTCCTTTTTCGCTTCGCTGACTTTTATCGGGCGGCATCTGTTGATATTATCGATCATTGTTTCGATAACATCGAGAAGTTGCTGGTCGATTCAATCGAGTCTGTCTTCGATATCATTCTTGGCCACACGACTATTCATATTCTAAAGAGGCGTCGATGATATCGACCTTTTATCGATAAATCGAGAATGTCATATCGACAGTCATATCGAAGATGAAGATTTTCAATTTTCAGCATTCAGACGACTCTCCAATATACTTTTCGTATTTCTATCAACAGTATACTCAACAAAAACTATGTACACACACTGTACACAACAAAGTTAAAAACATTTGAATGTTTATACAAAATATTAAGGTAAGGAACCTTAGATATATCATTTTAAGCTCAACAAAAAGAATCCTCATTTTAGCACATGTTCAGATCTTTGATGCTTAATATGAACTAATTCTTCCTTATCCATTTCATTTTGTTAACCGATTTGGGTGGTGTTGCAAGGGCATTGCTTCTATCCATATCTTTAAGAGGACTTTTGACGTTCTGTATTTATCTGGTTGATAATTTGTTAACATGAGTCTGACCAAAGTTAGGTTGAGTCCTCCTAGGTGTTATGCATTCAAACTTATAATGACCAGAATCACCACACAAATGACAGACTAGAGAGGTTTTGGTTTTGCTTCCTGAAGCAACAGATTTTTCAGTTCTAGGTGCTGCATTTCCAGCCTTTGGCTTAAAATTTTCATATCCTAAGCCACTTTTATCCTTTCCAGGTCTTCCCATTCCTAACAGTTTTTCTAGTTTTTCACCACTTTGGAAAAACTTGTAGTTTATCTTGGCCATCTTTTTGGATTCTTCTAGATCAAACAAGATTTTATGATCTTCATTTTGAAGGAGCATATTTTTGTCTTTTAAGATCTCGACCTGTTTGTTCAATTTCTCGGACTCGGATTTAAGGAAGGAGTTAATTCTCTCAAGTCTATCATTTTCAGAGTGATATTGTTGTAAATCATTGATTAGATGTGTATTAATTTCTAGAGTTTTATCCAAATCTTTTTGCAGCAATTCCAATTTGTTCTCAAATATTCTAAGTCTTTAAACCACTTTGATGCTATGGATATATAGTTAATTGTAAGCATCTTATAGCTTGTTTTGTTCTTCTTCTTTTGTTTCTTCATTATTAGATGTGAATGATTCAGTGGCTTGCTATTATTTCTTGTTTTCAGTTTCCCTGGGAATGATTGGAGCAGTGGAGACCATGAGAATTTTCAAGGATTTCTGATCACCATCACTCTCTGAGTCACTAGATTTTGAGTTTGACTCTTCAGTATCATCCCATGTGGCTGCTATTGCCTTGCCCTTAGTTTTTTTGTTTGGGCATTTAGTAGACAGGTGTCCATACTCCTGACAAGCATAGCATTGTGGTTCTTTGGTTCTCTTACCAAATTTGCCTGCAGAAGGTTTATAATTCATCTTTCTTCCCTTGGAAGGACGATCATGATTCTTTTGAAAGAATCTTTTGAATCTTTGTGCCAGCAAAGCCAATTCCTCATCTTCATTTTCCTTTTCGCTCTCACTATCCTCATGTATTGTTTTCTTAGAGGTTTTTAGGATAATTGTTTTGGATTTTTGGGTTTGTTTGAAGTGTAGTTCAAAAGTTTGTAGGGAACCTACTAGTTCTTCTACTTTCATTTCATCTATGTTCCTACACTCAATTGTTGTTAGTTTGGGATTAAATCGTTCCGGTAGGGATCTTAAAATTTTCTTATAAATTTTCAGCACCGGAACTTTCTCTCCCAATCCACCCATGGAGTTGCAGATGATATTTAACTTTGTGAAAAACTCCATAAAGGTCTTATGCTCTTCCATTCTGAGACTTTCGAACTGTGAAGTCAGGAGTTGAAGTTTGGATCTCTTCACAGTGCTTGTGCCTTCATGGGTTGTTTCCAATAAGTCCCATGCTTCCTTGGATGCCCACACATACTTATTTAATTAAAGATGTCTTAGGACATGGCATAGTAGATGGCGTTCATAGCTTTTGCTTCAGCAATCTATTTTTCTTTATCGAACGCCGTCCACTTTTCTTTGGGTTTGGGCTTTGTGATGGTTATGCCATGGTCAAGTACGATTTCTTTAGTTGGTGGCACATATTCGTTTTCAACTATATCCCAAACATCATGATCCAAAGATCTTAAAAAGTAATGCATCTTAGCCTTCCAGTATGCATAATTTGAGCCATCAAATACTGGAGATCTAGTGACTGATGAGCCCTCTCCTTTGGTCATATTCCCAACTTCAGTCAAGATCACTCTCTAGGCGGTGAAGCCCTTAAAGAAAGATCCACTCTGATACCAATTGAAATTGTGGTGAAGATCGCTTTAGTTGAAGTCGGGATATGCCAATATGTCCTAGAGGGGGGTGAATAGGACTTTTTAAAGTTTTTACAGCTTTACTTAGAAATCCTATTTCACTAATCCTATGAATATGCAATTATCAGGATTACTCAAAAGTAACTCTACTGGCTTCCAAGCCTGGTAGAGGATCCAATCACAAACTTTCAAGAGAGCAATATATAACTTAGTTTATGATGGATATGACTGTGTATGTGTGTGAGGTGTGATCAGATATATAAATATGAAAGCATTGACATAAATCACACACACAGAAGAAGAGCAATCACAAACACAGTCATTTTTATAGTGGTTCGACTACTTGTCTACTCCACTCCCGGTAACCGCATTCAACCCTTGAGTGTACTAGATTTCACTAAGGAGGTTTCACAACGGTTCACCTCAAACTTAAGGTTTTAAATTAGGTTCACCTTCAACCTTTACAACCTACACTGAGGCTGACTGTCTATGCTCTCACGAGCAAGGGTCAACACAACGCACCCACTTTTAGGCACTGGCCAAGGATCTTCCATAAGACCCTACCGGAGGTTTCTACATGGTTCACCTCAAACCCGAGGTTTCACAACGGTTGACCTCAAACCTAAGGTTTTGGCTGGTTCACCTTTAACCAGATGTTTATGCTCTCCACAGAACAAGGGTCCACACAACGCACCCACCACGTACACTTCTGCGGGAGGCCTCCTTGATGACTTCAAAGGGTGAGAAACACCTTAGACCCAATCTTATAAAGGAATGATCAAAAAGGTTCCTCTTGGACTCTAGATACTTACAAATAAGTTGATGAGTCCCGATAAGCACAATGCCAAAGATCTCCTCCTCCTTGTTGACGAAGAGTCTTCTGCTCCCTTGATCTGCAACACAAAAGATTTAGTGATATATGGTGACAAGTTGGGTCAAGGTTATGATGGAATCCTACTCTCTAAAGGTTTTCCTATAAGGAAGATAGAGTAGTTTCAATCATCTAAGCATTCAAGGCATCCCAGCTTAATGATTTGCCATTAAGGTAGTAGCTGGAGGATACTTGAATGCGGAAGTTCATTCCCCTATCCACTCTATTGAATATCAATGGTAAGGGTGGATTGGAAGATGAACTTCCCTGAGAGAAAGGGCTTTGGGTATATGATTTAAGGTTAAACACTTAAATGCTCTCTCTACTTTCTCTCCAGCAACAAAAGACAAGTCTCTCTTTAAATGAGCAAAAGGTTCCAACGGATATAAAACGGTCACATTTATGACAGAGTTCGATATCATCAAACGGTGTCAATATCAACGAGCGTGTACTCTCGATAGCATCGATGGTCCGCTCGATGACACAAACTCAATGTCATACGCTTTTGAAACCTATTGCCAACTGGTCAAGGGCATCGATACTTGTGTCGATGTCATCGAATTTCGAACTCCGATTCCATCGATATGAGGATTGATTCCTCGAATTTTGAAAAATGAGAGAGACTTGACTTGAAACATTTCAGGTTTTTAAGATATGATCGAGGGTCAGCCGATGTCATCGAAATTTGCATATTGATGCTATCGAAGGCAGTGTCGATGGGATCGATAAATCCTATAGATTTACCAATAAGCTCGCTAGACAGATTGTGTCCAGTCTCGATCCAATCGACTCAGCCTCGATATCATCGACATATGAATATCAATTTCCTAGAATGGCCCCCGATCAAAGTAAAAACGAACCTGAAATATTTGTTGGAAGAAATGCGCGCCCTCGATCGATATCATCGATGGACTTCCGATCTTATCAATATTTGATTTCAAATCATATCAGAAGGAGCATTGATATATCAAAGGAATTTGAAATTTTCTTTAAAAAATAGGGGCGCTGGAAACCTGTCTGTCAATTTTATCGAGCCATTATTGATGGACTCGAAATTCAAGTATCGATGATATCGATATGTGGATCGATACATCGATAAATAAGTCCAGATATACATGTGGTTGTTGGACACTTTTGTCCTCTTTTCGATGATATCGTTTAAGCATCGAGGACATCGATAGAGCAGATCGATCATATTAAAGGTGTTTCGATAAAATCGACAAGGCAAGAAAACTTAGAGATTTTCCTATTTTGAAAAAGCTTTCTTACTTAAAAACCCTATGGTGTTCTATTTTGTTTTTAGGGTTTTATTCACCTGGTGTTTTGGGACATGAGATGTGAGGCTTTAGACTTACCTGTGGAAAGCTTGTACACATCCGGTTGAGGCAGACGCTTGAATTGATCTTCCTATCAGGCTCTGTAGACAATCTGACTCAACACTCACGTAACTTGACAAACTAGGGCACTTTCACAAGGTACGGTTCAACTCTTCAGCCTCCCTTTATTGGAGAATGTTTTCTATGTAGAAGGGTTAAAACACAACTTATTAAGCATCTCTCAAATATGCGATAATAATCATAATGTAAAATTTACTAATCAAGGATGTGAAATTTTAAATAAAAATGGTTCTGTAATATTAACTGGTCGTAGAACCTCTAAAAACTGCTACATTGTAAGTGATTCTAGCTCATCTAATTTATTGTGCTACATGGTCCTTGCCGATGAGACTGACTTATGGCATAAACGCCTTGGACATGTACACTGCCGCAACTTGTACAGATTGAGTAAAAGAGAGTTAGTAAGAGGCTTACCTAAAATACAGAAAATAGATAAGATATGTGGCGAATGCCAGATTGACAAATAAAGTAAGAGTACTCATAAAAAGGTGAACTCCAATGCCACATCTAAACCGCTCGAACTTCTCCACATGGACCTTATTGGACCAAGCAGAAAGAGAGTCGAGGTGGCAAGAAGTACATACTGATAATTGTTGATGATTTTACCAGATATACATGGGTAGTCTTCTTAAGGGACAAATCAAAAACTCTCGATGAAGTAAAAATGATCCTTAAACGTATTCAAACGGAAAAAGGTTCTCATGTCTATAAGATCTGTAGTGATCATGGATCAGAATTTGAGAATAGCAGTTTTGAGAAATTTTGCAATGATCGGGGAATATCACATGAATTCTCAGCACCCAAAACACCACAATAAAATGGTATAGTAGAAAGAAAAAATAGAGTGCTTCAAGAAATGGCTAATGTAATGTTAAATAGTATGAAGCTCCCTAAAAATCTTTTGGCTGAAGCCGTAAATACTGCTTGTTATATAATTAACCACGTTTATATTAGAAAATCAAATGGTAAAATGACTTATGAAGTATGGTTTGATAAGAAGCCTATTGTCAAATACTTTCAAGTTTTTTGGCAGTAAATGTTACATTTTATGTGACCGAGAAAATCTGGGTAAGTTTGACACCAAAAGTGATGAAGGGATATTTTTAGGGTATGCTCTGAATAGTCGAGCGTATCGAGTTCTTAATAAGAGGACCGGTATTATTCAAGAGTCCATTAATATGGTTATTAACGATCACTTGAATACACCTGTCTCAAGTTCAGAAAATGTTGAAATTCTTCTAATTGATAAACTGGATACTTCATCAAGTCAACAGAACACTAAACAAAGGACTGTTAAAGATCATCCAACTAATTAGATTCTTGGAAACCCTCTCACTAGTGTGCGTACTCGTAAACAACTGGAAGATATGTGTAATTACGTATGCTTTATATCTCAGATAGAACCAACTAGCGTAAAAGAAGATCTTTCTGATGAAAATTGGATTGTTGCAATGCAAGAAGAGCTTAATCAATTTGTTAGAAATGATGTTTGGTACTTAGTTCCTAGACCTAAAGATAAACACATTATCCGAACAAAATGAATTTTCAAAAATAAGTCTGATGAACTTGGTAATATTATTAGGAACAAGGCTATGCTGGTTGTACAAGGGTACACTTAAATTGAAGGCATCGATTATGATCAAACCTTTGCCCCAGTAGCTCATCTTGAATTAATCAGACTATTTATATCCGTTGCATGCTTTAGAAAATTCAAGATTTACCAAATGGATGTAAAGAGTGCATTTTTAAATGACGATTTACATGAAGAAGTGTATGTTGAACAACCAACGGGTTTTGAAGACCCTAAGAATGCTAATCATGTCTACCGGCTTAAAAAGATACTCTATGGTTTGAAACAAGCTCCCAGGGCATGGTACGAAAAGTTGACTAAGTTTTTACTAAGTCATAACTTTATAATAGGAAGTGTTGATAAGACATTGTTTGTAAAGAAACATAATGATCACATTTTAATAGTACAAATTTATGTTGATGATATTATTTATGGATCTACCTATGTTAACATGACTGTTGAGTTTGCAGATCTTATGAAGTCTAAGTTCGAAATGAGCATGGTTGGGGAATTGAATTATTTCCTAGGGTTGCAAGTAAAACAACAACCTGATGGTTTTTTTAATCTCTCAAAGCAAATATGCTCTGAACTTAGTTAAGAAGTTCGGATTTGAGAATGGAAAAAAGTTTTGATACTCCTATGAGTGCTTCCTTAAAACTCTCAAAGGACTCTACAGGTAAAAGTGTGGATCATAAATTGTATCGCAGTATGATAGGTAGTTTGCTGTATTTAACTGCAAGTCGACCTGATATTGCATTTACAGTAGGAATTTGCGCTAGATATCAATCTGACCCAAAAGAGTCACATTTAATTGCTATTAAACAGATTATGCGATATGTTGCAAGTTCAGCAAGTCTGGGTCATTGGTATCCACATGATATTAATGTGTAATTAGCTGGTTACACCGATGCTGATTGGGCTGGTAATATTGATGATAGAAAATCAACTAGTGGTGGTTGTTTTTATGTAGGGAACTGTTTAGTTTCTTGGTTAAGTAAGAAACAAAGTTCCGTATCGCTTTCAACTGCTGAGGCTGAATACATTGCAGTTGGTAATGCATGTACTCAGCTTGTGTAGATGAAAAGAATGTTAAGTGATTACGGAATTGCAAAAGATACTATGGTTTTATATTGTGATAATTCAACCGTAATTAATATCTCTAAAAATTCAATCCATCATTCACGAACCAAGCATATTGACATTAGATATTACTACATTCGTGAATTAGTGAAAGACAAAACAATTTCTTTAGAATACTTTCCAACCAAGACTCAACTTGCTGACATATTAACAAAACCACTAGACAAAAGCAAGTTTTCTAAATTGAAATTTGATCTTCGTATGTGCAATTTGAATTGATTATTCATGCATTTTTGTATCATAATGTATATATTTGTTATTTTAAAATAATTAAAATTTCAAATTTTATGAAAAATGCATATTTTGGGCTATGCACGACCAGTCGAGTACATACTCGACCAGTCGTGGCACGACCGGTCGAGCATGTACTCGACCAGCCATGTAGCATGGGTTGGTGCTTTTATCACGCCCCAAACCCGGAAATCGGATTCACAGGAATTCCGATCACCGAATCCGGTGCCGATAGCCTCCGTAGTATCCCATTCTCGACTCCTAGCGTCCATACGCCAGATTCCGATCCTATGATCCTATAAGGAGGATTTTTTTTTTCAATGTACATTTAATGCTTAATAGGCATAACCACAAGTATACCCAAATCACAAAGGCAACATCATCATCACATATCCACTAATATAAACATTTGAATACAATGCTGAAAGGGAAATACATATGTAAAAATTACAGAAGTCAGCTACATACTCCAAGCCCCACGCTGCTGCAACCTAACATCACCTGTACGCATCTATCGTGCATAAGCTTATACAAAGCTCAGAGGGTGGTGTAAATGTGTGCACAAGGTAAGTGCCAAGTATTCAACGCAATGCCATAATCATACAATGTCGAAATAGGCGCAAGATCATAAATCATACGTTATCAGAGTAAGCGAAAAAACTGATAAGTCCATGAATCAAATAATATCAGAATATGCAATACAAATCAACTATACCAATGAGGAACAATATCAGAATACGCGATACATATCAACTATACCAATGAAGAACAATATCAGAATATGCGATACAAATCAACTATACAAATGAGGAGTCATAAATAGTCAAATATCAGATGCCGTATCTAAACCATATAAATGCAGAAATACAGGTAACTCAAGATGCCATATGTCACGGATGTAATGCAATATGCGGTGCGAATGAGATGACCATGCTGGAGTGTGAAGTCGGGATGATAGTACGTAGTATCGCAGGCTATGGGGTCCATCACAAGGGACTTCTATCCAAACAAGTCTCATACCTAAATTTAGATAGTCAGACTCAATGTGGTAAACTCCTGATCTCAAGTTAGTCACGTGCCCCATCCGAAATCCTGGCCATTGTGAAGGTACACGTAACAAATAGTTGCGCACTACCTACCCAAGTGGATAGTGAATGAATGAATGAATGATTATGCAACTCCTGCTCAATAAGTCCACATATCAGTACTGTTCATCTCTAGGATTATCACCAGGGTTTAGTACACTCCAAATGACACTGCAGTTCTCCCAGCCGCACAATCCAAGTGAGGGTAAGAAACCTTACTATCCTCCTGGCCAATAGTCTGCCAATACCTATTCGGCACGTTGATAGCAGACCCATTCATGAGCTGGTCAAACTCAGCCTACCAATGCCCCCTATGCTCGGGCGGGCAAGGCCACACCCCCTCCCAATTGACCACGACACAGTGGGAGACGCGGCCTCCTGGTATTCGGCCCTCGGGTGCTCATGTATCCACTCAGTCTCGATGTTGGGGCGTCCTTTAGTACCAAGACGGTTTATGGATTTTAACCCAGGGCCATTTATGACAGCCCGATGCTAGAATAAATTTCTTGTATCTCGTCTGGCCATCCACGACATGCATGTGGAGGCTACGGCCCTGATGTCGCTAGGGCACACAATGCATGATGCATAAGTTATACAATCCAGTAATGCATCAATCCTGCACATACCGTACGTTCGCGTGAGATAACCTTCGCCTATCAGGGAGTATCATAACAATCTGCCCAATGACATATGTAATGGTCAACCACATCTCATAATAAACATGCAGATGATGCGTATGAGGATGTATCATGATGTTATGCTGTCACATACTCATAATCGGTATCAACACCTGACATCAACAATCGGCCTCGACAATGTGGACATTTAACCAACATTGCCTCCAAGGAATGACCCACATAGAGCTAAACATATAATGGGCCCACAGCCTCACACAAAGGCCTAATATACAACACAATGAGCATTACTCAAGAGCCACATATAGACATAGGTGGGCCCTGCTCATGGGCCTCAAATACATGGCATGTGGGCCCTGCACATGGATCTCGAATACATCAAATAGGTCATGCATCATGGGCCTAATATACATAACAATGGGCCTTGCCCATAGGCCACGAATACATCACAATGAGCCTTATTACATAGACATCTTATTCATCACATTAGGCCTTAAACATGGGCTGAATACACATCACAATAGGCCTCAAATACGGGCCGCATATATATCACATTGGGCCTCGACAATCAGCCTCGATACCCGGCCTCGACAATCGGCCTTAACAATCGAAATCGATCGATAATCGGCCTCGATAATCAGAATCGGCAATCGGTCACGATAATCTGTCTCGATCACTAATCGGTCAATCGTCCATGACAATCAGAATCGGCAATCGGCCACTACAATCGGAATCGATCGATAATCGGCCTCGATACTCGGAATCGGTAATCGGTCAGATAATCAGCCTCGATCGCTAATCGGTCAATTAGTCACGACAATCAGAATCGACAATTGGCCACAACAATCAGAATCGATCGATAATCGGCCTGGTTGAGAATGGGTCGAATAAGGCCTAAGGGAAGGTCATAAAGTGGACATTAAACCATCATTGCCCATCAATGTGACCATTTAACCAACATTGCTCCAAAGGAGTGGCCCACATAGAGCCAAATATAATATATAGTGGGCCCATGGCCTCACACAATGGCCCAATAAACATCACTTATGAGCTTCACTCATGGGCCGCACATACATCACAATGAGCCTCACCACATAGGCCATAAATACATTACATCAGGCCTCATATACATTAAGTGGGCTGCATCAACGGGTTGCACTAATGGGCCTCATAAACATCAAATGGGCTGCACCAATGGGCCTCATAAACATCGAGTGGACCGCACTACTTGGGTGCACCAATGAGCCTCATAAACATTGAGTGGGCCACACTACTTGGGCCACACCAATGGGCCTCATAAACATCGAGTGGGCCGCACTACTTGGGCCGCACCAATGGGCCTCATAAACATCGAGTGGGCTGCACTACTTGGGCCGCACCAATGGGCCTCACAAACATCGAGTGGGCCACACCATTCATCCATCGATAAAGATCATTTTAAAGCATTATCCAAACAATGAATCGGATCAAAAGATCATCTGAACCATACCACAAATAACAGTGGTGATAATGGTTTCCATTTTTAAAATTTAAAGGGGCCCACCATAGTGTTTATTGTCCATCCAGTCAGTTCATAATGTCACAAAAACCTGAACTGAGAGGAAAATAAATTTCAAATTGGTCCAAAACCTCTGTGACCCAAGGGTTGCAATGGTAGATGTTTAATCCCACTATTCTGCAGTGTGATCCAAGTGATAATGGATCTGTCTTATTTTTAGTCTCACGCCTTGAGATGAGTTGCTAAATGGATGGATGGTTCAGATGTAATACATGCATTAGTGGTGGGTCCACGTCCCAAATGGACGGTATGGTTAAAACATGTACAACAGGGTGGATCCCAATGTCCAGATGGATGGTGAGGATAAAACACAAATATCATGGTGGTATCCATTGTCCAAATAACTGGACGGTGCAGATTAACATCACATACATCATGCATGGGACCCACTGGACTTGCTGACGTCTTCGCATTCAGCCAGTTAGATGGTGGTTAGGATGCAACATATGCATCAGATTGTGGGGCCCACCGTCCAACCATCTGGACGGTGCGGCTAAGACCCAAACATCATGGTGGCACCACATGAATGGATGAACGGTAGGGATTACAACACGTGCATCATGGTGGGGGCCGTGCTTGGCACGCCAATCTGTCCAGCAGGTGGGTCCCACATGGGGCCCACCACACACACACACACACACACACACACACACATATATATATATATATATATATATATATATATATATGCCCTGGACTAACAGCCTGGATGCAAATCACATATATCACGTTGGTCCCACGTACGTAGCCCACCATAATCACATATTTTAATGTATTTTATATTATATACTATAATATAATATATTATATATATACCCTCCAAATCCACCGTCCCGGTACATCTAGACGGTGCTAATAACGTAAATTAAAGGTGGGTCCCACGTAGGACATATAGAGCACATAGATCAAGGGAGGCCATGCATCAGCGTCTAGATGGACGGATTGGATTTAACGTACGTGGGTGGGTCCCATCCGTCCCGAAAGCTGGACGATGTGGATTTAACACACTCCTCATGATAGGGCCCGTGGATGGATGGGTTGGCGTGGATAATATATAAGGTGGGCCTCACACTTGCTGATGACAATACAGCAGCTATATAACTGTTGTAGATACACCGGCCAATTAGCTTCCTTTAAAGGTGGGTCCCACGTGGGGCCCACCACAACGTTAACTTTCCATCCAATCTCTTGATAAGGTCACGCAGACCTAGATGAAGAGGGAAAACAAATTTCACAATGATCCAAAACTCCCGTGGCACCCAAAAGGGTTTCAATGGCAGACGGTTCAACCAACTGTTTCCTGTGACGTGGGCCACCTGAGTCACGTACATGGTTGATTTTTGGGGTGGCCCACAGCCAGACGGGGGCCATCAAAATACACGGTGTGGATGCGCATTACATATCACGGTGGGGCCCACGGTTGGGACCCCTGTTCCCTGCCAGAATCACGTCCACGGCAGCATCCTGCAGCTGCTGCTGCAGCAGCAGCATCAACTGCTTGTATTTGTTATTATTATTATTATTTTAAAACCGTTTTCTTACAGTTCTTCGCAGGTGAGGCCCGCCTTAGGAAAATCCAACCCAGCCACTGGTTCCCATGACTCAATGCAAACCCATCAAGCCCAATATTTGATGGGTTTTGGTGTACAGAAATATCAGGGTGTATTTCAACGGCAAAAATATTATTCTCAATGTTATGGCCAACCAGGAAATCAAATTGAGTTCATTTTTCGGCTCAACGACTAAAATAAGCTGGGGAATGGAATGGACGGCGTGGATTAAATTAATGCATCAAGGTGGGGCCTGTGTGAGTGGCCCACCTAGAAATCTAAAAAAAAACAACTGACGTTATATATTATTATTATTATTATTTTTGTTTTTTTGTTAGCTTTTTAGTACACACCCATGTCAGTACACGCACTCCCTGTTAGTCATACCCTGCTTCACGTCCAGCATCCAAGGACCCTGGAAGGCAAGGATAAACACAACATCATGGTGGGTCCAACATGTAGGTAGCCCACGTTTCATCAAGGTGGGTCCCACATGAACGTGGCCCACCTGATGGGTCTGATGTTTGTGTTTTCTAATCATCCATATGGTAGGGTCCACATGACTTGGACAGTTTGGATAAGACATACATCAAGGTGGGGTCCATCCGAGTGGGCCACACATCGATCACACAAAAATGAAAAAGAGAGTGAGAGAGAGAGAGAGAGAGAGAGAGAGAGAGAGAGAGAGAGAAGCACCCACAGTTAGATCTTCCCTTCCTTCTTCCGCCAATGCATGCTAGAACCCCAATGGACGAGCTTCAACAGTTGATATCGATCATGGAGGGTGGGATAAGATGGTAGAAAGGTGGGCCACACCAAGTTTTCTCATGGAGGTTTGAGACGTGGGTTGCTTTTTTTTTTTGGAGAATAAGAGACATGAGAGAAAGGTGTAAGAGAGAGAGGGAGGTGATGTGAGTGATGGAGTGATGGGGAGAGGGATGGTGATGGGTGAAGGGTGTGTACTTGGTGTAAGAAAGATTTGACTTAGAGGAGAGGTGGTTGTACTTGACATTAATGGGTGATGTGTCTGATTGATGGGATTGATGTGATGTTCTCTTGGGATTTGCAACGCGTGGCATTTCTTCCTCAAACCGAACGTAGGCCCACATCTCCTGGCCTGAGTATCGCCTTGGCGCGTAATATACGGCGTCGGAACCGCGACGACGGCGCGGTCGCAAGGGTATAAGTTTTGAGTTGAGCCGACTCTGATATATGGGACACGACTCATGATCGCTCGCAAATGCTGATAACAGATCGCAGGTCGCCGGAATTCGATCGGGAGGACCGTGGAATCCTATGGAATGGTACGGGCTAGGATACGGGTCTTACAGGTTGGTGCTTTATTTGGGGAAAAAATCATTTTTTCCTCATTTTGAGCTTCTTCTCCAATGGCTCCTAGGTCGACCGGTCGAACCCATCTCCTATTTCTTCAAGGTTAGTGCTTTGTTTGTGTTTTCCTTATAGATTCAAGTTCCTAACACTCCTTTTTCATCATTGGTGTTGTTTATTTCATGATTCAAGTTATTTTTGGAGTTTTCTTCTTAAAAATCTGATATAGTGAAAACCCTCTCTACTTCTTTTGTAATCTCTTGGTTCCTTGTTATCTTTGATACAAATGGAGGAGAACCAAAAAGAAAGGATCTCGTGGTCCTTCTTCTTCCCGTTCAGCTCCTATAATAGTGTGCCACCTTCGGTCACCCGAAGATGATCCCTCATATGTACGGGATATTAGGTTACGCAATGTTATTGTTGAACGACCTGTCAATGTTGATCATCTAGCTCATTTTGATATCCTTCCCCTCCTTCAATCTATAAGATGGGATAACATACTGCATTGGGGTGGGTCGGCATACAACTCTATTACGCAAGCTATGTATGCATGTATTACTGATTTTTCGACTGAAAATCTAACATTCACTATCTTATCTAGAAAAGGTCCAATAGATGTGGATTGACATCTTATTTCTGGCCTAATGGATTTATCTGTCAATGATGAAAGTATTCCCATTAGCACTCTAGTAGCTAAACCATCTGAAACTGAGAAACGTATGCTTACTAGAGATTTATGCCATATAGATGCGGAATGGAATACTAATGGAAATGCGCTTGCCTCAAAGTATTTGTTACCCAGATACAGAGTCCTTCATAGGATATTCATTTCGAATGTCTATCCTCGTTCTGGTAACAAACCGAACTAACTACGTTTATGGTTCGCATTCTTCATTCCATCATCTCCAGTACATCTGTATGTCTTCCTTCATTGATTTGTCATTACATCATTCAATTCCATCTCCATCCAGGACATAGTGACATCCCTTTCGCCTATCTTATGACTGTGTTGGCCACCCATAGTTTAGTGGCCATGCCTGTTGGGGAAGCTCCAATTCATCATCCACCATTCAACAACTCAAATATTAACAAGATGAATTTGAGGTTGGCACCTGGCCAAGTCAATGTGGGCGCCGGTGGAGCTGATGCCGTAGATGCAGATGAGGTGATTTGCCTCCAAATGACATCAATATGGATGACATTTTTGATGAGATTGAATTCGATTGAGCTGATGATCCTGATTATCAGCCATCTATCTTTGATGCGCGTTTGCACTCACTCGAGGAGAAGGTATAAAATATGAATGTGTCCCATGATATGCAATTCAAATATATGCGCAAGTATCTGAAGCGCATTAACAAGGGACTTCATCAGATTGATCCTTCCATACCTGCTCCTTCGTTGGGTTTTGATTAGTTTTTAATTATGTGGTTTGTAATAACTCTTATGATACTTGGTTTTTGGTTTGGATATTTTGGGATTGAACTTGGTTGAACTTGGTTAAACTTGGCTAAACATGCTTGCTTATGACTTTGATTAACTTGATTATCTAGTTCATATATTTTCTTTTTCCGCATTACTCTTCTTATTCTTCCTTATTGATCCACTTCCTATTCCATTTATTGGTTCTTTCCTTTGTCATATTGTGACAAAAAGAGGGAGAATTTTATCATACTTGTGATATGTGGATTGTGGATGGATTTTGGATGGTGGATAAGTAGTGGAGTAAGTAAGGGGGAGTATTGTTGGGAGAGTTGATGCGCAAATTGATACGAATCGTTTTGACCTGATTATAACTGGTGCATGATTCTTTAACCCGGTTGTAACTGGTTTATATTGATAACTGATGCATGATTCTTTATTGGGCTTAATATGCTTATTTTTAATAAAGTGTGTTTTGTCACTAATTTGACAAAGGGGGAGATTGTAAGTGCTATGTTTTCTAGCACCTATGATTGTCAAATTTTGTAGTGTCAAAACCTCTTGGAATCTATGTCTTGTGTAGCACATCTATATATTCAAGACTGTGCTTCTCATGTAAAAGAACAATGGTCATTACCTCAAGAACTTCTAGTGTAAGATTACGTTTTTGCAAGATCACATGTTCATGTTCAAGCTCAACACCAAGTGTGAATTCAATCTTTCAAGCTACAACAGTTCAAGTATTCAAAGCTTCGTCTAAGTCGAGACAAAGTTCTTTACTTTGAACTACAAGCTCAAGCTTCAATGTTTGTGATATTCAAGCTTCAAAGGTCTCAAGTTCAAGCTTCATCATATGTCAAGTTCTCAAGCTTTGTGAACTTCAAAGAATGATTGTCAACTGAAGCAAAAAGAAGACTCAATGTTCATACATCACTAACAAGGTATGAAAGACCCTAGATTAACCTTAGGGTAGGTCATTTTGAACACATAATTCAATTGACTCATTTTATAAGTGCATAATCTGTTTTTCGACTAGTCCTAGGCTATGTTCAACTAGTCCTAACACTGGCTCGACCAGTCCAAGAAATCTTTGACCAGTCCTAAGTTTGTTTATATTTTTTGGAATTTTTTGTTAGAGCCTGACCAGTCTTGGAGACTGCTCGACCGGTCGTGTGAACAGTGCTCGACCCATGTTCGACCAGTCCTACAGTCTCGACTCAAAGTCCAGCAACTAAATTGAGTTCTGCACGACCAGTCGTGGACAGGACTCGACCGGTCGTGGAGGCCGCTCGACCGGTCGAGCAGGTCCTTCGACCAGTCGTGGAATGGTCTGATCTTATCGCACTCAAAATTTCAAAAATCTGTTGGTCCTACGACCAATCGTGGCGACCTCAGGACCAGTCGAAGATGTGATTTATGCACTTATAAATAGAACACGAATTTCAGAGTTTGGTATTCAATTCAAGCAAAATCAATACACTACTCTGAGAGATAAGTTAATGGTATTCTTAAGCTATTTAGTTCTTATTTTATATTCTCTTTAATTAGCTTTTTGCATTTGATTTTGTATTCTGCATTTCAATTTTATTTGAAAGAGGGATTGATATATTCCCATTTCTTAGAATCAAAATCAAATCAAGCTAGCCCAAGGTGATTTAATTTAAAATCAATTTAGAATTTAGAACCTATTCATATGTGAGTGTGAACATTAAACATCTACGTTGAACTTCTACTCCGAATTGGTTCTTCTAGGATGCAACAAAAGGAGAATATTTAGATAAGTATTTTACAGTTTTGTAAAATTTATTCTTTTGGTTTCATTGAGATTGTGCTAGAAAAATCTCTTTATTTTGGTTTGTCTGAGGTGATCCAAAAAACTTAGAGTGTGGGGTTTTTGAATTGTGTAAGCCCACTTGAAAGACACAATTGTGAGGGTTTTAGGTGAACCTTGAAAAACCTATTTTCATAGTGAACGATAATATCCACTGTGTGAGGATATTAGGAGTGGAGTAGTTGTATAGCTATTTTTCTAAACAGTTGGTGTACACAGAAGCGAACCAATATAATTTCTGGTCTTGTGGTGATTGATTATTATTATTTTTTTATTGTGGAGAATGTTGTAATTTCTTTTATACAAGTGTGGGAATGTTGTAATAACTTAGTTATTTCCTTTGCTATTTCTTTATTTTATATTCTCTTCAGTTTGAGTTTTTGATACTCACCCACATTCTAGTAAGGTTGTCCTGCCATTAACCTTTGGTTTTTGGTGTTAGGATGTCCTTATAACCAAGTTTGTATCAACCTCTCAATACTAGATTTTTGAGGTTGTTTTACATTTTCGCATTGTGGATTGTCTAAGTGCTATCTTTATTTAATTCCGCAGTTTATTTTTTTAATTTGGCATAGTCGTATTCACCCCCCTCCCCCTTAGGACTCTTAGCTCGGCCTTTTCAATCTTCCTGAAGCTCAACGGCCTCCACAGGAAGATCTGAAGACAATTTTCGAACTCCGCCAACTCGACAATTTCAACAGGCACCCAGCCAGTGGAAAAACATTAGCTTCTTCCATTTCCTTCTGCTTGTCTTTGGCATCTCTTGTGTTTCTTCGGAATCATCGCCGTTGAGCTTAAATAATTCCCATACAACAAGTCAACCACGACCGCTGTAACATGACGTCCAAGACCATAATCATAACACAATAGGAAGAACAGTCTCTTCAACAGGACCTAGGGAGCTCTGCTGAAAATACTTGCGAGTATGTCTTGTTTAAGCCTGACCTTCTCAATAGAGTTTTTGTTTACAGAGTTTTTCTGCATCACTGGTTACCGACTGAAGATAGATCTTCTTCTTACTGTAAATGTGATTATGGTCGTAGTTGTCATGTTAAATCAGTCGTGGCTGTCTTACAATGGATCATGATTTTCAGGTTATATGGGTCGTGGTTTGTAATGTAATATGGGATGTATTTGTCATGTTAGATCGGTTATGACTGTCTTACCATAAACAATTTTCTTCAACGGGCACCCAGTGAGGTTTGGTCGTGGTTTGCATGACAGATTGGTCGTGAAGGTGACATGGGTCATGGTTCACATGAATAATGGGTCGTGATTGTCACGACATATGGGCCGTTGTTCTCATTTAACAACAACGATCCACTATTCATCATAACCACGACACAATGCAAGGGACAATCACAACCCATTATTGATCAAAGTTTCATAGGTCGTGGTATCGTTTGATATGGGTCATTGTTGTAATGTTGTATATGTCTTGGTTGTGATGAAATTTGAATCCTGAATGTAAGTATTAAAGGGTCGTGGTTGTCTTCTTATACCAATCATGGTTGTCCTGTAATATGGTTCGTAGTTGATGTGAAGCATTGATCGTAGTTGTCATTTGATATGGTAAGATCTTAGTTTCTTGCACGGATTTTTTTGTACTACCCATTTACAACCACGATCATTACATCATGAAAACTACGACCTATTGTTATGTACACTATTTCCATCTTTCTGTTCGTGGCTCAGATGCATAAAGGCTCGTGATTATCATCCACGTTGACTATCATTGGATAGGTCTTGGTTGTCATGATACATGAACCCTGAAATGGATTGATACATTGGTCATTGTTATCATTTTATTTGGTCGTGGTATACGTGAAGCAATGGTCGTAATTGACCTGGGTCGTGGTTGTCATGTTAAATTGGTCATTGTTCACAGTTGTAATGATTCGTGCTTACTGTCCATGTTGGATCGTCACAAACAACCACGATCTTATGAGAAACATGACCCATACAACATGACAACCACGGTTGTCACGCCCAAAACTCAGAAACCGGGCTCACAAAATTCTCGATCACCGAATCCGGCACCGACAGCCTCCATAGTACCTCATTCTCGGCTCCTGGCACCCATTTGCTAAGTTCCGATCTTGAGATCGCACAAGGAGGATTTTCAACATCAGTTTGATTCGTAATAAGCATAACCAAAGGCATAACCCACAAACAACAACCAAAAACTCCATCACATTTCTATTATGATAAAAAACTTATAAGTACAGTGTGCATAAAGGGAAATACAATGATGATAGACAAAAGCTCCAAGATGATCTGATATGCGCTCCTGCCTCAGTGCTGTTGCCGTCCAACGTCACCAGCACGCAACGGTCGTGCATAAGCTTACGGAAAGCTTAGGGGGTGGTGAAAGTGTGCGCGCAATGTAGTAATACAATTATGCAATATCAGAGTAATGCGGAATATGCTGATGAATATATGAATATTATTGGCCGTACCAAGGCTATGCGATGCAAGACATGAATGATGTCGGCCATACCAAAACAATGCGATGCGAGATGCAACTTAAGCATACCAATCCTTATCTGAGTCCACATATCAATACCGTTCAACTCTAGAATATCACCGGGGTCTAGTACACTCCAAACCAGATTGCCGCCCCATCGCGTGTAATAAGGTGAGTGGAAGAGACCTCACTATTCGCCTGCCAATATCGGGCTCGGCTCGTCGATAGCGGACCCATTCCTCTAGCTGGTCAAACTCAGCCTAGCTTTGCCCCCTCCTCTCAGGCAGGTAAGGCAGCACCCCCTTCCAACTAACTACGACACAGTGGAAAGCACCACCTTCTGGTATTCGGCACTTGGCGTTCATGCATCCACTTAATCTAGATGTTAGAGCAACCTCCTGGTACCATAAGGGTTTAGAAAATTTCACCCAGGGACATCTATAACACCCCATGTAGAACAAGATTTTCGATGTCCGATCCTGCCAACCATAATATGCCTGTGGAGGCTACGACCCTGATGTCACTAGGGAGTACAGTATTCATGTCACATAATGCGAGATGCATGAATCACGTTATCCAGTCATACAACAATCATGCACGTACCGCGCGCTCATATGGGCAACAACCCTTATCTGGGAGTCTCATAACAATCTGCCCAATGACATGTGCTATGATCAATCATTCCTCATATCAAGCATACATATGATGCGTATGGGCATGAATCATGGGGCTATACTAAGCATGTTACATGATGACGATGTACCCCCCTCTTATATCAAGGTTGGGCCTAAGTGGCCTACCCAAAGCCTAAGGATTCGAAAAGGGTTCCTTCACCATACTATTGCATGGCCCGCTAGATGCCCTAAGGGGCCCAAATGAGTCCTCGATGAACTCCAAAATAAAAGATGTAATCCTCCTAACAACCAATGGGGGCCCAACATCTTGGGATAGCCCAATGGAAATCGATGGATCATGCAAATGGGGCCCAATGACTAGGGTCAACCCACTTAGAGAATGATGCGAATGGGCCTAACAAGGCATAAGGGAAGGTCATAATGAGGACTTTCAACCATCAATGTGGTCATTTAACCAACATTGCTCCCAAGGAGTGGCCCACACAGATCCTAGCATGTAGTGGGTCCATGGCCTCATACAAGGGAATCATACACAACATAACGGGCCTCATGTATATCGTGTTGGGCCTCACTCATGGGCCTCACATATAACACTATGGCCACACCCTATGGGCCTTGAATACATCACAATGGGCAGCACCCATGGACCTCAGATACATCACAATGAGCCTCATCCCATGGGCCTCATACGTGGGCCTCATATACAACAAGTGGGCCGCACTACTTGGGCCTCATATGCATTAAATGGGCCACGTATCTGGGCCTCGAATACATCAAATAGGCAACGCGACATGGGCTTAATACATATCACAATGGGCCACACGATATGGGTCTAATACACATCACAATGGGCCTCGTGTACGTCAAGTCAGGCCTCATCTTATGGGCTTCAAATACACAATAGGTGGGCCCCATCACATGGGCCAAAAATACAAACAGGTGGGCCCTGCACATGGGCCAAAAATACATCATGATGGACCTCATGGATGGGCCGCACTGATGGGCCTCAAGTGGGCTTGGACCACACCAAAAATCATTTCAATAGTTGTTGGTGTAACATGTGTATCACTGTACACTATCATTCCATGGGGCACATGGCCTACTAATGATGATCAGCACTATCCAAACATTGTCCAGGTAAATCAACACCATCCAAATATTGTCTATGTAAATCAGCACCATCTAAACATTGTTTATGTAAATCAGCACCGTTCAGCCATTGTCCAGCACCATCTGGACGGCGTGGATGGAATAAATACATCAGGGTGGTCCACCAAGGGACGGACGGTTTGGATCTACCACATACCACATGTGGGACCCACAGAACTTGCTGACGTCAGTCCAGCAGTGGGTCCCACCATCTAGACGGCTTGGATATACATATACATCACGTGAGACCCACAGAACTTGCTGACGTCAATCCAACAGTGGGTCCCACCATCAAAATGGATGAACGGCAGGATGAAACACACATCATGGTGGGGCTGTACCGGGCATCGTCTTGATGGACGGTGCAGATGCAACACATACATCCTGGTGTGGTCCACGTGGTGGCCCACCAACAATTTTGATCTGCTTCAGTTGGGCCAGGGACGGGCGAAGTGGATGGGATGCCAGCGGTGGCGTGGTGTGGCCCACACCTGATATACATATATGTATGTATATATTATTATAATATGTATTTATATTTTATTTTATTTTATTTTTTGCAAAAACAACATCCAGCGTCCAGACCTGGACGGACGCTGGATGCACACATACATCATGGTGGGGTCCACCATTCTCAAACGGTTGGACGGTATGATATAAGGTGGGCCCCACGCATATGGAATGCATACATCTGAGGTGGGTCCACTCGTGTGGACCCATAAGCTTTGAAGGAAGCTTATGTTTGTGTTTTACCCATCCACGCATCAGGTGGGTCTTGTCCAAATGGACAGACGGTGATGGATGATACACCCATCGAGGTGGGCCATCATTCATAGGGAAAGAGAAGGAGAAGGAAAGAGAGAAAGAGAGAGAGATCGCGATGATGGAGGGGCCCCGCCACTATGGGCCCCTCTTTGATACAAAGCATACATCAAGGTGGGTCCCACTACATGTGGGCCCTTAAATCAGAAAACTAAAATAAAATAAAATGACAAAGATATAGATCCAAGATCACCCACCATCGATCTCCTCTTCCTTCTTCTGTCGACACGATTTAGAGCTCCAAGGGGTGGATTTTAACGATTGAGATGTGTAAGTGCTATAGTTGATAGCTTCACTATATTGTCAAATTTGTGGTGCCAAAGACACTGTATGTATCTTGTTATGAAGTTTGCATATGTAAAGAACAAAGCTCTACACATAATATGTCAAGTCAAGACAAAAGTCTCACAAGATCAGCTTCGATAGACAAGCAATGTTCACAAGTCAAGACTCGATAATGTGAGAATGTTCGACTTAGTTCAAGAAAAGTATAATTCAAGATCTCAAGAAGCTTTCAAGTTCAAGCTACATCAAGATCTCAAGCTTCATTATGCTCAAGGTCATTCATCTAAATTTCAATGTCCTTACTTCACTATTAAGGTATGTTTGACCTTAGGTTGACCTTTAAAGTAGGTCATTTCGGATACATAATTCATATGTTTTATATAAGTGAGTTTGGTCTGTTCTAAGACAAGTCCTGGACTTTGTTCGACTAGTCCTAGCACTGCTTCAACCTGTCTAAGATTTGTCTAGACCAGTCGTAAGTTTGTTGTAAAAATTTAGAATTTTCTGTTACGCTTCGATCAGTCTTGGGGTCTGTTCAACTAGTCGTATGAACAGTGTCGACTGCTTCTTCGACCTATCGAAGACCTACGACTTAAACAACAGCGTTGAAATTCGACTTGCTTCGACTAGTCATGAGCAACCTTCGACCAGTCGAAGGTGTCCTTCGACCAGTCGTAGACTACCTACGACCAGTCGTGAAACTGCCTTATTTTATCGTGCTTGAATTTTCAAATTTATGTTGGTCCTACGACTAGTCATAGCGACTTCTAGACTAGTCAAAGACTTGATTTGCTCACCTATAAATAAAGCACGAATCTCAGAAGATTATACACAACTCAAGCAATTTTAATCCGACCTTCTGAGAGATAAGTCTGTGCTCCAGTTAAGCTAAGTGTGCATATTTAATATTTTCTTTAAATTGATTTTGTTTCTTTTATTCCAATCTGATCTGAAAAGAGGAAGTGTTGTTTTCCTTTTTCTAGAATCAAAATCAATTAAAGTTATCTCATTTGTTTTAATCTATTAGAACTTAGAACCATTATATAGTGAGTATTAGACATTGAACTTTGACATTCAAATCTCTACTCCGACTTGGTTCTTCCGGGCTGCTACAAAAAGAAGAAAAAATAGGTATTTTACATTTTGTGTAATTTACTTTATTTGGTTTTATTTGAGATTAAGCCAGAAAAATCTCAATGTTGTTGGTTATCTGAGGAGAGCCAGAAAACTCAGAAGTAAGGGTTTTTGAATTGTGTAAGCCTTTTGAAAAAGACACAATTGTGAAGGTTTTGGGTGAACCTATGAAAACCTATTTGATAGTGAACGCTAATATCCCCTATGTGAGGATATTAGGAGTGGAATAGCAATATGTGTGGCTGTTGTTGAACAGTTGGTGTACACACAGGCGAACCACTATAACTCTCTGAGTTGTGTGGATGTGTGCTTCTTTTTCCTATCTTTGATTATTCAGCTGTGGAATGTATGTGTGGAAGTGAATGTTGTAATTTTTACATTTCAAGCATTGTGGGAATGTTGTAATAATTTAGATTTAAATTCCTGCAATTTGTTTCAATTCCTTTCTATTTATTTATTTCTCTTTAGTTTGAGTTTTTAATATAAAGACCTTTCTAGAAATAAGGTTGTCCTACCATAAACCCTTGGTTTTTGGTGTAAGGTTGTCCTTAGAACAACTTTTGTATCAACCTCTCAATACTTGTTTATTGAGGTTTCTTTTCATTTCAGCATTGTGAATTGATTTAATTTGTTTGGCTATCTCATTATTTAAATTTCGCTGTAATTATTTTAAGTTTGGCGTTGTCTTACCCACCCCCCCCCCCTAGGACATATAGCTTGGCCATTTCAAGTGCTATCAGAGCCTAATAGCTCGCTTTTAATTATTATTCTTAGATTTATTTCCTGAGCTAATGATCTAACCTATATAAATAAGATGTCAAATTTTGATAGCCTTTCAGTCACTAGGCCTCCACCTTTCGATGGCACCAACATGCATATTGGAAAGCCAGGATGAGGATCTTCCGCAAATCCATGGATGAAAATGTACGGCTAGCCACAGTGAATGAATGGACCCCTCCTACCACTGAAGTAACTGGAATCAATGGTTCAAAATCAATGAGAATAACACCTTATTTCTCATGGACCACACTTCAGAAAAGTGAGAGTAGTGTAAATGCAATCACTTGTGCACTATCACCGGATGAATTCAAAAGAATTATATCTTATGATTCTGCAAAACAAGCTTGGGATATATTGGAAATGACACACGAGGGTACTTCAATTGTCAAGAAATCTAAAATACAAATCCTCTCAACTAAATCTAAGGAAATATGTATGGAAGAAAATGAAATGTTCATGGACTTCTATACTAGATTGAATGACATTGTAAACTGTATGTGGGGTCTAGGTGATAAAATCCCTGAAAGCAAGATATGTGCTAAAATACTACGCTCACTTCCTGAACGGTTCAATTCTACAGTAACCGTAATCCAGGAACTTTGTGATACGAACAATATGAGGGTTGAGGAATTAGTTGACTCATTATAGACTTATGAGTTAACCTTTAAAGCTCCAAAAGGTAAATCCATTACCTTAAAAACTTCTAAAAATGGTTTTCAAGAAAATGATTTAAACTTTGATTTAGAAAACTCTGAAGATGATATGACCCTTTTGGCGAAAAAGTTTTATAAGATTTTTAAAAGTAAAAAGAGGGTTGATCTTCAAAAAGCTAATGATAAAAAGAAACCTAAACCTAAATCAAGAAAATCATTGGAAGACAGTCAGTGCTACAACTGCCATGAGTATGGGCATTTGGCTAATAAATGTCCTAATAAGGGCAAGTCGAAAAAGAAAAGTATGATGGCTACTTGGGATGAATCTTCTGATTTTGAAGTTTCTTCTGATTCAGAAGACTCTGAAACCGAGTTAGGCTGTGATGTTAAGGCCCTTATGACTCTAGCCAAATTCACTTTTTCAGATAATGATGACTCGACTTGTGAAGAAAATATGAATAATGAATGTAAAAATGAAGATGATCTTCAAGATGTTTACAATGCCCTATACAAGGAAAGTTGTAAAATTGCTGTGAAATTGAAACTTCGAAAAGAGAAAATTTCTAAACTCAAAGAAATTTATGAATCTCTTGTTTTAGAAAAGTCCCACATTTCAGACTGTTTTGAAAAGACAAAATGCGATTTGGATTTTAAAACCTCCCAGGTTGAAAATCTTAAATCTGAAAACGAACATCTAAAACAGGAATTCTCTTCACTCTTGAGTTTAATGGAAACCTGGAAATATGCCCAAGGTGATCCTAAACTAGAAAAACTCTTATCAGGATCAAGAAAATGTGGCGATCGATCTGGTCTGGGCTATGAGAAGAATGTTCTTCCTAAAACGAAGAACACTCCTCCCAAGTTCGTAAAGGGAGAGATCTTAAACTCAAAAGGGAAAGATCAAATATTTTCTAAAAACCCTAAATCTTTTCAAAAACCTAAAAACAATTATATCAACTATAAAAAGCAAAACCAAATTCCTTTAGCTGAAAAGATAGTTGATTTACTTAAGGAGCTTCTAAAGTCTAACTCAATAGGTCATACTTATAACTCTTACAAACGAAAGAAGACCAACTATCCTCCTAAACCCAAAACTGTTATGAAATGGGTTCCAAAGAGTACTTGTTTGGTTGCCCACATAACTTTCAAATCTACAAGCCATTCTAATTGGTACCTAGACAGCGGATGCTCAAGGCATATGATTGGTGATAAAGGTTTATTCACTGATCTCAAAGACATGACCGATGGTTCAGTTACATTTGGTGATGGCAGCAACTGCAAGATTATGGGCCAAGGTACGATTCAACTTCATAAGCTTCCTTTGTTTAAGAATGTTTTATATGTTGAAGGCCTAAAACATAACTTAGCATATCTTAAATATGCGATAATAACCATAGTGTAAGATTTTCTAATCAAAGTTGTGAGATTCTAAATAACAAGGGTTCGGTAATATTAATTGGACGTAGAACGTTTGAAAACTGCTATATTGTAAGCGAATCCAGCTCAACTAGTCAATCTTGTTACATGGTCCATACAGACGAGACTGATTTATGGCATAAACGTCTTGGACATGTACACTACCGAAATCTATATAGATTGAGCAAATAGAAACTTATAAGAGGTCTACCCAAACTTCAAAATTTAGATAAAATATGTGGCGAATGCCAAATTGGCAAACAAACAAGGAACTCACACAAAAAGGTGAACTCCAATGCCACATCAAGACCACTCGAACTTCTCCATATGGATCTGATAGGACCTACCAAGACGGAGAGTCAAGGTGGCAAAAGATATATCTTGGTAATTGTAGATGATTCTACCAGATATACATGGGTAGTCTTCTTAAGGGACAAATCTGAAACCCTTGAAGAAGGAAGAAAAGTTCTCAAAAGGATTCAAACCGAAAAAGGTTCTCAAATCAGTAAGATTCGTAGTGATAATGGATCTAAATTTGAGAATGACAGTTTTGAGAAGTTCTGTAGTGACCAGGGAATATTACATGAATTCTCAGCCCCCAAAACTCCACAACAAAATGGTATAGTTAAAAGGAAAAATAGAGTGCTTCAAGAAATGGCTAATGTCATGTTGAATAGCATGAAGTTCTCTAAGAATCTTTGTGCTGAAGCTGTTAATACAACTTGTTATATCATTAACCGGGTTTACACTAGTAAAGGTAATAATAAAACGGCTTATGAAATGTGGTTCGATAAAAAGCCTACTGTCAATACTTTCGATTTTTTGGCAGGAAGTGTTATATTTTACGAGATCGTGAAAATCTGGGAAAGTTTGATACGAAGAGTGATGAAGGGATCTTTTTAGGATATTCTTTAAACAGTCGAGCTTATAGGGTTCTGAACAAAAGGACCGGTGCGATTCAAGAGTCCATTAATGTGGTCATTGATGATCGCTTAAATACACTAGTCTCAAGTCCAGATAATGATGAAGTTCTTGTAATTGATAAACCTAATACTTCATCTAATCAGACTAATTCTGAATTGAGGACTGTTAAAGATCATCCAACAATACAGATTCTTGAAAACCCTCTCACTGGTGTTCGTACTCGTAAACAACTTGAGGATATATGTAATTATGTATGTATTACATCCCAGATAGAACCATCTAACGTAAAAGAAGCTCTTACTGATGAAAACTGGATAGTTGCTATGCAAGAAGAACTTAATTAATTTGTTTGAAATGATGTCTGGTATCTTGTTCTTAAACCTAAAGATAAACATATTACCGGAACAAAGTAGATTTTTTAAAATAAGTCTGACGAGCTTGGGAATATTATTCGAAACAAGGCAAGATTAGTTGTACAAGGGTACACTTAAATTAAAGGTATTGATTACGATGAAACTTTTGCCCCAGTTGCTCGTCTAGAATCAATCAGACTTTTTATATCCATTGCATGCTTTAGAAAGTTCAAAAATTTTCAAATGGATGTAAAGAGTGCCTTTTTAAATGGCGATTTACATGAAAAAGTATATGTTGAATAACCTACAGGGTTTTAAGACCCTAAGTTTACTGATCATGTATACCGTCTCAAAAAAGCTCTCTATGGTCTAAAACAAGCTCCCAGAGCATGGTACGAGAAATTGACTAAGTTTTTACTCAGTTATAACTTTTAAATGAGAAGTGTTGATAAAACATTGTTTGTTAAGAAACATAACGAAGATATCTTAATGGTTCAAATCTACGTTGATGATATTATTTATGGATCTACCTGTATTGACATGACTATTGATTTTGCAGATTTGATGAAATCTCAGTTTGAAATGGGCATGGTTGGGGAATTGAATTATTTCCTTGGGTTACAAGTAAAACAACGACTTGATGGAATGCTCATCTTTCAATCTAAATATACTATGAATTTGATTAAGAGATTTGGATTTGAGAATGGTAGGAATTTTGATACTCCTATGAGTACAACCTTGAAACTCTCAAAAGATTCTGCAGGTAAAAATGTGGATCCGAAATTATATCGGAGTATGATTGGTAGTTTACTATATTTAACTGTTAGTAGACCTGATATTGCTTTAAGTGTTGGTATTTGTGTTAGATATCAGTTTGCTCCTAAAGAATCTCATTTAATTGTTGTTAAACGAATTATACGATATGTCGCAAGTACTGTTAATCTCGGTCTCTGGTATCCTCATAACACTAATGTTCAATTAGCTAGGTACTCGGATGCTGACTGGGCTGGTAATCTTGATGATAGAAAATCTACCAATGGTGGTTGTTTTTATATTGGAAACTATTTAGTTTCTTGGGTTAGCAAGAAATAAAGTTCTATATCACTTTCAACTGCTAAAGCTGAATATATTGCAGCTGGTAATGTGTGTACACAGCTTGTTTGGATGAATCGTATGTTAAGTGATTATGGAATTAAACAGGATTCTATGTTATTATATTGTGATAATACTAGTGCATAAATATTTCGAAAAATCCAATTCAGCATTCTCGTACTAAGCACATTGACATTAGATTTCATTATATTCGTGAATTAGTAGAAGAAAATGTTATATCTTTGGAATATATCCTTACCAAGAATCAACATGCTGACATTTTCATTAAACCGCTCGACAAAAGCAGGTTTAACAAAATGAAATTTGATCTTGGCATGTGCATTCTAAAATGATTATTTATGCCTATTTGTATCATATTGTATATATTTGCTAGGTTAAATTTCAATTTTTGTGAAATATGCATGAAATCAGATTTTTGGTGGTGTTCGACCAGTCAAGGATTTCCTCGATCTGTCGTGGCACGACCGGTCGAAGAAAACCCACAACCAGTCGTAGATCTAGTGATTGACTTAAATTTGGGGGAAATCACTTTCTTCCTCATTTCTTCTTCTCTCTCTGACGAACCGTCGCTCGACCAATCAAACCCATCTTTCAAAATCTTCAAGGTTAGTGCTTCATTTGCATTTTTCTTATAGATTTATGTGTAGCTTACTTCTATTTCTCTCTTGGAGTTATCTATTTCGAATTTCGTTGAGATTTGGGGTTTTTCTTCTCCAAAATCTGATTTTAGAAAACACACTTCTCAATCCTTTGCAACTCTTTGTTTCCTTAAAATCCTTGTTGCAAAATGGCATCTAAAGGTAGAAAGACGACATCCCATGGTCCATCTTCATCCAGATCGGCTCCTATCACTAAGCGTCATCTTCGGGCCCCCGATGATGATCCGTCTTATGTTCGGGATATCAGATTGCGTAACGTTATTGTTGAACATCTAGTTGATATTAATCAGGTTGCTCCATTTGATATCCTTCCTATTCTTCAGACTGTAGGTTGTGATAACTTATTGCATTGGGGTGGGCCAGCATACCGGTCCATTGCCCAGTCCATGTTTGCATGCATAAGTACTTTTTCATTGGAAAATTTATCTTTTACGATAGCCACAAGAGAAGGATTATTTGACGTTGATCGTCATTTGATTTCAACTCTTATGGAAATTCCTGTGAATGATGAGGGCATTCCTATCCATACCTTATCTGACAAACCCTCAGTAATTGAAAAATGCATGCTCACTAGTGATTTATGCAATTTGGATGTTCAATGGATACATAAAGGGAATGCGCTCCCTTCAAGGTTTTTGTTACCCAAATACAGAGTTCTTCACAAGATCTTTGTGTCTAACTTGTATCCTCAATCAGGTAATAAATCCGAATTAACGTTTTTCATGGTTCGTGTTCTTCATGCTATTGCCAGAGGTGCTCATATTTGTTTACCATCCTTGATTTATCACAATATTATTCAATTTCAACTTCATCTAGGTCACAGTGACATCCATTTTGCTTATTTGATGACTGTGTTGGCTACACATATATTAGTCGACATGCCTGTTGAAGAAGCCCCTATCCATCATCTGATATTTAACAATTCTAACCTTAATAAGATGAAGCTAGATATGCTTCCTGGTCAAGGTGATGGTAATGGTGGTACCGAAGCTGGACATGAGGAAGAAGCTGATGATCTTCCTCCTAATGATATTATCGTGGATGATATTTTTGAAGAACTTAATTCTGATTCTGCAAATGATCCTGATTATGAACCATCTGAATTTGATGCGCGTTTGCGTGGATTGGAAGAGAAGGTTAAAAATATGAATCTTAAGATAACTAACTTGAATGTTGCCCATGATTTACAGTTCAAATATATGCGCAAATATCTTAGGCACTTGAACAAGGGCATGCATCAACTTGATAATTCCATCCCTGCTCCTTCATCTGGCTCAGATTAGTTCATTTTATTTTACTGGACTGTAATAACTTTATTTCTCTACTCACTCTCTGTTTGTAAGCTTGTTGCTACTTTTGACTTATCTCTGTTTATGGATTATAGGTATTATTTATCCTATTTTCTCATATATCCTATCTTTTTCACTCTCTCAATTTAACTCCTTAGCTAGTTATTCATTGCTATATTTGTTCATTGCTTCCTTTGTCCTATTGTGACAAAAAGGGGGAAAATGGATGGTTAATGGTTGTATGTTATACTCAGGGGGAGTATGTATGTAACGCCCTGAAAATCGGGGGTCGAGTATGAACTCAACTCATGAGTTCCAACGCATCACTTATGCAACATAGATAATGATGATTAAATGTTGTCTGTGTTAGAGCAATAAACATGAATGAGATTATACCAAAACAGTAATTCATACTCCAGATCAATTGTATAAAGGCAAGCGGAAGACTGAAACTATATATACATGTATGTAAAAGATACAAAATCATTTCATTCTCCAGAGTATGAACCCATCTAAGTCACCAAATACATATATTTGTTTTATGTTCAAAAAGGTCAAAAATACATCTAAGGATGTAATCCTAGCAAATCTCGTCGATCCGGCAGTCTAGTCGAAGCCGCCAGAATACTGCAAGAATGAGAACTCGTCCTGGTCCTCACCATAGCCCAGCTCAACCTCCTGAGTCACCAGCTCATCTAAACCTGAGATAGAGTCTGGTTGGTGTGTATAACACCGTCCCGTAACATGGGAGTGAGTAGCTAACTCAGTGGAACAATAAAGCATAGGTTAACATGTTATCGACTCAGTCAAGCAGTAATGATAAAACAGTATAATCAAACACTCCTAACTACTCTTATTATTGCAAGTATGAATGCAATCATGATGGATGCCCTCACCGACATACTCCCTTATGCGACACCATCTTACGTTCGCGGCATGCTTGCTTTCCTCAGTGCTCCACATCTTTCAGGCACATACAATGCATGATGAGCATGATTACCGAGTTGTTATTAGTCCATTTCAAATAGCAGGATTGGGAAAATAAGGTACCTCCCTCGTATCATTCCCAAACATGATCCATTCTAGGGTCGTCAGTCCTAAACAATCTCATACGATGGTGTGTTTCTAGGTCGCTCCAAGGGTTGTCAGGGCTGTTACACGGAATCGTTGCACCACTCCCCCATCACCTTATCAATACAGGCCTAGTTTATACTCTGTTACTATGAGAAGACTCATCGCCTCACCGCAGATTTAGAGTATGCTCGAAGTCACTACACCAAGTACGGTAAGGGCTGTTAGGGCTGTTACATGGAATCGTTGCACCACTCCCCCATCACCCATCAAGCAATGTAGGCCGACAGCTCGAATATAGTGTCCCATACCACCATAATCCGCTCACGAGTCTGGTTGCTCACTGGTCACTATGGGGAGGCATGTAGCCCCAGCATAGGCCGACAGCTCGACCACGGTGTCCCATTCCACCATGCCCGGCTCATGAGTCTTAGCGGATTGAGGTACCATGGTTAACGGGATTCCACTGGTAAGTTTGGTACCCTAGGTTTAAGCAGTGGTAACCAAACATGGTGAACATACGTTAGACATATCGGGTTATTTGACGGGCCTGACTAGCTCGAGCGCACAATCAACTGAACGACATGAAGTGCATAAGCCCTTCGTGTGGCCTAACCACTGTCGCCAACTGAAGTATGACTCGGGTTCGTCAAACACATCTCTCGTGGCGACATGAATCTCAACCACGATCTCAAGTCTGGTACCGATTGTCTGAACTATAAACATAGTCCCAAACTCAATCAATCCTTACTCATAGCATGTGGTGTAAAGCATAATAAACAAAGTAATTCAAGCATGTTAACAAGCATGTCATAAAGCATGTTATAAAATATGTTACAAAGCATGTTATAAAGCATATTATAAAGCACTGTATAAATAGGAATACAAACACATATATTTCATAAGTAAGTGGTTAAAGTAAACAACCACATGGAGGAAATCATACATGTCTCTAAGGTAGTTGAGAACCCCATCTCAACACCTACCTAAGGCACTAACATCCAAGCACTTACTCTCACAAGCATTTTCACAAACACTTAGAATACATTATTTCAACATACATGATGTATGTTAGTAAAACATGCATTAGGGCTATCCTTTCGCCAAGCAAGTATTTTATCCATGTATAATATATTCATACAGCAAATAATCATGACAAATACATCTCCAAAATTCATATGTATACGGTATTTTCTAGAATACACAATTTCAACATACATAGTGTATATAAGCAAAACATGTATTAGGGCGAGTCCTTTCGCCAAACAAGTAATTTATCCACATATAATATATTTATACAACAAATAATCATGTCTAACACATTTCCAAAATTCGTACGTAAACGGTACTTTCTACAAATACCTAGAATATGTAAAATTTCATATTTTTCATCTTTAATCAAAACGGAAAACAGACAGTACTTTGTACATGTACAATTACATGCAGATCATGAATCTATCATTATCTGACATTAAAAGCGTTGAAAACCGTAACCTATACACCTAAAGTCTTCACCTTATACCATAGAATCGCGACGGATCAGGTGGGTTTGTTAAGCTTCCGTATTCGGTAGTTGTGTAGCCTAAAGAATGAAACCGGTTAACTATTTCATAACCTATAACATTCACACTCCAAAACAGATTAGGGTTAGGGTTTCTTACCTCAAAACGAAGTCGGTATCACCGGGAAAGCGACAAGAAATGGGTGGTGCAGCTTGTGTAGCGGCAGGGGATAGTAGTAGGAAGGATCTCCCACAACTCTCTAGCTTTCTCTCTCTTTTTCTCTCTTCTCACTTAGGGTTTTTCTCAAATTCGTATGACTGTGAGAGAGAGGGTTCTAAGGTCCTTATATAGCCTAAAAACTCTCTGAAATAGACTTGGGGACAAGGTATACTTAGGTTATAACCAAAGCAGCATTGTTTCAGCTCAACGGGGGATTTCTGGTGGGCCTCCTTAAGCCAAAAGTCGGACTTAAGCTCACAGACCTTGGATTCAGATAAAGTTAAGATTTCGTTTCAGTCGGATTCCCAAATCATGCGTGGCAGACCAGTTTCAGTTCAACGGTCAGTGGGTCACGATCAGAAATTCCAAGTACATGGATATGTTTATGAAATTTTTCCTGATCCGAGGGTGTATTTGGGTCAGATTCTGACGGTCTGGTTGCTTACAAAATGTCCATAAGCGACACGTGTCAGATCACTATTCAAGATATTTATTTTGTAAAGAAAATAAGTGTTTTCACACTCTCTCGCTCCGGACTCAAACGAATAGCCGTGGGACACTGTCTGGATTTGATTTTCGAGATGATTGTCAAGCCCAGCGAGGCGGTCCTAAGTCCTTAACTTCGTAGTATTCGGACTCCCGATGTGCAGTCTAGACCTGATACGGAGTTTCAATGTGTTCCCGAGAGCAGTCGGGTAATGAGTTTGATCCTAAACTTTAGGGTAACCTAGCGTCAATGATTCTACAAGTTTTGGGTCTTACAAATCATATTTAAAGCGATTCAAATGGATTTCATGGATAATCTAGTTTAGCACTTAGTTAACTTTGTCAAATTTCTAAAGGATTTAATCCTAAGTGATTTCTGGTCGAGGTGGTACCCGAGCCATTATACGGAAATTTTCGAGTCGTTACAATGTACAGAGGTGGAATATATGTTGAATTGATTTGTAGGTTCATGCTTTTATGAATGTGAATGTGTGCCGGTTGATATGAACTGGTGCATGATTCGTTAACCAGATATTCTGTTTTATGAAATATATCTTATAAGTGTGTTTTGTCACTAATTTGACAAAGGGGGAGATTGTAAGTGCTATAGTTGATAGCTTCAATATATTGTCAAATTTGTGGTGCCAAAGACATTGTATGTATCTTGTTATGAAGCATGCATATGTGAAGAACAAAGCTCTACACATAATATGTCAAGTCAAGACAAAAGTTTCACAAGATCAGCTTCGATAGACAAGCAATGTTCACAAGTCAAGACTCGAGAATATGAGAATGTTCGACTTAGTTCAAGACAAGTATAATTCAAGATCTCAAGAAGCTTTCAAGTTCAAGCTACATCAAGATCTCAAGCTTCATTATGCTCAAGGTCATTCATCTAAATTTTACTGCCTTACTTCACTATGAAGGTATGTTTGACCTTAGGATGACCTTCAGAGTAGGTCATTTTGGATACATAATTCATATGTATTATATAAGTGAGTTTGGTCAGTTCTAAGACTAGTCCTAGACTTTGTTTGAGTAGACCTGTCTAAGATTTATCTGGACCAGTCGTAAGTTTGTTGCAAAAATTCAGAATTTTCTGTTAATCTTCGATCAGTCTTACGGTCTGTTCGACTAGTCGTATGAACAGTGTCGACTACTTCTTCGACCTGTCGTAGACCTATGACTCAAACTACAGCGTTGCAATTCGACTTGCTTTGACTAGTCGTGAGCAACCTTCGACCAGTCGAAGGTGTCCTTCGACCAATCGTAGACTACCTACGACCAGTTGTGAAACTGCCTTATCTTATCACGCTCGAATTTTCAAATTTTCGTTGGTCTTACGATCAGTCGTAGCGACTTCTAGACCAGTCAAAGACGTGATTTTCTCACCTATAAATAGAGCACGAATTTTGGAAGATTATACACAACTCAAGCAATTTTAATCTGGCCTTCTGAGAGATAAGTCTGTGCTCCGTTTAAGCTAAGTGTTCATATTTAATATTTTCTTTATTTAGCTTTTTAAATTGATTTTGTTTCTTGTATTCTAATCTGATGTGAAAAGAGGAAGTGTTGTTTTCCTTTTTTTGGAATCAAAATCAATTAAAGCTAGCCCATTTTTTTTAATCTATTAGAACTTAGAACCATTATATAGTGAGTATTGGACATTGAACTTTGACATTCAAATCTCTACTCCGACTTGGCTCTTCCGGGCTACTACAACAAAGAAGGAAAAACAGGTATTTAACATTTTGTGTAATTTACTTTATTTGATTTTATTTGAGGTTAAGCCAGAAAAATCTCAATGTTGTTGGTTATCTGAGGAGAGCTAGAAAACTCAGAAGTAAGGGTTTTTGAATTGTGTAAGCCTTTTGAAAAAGACACAATTGTGAAGGTTTTGGGTGAACTTATGAAAGCCTATTTAATAGTGAACGCTAATATCCCCTGTGCGAGGATATTAGGAGTGGAGTAGCAATCTATGTGGCTGTTGTTGAACAGTTGGTGTACACACAGGCAAACCACTATAACTCTTTGTGTTATGTGGATGTGTGCTTTGAAAGTGCCCTGGTTTGTCAAGTTACGTGAGTGTTGAGTCGGATTGTCTACAGAGCCTGATAGGAAGGTCAATTCAAGCGTCTGCCTCAACCGGATGTGTGCAAGCTCGCCACAAGTAAACCTAAAGCCTCACATCCCATGACCCAAAACATCAGGTGAATAAAACCCTTTAAAAAGTTAGAAAATCATAGGGTTTTAAGGTGAGAAAACTTTTTCAAAATAGGAAAATCTCTAAATTTTTCTTGCCTTGTTGATTTTATTGAAACATGCTCGATATGATCGACCTGCGCTGTCGAGTCCTCGATGCTTCATCAATACCATCGAAAAGAGTACCAAATATGTCCAACAACTTCACAACATATCTGGACGAATTATCGATGTATCGATACACATATCGATACAATCAATACTCAAATCTCGAGCTCATCAAAAGTGGTTCGATAAGATCGACAGGCAGATTTTCGGCGCACCTGTTTTTTAATGAAAATCTCAAATTCTTTCGATATATCGATGCTCTTCCGATATGATCTGAAATCAAATATCGATAAGATCGGAAGTCCATCGATGATATCGATAAAGGGCGCGCATTTCTTCCAACAGATATTTCAGGATGTTTTTAACATTGATCGGGGGCCATTCTAGGATATCGATATTCTTATGTTGATGATATCGAGGCAAAGTCGATTGTATCGATAATGGACACAATCTGTCCAGCGAGTTTACTGGTAAATCTATTGGATTTATCGATGCATCGACACTGCCTTCGATATCATCGATATGCAAATTCTGATGACATCGGCTAACACCCGATCATATCATAAAAACCTGAAATATTTCATCGTCAGTCTCTCTCATGCTTCAAATGTCGATAGATTGATCCCAGTTTCGATTGGATCGGAGTTCGAAATCTGATGTCGTCGACACATGTTTCGATTACATCGACAAGCTGGTAAAAGGTTTCAAAAGCATATGACATTTGAGTTTGTGTCATCGAGCGGACCGTCGATGTTATCGAGAGTATACACTCGATGATATCGACACTGCTCGATGATTTTGAACTCTATTATAAATGTGACCATTTTATATCTGTTGGAACCTTTTGCCTATTTAAAGAGAGACTTGCCTTTATTGCTGGTAAAGAAAGAAGAGAGTGCTTTTGTGTGTTTCAACTTATATCTTATATCCAAAGCCCTTTCTCTCAAGGGAGTTCATCCTCCAATCCACCCTCATCATTGATATTCAATAGAGTGGATTGGGGAATGAACTTCCACATTCAAGGATCCTCCAACTACTAACTTAATGGTAAATCATTAAGCTGGGATGCCTTGAATGCATAAGATTGAAATTGCTCTATCTTCCTAATAGGAAAACATTTTGAGAGTAGGATTCCATCTTGACATTGACCCAACCCGAAGCCGAGTATTGGTACATCATTTTGTATTGCGGATCAAGGGAGCAGAAGACTCTTCATTAACAAGGAGGAGGAGATCTTTGACATTGTGCTTATCGGGACTCATCAACTTATTTGTAAATATCTAAAGTCCAGGAGAATACTTGTGATCATTCCTTCGTAGGATTGGGTCTTAAGTGGTTCTCACCCTTTGAAGTCCTCGTAGGAGGCCTCCGGCGGGAGTGTACGTGGTGGGTGCGTTGTGTAGGCCCTTACTTTGTGGAGAGCATAAACATCTGGTTGAAGGTGAACCAGTAAAATCTTAGGTTTGAGGTCAACCGCTGTGAAACCTCGGCTCTGAGGTGAACCGTGTAGAAACCTCCAGTAGGGTCTTATGGAAGATCCTTGGCCAGTGTGCCTAAAAGTGGGCACGTTGTGTTAACCCTTGCTTGTGAGAGCATAAACAGTCAGCCTCAGTGTAGGTTGTAAAGGTTGAAGGTGAACCTGATTTAAAACCTTAGGTTTAAGGTGAACTGCTGTGAAACCTCCTTAGTGAAATCCCGTACACTCAAGGGTTGAGTGCGGTTACCGGGAGTGGAGTAGACAAGTAGTCGAACCACTATAAAAATGATTGTGTTTGTGATTTCTCTTCTATGTGTGTCAATGCATTCATATTTATATATCTGATCACACCTCACACACATACATAGTCACATCCAACATAAACTAAGTTGCATATTGTTATATCTCGAATAGTTTGTGATTGGATCCTCTACCTGGCTTAAAAGCCAGTAGAGTTATTTTTTGAGTAATCCTAATGTGTGTTTGTTGTTAGGATTAGTGTAATAGGATTTGAAATAAATCATAAAAACTTTTAAAAATCCTATTCAACCCCCTCTAGGACATATCGGCATATTCCTTCTTTAACTAGTGCAGTCTTTACCGCCATTTCAATTGGTATCAAAGCGGGTCTCTCTTTAAGGGCTTCACCACCTAGAGAGTGATCTTGACTGAAGTTGGAAATATGGCCAAAGGAGAGGGCTCATCAGTCACTAGACCTCTAGTATTTTTATGGCTCAAACTATGCATACTGGAAGGTTAGGATGCATTACTTTCTGAGATCTTTGGATCATGATGTGTAACACCCTGAAAATCGGGGGTCGAGTATAACTCAACTCCTGAGTTCCAACGCATCACTTATGCAACATAAATAATGATGATTAAATGTTGTCTGTGTTAGAGCAATAAACATGAATGAGATTATACCAAAACAACAATTCATACTCCAGATCAATTGTATAAAGGCAAGCGGAAGACTGAAACTATATATACATATATGTAAAAGACACAAAATCATTTCTTTTTCCAAAGTATGAACCCATCTGAGTCACCATATACATGTATCTATTTAATGTTTCAAAAAGTCAAAAATACAGCTAAGGGTGTAATCCCAGCAAATCCCGTCGATCCGGCAGTCTAGTCGAAGCCGCCAACATACTGCATATAAGAGAACTCGTCCTGATCCTCGTCGTAGCCAGGCTCCGCCTCCTGAGTCATCAGCTCATCTAAACCTGAGACAGAGTCTGGTTGGTGTGCGCAACACCGTCCCGTAACGTGGGAGTGAGTAGCTAACTCAGTGGAACAATAAGGCATAAGTTATCATGTTATCAATTCAGTTAAGCAGTAATGATAAAGCAATAAAATCAAACATTCCTAACTACTCTTATTAATGCAAGTATGAATGTAGTCATGATGGATGCCCTCACTGACATACTCCCTAATGCGACACCCTCTTCGTTTGCGGCATGCTTTCATCCCTCAGTGCACCACATCTTCCAGGCACATGCAATGCATAATGTGCATGATTACCGAGTTTTTTTATTAGTCCATTTCAAACAGTAGGATTGGGAAACTAAGGTACCTCCCTTATATCATTCCCAAACATGATCCATTCTAGGGTCGTCAGTCCTAGACAATCTCATACGATGGTGTGTTTCTAGGTCACTGCAAGGGCTGTCAGGGCTGTTACACGGAATCGTTGCACCACTCCCCCATCACCTTATCAATACAGGCCTAGCCTATACTCTACATACCACGACAAAACCCTAAGGCTCACTGCAATTTCAGAGTATGCTCGAGGTCACTACACCGGATAAAGTCAGGGCTGTCAGGGCTGTTACACGGAATCGTTGCACCACTCCCCCATCAGCCATGAAGTAGTGTAGGCCGACAGCTCGAATATAGTGTCCCATACCACCATAATCGGCTCACGAGTTAGGTTGCTCACTGGTCACTACGGGGAGGCACGTGGCCCCAGCGTAGGCCGACAGCTCGACCATGGTGTCCCATACCACCATGCCCAGTTCATGAGTCTTAGCGGATCGAGGTACCATGGTTAACGGGATTCCACTAGTAAGTTTGGTACCCTAGGTTCAAGCAGTAGCGACCAAACATGGTGAACATACATTGGACATATCGGGTTACTTGACGTGCTCGGTTAGCTCGAGCGCACAACTAGTTGAACGATATGAAGCGCAGAAGCACTTCGTGTGGCCAACCACTATCGCCAACCGAAGTACGACTCGGGTTCGTCAAACACATCCTTCGTGGCGACATGAATCTCAGCCACAATCTCAAATCTGGTACCGAATGTCTGGACTATGGACATAGTCCCAAACTCAATTAATCTTCACTCACAGCACGTGGTGTAAAGCATAATAAACAAAACAACTCAAGCATGTTAACAAGCATATCATAAAGCATGTTAGAAAACATGTTACAAAGCATGTTATAAAGCATATTATATAGCACTATACAAATAGGGATTCAAACACATATATTTCATAAGTGAGTAGCTAGAGTAAACAACCACATGGAGGGAATCATACATGTCTCTAAGGTAGTTGAGAACCCCACCTCAGCACCTACCTAAGGCTCTAACATCTAAGCACTTACTCTCACAAGCATTTTCACAAACACTTAGAGTACACTATTTCAACATACTTGTTGTATGTTAGCAAAATATGCATTAGAGCTATCCTTTCGCCAAGCGAGTATTTTATCCGTGTATATCGTATTCATACAGCAAATAATCATGACAAATACATCTCCAAAATTTGTACGTATACGGTATTTTCTAGAATACATAATTTCAACATAAATAGTGTATATAAACAAACATGTATTATGGCGATTCCTTTCGCCAAATAAGTATTTTATCTATGTATCATATATTCATACAACAAATAATCATGGCAAACACATTTTCAAAATTTGTACGTATACGGTATTTCTACGTATACCTAGAGTATGTAAAATTTCATATTCTACATCTTTAATCGAAACAGGAAACAGAAAGCACTTTGTACATGTGCAATTACATGCAGATCATGAATCTATCATTATCTGACATTGAAAGCATTGAAAACCATAACCTACACACCTAAAGTCCTCACCTTACGCCGATAAACACGTAACGAAGTCAGTTCGTTTACCTTCGCTTTGTCTAAGGCACAACGGCAACCTAAGACATGAAATAGGTTAGCTATTTCATAACCCACACCCTTCACAACTCCAAAACAGGTTAGGGTTAGGGTTTCTTACCTAGAAATGGAGTCGGTATCCCTGGGAAAGCGGCAAGATCGGTGTGGTGGAGCTAGAGCAGGGAGAGGAAACAACAATAGGGAGATTCTCCCACTTCTCTCACTCTTTCACTCTCTTTTCTCACTTCTCTCTCTAGGGTTTTCTTCAAATTCGTATGGCTGTGAGAGAGGGTGTTCTAAGGCCCTTATATAGCCTAAAAAGTCTCCAAAGTAGACTTAAGGTCAAGGTATACTTGGGTTATATCCAAATCGGCTTTAATTCAGCTCAAAAGAGGGTTTCTGGCGGGCCTCCTTGAGCCAAAAGTCCAACTTAAGCTCACTAACCTTCGATCTACGTGGAGTTAAGTTTTCATCTCAGTCGGATTCTCAGATCATGCGTGGCGAACCAGTTTCAGTTCAACGGTCAGTGGACCTTGATCCGAAATTCCAAGTACATATAAATGTTTATAAATTTTTCCTGATCCGAGGGTGTATTTGGGTTAAATTTTGACGGTCTGGTTACTTATAAAATGTCCGCAAGCGATACGTGCCAGATCACTATTCAAGATATTTATTTTGTAAAGAAAACAAGAGTTTTCACACTCCCTCGCTCCGGACTCGAGCGAACAGTCGTGGGATACTGTCTGGACTTGATTTCCGAGATGGTTGTCAAGCCCAGCGAGGCGCTCTTAATTCCTTAACTTCGTATTATTCAGACTCCCGATGTGCGGTCTAGACCTGATACGGAGTTTCAATTTGTTCCCGAGAGCAGCCGGGTAATGAGTTTGATCTTAGACTTTAGGGTAACCTAGCGTCAATGATTCTACAAGTTTTGGGTCTTGCAGATAGTATTTAAAGCAATTCAAACGGATTTCATGGCTAATTTAGTTTAGTACTTAGTTAACTTTGTCAAATTTCTAAAGGATTTAATCCTAAGTGATTTCTGGTCGAGGTGGTACTCGAGCCACAGTACGGAAATTTTCAAGTCGTTACATGATGTTTAGGATATAGTTGAAAGCGGATACGTGTCACCAACTGAACAAATCATACTTGATAGTGGCACAACCATCGCAAAGCCCAAACCTAAAGAAAAGTGGACGGCGTTCGACAAAGAAAAACAGACTGCTGAAGTAAAAGCTATGAACGCCATCTGTTGTGCCGTGTCCCAGGATATATTCAATCAGATAAGTATGTGTGGGACATCTAAGGAAGCATGGGATCTACTAGAAAGAACCCATGAAGGCAGAAGCACTGTGAAGAGGTCCAAACTACAACTTCTAACTTCACAGTTTGAAGCTCTCAGAATGGAAGAGCATGAGACGTTTATGGAGTTCTTCACCAAATTGAATATCATTTGCAATTCCATGGGTGGATTGGGAGATAAAGTTCTGGTACCAAAAATTTGTAGGAAAATTCTAAGATCCCTACCGGAACAATTTAATCCCAAAGTAACAACAATTGAGGAGTGTAGAAACATAGATGAAATGAAAGTAGAAGAATTAGTAAGTTCCCTACAAACTTTCGAACTACACTTGAAACAAACCCAAAAATCCAAAACAACTGTCCTCAAAACTTCTAAGAAAACATTACATAAGGACAGTGAAAGCGAAAATGAAGATGAAGATGAGAAAGTGGCCTTGCTGGCACAACGATTCAAGAAGTTCTTTTAGAAAAGTCATGGCTAGCCTTCTAGAGGAAGAAAGGTGAACAACAAACCTTCTGTAGGAAAATTTGGTAGAAGAACCAAAGAACCACAATGTTATGCCTGTCAGGAGTATGGACATCTATTAACCGAATGCCCAAACAGAAAAACTAAGGGCAAGGCAATGGCTGCCACGTGGGATGATGCTGAGGAGTCAAATTCAGAATTTAGTGACTCAGAAAGCGATGGAGATCAGAAATCATTAAAAATACTCATGGTCTCAACTGCTCAATCATTCCCACTGAATGTGAGAACGAGAAATAACATCAAGCCACTGAATCATTTTCATCTAACAATGAGGAAGAAGAAGAAATCGAAAAGGATAAACTGCAAGATACTTATAATCAACTTTATATTCATAACATCAACATTCTTAAAAGACTTGGAATATCTGAGAACAAGAAACAATTGCTGCAAAAAGATTTGGACACAACTATAGAAATCAATACACATCTGATCGATGATTTACAGCAACATCACTCAGATAATGATAGACTTGAAAGAATTAACACCTTCCTTAAATCTGAGACCGAAAAACTAAACGAACAGGTTGACCAATTAAAAGACAAAAATATGCTCCTTCAAAATGAAAATCATACACTCCTGTTTAATCTAGAAGAGTCCAGAAAAATTGCCAAGAAAAACTGTAACTTTTCCCAGAGTGGTGAGAAGTTAGAAAAACTTTTAGGTATGGGAAAATCTAGAAGTAACAAAAATGGCTTAGGATATGAGAAAGTCAGAGCTAAAACTAAGTATGGAACACAAATACTTGAAAAATCTAATGCCTCCAGTAGCAACACAAAGACTAATCAAGTAGTTGAATCAGATAAGAAAATTAAATCTACTGCAAGTAAGAACCCTGTCACAAAGTGGATAATTAAAGAAAAGAAGAATTGTTTTGCTACTTACTCAAATCACTTAACAGGCAATGACACTAAGTGGTACCTTGACAGTGGTTGCTCAAGACATGTAACAAGTGACATGTCCCTTCTTTCAAAATATAAGAATCTTCATAATGGGATAGTCACCTACGGAGATGGAACCACTGCTAAAGTAATTGGACAGGGAATCATAAAAGGAATTCGGTTGCTGGAAAATGAAAATGTTTTCTGCATAAAAGGTCTGACACATAATCTCTTAAGCATATCTCAAATCTGTGATAATGGGCATGTGGTTAAATTTAACAAACAAGAGTGAAAAATCCTAAACCAATCAGGAAAATCAGTAATGAAGGATCATCGCACAAGTAACCACTGTTACACTATCAGAGGCATAGAGAGAACTGATGCCTAGAAGTCCTGAGCATAAAAGACAAGTTCAGATCATGCATTTAGATCTGGACATTTGCTGAAATGATGCAATTTTGTTGAGCGTCAAATGTTATATCTAAGGTTCCTTACCTCAATCTTTTGTATATAAACATTTAAATGTTTATAATTTTTGATGTGTACAGTAATTGTACATAATTTTGCTAAGTATTTTATTGATTCACAGAAATAGTAAAAGTATACTTGAAGGGTCGTCTGTAAGCTGAAAAAGAAAAATATTCCTCTTCGATATGCCTATTAATATGTCATTCCTAATTAATCGAGCATGGGTCGATATCATCGACATCTCTTCAGAATGTGGAAAGTGTAACACCCTGGATTTTTGCCACTTGGAATTAGACGTTCTTAGGCACTGGGTCGATCCTAACACCTTATTAATTTCTCAAAACTCAATCCCAAAGGCCAAAATCCCTTTTTAACCCATTTCCTTCCAAATCTCCCATTTCACCTTTCACCACCTTGTTCTTTAAATATTTTAAAGTACTTTCATATTAGGCAAGAATCTTAAAGTTTAGGTGATGAAGAAGAATACTTTAGAAATCCGTACAAAAATCCGAGTATCACCTCAGGCAGAAACCACTCAGGATCAAATCCTTTAGGAATTTGACAAAATTAACTTGCTAACCTAGATTAGCTACGAAATCTGCTTGATCCACTTTAAATAGGATCTGCAAGACCCAAAACTTGTAGAATCAGTGACGCTAGGATACCCTAAAATCTAGGATCAATCTCATTACCCAGTTGCTCTCGGGAGCACATTGAAACTCCGTATCAGATCTGGACCGCACGTCGAAAGTCTGATGACCACGAGACTAAACGTGTAGGACCGCCTTGCTGGGCTTGACAACCATCTAGGAAATCAAATCTAGATTGTGTCCCGGGGCTATTCGCTTGAGCCCGGAGTGAAGTGTGTGAGAAACGTGGATATTTTAGAAATAAAAATCAAAATTTAAGTAATCTGAGACTTGTCGCTTGCGGGCCAAATATAAGGATTCAGACCGTCAGAATCTGATCCAAATATACCCTTGGATAAGGGAAAATTTCCTACACAGGCCAGTGTACTTGTGGCCCTGATCGGTGATCATGGACCGTTGAACTGAAACTGGTCCGCCACGGGCGATCTGTAAATCCGCTCGGACTGAAAACTTAACTTGACCTAAATCCAAGGTTAGTGAGCTTAAGTCCGACCTTTGGCTCAAGGGGGGGGGGGCTCCGGAATTGCTCCGTTGAGTCGAAACAGACTGGTTTTGGACATAACCTAAGTATACCTTAGCCTTGGGGCCATTCCCATCAGTCTTGGACCTATATAAGGGCCTTAAGCTCTCACTCTCTCATCCCATACGAATTTGGGAAACCCTAGGAGAGAGAAGAGAGGAAAGAGAGAGAAAGAGAGAGTGAGAGTTGGAGTTCATCCCTTAGATTCAATCCCATCATTCCACGGACTGAATCAGCTCTTCCGTACCGCACTATTGGCGATACCGATCCCGTTCTTAGGTAAGAAATTCAACCCCTAACCTGTTCTAGGGTTTCAAATAGTTGAAATGATGAAATAGTTAACCTAGTTCATGCTATAGGTTGTAAATCCGCCGTTGACAAAGACTTAACGTCTAAAACGACTCCGTTACGCGTTTATCGGCGTAAGGTACGGACTTTAAACGTATAGGTTATGGTTTTCAAGGCTTTCAATGTCAGTTAATGATATATTACTGACGTGGATGCTATTGCACATGTACAAAGTGCTGTCCGTTTCGTTTTTCAGATATACGTTAACTATGTTAAATATACTATATTCCTCGTATTTATAGAAAATACCGTATACATATGAAATACGGATTTGTGCTTGCCATGATTAATTGTTGTTTATGTATGCTAGATGCATGTGTATCAACTTCTGGGTGAACGGATTAGCCTAATACCTGTTATATTAACATACATCGTGTATATACAAGTTGTAGCCTAAGTTTTTGTGAAAATGTCTAAGTGAGTATAAACTATGCATTAGTATACGCCACGACTAACTATCGTGGATATGTGCTTGTTGTATAGGTGACAATCCTTTGACGAAAGGACTTGCCCTAATACGTACTCTAACTACTACATACCATGTATGATGTAATGTGCAGACTAAGTGTATGTAAACATGTATGTATGAGTAAGTGCTTATAAATTCTTCTCTAATTGGGCGTTGAGATAGGATTCTCAACTACCTTAACGATGTGTATGATTTCCTCCATGTACCGTATATTATGGTGTCTGTTTATCTATGTAATGCATATGTATAAATTCATGTTTAAGTTGTATTCTATAAAATGTAAAACTGAAGTCGTAAAGGGTGATGGGGGAGTGGTGTAACGATTCCGTGCAACAGCCCTGGCAGCCCTAAAGCAGACATTATTGGACCTTTGATTATATGATTTGCAATCTTGATTCATAACTGCTTTAATTATCTTTTAGGATATTTTGTTGTAATTGAATGTGATTGGGGCTATTGTATAGTCCAGGCAATCGGTAACAAGCCTTGACTTTGTGGTTGAGGTCATTTCGCCACAAAAGACACATTCAATGAATCCGAATCGTACGATGGTTGTCGACAGTGGTACCTTGTCGGTTACTTCAGCGTATGCTCATACCAGTCGAACTTGTCTAATAACCCGATTGGTCATTGTATGTTCACCATGTTTGGACGCTATTGCTTGAACCTAAGGTACCAAACTTACCAGTGAAACCTCGTTAACCTTGGTACCTCGATCCGCTAAGACTAATGAGCCAGACATGGTGGTATGGGACACTGTGGTCGAGCTGTCGGCCTATGCTGGGGCGACGAGCCTCCCCATAGTGACCAGTGAGCAATCCAGACCCGTGAGCCGAATACGGTGGTATGGGACACTGTATTCGAGCTGTCAGCCTACACTGTTTTGATGACAAAGCCGTGATGGGTGATGGGGGAGTGGTGTAACGATTCCGTTCAATAGCCCTGACTGCCCTAGACGTGCCCTTTGTAGTAACCTCGAGCGTACTTTGAGTCTACGTGGAGACGACGACCCTTCCGTAGTAACAAGAGTATAAACTAGGTCTGCACTGATTTGGCGACGAGCCCTTTGCAGCGACTTAGAACCGTAACATCATATGAGACTAACTAGGACTGACGACCCTAGAATGGATCAATGTTTGGAAAATGATATAAGTGAGGTACCTTAGTTTCTCAACCCTGCTATATGAAAAGGACTAATAAGAACTTGGTAATCATATGCATGCACTGCATTACGAGTGCGTTCAGGCGTAGCAGGTCAAGCACTGAAGTAGTGTTGTTCATGCGCGAACGTGAGATGAAGTCACTGAGGGAGCGTAAGCGAGGGCATGCATCATACATTCATACCATTCTTGCATTAACAAGAGTACTTAGGGCTGTGTGATTTATTGCTTTATCATTACTACTTGACTGAATTGATAACATGTTAACCTTTGCTTTATTGTTCCACTGAGTTGATCACTCACTCCCACGTTACGGGACGGTGTTGTACACACCAACCAGACCCTGTTTGACCTTCAGATGATGGCGATGCTTGCAAAGCGGAGCCAAACTTTTATGATGATGAGGAGGGTTTCTCCTTTATATATCTATCAGACGAGTCTATAAAGACCATCTTCGGATCGACGGGATTACAAGGATTACTTTAGTTTGCACTTTTGGAACACCCATGTATATTCCTTTTGTTCATTTTGGGTGTATACATGTCTATATTTAACCTGGTAATATGTTCATACTTTGGAGACGTACAACAGTTTATATATTTTATATATCTATCACAGTCTTCCATTTGCATAATTTAACTGTCTCTGGAGTATGATATATTGTTTTGGTATAATCCCATTCATGTTTCAATGCACTCATCATAATCAGCATTATCTATGTTGCATAAGTAATGCGTTGGAACTCGGGAGCTGAGCTTTGCTCGACCCCCGATTTTCAGGGCGTTACAAAAAGTCACATGATCGGGACTACTATCGAAGCAATTGTCGATAACATTGGATGTGGATCATCGATATAATTGAAAGTAAGTTTGATAAAATCAAAGACTGCCGCCCAATAAAAGGCGATCGAGTGGAAAAATCTTATTTTTCTGAAAAATCTTCTGTTTTGCTTTCTGCTCAAATCCTTGGCCAGAAGACCATCAGCGGGACCCAGAAGCTTCAAAAGAAACATGAACAAAGGGAAAGGTAAGTCTCTTTCTCAGTCTTCGAAAGGAAAAGCGAAACACCCTAGTATGCATCAACTCATTCCATCGGGGAGACATCCAGCCACCGTTGTTGAATGTCTGGTTCTTAATAGTGTCATTGAGTCTTTTGGTGTGGACCTCCTTCTAAAAGTAATTGGATGGCAAAATATTATAAACATTGTTGTACTTATCAAATAGGGGTGGTCCATGACTTCCTCAGTAAAAGTCATGTTATTCATGACCATCCACCATATATTCAAGTCAAATTATTGCATTACTCCAAGCACATCACTCCTATCACTTTGAGTAATCTTCTAGACCTCGAGGTCAATCGTATTCCAGTCACCAGTCAGAATCTAAATGGTCTAGGCGTCTGGGGAGAGATAACTCGTGCACTATGCCAGGGAACTATTATTTCTCGGAACAATGAAAATTCCCTTCATATTAATCATCTTAGACCCACTTTTAAAATCCTTCATGACATTTTTGGGCCCAATGTCTATCCTTGTGATGTGAATGGTAATCATCTGTCTCCTTTTGTGTTAAATGTGTTGTATGATGTGTATCAAGAAGTTCAGGTGTTCCTCCCAACGCTTCTTCTTAAGCAACTAATTCGTGTCATTCAAGGCAACCATCAGGATACACTAGCTTTTCCTGTACTCATCTGTAAATTAGCCCATCATGTTGGTATTCCTACCACATCTCATACAGTCTATCCAGAGATATGGTTTGATAGTGATTCGGCTCAGGTGGCTCAATAGTTGTGTCTTCCTTCAGCTCTTCTCGAAAATAGTGCTCCCCTGCAGTCAGCTGCCCCATATGCTCATCCATCATATCTATGGGGATCCAACCGAACGCCACTGATAAGTCCGGAGTCTATCACAAATCGCCAAACTCATCACCTTGAACGTCACCTACTGAACGGTATGGCGAACATGGAGGAGCGACTTCACGATTGTGAGAGACGTCTCACTGTGATTGAAGAAAAAGTTGATTCTCTCCAGCAAACAAATCAGCAAGTGGTTGACTTACACATGGTGATTCTCCCAATATGAAGGGAACAATGATAATTCCCTTCATATTAATCATCTTGGACCCACTTTTAAAATCCTTCATGACATTTTTGGGCCCAATGTCTATCCTTGTGATGTGAATGGTAATCATCTGTCTCCTTTTGTGTTAAATGTGTTGTATGATGTGCATCAAGAAGTTCAGGTGTTCCTCCCAACGCTTCTTCTTAAGCAATTAATTCGTGTCATTCAAGGCAACCATCAGGATACACTAGCTTTTCCTGTACTCATCTGTAAATTAGCCCATCATGTTGGTATTCCTGCCACATCTGATACAGTCTATCCAGAGAGATGGTTTGATAGTGATTCGGCTCAGGTGGCTCAACAGCTATGTCTTCCTTCAGCTCTTCTCGAAAATAGTGCTCCCCTGCAGTCAGCTGCCCCATATGCTCATCCATCATATCTATGGGGATCCAACAGAACGCCACTGATAAGTCCGGAGTCTATCACAAATCGCCAAACTCATCACCTTGAACGTCACCTACTGAACGGTATGGCGAACATGGAGGAGCGACTTCACGATTGTGAGAGACGTCTCACCGTGATTGAAGAAAAAGTTGATTCTCTCCAGCAAACAAATCAGCAAGTGGTTGACTTACACATGGTGATTCTCCCAATATGAAGGGAACAATGATAATTCCCTTCATATTAATCATCTTGGACCCACTTTTAAAATCCTTCATGACATTTTTGGGCCCAATGTCTATCCTTGTGATGTGAATGGTAATCATCTGTCTCCTTTTGTGTTAAATGTGTTGTATGATGTGTATCAAGAAGTTCAGGTGTTCCTCCCAACGCTTCTTCTTAAGCAACTAATTCGTGTCATTCAAGGCAACCATCAGGATACACTAGCTTTTCCTGTACTCATCTGTAAATTAGCCCATCATGTTGGTATTCCTGCCACATCTGATACAGTCTATCCAGAGAGATGGTTTGATAGTGATTCGGCTCAGGTGGCTCAACAGCTGTGTCTTCCTTCAGCTCTTCTCGAAAATAGTGCTCCCCTGCAGTCAGCTGCCCCATATGCTCATCCATCATATCTATGGGGATCCAACCGAACGCCACTGATAAGTCCGGAGTCTATCACAAATCGCCAAACTCATCACCTTGAACGTCACTTACTGAACGGTATGGCGAACATGGAGGAGCGACTTCACGATTGTGAGAGACGTCTCACCGTGATTGAAGAAAAAGTTGATTCTCTCTAGCAAACAAATCAGCAAGTGGTTGACTTACACATGGTGATTCTCCCAATATGAAGGGAACAATGATAATTCCCTTCATATTAATCATCTTGGACCCACTTTTAAAATCCTTCATGACATTTTTGGGCCCAATGTCTATCCTTGTGATGTGAATGGTAATCATCTCTCTCCTTTTGTGTTAAATGTGTTGTATGATGTGTATCAAGAAGTTCAGGTGTTCCTCCCAACGCTTCTTCTTAAGCAACTAATTCGTGTTATTCAAGGTAACCATCAGGATACACTAGCTTTTCCTGTACTCATCTGTAAATTAGCCCATCATGTTGGTATTCCTGCCACATCTGATACAGTCTATCCAGAGAGATGGTTTGATAGTGATTCGGCTCAGGTGGCTCAACAGCTGTGTCTTCCTTCAGCTCTTCTAGAAAATAGTGCTCCCCTGCAGTCAGCTGCCCCATATGCTCATCCATCATATCTATGGGGATCCAACCGAACGCCACTGATAAGTCCGGAGTCTATCACAAATCGCCAAACTCATCACCTTGAACGTCACCTACTGAACGGTATGGCGAACATGGAGGAGCGACTTCACAATTGTGAGAGACGTCTCACCGTGATTGAAGAAAAAGTTGATTCTCTCCAGCAAACAAATCAGCAAGTGGTTGACTTACACATGGTGATTCTCCCAATATGAAGGGTACAATGATAATTCCCTTCATATTAATCATCTTGGACCCACTTTTAAAATCCTTCATGACATTTTTGGGCCCAATGTCTATCCTTGTGATGTGAATGGTAATCATCTGTTTCCTTTTGTGTTAAATGTGTTGTATGATGTGCATCAAGAAGTTCAAGTGTTCCTCCCAACGCTTCTTCTTAAGCAACTAATTCGTGTCATTCAAGGCAACCATCAGGATACACTAGCTTTTCCTGTACTCATCTGTAAATTAGCCCATCATGTTGGTATTCCTGCCACATTTGATACAGTCTATCCAGAGAGATGGTTTGATAGTGATTCGGCTCAGGTGGCTCAACAGCTGTGTCTTCCTTCAGCTCTTCTCGAAAATAGTGCTCCCCTGCAGTCAGCTGCCCCATATGCTCATCCATCATATCTATGGGGATCCAACCGAACGCCACTGATAAGTCCGGAGTCTATCACAAATCGCCAAACTCATCACCTTGAACGTCACCTACTGAACGGTATGGCGAACATGGAGGAGCGACTTCACGATTGTGAGAGACGTCTCACCGTGATTGAAGAAAAAGTTGATTCTCTCCAGCAAACAAATCAGCAAGTGGTTGACTTACACATGGTGATTCTCCCAATATGAAGGGAACAATGATAATTCCCTTCATATTAATTATCTTGGACCCACTTTTAAAATCCTGCATGACATTTTTGGGCCCAATGTCTATCCTTGTGATGTGAATGGTAATCATCTGTCTCCTTTTGTGTTAAATGTGTTGTATGATGTGTATCAAGAAGTTCAGGTGTTCCTCCCAACGCTTCTTCTTAAGCAACTAATTCGTGTCATTCAAGGCAACCATCAGGATACACTAGCTTTTCCTGTACTCATCTGTAAATTAGCCCATCATGTTGGTATTCCTGCCACATCTGATACAGTCTATCCAGAGAGATGGTTAGATAGTAATTCGGCTCAGGTGGCTCAACAGCTGTGTCTTCCTTCAGCTCTTCTCGAAAATAGTGCTCCCCTGCAGTCAGCTGCCCCATATGCTCATCCATCATATCTATGGGGATCCAACCGAACGCCACTGATAAGTCCGGAGTCTATCACAAATCGCCAAACTCATCACCTTGAACGTCACCTACTGAACGGTATGGCGAACATGGAGGAGCGACTTCACGATTGTGAGAGACGTCTCACCGTGATTGAAGAAAAAGTTGATTCTCTCCAGCAAACAAATCAGCAAGTGGTTGACTTACACATGGTGATTCTCCCAATATGAAGGGAACAATGATAATTCCCTTCATATTAATCATCTTGGACCCACTTTTAAAATCCTTCATGACATTTTTGGGCCCAATGTCTATCCTTGTGATGTGAATGGTAATCATCTCTCTCCTTTTGTGTTAAATGTGTTGTATGATGTGTATCAAGAAGTTCAGGTGTTCCTCCCAACGCTTCTTCTTAAGCAACTAATTCGTGTTATTCAAGGTAACCATCAGGATACACTAGCTTTTCCTGTACTCATCTGTAAATTAGCCCATCATGTTGGTATTCCTGCCACATCTGATACAGTCTATCCAGAGAGATGGTTTGATAGTGATTCGGCTCAGGTGGCTCAACAGCTGTGTCTTCCTTCAGCTCTTCTAGAAAATAGTGCTCCCCTGCAGTCAGCTGCCCCATATGCTCATCCATCATATCTATGGGGATCCAACCGAACGCCACTGATAAGTCCGGAGTCTATCACAAATCGCCAAACTCATCACCTTGAACGTCACCTACTGAACGGTATGGCGAACATGGAGGAACGACTTCACAATTGCGAGAGACGTCTCATTGTGATTGAAGAAAAAGTTGATTCTCTCCAGCAAACAAATCAGCAAGTGGTTGACTTACACATGGTGATTCTCCCAATATGAAGGGAACAATGATAATTCCCTTCATATTAATCATCTTGGACCCACTTTTAAAATCCTTCATGACATTTTTGGGCCCAATGTCTATCCTTGTGATGTGAATGGTAATCATCTGTCTCCTTTTGTGTTAAATGTGTTGTATGATGTGCATCAAGAAGTTCAGGTGTTCCTCCCAACGCTTCTTCTTAAGCAACTAATTCGTATCATTCAAGGCAACCATCAGGATACACTAGCTTTTCCTGTACTCATCTGTAAATTAGCCCATCATGTTGGTATTCCTGCCACATCTGATACAGTCTATCTAGAGAGATGGTTTGATAGTGATTCGGCTCAGGTGGCTCAACAGCTGTGTCTTCCTTCAGCTCTTCTCGAAAATAGTGCTCCCCTGCAGTCAGCTGCCCCATATGCTCATCCATCATATCTATGGGGATCCAACCGAACGCCACTGATAAGTCCGGAGTCTATCACAAATCTCCAAACTCATCACCTTGAACGTCACCTACTGAACGGTATGGCGAACATGGAGGAGCGACTTCATGATTGTGAGAGACGTCTCACCGTGATTGAAGAAAAAGTTGATTCTCTCCAGCAAACAAATCAGCAAGTGGTTGACTTACACATGGTGATTCTCCCAATATGAAGGGAACAATGATAATTCCCTTCATATTAATCATCTTGGACCCACTTTTAAAATCCTTCATGACATTTTTGGGCCCAATGTCTATCCTTGTGATGTGAATGGTAATCATCTGTCTCCTTTTGTGTTAAATGTGTTGTATGATGTGTATCAAGAAGTTCAGGTGTTCCTCCCAACGCTTCTTCTTAAGCAACTAATTCGTGTCATTCAAGGTAACCATGAGGATACACTAGCTTTTCCTGTACTCATCTGTAAATTAGCCCATCATGTTGGTATTCCTGCCACATTTGATACAGTCTATCCAGAGAGATGGTTTGATAGTGATTCGGCTCAGGTGGCTCAACAGCTGTGTCTTCCTTCAGCTCTTCTAGAAAATAGTGCTCCCCTGCAGTCAGCTGCCCCATATGCTCATCCATCATATCTATGGGGATCCAACCGAACGCCACTGATAAGTCCGGAGTCTATCACAAATCGCCAAACTCATCACCTTGAACGTCACCTACTGAACGGTATGGCGAACATGGAGGAGCGACTTCACGATTGTGAGAGACGTCTCACCGTGATTGAAGAAAAAGTTGATTCTCTCCAGCAAACAAATCAGCAAGTGGTTGACTTACACATGGTGATTCTCCCAATATGAAGGGAACAATGATAATTCCCTTCATATTAATCATCTTGGACCCACTTTTAAAATCCTTCATGACATTTTTGGGCCCAATGTCTATCCTTGTGATGTGAATGGTAATCATCTGTCTCCTTTTGTGTTAAATGTGTTGTATGATGTGTATCAAGAAGTTCAGGTGTTCCTCCCAACGCTTCTTCTTAAGCAACTAATTTGTGTCATTCAAGGCAACCATCAGGATACACTAGCTTTTCCTGTACTCATCTGTAAATTAGCCCATCATGTTGGTATTCCTGCCACATCTGATACAGTCTATCCAGAGAGATGGTTTGATAGTGATTCGGCTCAGGTGGCTCAACAGCTGTGTCTTCCTTCAGCTCTTCTCGAAATAGTGCTCCCCTGCAGTCAGCATGCCCCATATGCTCATCCATCATATCTATGGGGATCCAACCGAACGCCCTGATAAGTCCGGAGTCTATCACAAATCGCCAAACTCATCACCTTGAACGTCACCTACTGAACGGTATGGCGAACATGGAGGAGCGACTTCACGATTGTGAGAGACGTCTCACCGTGATTGAAGAAAAAGTTGATTCTCTCCAGCAAACAAATCAGCAAGTGGTTGACTTACACATGGTGATTCTCCCAATATGAAGGGAACAATGATAATTCCCTTCATATTAATCATCTTGGACCCACTTTTAAAATCCTGCATGACATTTTTGGGCCCAATGTCTATCCTTGTGATGTGAATGGTAATCATCTGTCTCCTTTTGTGTTAAATGTGTTGTATGATGTGTATCAAGAAGTTCAGGTGTTCCTCCCAACGCTTCTTCTTAAGCAACTAATTCGTGTCATTCAAGCAACCATCAGGATACACTAGCTTTTCCTGTACTCATCTGTAAATTAGCCCATCATGTTGGTATTCCTGCCACATCTGATACAGTCTATCCAGAGAGATGGTTTGATAGTGATTCGGCTCAGGTGGCTCAACAGCTGTGTCTTCCTTCAGCTCTTCTCGAAAATAGTGCTCCCCTGCAGTCAGCTGCCCCATATGCTCATCCATCATATCTATGGGGATCCAACCGAACGCCACTGATAAGTCCGGAGTCTATCACAAATCGCCAAACTCATCACCTTGAACGTCACCTACTGAACGGTATGGCGAACATGGAGGAGCGACTTCACGATTGTGAGAGACGTCTCACCGTGATTGAAGAAAAAGTTGATTCTCTCCAGCAAACAAATCAGCAAGTGGTTGACTTACACATGGTGATTCTCCCAATATGAAGGGAACAATGATAATTCCCTTCATATTAATCATCTTGGACCCACTTTTAAAATCCTTCATGACATTTTTGGGCCCAATGTCTATCCTTGTGATGTGAATGGTAATCATCTCTCTCCTTTTGTGTTAAATGTGTTGTATGATGTGTATCAAGAAGTTCAGGTGTTCCTCCCAACGCTTCTTCTTAAGCAACTAATTCGTGTTATTCAAGGTAACCATCAGGATACACTAGCTTTTCCTGTACTCATCTGTAAATTAGCCCATCATGTTGGTATTCCTGCCACATCTGATACAGTCTATCCAGAGAGATGGTTTGATAGTGATTCGGCTCAGGTGGCTCAACAGCTGTGTCTTCCTTCAGCTCTTCTAGAAAATAGTGCTCCCCTGCAGTCAGCTGCCCCATATGCTCATCCATCATATCTATGGGGATCCAACCGAACGCCACTGATAAGTCCGGAGTCTATCACAAATCGCCAAACTCATCACCTTGAACGTCACCTACTGAACGGTATGGCGAACATGGAGGAGCGACTTCACAATTGTGAGAGACGTCTCACCGTGATTGAAGAAAAAGTTGATTCTCTCCAGCAAACAAATCAGCAAGTGGTTGACTTACACATGGTGATTCGCCCAATATGAAGGGTACAATGATAATTCCCTTCATATTAATCATCTTGGACCCACTTTTAAAATCCTTCATGACATTTTTGGGCCCAATGTCTATCCTTGTGATGTGAATGGTAATCATCTGTCTCCTTTGTGTTAAATGTGTTGTATGATGTGTATCAAGAAGTTCAGGTGTTCCTCCCAACGCTTCTTCTTAAGCAACTAATTCGTGTCATTCAAGGTAACCATCAGGATACACTAGCTTTTCCTGTACTCATCTGTAAATTAGCCCATCATGTTGGTATTCCTGCCACATTTGATACAGTCTATCCAGAGAGATGGTTTGATAGTGATTCGGCTCAGGTGGCTCAACAGTTGTGTCTTCCTTCAGCTCTTCTAGAAAATAGTGCTCCCCTGCAGTCAGCTGCCCCATATGCTCATCCATCATATCTATGGGGATCCAACCGAACGCCACTGATAAGTCCGGAGTCTATCACAAATCGCCAAACTCATCACCTTGAACGTCACCTACTGAACGGTATGGCGAACATGGAGGAGCGACTTCACAATTGTGAGAGACGTCTCACCGTGATTGAAGAAAAAGTTGATTCTCTCCAGCAAACAAATCAGCAAGTGGTTGACTTACACATGGTGATTCTCCCAATATGAAGGGAACAATGATAATTCCCTTCATATTAATCATCTTGGACCCACTTTTAAAATCCTTCATGACATTTTTGGGCCCAATGTCTATCCTTGTGATGTGAATGGTAATCATCTGTCTCCTTTTGTGTTAAATGTGTTGTATGATGTGTATCAAGAAGTTCAGGTGTTCCTCCCAACGCTTCTTCTTAAGCAACTAATTCGTGTCATTCAAGGCAACCATCAGGATACACTAGCTTTTCCTGTACTCATCTGTAAATTAGCCCATCATGTTGGTATTCCTGCCACATCTGATACAGTCTATCCAGAGAGATGGTTTGATAGTGATTCGGCTCAGGTGGCTCAACAGCTGTGTCTTCCTTCAGCTCTTCTAGAAAATAGTGCTCCCCTGCAGTCAGCTGCCCCATATGCTCATCCATCATATCTATGGGGATCCAACCGAACGCCACTGATAAGTCCGGAGTCTATCACAAATCGCCAAACTCATCACCTTGAACGTCACCTACTGAACGGTATGGCGAACATGGAGGAGCGACTTCACAATTGTGAGAGACGTCTCACCGTGATTGAAGAAAAAGTTGATTCTCTCCAGCAAACAAATCAGCAAGTGGTTGACTTACACATGGTGATTCTCCCAATATGAAGGGAACAATGATAATTCCCTTCATATTAATCATCTTGGACCCACTTTTAAAATCCTTCATGACATTTTTGGGCCCAATGTCTATCCTTGTGATGTGAATGGTAATCATCTGTCTCCTTTTGTGTTAAATGTGTTGTATGATGTGTATCAAGAAGTTCAGGTGTTCCTCCCAACGCTTCTTCTTAAGCAACTAATTCGTGTCATTCAAGGCAACCATCAGGATACACTAGCTTTTCCTGTACTCATCTGTAAATTAGCCCATCATGTTGGTATTCCTGCCACATCTGATACAGTCTATCCAGAGAGATGGTTTGATAGTGATTCGGCTCAGGTGGCTCAACAGCTGTGTCTTCCTTCAGCTCTTCTAGAAAATAGTGCTCCCCTGCAGTCAGCTGCCCCATATGCTCATCCATCATATCTATGGGGATCCAACCGAACGCCACTGATAAGTCCGGAGTCTATCACAAATCGCCAAACTCATCACCTTGAACGTCACCTACTGAACGGTATGGCGAACATGGAGCGACTTCACAATTGTGAGAGACGTCTCACCGTGATTGAAGAAAAAGTTGATTCTCTCCAGCAAACAAATCAGCAAGTGGTTGACTTACACATGGTGATTCTCCCAATATGAAGGGTACAATGATAATTCCCTTCATATTAATCATCTTGGACCCACTTTTAAAATCCTTCATGACATTTTTGGGCCCAATGTCTATCCTTGTGATGTGAATGGTAATCATCTGTCTCCTTTTGTGTTAAATGTGTTGTATGATGTGTATCAAGAAGTTCAGGTGTTCCTCCCAACGCTTCTTCTTAAGCAACTAATTCGTGTCATTCAAGGTAACCATCAGGATACACTAGCTTTTCCTGTACTCATCTGTAAATTAGCCCATCATGTTGGTATTCCTGCCACATTTGATACAGTCTATCCAGAGAGATGGTTTGATAGTGATTCGGCTCAGGTGGCTCAACAGCTGTGTCTTCCTTCAGCTCTTCTCGAAAATAGTGCTCCCCTGCAGTCAGCTGCCCCATATGCTCATCCATCATATCTATGGGGATCCAACCGAACGCCACTGATAAGTCCGGAGTCTATCACAAATCGCCAAACTCATCACCTTGAACGTCACCTACTGAACGGTATGGCGAACATGGAGGAGCGACTTCACGATTGTGAGAGACGTCTCACCGTGATTGAAGAAAAAGTTGATTCTCTCCAGCAAACAAATCAGCAAGTGGTTGACTTACACATGGTGATTCTCCCAATATGAAGGGAACAATGATAATTCCCTTCATATTAATCATCTTGGACCCACTTTTAAAATCCTTCATGACATTTTTGGGCCCAATGTCTATCCTTGTGATGTGAATGGTAATCATCTGTCTCCTTTTGTGTTAAATGTGTTGTATGATGTGCATCAAGAAGTTCAGGTGTTCCTCCCAACGCTTCTTCTTAAGCAACTAATTCGTGTCATTCAAGGCAACCATCAGGATACACTAGCTTTTCCTGTACTCATCTGTAAATTAGCCCATCATGTTGGTATTCCTGCCACATCTGATACAGTCTATCCAGAGAGATGGTTTGATAGTGATTCGGCTCAGGTGGCTCAACAGCTGTGTCTTCCTTCAGCTCTTCTCGAAAATAGTGCTCCCCTGCAGTCAGCTGCCCCATATGCTCATCCATCATATCTATGGGGATCCAACCGAACGCCACTGATAAGTCCGGAGTCTATCACAAATCGCCAAACTCATCACCTTGAACGTCACCTACTGAACGGTATGGCGAACATGGAGGAGCGACTTCACGATTGTGAGAGACGTCTCACCGTGATTGAAGAAAAAGTTGATTCTCTCCAGCAAACAAATCAGCAAGTGGTTGACTTACACATGGTGATTCTCCCAATATGAAGGGAACAATGATAATTCCCTTCATATTAATCATCTTGGACCCACTTTTAAAATCCTTCATGACATTTTTGGGCCCAATGTCTATCCTTGTGATGTGAATGGTAATCATCTGTCTCCTTTTGTGTTAAATGTGTTGTATGATGGGTATCAAGAAGTTCAGGTGTTCCTCCCAACGCTTCTTCTTAAGCAACTAATTCATGTCATTCAAGGCAACCATCAGGATACACTAGCTTTTCCTGTACTCATCTGTAAATTAGCCCATCATGTTGGTATTCCTGCCACATCTGATACAGTCTATCCAGAGAGATGGTTTGATAGTGATTCGGCTCAGGTGGCTCAACAGCTGTGTCTTCCTTCAGCTCTTCTCGAAAATAGTGCTCCCCTGCAGTCAGCTGCCCCATATGCTCATCCATCATATCTATGGGGATCCAACCGAACGCCACTGATAAGTCCGGAGTCTATCACAAATCGCCAAACTCATCACCTTGAACGTCACCTACTGAACGGTATGGCGAACATGGAGGAGCGACTTCACGATTGTGAGAGACGTCTCACCGTGATTGAAGAAAAAGTTGATTCTCTCCAGCAAACAAATCAGCAAGTGGTTGACTTACACATGGTGATTCTCCCAATATGAAGGGAACAATGATAATTCCCTTCATATTAATCATCTTGGACCCACTTTTAAAATCCTTCATGACATTTTTGGGCCCAATGTCTATCCTTGCGATGTGAATGGTAATCATCTCTCTCCTTTTGTGTTAAATGTGTTGTATGATGTGTATCAAGAAGTTCAGGTGTTCCTCCCAACGCTTCTTCTTAAGCAACTAATTCGTGTTATTCAAGGCAACCATCAGGATACACTAGCTTTTCCTGTACTCATCTGTAAATTAGCCCATCATGTTGGTATTCCTGCCACATCTAATACAGTCTATCCAGAGAGATGGTTTGATAGTGATTCGTCTCAGGTGGCTCAACAGCTGTGTCTTCCTTCAGCTCTTCTAGAAAATAGTGCTCCCCTGCAGTCAGCTGCCCCATATGCTCATCCATCATATCTATGGGGATCCAACCGAACGCCACTGATAAGTCCGGAGTCTATCACAAATCGCCAAACTCATCACCTTGAACGTCACCTACTGAACGGTATGGCGAACATGGAGGAGCGACTTCACAATTGTGAGAGACGTCTCACCGTGATTGAAGAAAAAGTTGATTCTCTCCAGCAAACAAATCAGCAAGTGGTTGACTTACACATGGTGATTCTCCCAATATGAAGGGTACAATGATAATTCCCTTCATATTAATCATCTTGGACCCACTTTTAAAATCCTTCATGACATTTTTGGGCCCAATGTCTATCCTTGTGATGTGAATGGTAATCATCTGTCTCCTTTTGTGTTAAATGTGTTGTATGATGTGTATCAAGAAGTTCAGGTGTTCCTCCCAACGCTTCTTCTTAAGCAACTAATTCGTGTCATTCAAGGCAACCATTAGGATACACTAGCTTTTCCTGTACTCATCTGTAAATTAGCCCATCATGTTGGTATTCCTGCCACATTTGATACAGTCTATCCAGAGAGATGGTTTGATAGTGATTCGGCTCAGGTGGCTCAACAGCTGTGTCTTCCTTCAGCTCTTCTCGAAAATAGTGCTCCCCTGCAGTCAGCTGCCCCATATGCTCATCCATCATATCTATGGGGATCCAACCGAACGCCACTGATAAGTCCGGAGTCTATCACAAATCGCCAAACTCATCACCTTGAACGTCACCTACTGAACGGTATGGCGAACATGGAGGAGCGAGTTCACAATTGTGACAGACGTCTCACCGTGATTGAAGAAAAAGTTGATTCTCTCCAGCCAACAAATCAGCAAGTGGTTGACTTACACATGGTGATTCTCCCAATATGAAGGGAACAATGATAATTCCCTTCATATTAATCATCTTGGACCCACTTTTAAAATCCTTCATGACATTTTTGGGCCCAATGTCTATCCTTGTGATGTGAATGGTAATCATCTGTCTCCTTTTGTGTTAAATGTGTTGTATGATGTGTACCAAGAAGTTCAGGTGTTCCTCCCAACGCTTCTTCTTAAGCAATTAATTCGTTTCATTCAAGGCAACCATCAGGATACACTAGCTTTTCCTGTACTCACCTGTAAATTAGCCCATCATGTTGGTATTCTTGCCACATCTGATACAGTCTATCCAGAGAGATGGTTTGATAGTGATTCGGCTCAGGTGGCTCAACAGCTGTGTCTTCCTTCAGTTCTTCTCGAAAATAGTGCTCCCCTGCAGTCAGCTGCCCCATATGCTCATCCATCATATCTATGGGGATCCAACCGAACGCCACTGATAAGTCCGGAGTCTATCACAAATCGCCAAACTCATCACCTTGAACGTCACCTACTGAACGGTATGGCGAACATGGAGGAGCGACTTCACAATTGTGAGAGACGTCTCACCGTGATTGAAGAAAAAGTTGATTCTCTCCAGCAAACAAATCAGCAAGTGGTTGACTTACTCACACATGGTGATTCTCGGAGTCGGTAGAAGCTGATCGTGTAAGTTCTATATCACTAATTTTTTTTTTGGGTACCTGTGCGTGGGCTTGGTGTTTTTGTTGGGATAACTGTTAATTTGCTGCCAATCTTGGGCAGTTGATTTTGGATAGTTGGATATTTTGGTTTCATTTTGAATATGGCTGAATATTTTCTTATCTTTACTGCCATCATTAATCTTTAAGTTCCCCTGGTTTATCAAGATTCTAATAAGGTATGCATGTACTGTTCTTCTATTTGCTATATCACTATTTTATCTGATCTACTATGCATCCATACGTTATGAAATTGATGTCTGCTTAAACTGAGTTAATTATGATACATCAATTGATCTTCTTCTGCCTGGACGGTTCTCCCAAGTTATTCACTCTTAGTCAATATCACTTGATATATCTTTGTCAATGACTAACAAAAAGGAGGAGAACATTTACAAACACCCCGAATGGAAATTGTATATCTACTTAGATGTTGTTGCAAGTGTTAGGGGAAGTAGCTGCAACGAGCAAGGGGGAGTTGGAGTTTACAAGTCAGGAGGAGCAGCTACTGGTTGTGTACATGGGCTACAAAATTGTAAAATTAAGTAAAAGCATGTACACACAATTTAGAGTTTGTTTTTCTAGAGTGTTTTAGGGTATTTTGTGGTTTTGTCACGTAATTGACAAAGGGGGAGATTGAAAGTGCCCTGGTTTGTCAAGTTACGTGAGTGTTGAGTCGGATTGTCTACAGAGCCTGATAGGAAGATCAATTCAAGCGTCTGCCTCAACCGAATGTGTGCAAGCTCGCCATAGGTAAACCTAAAGCCTCACATCCCATGACCCAAAACACCAGGTGAATAAAAACTTAAAAAAGTTAGAAAATCATAGGGTTTTAAGGTGAAGAAAACTCTTTCAAAATAGAAAATTCTCTAAGTTTTTCTTGCCTTGT
>JAJHSJ010000003.1:54691660-54791660 GCA_021015155.1 Magnolia officinalis
GTGCTAGTCAAAATTGTGTCCTAATCCGATATCATCGAAGGTCAGTCGATATCATCAAGGTTTGAATTTCGATGATATCAAGGATCTCTTCCAGATACTGAAAATCACATGATTTTCCTTAACTGCTTTCTGGACACAACTGACCGGATGTCGATTTTATCAAGCCGTCTCGATGAACTCGAGATTCAAAATTCGATGATATCAAACATGTCATCGATTCATCGATAATTCAGTTTAGGATTCATTGTGGTTATTGGACATCTGAAGTCCTCATATTGATAATATCGAGTGAGTTTCAAGGACATCGATAACAGAGTTCGAGTTCATCGAACCACTTATCGATAAATCGACAAAGGTAGAAAACTTAGAGATTTTCCTGATTTTGAAAAATAGTTTTCTCACCTTAAACCCTAAGTTGTTCTATCCATTTTAAAGGATTTTATATACCTAGTGTTTTGGGACATGGGATGTGAGGCTAAGTTTACCTTTTACAAGTTCGGGCACACATCCTGTTGAGGCAGACGCTTGAATGATCCTTCTATGGAGGTTACTTGTCTTGCTGACTCAACACTCACGCTAATTGACAAACCAGGGCACTTTCACCATCTTCAATTTCCATTCAACAACACTTATTACACCTTCTAAAGTCTTTGGTTTTTTAAGGCAAAAAAAAAGAACTCATTGGAATAAGAGCCCCAACCTCTGCATATCGCTTGATAAGGGAAGTCGACAATTGATAGAATAAATAGTTGATCTGTGGACCATTAAATTATGTACTACTCTATCTAAATGCCGAGAGTCAGTGGTGTTCAGTTTAAATCAGACCATAAATCTGTTTTGACACACCTGCAAACTACACACATGCCCCACATGGACGCATTTCAAACCAACCCCATTTTGATGTGTCCGATGGGACATGTGTGCAATTGTTAATCAAACTATATGGCAACTTGAGTAGACAATCCACTCAAAATAGTGGTAACATCGATGAACATGAACTTCATCAAGCTCTGAAAGCACTTTCGATGCAGTTCGATCTAGAAAGTTTTCAATCCTCCTTCGACAATCTAGGAGATAGGGTCACCGTCATATGCTAATTCCTGGGAATATGTAATTGGGATTTTATGTAACATGCATGTGAGTCTGTAAAAACTAGCAGAATAGGGAAGAATTCAAACCGAGTAAGCTAAAAGCTTATAATAGAATTTTAGGATTTCTCAATGGGAGATTTTCTGAAATTTGTCATTCTAACATGGAGGCACCCTTCCTCACGAACCACCAAATCTGCCTATAAGTAATGTTCGGTCATATTAAGTTTAAATAGGCCAAAATGCACCGCCTTAGGTAGGCATTAGAAGAAATGGATACAATGACTGACCGAATGGTCAAAATGAACATGAAGGAACAAGCAGCGTAACCCTTGGTGGACAGTTTGTGCCAACCAATGAAATACATGGGGGGTAGGCCCCAGTTATGTAACCTCCTCTAAGCCATACCCAGGTTGGTCGATCGGCTCGCTGAAATACCAAGAGACTACAGAGTAGCGAAATTTACACTATTTTTCGAAGAGACAGGCCAATCCACTATTGAGAATATTGCCCAATTTACCAAGCAATGTGGTGAATTCTTGACTAATAAATATGTGAAATTGAAATATTTCACAAATTCATTGACTGATGCCGCCTTTTCATGGTATATCAACTTGCCACTAAATTCAGTACATAGCTCGCAAGATATGAAAGAAATGTTCTATTCTCAGTTTTTCTGAACTAAACTTGAGTTATCTTTAGCCGACTTATCATGCCTAAGACAGTTGCCTGGCGAATCGGTTGAAAGATATATTTTCCAATTCAAGACGGTGAGAAACAGATGTAGAGTTTTCATGCCAGAGGCTCAATTTATCAAACTGGCCATGAAATTTTTGTATATTAAACTTTGAAAGAAATTTAAAGGAATAGATTTCGAATATCTCGTCAACCTATCCATTAAGGCAACTATATACGAATGACTTCTGTGTGAATAAAGACAATGAAAGAATTTGTCAATAGAACGTATTATCATAACCTGAATTATGAGCTATCAATGGCCGAAATAAATTCTAAAAAGCCTTTTTTTATATATATAGCCTTAACAAAGATTGGTGACGAATCATTGGCTCAAAGCTTAATTATTGCCTAGGAAATTCCAAAACATGTCAGGCGATATTCTTATATATGATATAACAAAGGCCGACGAGATTTTCGATATGCTTTTACTGTAAAATTTATCAAACTATCACTGAGGCAAAGAATACCTTCAGGAAAAGAATTAAAGAAAATGGAATATTGCAAATGGCATGTATCACGTTCTCATTCTACTAGGAACTTTATTGTTTTTAGGAACATAATCCAAGAAAACATAGAAACAAGGATGATAAAATTCCTTGAGAAATAAAATGAAATCATGTTAGTGGATATCAACCCATTTTCTCCTACGATGGAAATCAACATTGTCACCACTAATTTAAGAAAAGTAACCACCGTTGAGAGAAAATCGATTTGGTAACAACGACAAAGCAGTCATGCATGTACCAACTAAGGTATGTCAGAGCAGGATTGAAACTAAATGGCAACCCAAGAGAACAATTGAATAGAAATAATGACTCAGTTTTTAGGGGAGACCTATTGTGTCAATAATGAAAAATCTCAACATGGGTTTATTACGCATCGTGGAACAAGTAAACGTATATGGAAATATCACGATCCAAAACTACCAAGCTGTCAATTTGACAAGGAATCTAGTGAAGAAATACCTTTGAGAGTTATATAAAAAAATGACCAAAGATGGTCAAACTTGTCGACAACAAGGTTGATCGATGGGTTAGAGCCCTTCATCCAAAGTTCCTGCAATATTTGACAAAAAAAAACAAGGACCCAAAAATGCCGCTAACAACAGCAAAGAGGGGTGAGAAGAGCCATGAAAGTGTAAACCAAAGGATCGGTTGGTCGATAAAATGAACAACAGATAATCCATTACCAACCTCAAGGAATTTGATTTGGGTAAGAATGACCAATACTGACAAAAACTAATAATAATACTTCATCTCGGACGACTTTGTAGTCAGACCGAGCTAAACGGGAGTCGACTAAAAAAGCCCTTGAAGATAACATATCGAAAGAAACCCCAAGTGACTAAAATTTTTCCAATGATGGTTTAGTAATTGAAGAAATGTTAACTAATGCAAAAAATATTAGAGGAAGATCTCGATTTTCAACAGGTCACTAATTTGAAAAGTGTGGAGACCTTAGAGGACCTAGGGGTGACCACAATCACATTCGGAATTCTACCTCAATTACAAGTAAACTACAACATGGTGTTTCTCGCACTTAATTTCTTGGCTAAGCCCTATTCGCTAAGTAATATCGAGGGAGATATTGAAGAAACAAGTGCAGTCATGGCCATGGTAAGATCGACAATCCTAGAGCCTATAAAACATAAGGGAACTTCTACTCTTACTATTAAACTAGGTACACATGTAAAGAATTTTATTTTTTACCAACCCACTCACGCAATGTCACAACATCTCAAACCATTGCACATATCGACATATATAGACAGATGTTCCATTACTCGCATTACGGTGATAATGGGGCAATTGTTAATATTTTTACCGAGAATAGTGATGAAAAAGTTAGGAAAGACATGCAGATTTGATCGCTATCGAAGTGACAGTTAGTGATTGTTCAGGTAATATAACTAATGTTGAAGGAATACTACCGATCAAACTAATGACTAGAAGTAAGAAGGTTTTGGTAGCTTTCTTTGTGGTGGAGTCATCTTTCAATTATAACACTCATGGTTGGGATTTGATTCACTCCAATTTTTGTATCTCATCGTTCTTGCACTAATTCCTTATTTTTTAGAATAAAGGAAATGTTGAAGTGGTTTGGAAAAATAACAAACCATTTCAGGCCTAATCTATTGTGGTTGAAGCACACTTTTACTTGGACCATTATTCTTACTGATTGAGATAGATTTGGCTGACTAACAAGGATTTCAACTTTGAAGACTTCAATAGTTACAGTAACAGATAAGTTCCACAACTAGTGATGAGTCTACTTTGTCGGAAATAATCGTGTCATATTAGCCAGTGATCCTACTTTGTCGAAGAGTCCTCATGACTAGGTTACAAGCTCAGAAAGACTAATGGCTAAAATCACGACCATAATAAAGAGGATCAGGTGTTCAGAATATAGAAAGGACTAAAAAAAAATAACAAATCCACATCAGGAGGACAACATAATACTCGTAATATGAGACCTCACCTTTAGTCTTGGCCTCACGTTTCATGTAAGGGTGATACAACATTCGAGCATTGTAATTGTCAAAGGGAGTATTGTTCGGATCAGGGTGAGACTTTATATAAAATTCAAAACCTGTAAAGGGAAGACCCGTTAAGGCATAGACATTTAAAATGGTAGGACTCATGGGATTGTATCTAAAGTGAAAGGAATTGGTCCAATGACTCAAAAACAAGTCGTGCCAACGAGAAGGGCAAGATTGGGAGTAATCTCTCAAACAAACATGTGAATACACTCAACAATGTCGATTTCCTCCCATAGAGATGTATCTGGCCTTGACCCTCTTGTACCAATGAACCCATTCCAAAGGGCTTTTAGGCCATGACCTGGGAGTTTTATCAGGATGGTAGTGACTCTAGTCAATGGAGTCATGACCGATCAAGAAGTTTTCCTTCTCATCAGCAGAAAATATTGGAAGAGATTAAAATTTGTTAGAGATGAAGTAGGAGGAAAGGTTGGACCTAAGAAAAGTATAGAATCAGAATTGACATATTCAAATGAAAAGATTACCTGTAGATTGGTAGAGACGTGAAGCAATTCTAGTAAAGGAAGAATAGGAGATGCAAGAGTATAAGATAAAGTCGAGGATTTATTGGGAGCCATGGCAATTGGCAAAGAAAAGAAAGATTTAGGGCTTCGGAAATTAGAATTGCAAAAGAAGGAAGAAGAGAGACGAATGACTATATATAGGCACGCTGCATGCGTAACATTAATTGTTAAATGCTGATATGAGGGATTTTCTAGACAAAAGCTACGATGGTGGTACGATATTGTCTTATCCGATTAACACGTGGCCAAAGCCTATAAAAGGAATTAAACGATAGACGCATCGTTCATAAGTTAGACGAATGAGGGTGTTACCACGTACCTTAATAATAAATTCTTGGCAAAACGTTTTATGTTCCTCTCCATTCTTGGTCGAATAGTGAGAAATGTTAAGGGTAGTGTTTGGACAAGATCTGGTGGTACCATATTAATGGCACAGATGCAGCCATGTAGCAAGCACGATATCTTCACATCGTGCATCAAATATGCAGATAACAACTCATTAACGACCATATCCTCGAGGAGTCATGGTGCTTGGGTAATCTCTAGATAAAGACGAGTAACCATTAGGGCTATGTCAACATCAAGGAACAATCGATAATCAATTATCATGATAAGAACGCATTCGACAAAGTAAGGGATGATCGAGTAAAGGTAACTGCCACTTTATAGCTAGTAATGTAAGATATCACACGTGAGCAATGGTTATAATTCTCATGACCTCATTAGAAGGTCTATAAATAACGAAGGAGAATGCAAAGCAAGAGATCCGAGAATAAACTAAAAAATCCTATAACAATTAATCAACACAGTGCAACACCGCTTATCCAGTCATCTAGGACACTTATCATCTTCACCGCTCATCAGCATGAAATGTTATTTTTTTAAGAGTAGCTCAGTCTGTCCCAGCTCTATGTTGGACCGACTTAGTCATTACCAATAGGTGTAATCCCCTTTTATCTGTGCCTTGTGCACTAGATCTAAAGAAAGATCGTAGTCTTAAAAACCGTCCACCTATGCTCATACATTGGGTTAGTTTGTAACCTCGATATTGCTCATTCCTTACTCATCAACATGCTTCTTGGTTAAACATTTTGCTGCTCTCAGCCAGGTCTGTGATCCCGTGTTAGTGGTAAGTTTCATTTTCCTGCCTTCATTTTCAAATTTTGTTTAATTAAACACTTGTTGCACCTTCAAAAGTCCTTGGTTTTTTAAGGAAAAAAATAACTCAGTAGAAGAAGAGCTCCACCCTCCATAAATCGCTTGATAAGTGCACTCGATAGTTGTCAGAGAAGACGGTTGGTCTGTTGACTATTAAATTACGCACCACTTTATCTCAATGCCAGGGGTCAGTCACGTTCGGTTTGAATCAGACCACAAATCATTTCTGGCATGCACAAACCACACACGTGTACAGCGTGACTAAATTCTAGACCAACAGTGGTAGTTTGCTATCATTTAACGATTTAGTTCCATGTATTCGTTTCATTACACTGGGTGCTCACAGGAGAAAAGAAATGTCTATTCTAATTAAAATTAACTTTTAAAAAATTAATTTATCTTAATAAGAAAAGAAAATGACATTGAGAAACTAAAAAGGTTTGATGAAAGTAAAATTTTCATATAAAATATACATGCCTTTGGTGCAATTGTGTTTGGTTATCAAGAAATTTGCGGTACAACCAAAGAAAACCTAAATCAAGACATCCAAACTAGAAAACTATAAAAAGTAATTACCACACGTCGAATACCAAAGCTCTATGAAGCTCATCACATTATGTTACACATGCTGTACAGGTGCATTATCAAGTCACCCATCAGGTGTGTTTGTACGTGTAGAAATTCTTTGCTTGAAAATAATTTTGATCCATTCAGCCGAGGGTAATGATTCTAGAAGCAGTTAAACAGGTTCGGAGAGAGATGAAGTTCAGCCAAGTTTTTTCAGCTGTTTTTTTTTTTTTTTTTTCTTCTTATTCTTCTTCTTCTTCTTTTCTCTCTCTCTCTCTCTCTTTCTTCTTTTTTTGTTTTTTTTTTTTTTTTTTTTTTGGGACCGGACTGTTGGTTACTTTTCAACTTCACAGTACATTAAATCATTAATGCGCCCACAAATGGACCAGTCACTGTTATTATTTCAATGTAATCTTTTGTTTCAATTCAATTCCAGTGGGTCCATGGTGGCTCGGATTTGAGGTGAACGGTAGGGGAGCTCACCTGTATCACAGATGCAGCGATTGTGGCAGTGCTGAATCAAAACCTTCCAAAGGGATGCAGTTGGGACTTGGGACCACTGTACAAGAGGTTGCAATTCCAAGCTGACGTTCAGCTGTTCAGGCTCATCACTGTCGGGGCCCACTTTTGTTGATTGGAATCATTTTGTATGATCAAATAACTTTTATTCTCCGACTGTTTGAGAGCTTGCGAACGTACGGACTGAAAGGCTTCGTGATCTCAGCCTAGAATCCATACGAGCTGGGTGGGCCCTACTGTGATGTGTGTTGAACATCAACACCGTGCATTTGATGGGTCCCGTTTAAGTTATGGGATATCCCAAAAATCAGCTGTATACGGAACTCAAGTGGGCCATACCATCTAAAATTATGTGAAGACATAACTAAAACATATAAAAGCACTTGGTGGGGTCCACCTGAGTTTTGGATGTGGCTGAGACTTGGTCTGACCCCTCATCCAAGTGGGATACACACAGTGAATGGGCTGGATTTGTGAACCTCATCTCTCTGGGCCTAATAAATGATTATGAATGTTTTAATGGGAGGGTAACCCCTTGCAACTGTTGTATGTGGTGTGGACCACCCAAGTCACGGATTGACTTGATTTTTAATCCTGTGGCCCAACATGGAATGGTGCATCTTACTGATGAGATAGATTTTCAAGACACATCACGGTGGGGCCCACACAACTCGACCTCATTGGAAGCTCCCACTAGGTCGACCTCATAGTACCATTTCCCTTCACCCCGTCCATTACGTTCTATTATCGATTCTACACTCTGGAGATCTAAAACTCAACCACGCCACACCACAGGGCAAGGAGGATGGGATACCAACCACAGATTCGTGTGGGGCCACCATGGGGTGTATCATTCATCGAACCCGTTAACTAGGCGTAACTCATGAGGATGAAGTGAAGAAACAAAAAATCACTCTTGTCCAAAAATCTAGTGGCCCATACTGTGTGAACATATTGATTTTAGGAGCAAATACATTTTTCCCATTGGCGTAGTTCATCAGAGTTTTACATTGTATTGATATTTTGTATATGCGGTTAAATTAAGAGATATCACATGATGGACGGAGTGGATTTAAATCTACACTATGTAGGACCAACGGACCTCGTGTGTTTTAATCAGCTGCATAAACCAGGCGTTCCCACGGTACAAAGAACACTCTGCTTATCTATTTTCAATAGAGCTGTCAACGGGCCAGGCCTGGAGTTGTTCTTGGCCTTCGGGACGGACCTATTCAAAAAGCTGATTCTGGCAGGCCCGACCCCGACCCATTGACACCCTTAATTTTCACCGTCCTTCGGCTAAAATTTCATGGCTAGTACTCATGGACACTCTGATTTTTGTACAGAGGATCCAACTGTACAACCACGCGTAATGTCCTGAAGGAACGGTCAATTGCTAGCCGCATATTTCTCCTTTTCTCTCATTTTCAGCATATATTCACCATAAAGTGATCAATCTAAAATATAAACCGTCCAAAAAGTGGGCCAAGTTAGGGATGGAATATTGCACAAAAAAAATAAAAATAATAAAATTCATGAACGGAGACGAGACAAGCCATCCAATTATTAAAATCACATGGGCGGCATAAATAGAATGCTCGATGGTCTAAGTTCAATAAAAGCCGGGATCGTACCAAGAATGATTTCCAGCCGCATGCTCCATCCATAATAGAGATAGTGATTTGGACGGTCTGGATCGGCATAGTTGCATTCGCATATTATAATTCCTTGTGTATGATAAGGTAGAGCTGCCATCACCCTGCAGTACAAGTGGCACCGTAATGGACCAATTGGATCCATCCATCTGCTGCGACTTCGTGTGGATGGCTTGTTTTAAAAAATAAAAATAAGTAAACCTTCTAGACAATCATATTCAGATATTGGTTGTTAATTACATTTATTTTCTACCATTGTGTCATGAGAAGGATTGGCTGATCGGTGTTTTTTGGACGCGGGTTGGCTGCGAGGGTGCGACAGGAAGTTTAAGCAGTCGGAGGCTAGGTGGGGCCCATTGTAATACTTGTGTGAAACTCACCCTATCCATCCGTTTGCCCCGCTCATGTTAGAATATGAGTACTAAAAAAGAGGTAGATTCAAAACTCAAGTGGGCCCGGAAATGATTATAGGTGGGCATCGAGTTGAGTCATACCAGATTGGTCCAACTTTACTTGGTCCGAAATTTTCATCAACCTTGATCCGATTCGAGACTGAGTTCGGGTCCTCTGAGTCGATCCGATCCGTTTTGCTCCTGGCTTAACCCGATCGGAGTCCAACTTGGTCAGGGAAATCGAGTCATATCGAGTTGGGTATGGTTGATATCACTTTTGTTTTAATTTTAAAACTTTTTTTTTTTTTTTTAAAATATGATTTTCACCGAATTTTTAGGGCCCACCATAATGTTTATTTTCCAACCAATTTGTTAATAAGCTCACAATTACATGGATGAATTGGAAAAACAAATTTCATATTGGTCGAAACTTCTATAACACCTGAAAGAGTTTCAATGGTAGACGTTTAACCCCACTGCTTTTTGCAGTGTGGTCTACTTTATCTTTGGATCTGTCTTATTTTTCAGCTCAAGCCTTAGGATGAGCCCGCCAAATGGACTAACGGTTTAGAAATAACACATACCTTATGATGAGACCCACAGAACTTGCTGATATCAATACACAGGCGGTACACCTCCCAATCCGTTTCCTTATCTTCTCTCTTTTCTTGCGTCAGAGAGCTGCACCTTGAGCCGTGGGTTTGAGAGGATGGATTGGCTACTCCCCTACCACCAGTCGGTGCTCTACGGACCCATCATGGTGTATTTATTTCATCCATGCGGTCCATCTATTTTTCTAGATTATTTTATTGTATTGAATAAAAAATGAGGTGTATCTCAATCTCAAATGGACAACAGAAAACAGTATTGAATGAACATTGTGCAAATCAGATCGGTTCGAATTGACCATTGATCCGAACTCAACTCGATGTACGATCGGATCTGAGTGGGCCTACTTGATTCAATCCGATCCTGGCCTTTGGTTTGGATCGGACCGGGTCGGATTTTGCCCAGCGCTAGAAATGATGGGAATTAAACTTCCACCTTTGAAACGTTTGTGAGGCTTCCGAAGTTTTGGATCCCGCAAATAATTTTTGTGTTTTCAGTTTAGCCTAATGGGAATGACCTTATGACCAATTATTTTTCATTATGTGCCCAATTCAGTTTTGGATCTGCCTCATTTTCTGGCTGCTGTCTTAACATGAGCTGGAAAAACAGATGCACGGTGTGGATTTCTCACAAACATCACCATGGACTGCAGGAACTTCCAGCAGTGCGGGACGTGTTATTTTTGGACACAAGCCATTTACAATATTTTCTAGTATATGGATGAACTGGATTAATCCATCATCTTACCACATGTAATGCATCAGAGATCATCCCAACGTATTCTACTTCCACGGCTCTACCATATAATCTCCCTCAACTCCGCCTAGGTCCTTTACGCTCATTTGGATGTAATGTATCGGGGGAAGTTCCTGCAATCTTCGTTTCAATAAAATCCAATTAGTTGTTTTTCGCAAAATGAAGATTCATTGCCTAAAATGTGGGGCAGGTCCTAAATTGGACCCAAACGTGTTTCAAAATGAGGGTTTGGCATCCAAATTAGAGTTTCTCCTCCCAAGCACTGGTTTGGTCAGTGTGTACAAACAAGGCTTAAAGTTGAATTTTCTTTCACGGCATTAATGTCATAATAGTCAAATATGTGAAATTGGCTGGCACACTCCTTTCAACCATTGAAGTTAGAAATGGAGTTTATAAATTATTTTTTACTCTGTCTACTTCCAAAGTCATATTTACACGTTACAACGAAGGGAGTTGAACATTCTCAAGTTATCAATTGCAACAAGTAAGCCCATGATTCAGTTATTGAGGCCATTGGTCGGTTTTGCACCATTGTGTCCAATCTTGGGTCATTTTAGGTTGAATGTAGACTGATGTTGCAGTGTCTCTCTTTCTAACGGTCTGCCCACAAATCCAACGGTTATGATTTTTATTTTTTTTAATTATTTATTAATAAGCTTTCTGGAACATGTTTATGCAAAGGTTGGGGCGGAACAGACTAGTGGTCTAGATTACTAACACATAGGCCTCAGTTGTTAGAATTGGAAACCCGAGTACATTGTACAAAGCCTGGACTTTTATAGTTTATTGAACGGTTTATAAAAAGAAAATGGTCAGTGAATGACGTGAAGAGGAAAAATCCAATAGCTAGGATCATCTGGCTTCTAGATTGTTTACCCGTAATAGCCGGGGTAATTTGACCCACTTACCCATCCATTATGCTTCTCATGATGAGACAATGAAGAACCGTGGATGGTTGGATCTTGACGCAAGGAGGGACGCAACGAGGTCAATCACTGTCTTCATGGAGGGATATGAACGGATCCATGGAGCTCTTGGACTCCTCAAATCCAGGAGGAATAAAAGTAGAAATAATTTCTAGTAATTCAAAATAATTTATTGATGATAAAAATCGAAATTACAATTCCAATTCAAACTTAGGGCAGAGTTTTAGACTCAAACACCCTAAGAACATGAATTACTATAAATAGTAAACTTACTATTAAATAGATTATTTCTATTCATACAAGACTTTATGATTTTAAGCTAAAAACGAAAACAGTAAGTAATCAATTTGACCCAACCATGTTATTCTCTTAACTTTTCTAAGCCTTTTTCATCTTGGGCATGACTTTTTTTTTTAATTTTTAAGGGGGGTGTTTTTATTCATATATCAAAAAGATGTACAGATGATGAAAAGAGGCACCCAAGATTCGGGCTCTCCCCAACAAAAGGAGGGAGAGCCTATCGTAAGGGGCTAGACGACGAAAAACAAAATAAAGAAAAACTGAACTCCAGGGCCGGCCGGAGTGCAAGCCAAAAAGAAAAGCCAGAGCTAGGACCCTCTCCTAATAGTGCCAAGGCCCATCCAATCAAGAAAGAGGATGCCCCTGGGGGTGCGCGGAAGATCGGCGTAGCTAAGAAATAAAGACGATCTCTGGGATAAACTCCCCATCCTGACTAAAGCATCTGTCGGTCCATTCCCTTCACTAGGGATATGCACAAACTTTACATTTCCTCCTCCACACAGGGTGTGGATCCTGGCAATCCAACACTTCCACTTCCAGCCCGAGTTAGACCGACCCAAAAGGAAGTTCACCACGAGTAGGGAATCTGATTCAACAATGATATTAGAGTACCCCAAGTGCAGGCAATGCATCATCCCGTCATGGATAACCCGGAGTTCCGCTCGAGTGTTTGAGGCGACGCCATAACCTTCATGGAACCCAAAGCAGAAATCTCCATTCTCCCCTCTACATACTCCACCGCCCCTCGCCTCACCCGGGTTACCCATAGAAGATCCATCGATGTTCAATTTGAACTAGCCCTTAGGAGGCCTTTTCCAACAAACCACCTGGGATGGGCTCCCAGAGCTTCAAGGGCAGCGCTGACCGAATCATTTCGGGAGCGAGGAGAACCCCATCGTAAAGATAGGAAGCGAACCCAACCCCGAATGCGGGAAATCACCACGTTCGCTTTCATCAGCTTCCCCTCGAACTTGGCTTCATTTCTACCCCTCCATATCTCCCACAAAATAAAACAGGGCAACAACTTCTTGTACGGATGGGGCGGCCCGCGAGAAGAGCGGAAATTCCACCAGTGGTTCAGCTAATCCTTGACCGAAGAAAACGAGCAAAGTTGGATGTAAAAAATCTGACCGTAGAAGGACCAAACCTCCTTCGTCAGGTTACAGTTCAAAAACAGGTGGACGTATGTCTCATGCACAGGAATCTAAAGTGGATGGTGGCGTCAAGACAACAACTGCACCTGGAAGCAATGCTAACTCCCCGGGCCTAGATGCTTTCATCCAGCGGGAGGGCTCTGAGAATGATTCTCCATACGAGAAGAGAAATCTTCGGTGGAACTCTGACGTTCCAGATCTTCTCAACCCAATCCAACCTCTGAGTCACCGTTCTGCAAATGTTCCACGCAGACGCAACTGTAAATGTTCCTGACTTGCTAGCCGGCCAGAACGGCTGATCATGTCCCGTCCAAAGACAGACTCTGCTATTGAATATGGAGTGTAATACGTGCTAGGGGAGGATATTGAGAACAACTGACGGCGGCAGCAGTCCAGAATTGTTGAGAAAGTCTCTGATTTTCGGGTTCTCCAAGAGCGGGCTGACAGGGAAGACGTGCTGTGCAACAGCAGGCCTATGCCTGACCAGTTTACTCACCAAATGTTCTACTCTCCATTACCAATCTGCCACTAGGTATGGAGGTCTAATAGAGGGAAGAACTTCCGAATTCTATTCCATACACAGAGACCAACGAAACTGTCTGAACGTGGCCCCCATTCCTCAAATCTTGCTCGTATCTAGACCGCATGAAGGATGCCCAAATCCCTTTCTGAGAGTTGAATCTAACTTCCCACGTCATTTTGAGCCGGAACGCAGCCATGACGTCGACCAATCTTCTAATTCCCAGACCTCCTTCCTCTTTTGGGGCCGAGATATATTTCTAGCTCCTCCAGTGGAGCTTCTTCCTGCCTTTTGACCAGCCCCAAAGAAAATCAGCCAATCTGCTTTCCAAAGTTTTAAGGACCCCCGCTGGAACGTGAGTCGCAACCAAGGTATGCACCGGGACGCTAGATAGGATGTGTCTTACTAGAGTTGCTCTACCTGCCATAGAAAGGCAGCGGGCTTTCCATCCCTTGATACGGCTCTCCACCCTCTCAATCAACATCTGGAACTCTATATTTCTTCACCTGCCTACCGTAATCAGAACCCCCAAATAGATGATGCTTTGGTCCGATCTACCCATCTCCAACTCCCTATGGATAACCGCAGCCCTGGAAACGGACGTGCTTTCGGCACAGAGAAAAACACTCTTCTTGAAATTAATTTTCTGACCTGACACCTGCTGGTATTCAAGGAGGAAAGCTTTGGCTGAACGAATGGACTTGACACCTCCATTCAAGAAGAGTAAAGTGTCGTCAGCAAACAGAAGGTGAAAGACCAAAATGGTCTTATGACGCCCTTTGAACGTGAGGCAGGAGCCCGAAGAAACCAACTTCTTGGGCATGACTTCTACAACTCAAATGATCAAAAGTTATACGCAAAATAAATTTTACTATTTATAGTAAAAAACGAAATTAAACAAAACTTTTGACCGTCGATATGATGGAATCTCGCAAATCTAGCATCGGCAAACTACGTAGTAGGGTTGGTTGGCTTAAGTAGGTTCTCCTACTCTAAATCATACATAATATGTTTGTGAGATACAACTGTTTAAAGTTTCTAATGGTCCGGATTATTTCCGCCTCCAACAAGACTTGTCTGGTCCATCTTTGCCATGAAAGTGTGCGACCTGCTCTACATCAGATGTACACTTGTAGTGTAATTAAATTAGGTCTTTATGCATCACCGAGCAAGAGTACCACCCCGATGTAACTAATCTAATGATCTAATCAATGGTCTATAAAATGAAAAGCCAAGATAGCTCATGCATGAATAGAACTGTCGGTTTGGTGGGTCTCTGCATGGATCCCTATGTAACTAGATCACAGCTCTTACGGTGGTGCATCAGACTCAACACTGGGCTAGGAAGATAAATAAAAGACCATTTGTTAATCAATAAGCAGGGTGATATTGTATTAGTGGTAGGACAAATAGGGTAAATGTTGTCAGACAATATGCCAATCAGAACTATCCATCTAATGGGTCCCAACGTGTATGTATCACCAATGGCCCATACTTAAAATAGAATAGAAGGAAAAAAAAAAAAAACATCTATCAGACGATCCTAGCTACCATCTATCTTGGTTTTAGAATTGTTCAAGCACTATAACTTGTAGTCAATAAGATCTTTACCGCCAACTGACCACTTGTGTGAAGGAACTTTTCGGTGCGAAGGTGAGGCCCACAATAAATATCACCTAAATAAAAATTGGGCATGTTCGTTCATCAGATGGGAGATGTATGTTAAGTCCGACCGTCGGTTGACTACTGATTCAGATAGTGTTGCCAACCTGATGAGCAGACCAACTTCATTTTTGTGTTAGGTGATCAGGTGGTGGGACTACCATTTGCATGGTTGATGTAGAGCAGGTTGCGGACACTTTCATGGCAAAGATGGACTAGAGAAGGCCCGATCGGAGGTGGAGGTGATCAGGACTCTTAGAACTTTAAAACAGTCGTATCTCGCAAATCGAAATGAGTTTTTCGACATATCATATACGATTTTGGGTAAGAGAAGTTACTTATCCAACCAACCCTACTACACCGGGTTACCTAAGCCAGATTTACGAGATTCCATCATATTGACGATCAAAAGTCCATTTTACTTCCATTTTTACTCTAAATAGTAAGTTTTAATTTGATCATAACTTTTGATCCTTTCAGTTTTAAGAGTCGTGCCCAACATGAAAATGACTTAGAAAAATTAGGAGAATAAGGTGGTTAGGCCAAATTGGATACTAATTATTTTTTACTGAAAACCATGAAGTCTGGTAGGAATCACGACCGTATATAAATAGTAAATTTACTATTTATAGTAAGTCATGTTCTTAGGAAGTTTGAGCTAGAGTTTGAGTCTGAAACTCCATCCTAAGTTTGAGTTCACTATTTAAAGGATAGTAAATTTATTTTTTTTAATCAATCAATTTATTTCGAATTATTAGAAATTATTTATGTTTTCATCCATCTTGGATTCGAGGAATCTTTGTGAGGATTCCAGAGAAGCTATGTGGATTTGGAGTAGTTATCCCTGAGGAATACGGTGATCAGCCTCATCACATCCTTTCTTGAGTCAATGGTAGGAATTTTCCACACTTGTGGCTTATTGGCTGGAAATGTTGATGCATGGATGGATGTGATGAGGCCAATCACCGTCTTCCTCAGGGGGATAACTACTCCGAATCCACGGAGCTTATCTGGACACCTCACAAAGATACCTTGAATCTATGAGGAAAAATAAGAAAATAGAAATAAATTTTAGAAAATTCGAAATTTCGTTGGTAGATAATAAAAATGAATTTACAACCCTTTAAATAGTGATACCAAACCTTAGAAGAAGTTTCAAAATCAAACTCCAACTCAAACTCCCTAAAATTCGTAACTTACTATAAATAGTAAATTTACTATTTATAGTGTCCTATTTGGCTTAACCACGTTGTTCTCCTAATTTTTCTAAGAACTTTTCATGTTGGACACAACTCCTACAACTCAACGGATGAAGAGTTATAATCTATCTAAAACTTACTATAAATAGTAAAAGCGGAACTAAAATGGATTTTTGACCATTGATATGATAGAATCTCATAAATTTTGCATGGGAAACCCGACATAGCCATTTTGGTTGGATAAAGTAGCTTCTCCTACCCCAAAATCATACATGGTACGTCAAATAACTCATTCCAGTTTGCAAGATACGCCTGTTGTAAGGTTCTGACGGTTCGGATCACATTCGCCTCCGATCGGACCTTCTTTAGTCCATCCTGGACATGAAACTGTCCACAACCCGCTCTACATCAGTCCCCTCCACTTCAAAAGAACTCATCCTCGAGTTCTCGTCTCGCTTCGGTTTATGATACTTGGTCAGATCTGCGAGATTGAAAGTACGCGAAATCTCTGTGTCATCCAGAAGATCAACAACGTATGCGTTGTCATTGATCTTTTGGATGATCGGGATTGGTCTAATCTTATTGTTCTTTAACTTGTTGCAAGTCCCGATCGAAAATCTCTCCTTGCGTAGATGGACCATAACTTGGTCGCTTACCTCGAACACATTTTTATCGCCGATAGGTTGTGCACCCCATAACAATACTCGGATGAAAAGTTATGACCAATTTACGGTTTACCTTCTGTTAGTCCAATCATGCTAGGAATGTATTAGTGCCATGTCCTACATCAGACCCCTCCACTTGAAAAAAACTCATCCTCGAGTTACTTAAGGGACTTCGCTCATGATACTCAAATAATTTCTAGCGCCGATGTTTATCAGTCTTTTCCTTGTGCTTTGTATTAGGCTCTTGAGCTGACACAATACATATACTCATGCTTTCCTTGATATAACTAGTATATATTATTTCTTTCACTTGTATCTGCAAGATCTCACATTCTTTTTTATAATGCAGGGAATTTAGTAAACTTTCCCTTGAGACAAGATCAATATGGTTTTGTATATATATCTCATATGGAAGGCAATTCCTTGGGGAGTTCATCGAGCACAATCACATTGAACTCCTTCAATATTGGTTTTAAATCCTCTGGGATGTTCACAGGCTCTATATATTTTTACTTCTCAACTAATGCATCTACATCTCCCATCTCCTCAGATTGTTTAACGAAATCATGTTTGCTTATGAGAGATTGTCCCTCTACTTTAGAAGTCTTGGGTTGGTTCTCCATTTCCATAGGGACGAGGATAATCTTTCTACCATCGTTAATAAATATAAATATATTATCCCGACCTCTATGCGTAGCATCAATATTATTTTGTCATATTCGACTAAGTAACATGTGATAAGCTTTCATATCGACTATGTCACAAAGTACTTGATCCTTATAATTTTTATCAATTGAAAATAAGATGGTGCATTGCTCGATTACCTCTGTTTTGTTGACCTCCTTGATCCATCCAATTGTATACGGAGATGGGTGCTTTTCGGTTTTCAGTTGCAACTTTTTCACCATTATTTTTGAACGAGATTCTCACTGCTCCTGTCATCGATGATCACATTACGGACTTTTTAGTTTACAATGCAGCTTGTTCGAAAGATGTTGTGTCGCTGTAAATCTATCTCTACCTTTGGCATGTACGACATCTTCTACACGATCAAAGTAGTGGCCTGCGGTTCACTATCATTGGGTGGTGCTCTATGGAAATCGGGATTTTGTTGTATAGCGATCATGGGCAGTTGAGCATTACCTTGGGCTTGAGGTGGAATTAACCATCTGCAATATGGTTGAGGGTTGCCTGCAACCCTTGCACGGTAACTAACTCTCCTAGTGGAAAACTTCCATTCTTTTCAAAAGATAACGCATCCCTAGATCATCGTCCATAGAATTTTGGTCCATACCTTTGTTATTTTCCATCGATCCGAGGGGAGTCCTCGGTCTAATATCGATTGACACAGGGATGAACATGATGAGGTCGATCATCGTCTTCCGCAAGGGGATAACTACTTTGAATCCACGGAGTTTCTCTAGACTCCTCAAAGAGATACCTCGAATCCACGAGGAAAAATAAGAAAATAGAAATAAATTCTAGAAAATTTGAAATTTCATTAGTAGATAATAAAAACGAATTTACGACCCTTTAAATAGTGATACCAAACCTTGGAAGAAGTTTCAGAATCAAACTCCTTAAAATTCGTAACTTACTATAAATAGTAAATTTACTATTTATAGTAAGCGTCCTATTTGGATCAACCATCTTATTCTCCTAATTTTTCAAGCACTTTTCATGATGGACATGTTGAGTGTCAAATATTACATATTTTCCCCCATTTATATCTTGGTTTTATGAACATGATAATGCTTAATGGTATATTTTATACATATTTGTGTTGCAAGGTGAATCTGAGAGCTTCGATTGAAAAAAATGTTAAAAGCATGGATTTGATGCTCAAGAATCACCAAGGCAAGGGATAGATCTTAGGAGACCAAGATTGAAGAATTCACATGCCAAAGATCTAAGGAAACCAAGTGATAAAGGAAGAGAATCGAAGATTTGAAGTGAAGAAAAGGAATCCTGAAAATTGTCCTGAAAACATATTCCGGGACCAGAAAAGTATAGTTCCGGAAAACTGCAAAAAATAAACTTCGATCATATCGAAGGTGCAATCGAGAATTGCAGGATTTTTAAGCCAAACTCGCTGGACAGTTCTGGACCAGTTTCGATTATATCGAAGGTACTTCGATTAATCGAAGCTTATATTGAAAGACCTTCGATGCATCAAAGCTGTTATGCGGAGATTATGTGGACTGCCTAAATTTGAGGCGGTTTCTGGATTCTTCCAACTCGATGCGAAAGTTGGAGTTCCCCAACTATAAATAGGACCTCCTACGATGCTCCAAAGCATCTTCTAGGGTTTGAGGAGTAGAGCAAAAGGGTGGAGCTGCCGTCCAAGTGTTTTTTTCTCCTTCCTTAATTGTTTTTATGCTTTTCTTAAGAGATTTTAGTTCAATCATGTCTACGGTTGGCTAAACCTCTTAGCTAGGGATAAGAGGTGAAGCTTGTAGCGTGATTGAGATGTTTGTTTTGCTTTGATTCATATTTTTATTGAACCTTATAAATTCTAGTTCTTTATTAAGGAATATTTTTAGTTTTTAATGGTTTAGTGTGACAAATTAGAATAGATCTGCAATTTATTTGAATATCTTCTTTTCCTGATTTGAGATTGTAAAATCAGCAAGTCCCGTTGTTCACCATCGTTCCTAGGGCATGGTAGGATGATGAAATCTTTCATAATCTTCACAATTCTCCTATGATTGGTTGTAGGATTTGTATATCCTATTGTTTGCCATTGTCTCCTGGGCATGGTTGGTTGATGGAATCACTTCCAATCCTCACAACTCTCATATGTTAAGACTAGGTTCATGAGAAGTTCAGAGATCTGGCCGTCTCTTCTTTCTCTAACTGGATAAGATAGGACTCTGATTCCGGTTAGATCTCTTGAATTATGCAAGGTAGCCTCCCAATTGCTACAAGTGGATCCTTGGCACCCTAGTTACTACCTTTAAATTGATTGTTTAACTATATTCACAATTACCTCTTTCAATTCATATTTCAGATTTAGATTTAGATCTTCTTCTAGTTCTGATTCTAATTAAATTAAAAAATGTACGAGATTAGTCCCTGTGGATTTGACCTCGGTCTCACTGAGATTATTACTACATCGTGACCCTACACTTGGGATTGTGAACAAGTTTTTGGCGCCGTTGCCGAGGACTAATGGTTGCGTTCTTCTGAATTTAATTAGTTTTAGAATTAAGTTAAGATTAGGGTTAACTTTCTGTTTTATTTTTATGTTAAGAATTTTTCTACTTTGTTTTTAGAAACTAACTTTGTTTTCTATTTTGTAGGATTCTAACATAGCAACTTTTACTCGGTAATTTTGTTCCAAGCTTCCCTCTTATCTTTTCTAGATGTCTTTTTTGTTTCATTTCATCTAGTTTTTCCTATAGGTTTAATTTTTGTTCTAGGTTAAAATTTTCTTATTTTCTGAATTTTTCTAATCTAGGGTTTTTAAAACTTTCTAATTTTAGAATTTTATTTTTAGGATTTTTCTGTATTTTTTTAGGAACTAACTTTGTTTTCTAATCCTTTGGGATCTTCAATTATAATATTTTCTTTCGGTAACTTCTTCCCTCTACTTACTGTCCATATTATTATCGAATTTTTTTTTAGAATTAGATTCAGAATTAGGGTTGAACCATGTATATGCAAGAATGGGAATGTCGATATGCTGAGCTAGTTCTAGAAAATGCGAGACATTGTGAAGGGCTGTCAGATGATTATGTTAGAAAATAACCTATGTCTCAAAATTTTTCTCAAAGCATGATTGAGACTTGACCGGAATATAATGCTCCACCAGTTAGGAAGTCCCTGCGCGATCATATGAGGGAGAATAATTACACCCCATCGATTAAGAGAACAGTACGTGATTATTGGGGTGAGAAATATTATCACCCATCAGACAAAAAGAAAATAATGCGAGATTATATTATGGGTGATAATGTGTATCAACAACCATCAAACTCTCCCACCTATGACCCGTATGACTACGATCAGTGAAAACATCGATATTGGGAAGATGAACCAGCAATACATCATAGTGACAATTCTCTTGGATCCTCTACATTTGAAATCCAACCAGAAACGATCCAAGAAGATTCACTTCAGAGTTACACAGACTATCTTGCAGGAATTAGAAAAACAGTAGAAGCGCTTGAATCGTGCCTCGATAAGATAGAGGAGGCTAGGTTATCACATCCTCAACCCAATCCAGAAATACAATGCGATGAAAGTGATCCTAACTCGCTTGTGGAGAGTACTGAAATTAAAAATGAGGAGTTGGATTGTGTTGATGAGTATATGGTTCAAATTTCTGAGGAGTCGATCTCGATGATTGTCCAAAGTAAAGATCAAGAGACATGGGTATCTTTCAAATATAATGACGCTGAGTCACTCCAACCACATGACACACTTAGCTTCAATGAGGAGGAAGAGGCTAGTTTATTCGAGCCTCAACCCAACCTAGAAACCGAATGTGAGGAAAGTGATCCCATCCCGCTTGTGAACTGCATTGAATTGGAAAATGATGAGGAATGGGATGACAGTCATGATTTTACAGCCCAAATTCTCATGGAATCAATCTCAAGTTTGGTCCAGGTCAATGACCAAGAGGTACAGGAAGTTGTCGACCATAATGATCTACTCCACCTATCTAACATATCTGATTTAAATGTGGAGGATGAGCCCCTTTCAACCGACCCTTCCAACTCTTGTGAGGCATGTTTAGACCACTCCCTGATTTAAATTATAATATGGTTAGGGAGATGGATGAGTTGCTCGATATGACTCTGAAATTTGAAACCACCCAGTGGAGGCCACCATCTGAGCTGTCAACCCTTGATAATACAATGCCTTTACTGAGTAGTACCAATGAAAAGAGTCTTCACATCAATTCTTCACTGCTGATCCTCAATCTACCTATGCAAGGTAGGGCAAGATACATCCGGTGATGATTTATTCTCACCAAGATGAAGAGCAAGAGAACATGCTTCCATCCACTTTCCAAGATAATGGAATCCTTGGGCAAATCATCACAGACTTCAGCGTGGAGAATGAGTCTCTCTCAACTGAATCTTTCAATTCTCTGAAAGATTGCTTGGCGCACTTTACAGATTCAAACGATCCCATGATAAAAGAAATGTGGATGCCTTGCAAGACAATACCTCAGTAGTTGTTACTGACCAAGAGAACCCTTATTCTGATGCCCCTCCGTCCACGAACCCTGAATGTTTACCATCAAAAGAGGAGGAGCTGACAATTGAACCGAAGTCTAAAACTTCGGAATGTGTTGAGACTACACCACCTACTGAGAATTTTTCTGAATTTCATCTACATATAGTCTCTAATTCACCATGCTATCCTAACATTGAAACTTTTTCTGTCACAGGTGAATCATATATACTTTGGACACCTCAAGAGATTAAAAAGAAACTTTATGTTGAAGTCCATAAATTTCTCTGGACATTCATGCTACAGGGCATCAAGCCTATTGCAAAAAGGGCTTTTGGATAATTTTGTTGAGAAACCTACTGAGAAATTTATCAAGATACTAGCTGGAAGAGGAACCATGCTGCATGATTGAGTAGATTTCCTTTGCTTTCCTAGTTTAGGATTAGAATTTATTACTTTCATAGGATTAGGATAGTTTGCTTTCGGTTTGTCTAGTCTTTATGCTAACCCATCTTCACACGGAGATTCTTAGAATAATGTAGATTTTACTTCTTTAGGTACTACCTTTCCATCACTTCTCTTTTTTTTTTTTTTTTTCCGTTGTCTCATATGCATTGCATGCTTATATTTTTTACATTAAGGATAATGTAGATTTTATGTTAGGGGTGTGGATTAGGTAAACTAATCAGTATTTTCTTAATTTTGAGCAAATAAGTGGGAAAATTTTTCAATTTTTTCAAATAAAAAATTATGTATTTAAGAATGCTTTGAGTATGATGATAAGATAGGAAGCGAATTTTGAATTATTGGTGTTTAATCAACTAAGTAGCCTATCACTTACGGTTCTTACACTCAATGATTAAGAGGAAGTTTGAATATTGTATTAATCCAAATCATAAGACACGTTCAATTCACCTTCTGTAAATAGTACTAGATTTTCTAATTGTTAGTATGATGATCATTGAAAGATATTGAGAATCAAGTCTGGAGAATTTTATCCACTTTAAAAGATGAAAAGAACCAATTAAAAAACAGTGAGATCGACAAAAAGGTCATGAAAAATATTAGAAAAAGAATGAAAATTTTGAAAAAGAATGAAAATGAAAAGACTGAATGAATACAAGTGACCGTTGATATAAAATCAAAACCTGAAAAAAGAAGGAGAAGGGGATAAGTTCAGATTCAGTACTTGATTATTTAATAAATCTTGAAGTGATGAGCATGGCTAACCTTATGAAAAAATAGTACTTTTATGGGAAGTAAATTGATTTTCACTAAGCACATTGAAAAACTTAATATGTGAACTTATGATCTGAAGAAATTGATAAAGAACCTATTTGATTGATTGCCTATTTGATTCGGCTTTAGGTCTTCAAAATCCCACTCTCTCGTCTTAATCTTACTCATTCATACTTGTTTCCGCAAAAGATTCTTTTCTAAAAAAGGTTTGAACATGGGGAATTGAAGATTATTTCATGCATGTTTTGCTCGGGATTAGCAAAATGCTGGTTGGGGAGTGTGTTGAGTATCAAATATTGCATATTTTTTTTCATTTATATCTTGATTTTATGAACATGATAATGATTAATGGTATATTTTATACATGTTTATGTTGCAAGGTGAATCTGCGAGCTTGTATTGAAAAGAATGTTAAAAGCATAGATTTGATGCTCAAGAATCACCAAGGAAAGGGATGGATCTTAGGAGACTAAGATTGAAGAATTCACATGCCAAAGATCCAAGGAAACCAAGTGATGAAGGAAGAGATTCGAAGATTTGAAGTGAAGAAAAGGAATCCTTAAAATTGTCCTAAAAATATATTCCGGAATCAGAAAAGTATAGTTCTAGAAAACTGCCAAAATAAACTTCGATCATAACGAAGGTACTTAGATGCATCGAAGATCGTATCAAAGGCACTTAGATGTATCGAAGGTGTAATCGAGAATTGCAGGATATTTAAGCCAAACTCGCTAACAGGTCTTGACCAGTTTCAATTATATCAAAGGTACTTCGATGAATCAAAGCTTCCATCGAAGCTTATATCAAAAGACCTTCGATGCATCAAAGCTATTAAGCGGAGCCTACACAGATCGCATAAATTTGAGGCGATTTCTGGATTCTTCCAACTTGGTGTGAAAGTTGGAGTTCTCCAATTATAAATAGGACCTCCTAGGATGCTCCAAAGCATCTTTTAGGGTTTGAGGAGTAGAGCAAAATGGTGGAGCCGCCGTCCAAGAGTTTTTCTTCTCCTTCCGTAGTTGTTTTTATGTTTTTCTTAAGAGATTTTAGTTCAATCATATCTATGGTTGGCTAAATCTCTTAGCTAGGGCTAAGAGGTGAAGTTTGTATCGTGATTGGGATGTTTGTTTTGCTTTGATTCATGTTTTTATTGATCCTTATGGATTCAAGTTCTCTATTAAGGAATATTTTTAGTTTTTAATGGTTTGTTGTGACAAATTACAATAGATCTGCAATTGCTTTCAATATCTTCTTTTCTTGATTTGAGATTGTGAAATTAGTAAGTTCTGTTGTTCACCATGATCTATTGGGCATGGTAGGATGATGAAATCTTTCATAATCTTCACTTCTCTTATGATTGGTTGTGGGATTGGTATATCTTGTTGTTTGCCTTTGTCTCCTAAACATGGTTGGGGTGATGGAATCACTTTCAATCTTCAAAACTCTCATCTGTTAAGACTAGGTTCATGAGAAGTTCAGAGATCTGACCGTCTCTTCTCTCTCTAACTGGATAAGATAGGACTCCGATTCCAGTTGGATTTCTTGAATTATGCAAGGTAGCCTCCTAATTGTTACAAGTGAATCCTTAGCACCCTAGTTACTACCTTTAAATTAATTGTTTAACTATATTCACAATTACCTCTTTCAATTCATATTTCAAATTTAAATCTTCTTCTAGTTCTGATTCTAGTTAAATTAAGAAACGTACAAGATTAGTTCATGTGGATTCAACCTCAGTCTTATCGAGATTATTATTACATTGCAACCCTACACTTGGGGTTGTGAACATGACACAACTCCTAAAATCAAAGGACGAAAAGTTATAATCAAACTAAAACTTACTATAAATAGTAAAAGCAGAAGTAAAATGGATTTTCAACTGTCGATCTGATAGAATCTTGCAAATTCGGCATAGGCAACTTGGCACAGCTAGGTTGGTTGGCTAAAGTAGCTTCTCCTACCCCAAAATCATATATGATATGTCGAGTAATTCATTCCGGATTGTGAGATACGCTTGTTGTAAGGTTCTAACGGTGGTAGATCACCTTCGCATCCAATCAGACCTTCTTCGGTTCATCCTAGACATGAAAGTATCCGCTACCCGCACTACATCAAATGCCTAGTTGGATGAAAAGTTAATATTCTCTGGCTTTACTTGGTTAGTTCTCTTCTACACTTTCCCATGCTTAACCATTTCTATTTCTAACATTGCGTTGGTGGCCACAAATTTGATGACTGGGAATCTGATCCATGTATATTTTGAATTACCATCCACGAAATTAGATGGAAGTACATAATGAATTACCTTTCACTAAGGAATCCCCCAGAGAGTGGAATGGCCAAACAGGTTTGAATAGCTTACCCCAAGTAGTTGGGAGGAGACATTTATGATGATGAAGTTGATCTTACATGACAAGAGACCTCGCCAACTAAAAGATGGCACTAACTTATTTTATTAGATAAATGATGCAATATAGCTAGTCGGTTAAACCATGTTGAAATGGTGATACCAAAATCAGCATGGTTTTAACCACTTTTTAAAGCCCATGTGACTCATGTTATACATGTGTTTGTGGACCCTTGAAAGGGTAGTTTTATACTTAACTCATGTACACTCACGTGAAGAAAGCTTTTAGGGTAAAGATAGAAATTTGATAGTTTATATATATATATATTAATATATATATATATATATATATATATATATATATATATATATATATATATATATATATATATTAAGAGATGGTTTTGCTTCTTGAAGATAAGATTCAAGGTTCCAAGACTTTTTCAATAGTTTTTGAAGTCTTTTTCTTAAGTTTTTTAGATAAGAAAATTTATTACTAACATATACTATAATACAGAATTTTCTTTTCTAAGATTGCATTCATAAGTGTTTTATTATATTTTGTAGAATGTATTTTATACCTTCTTCTTTGTAATTTTTTATTACTATTTTTTAAAATAATTTTTTCCCGAATGACTTATGCATGTAACTCAAGTAATAAATCACGTATTTCTCATGTTCTCATATAGTTTGTTGTTGATTTGTCTTCCTCTATTATCTTTCTATTTATTACACACAAATTTTGAATATTTCATGTGCTGTTTAGTATCAAATATTATTTGATTTTGACAGCGTGTTGATTAGGCAGTGCTACTAGCCACTTCAAACCACGGTAATGGAGAGCGTTAATCAATCTAAGCAAGGGAACCTCTTTAAATCACTTTTAGAAGAAATTTTGGAATGTACTTTTAAACGCCACTTACTCCTTGATTGGTGCTTTACCTAGTGATATCTCAACTTGCTCTACAGGATCATTTTCCATTTGGGCGCAATGGTTCTTTACAATAACTCACTTTATTTCTAAAATAATCCAGGCCGACGCTTGCGCCATGGACTGAGAGAGCACAGTTTTAAGTTATGGTCCACTCATTAAGAAAAGCCAAGATTACCGTGGTGTGGATGGCTAGGTAGAGGTTCATAGATATACCATTGCAACCTAATTGCACTCGTGCAGGAGCATGCCTACAACTAACTGAGCACCACGTGAACAGAACTTACATGATATCCAGGCCATCAATCAGGTGCCCTGCCTCATGTTCACCTTGGAAGTCAGAAATTAGGTTGGTCCAAAACTTAGGTAGGCTACACCACATGGAAGAATCAGGATCCGACACCTACTGTTAATTGTTTTTGGGCCCACCATTGTTATTATATGCAATCCAGTCCATTCATAAAACTATTCTCACCAAAAGGAAGGTGCTCTTCAAAAATCATGTCATTTTTTATTGCATGGGTGCTGAAAGTAGTACTTTATAAAAATGTGATAACCATATAACCAATCCCAAGAAAATGGAGTGCCCAAATGAAATGCAACGAAAGAATTTGATGATCGATTTGAATCTTTTATGTTGGGCCTCATTGGCCCACTTATTTTAGGGTTTCTTTCCACATCTGTAAATAAGATAGGTGCAGGCGAAATTTCTCAGCACACCTAATTTTTTTCATCGCCTGATACGATGGATCCTTCTGTTAATATTCGATAAAAGAAATTTTTTTTCCATAAAATATTAGAAAATTAGGCGCAACAGAACATACATTTGGTGCCTTTGGGTTATAATGAAACTTAGGTTGCAGCCAAACACAACCTAAAATCATTTTAACGGGGAGTGGATTAGGTGTTACCCCGGTAACATCTCAGTGGGTGTTACTGTTACCGTGTGGGTCTCACTTTGATGAATGTTTTGTATATCCAATCCGTTCATCCATTTTCTAATATCATTTTAAAACTTGATCTTAAAATTAAATAGATCTAAATCTCATGTGTATCACACCACTGGAAACGGTGGTGATTGACTATTAAAAGATTTTTATATTTTCCCTTCATCCACGCCCGTATTAATGTGGGCGTTGGGAAGTTTTTAACGGTGGGCGTTCAATCACCACTGTTTCCTTCAACTTAGGCAGTCTATTAGGCCATTAATGCCCACAGATGGACCAGTCGTTCTCATCATCATTATTATTTTTTAATAATTCAATTCCAGTGGGTCCCACTATTTTCGTGGTTCATATTGGAGGTGAATGTTAGGGTAGCTCACCTGTATCTTAGATGCGGCGATTGTGGCAGTGGTGAATCAAAACCTTCCAAAGGCACGCAGTTGGCAGTTGGGTAAGGTTACAATTTCGTGTTCGTACTGAACAATTAACTTTTACTCTTTGACTTTTTGACAGCCTGTGAATGTCCAGAATCCAGATGAGCTGGAGTCTTGTGGATTACAACTCTTTTACACACTTAAATTACCCAAGCTCTGTAGAGCCCGCTAGTTATAAATATCAAATCCATCCCGTCCATCAGTATCTATTCTTGATTCTACGCCTTGAATAGTAAACTCAGAAAGATCTAAAACTCAACTGCGCCACACGACGACGATTTCCCGCGAAAGCATTTGGCCGAAAGTTCCTGCGCTTGGAAACTTAAGTGGGGCCCACCATGATGTTTGTAAGAAATCCACCCTGTCCATCGGCTTTTTGAGATAATTTTAAGACTTGAGGACAAACGTGAGCATGACACTGAAGGAAAAGATGGGTAGAGAAATTCCTTCGGTTGAAACCACTAACAGTGATGTTTACATGCCATCTATACCGTTCATAACATCACTCCTACTTGGATGGATGAACTGAAAACACAAATATTATCCTGATTCAAAACTTCTATGGCATACGAATATTTCAATTGTGACGTTCAATCCTCACGTTTCCAGCCCACTTGAGTACCGGATCTGTCTCAGTTTTAGCATCATCTCCTAAAATGAGCTCACGAGAAGGATAAACAAGATTGATTTCTAACAAGCATCACGGTGCGCGTTGCGCTAGTTCCTTGGAACTTCCTGCGAAAGCCTTCCAGGGAATCCACGTCCGCCATACCACTGGGCAATGGGGCAGGGATACCAACCATAGGTTTGTGTGTGGCCCATCATGAGGTATCATTCATCGAACCCGTTAAAAAGGCGTAAGTCAGAAGGATGAAGTGAAGAAACAAAAAATCGCACTGACCCAAAACTCTGATCGGGCGACACTGTGTAGACATAGTGATTTTAAGAGCAATTACATTGTTCCCATGGGCGTGGTGCATTTGAGCTTCTTTTTTTTTATTATTATTATTATTTTTTAATTTTTTAAATTGCATTGATATTTTGTACATACTTTTAAATTAAAGGATCTCACATGAAGGACAGAGTTGCAGTATGGTGGGAGGTCACATGATGGACAGAGTGCATTTACACCTACAATACGGTGGGAACTACGGACCGCATCTCTGCATAAACCAGGTGTTCAAATGGTAAAAAAACACCTTGCTCATCTATTTTCACCGTCCTGATGCCAAAATTTCATGGCTAATATTCATTTACACTGATTTTGTACATAGCATATCAACATCTGTACGACCATGTGTAACGTCCTGAGGGAATGGGCAATTGATAACCTCATGTTTCTCCTTCTCTCTCATCTCAGCGCATTTTCGAGCGCGGCTTCAGTCGATCCCCGGCTCCACTGAGGTGGGTGGGATCCCTGACTATGACGCCCACGGTGATACATGTTCCTTATATCCACGCCCTCCATCCATTTTGAAAACTCATTTTAGGGCATGACTCCGCAAATGAAGTAGATCCAAATATCGGGTGAGGATTCAATCACGACTGTTTCCCTGCTTCAATTTTTGGCATTATGCCCTAAAATGAGCTGTCAAAACGGATGTAACGTTGTGAATGTAAGGCACATACATGGAAGTAGGCCCAACAGTTAGGGATCCACCAGATCCACCCAATATATTCACCATCCGATCCACCCAACAGTTAGGGATGTAACGTTGTGAATGTAAGGCATTCGCTATTATAACTCCTTATGTATGATAAGGTAGAGCTGCCATCTACCTACGGTACAAGCGGCGATAATGCACCAATTGGATCCATCCATCTGCTGGGAACTCCAGTGGATGGCTTGTTTAAAAGATAAACCTAATAGACAATCATATCCAAGTATTGGCTGTTAACCATATTTAAGTTTTACCATGGTGAGATCATATGAAAAAGACTGTCAGATAGGTGTTATTAGCGAGTAGTTGCTTGCGACTGGAAGTTCCGGTGGTCCGAAGCTAGGTGGGGCGCAGTGTGATGTTTCTATGAAATTTAGCCTGTCCATTCGTTTTACAGCTCATGTTATGGATATGAGCCTAAAAAGAGGCAGCTCGAAAACTCATTTGGGGCCACAATAGGAAGCATTGGGGATTATGTTGTCTGATGTCTTAAATATGTTTGTAACCGGGTGTGTCGATGGTATCGAAAGATCATTCGATCTTATCGAGCAGTTGTCAATCCCATCGAGAAATTTATTATTTTTGGCCTTTGCTTGTTGGACGATTTTTAGCTTTAAATTGATGTAATCGAAGGTGGCTTCAATGCTATCAATGAAACGTCGATGACACTTGATATGATCAAATCTCCCATTGATCAATTTGTATAGTTTTACGGAATTGCAGCTTTTATTTCCTATTTTGGTTTTGAACCTATTAAAGAGTTTGTAATCGGGGATTAGACTTGAAGAACATACTTAGGATTTTTAGAGAGCAAAGAGAGTTCAAAGCTAGGGTTTTTGTGATACTTGAAGTGTATTCTCAGATTGGTAGACTCATCCATCTCTGGTAAATATTGATTTCATAATGGATTCCTTGTGTTTCATTTGTACTTGGTTTGATTGATTTCTCATTATTTAATTATAACTCGGAGTTGCTTCTGCATGTTTCCGAATATATTAAAGTTTCACCTTTGAAGCATCTATGGACCTATAGAAGTTTTGGATCAGCTGACATTTTTCAGTTCATATCAGATCAGCCGATATTTTTGTGTCATCAGTTTAACTCACTGGAAATGACCTTGAGAACAATGACATATCAAAATCACATGGACCTTAGTTTAAATGGCAACTATTTGCATCTCAACTTTTTCTTATCATGTTGAGTTTTGGATCTGCCTCATTTTCTGGCTCAATGTCGTAAAGTGAGTTGGCAAAACAAATGCGCAGGTTGAATTTGTCGCAAACATCACAGTGGCTTCTCCTGACTTCCAACTGCAGGAACTTCGGGCAGTGCGGCCGAGTTATTTTTTTAGACACAAACTGACGCAGGGATGAACGTGATGAGGATAAATACTCCGAATCCATGGAGCTTCTCTGGACTCCTCACAGAGACTTCTCGAATCCATGAGAAAAGAAAGCAGAAAATAGAAATAAATTCTAATAAATTTGAAATTGATTCATTGATGAATAAAAACGAGTTCACAACCCTTTAAATAGGGGTACCAAGCAATGTGAAAGAAATCAGAATCAAACTACAACTAAAACTCCTAGAATTCGCAACTTACTATAAATAGTAAACTTACTATTTATAGACGGTTGTGATGTCTACTAGTGCGCAAGGTTTTCGGCCAAAAATAGTAAGTGTCCTATTTGGCTTCACCAAACCGTTCCCCTAATTATTATAAGCTCTTTTCATGTTGAGCGCAACTCCTAAAGCCCGACGGATGAAGAGTTATAATCAAACTAAAACTTACTATTTATAGTAAAAACGAAATTAAAATAGGGAAACGACCGTCGATCCAGGGGTTTCTCGCAATTCCAAGCGTCGCAACCAGGTATAGCCAGGTTGGTTGGCTAAAGTAGCTCGTTCTACCCCAAAATCATATATTTTACGTCAGGTAACTCATTCCGGATTGCGAGATACGTCCGATCTAAGGTCCGACGGTCCGGATCACTTCTGTTGTCGACCGGGCCTTTTCTAATCCATCTTGGCCATGAAACCGTCCGCGACCCGCTCTACATCACAAACCATCTACAATATTCCCTAGCATATGGATGAACTGGATTAGTCCTTCAATATCCCACCACATGCATGTAATGCATCACGGATCGATCACCCCACCGTATTTTGCCTCTGGGGCTCTAACATATGATCTCCCTCAGCCCCTCTACCTAGGTCCTTCAACGGCTCATTTGGATGTAATGTGTCTGTCGACGAGGGGAATGTTCCTGCAATCATCCTTTCAATAAAAATCAATTGTATTGGTTTTTCGCAAAACAAAGATTCATAGCCTGAAATGTGGGGCTAGGACTATCAACGGGCTGGGCCTGGAGTTTGAATTGTTTTGGATCAGGCCAGATCTGATCGGTAGGTTCCTGCTCAGATTTTGAACTGTTTAGGTTGGCCCGGGCCTATTTAAAATTCAGATTTTGGTAGGCCCGAGCCCGGCCCATTGACACTCCTATATGTTGGGGCAGGTCCTAAATTGGAGACTGCCAATGCGATCCAAACATGTTTCAAAATGAGGATTTGGCATTGAAATGAGAGATTCTTTTCCCAAACTTTGGATTCGTCAGTGTGCACAAATGGGTATTAAAAGTTGAATTTTCTTTCACGGCATTAATGTCATAATAGTCAGATGTGTGAAATTGGTTGGTACACACCTTTCAACGATTAAAGTTAGAAAAGGAGTTTCTAGATTATTTCTTAGTGTACACTTCAAAACTCATGCTTACACGTCGTAGTTACAACGCAAGAAAAATAGAACACTCTCGAGTTATCAATTGCAACCATTAAGCCCGTGATTCAGCAATCGAGGCCATTGGTCGGTTTTGCACCACTGTGACCAATCTTAGGCCATTTTATTTTAAGTTGAATGTAAACTGATGTTGTTGCGTCTCTCTTTCTAACGGTCTGCCCACAAATCCAACAGTTAGGATTGTTTTATTAATAAGCTTTTTAGAACATGTTCATGCAAAGGTTGGGGCGGAACAGACTAGTGGATAGATTACTGATACATAGGCCTCAGTTGTTAGAATTGGAAACCCGAGTACATTGCACAAAGCCTGGGCTTTTATAGCTTATTGAATGGTTTATAAAAGGAAAATGTTCAGTGGATGACGTGAAGAAACAAAATCCAATAGCTAGGATCATCTGGCTTCCAGATTGTTTACCCATATGAGCCGGGGTACTTTGACCCAATCATCCATCCATTCTGCTTCTCATGGTTAGACAATGAAAACATGTGGATGGCTGGATCAACTCATTGTAAATTTGATGCGGAATTGTAAAGTACCGTACTATGTATCAAATATGAAGATTAAAGATTTACCTGATTGGGAAGTAGAAGATTGTCAGAATCTTCTTCACGTTACACTGTTAGAGAAGCAACGTGATGGGATAAAAAGCTTAAGTAGTAGGTAGGTCTAGGAGTTAGTCTAGCTTATATAGCTTAGAGGGTTGAAAAGTTTGGAACTCATGGAAACTCCTTTCTAAGACTCCACATGAATTTGGTAATCCCATTTCAACTAATACACTGTGCTTATGATCCCATTATACTGTATCACCCCTTATACGATATTGGATGAATCATAAGTGAGTGGAGTCCACTCGTATACCCAATCACACTATCTAACCCTTAGTGCAATCCAGACCATCGATCAATAAGGCCCACCATATAGAATTTTTATACTCATTTATAGTGTAAATTAAGTCCTATTTCATCGATCACCGGGCATGAGTAACACCCTGATGTAACAAATCTAATGATCAAATCAATGGTCGATTAAATAAAAAGCCAAGATACCCAATGCATGAATAGAACTGTCGGTTTGGTGAGTCTTGTTGGGGAAAAAATATGCCAAGTCCGAAGACTTGGGTATGGAGCGAACCGACTTTACCCCCTTATTTTCTCAGTCTTCGGAGAAAGCAGCTAAGTTCGAGATATGAAGCCCGAGGCTTGATAAGTTGACTCGGTCGACGAGTTAGCAACGTCAGTATAAACTAATTAAGGCCAAATAAATTATAAGCCGTCCGACTGACAATGAGAAACCAACTCGGTAAGTTGTTTGCGACGGCTACAGAGTAAGGAAGGATGACGGATAAAAACCGAGACTCTTCTGCCCGTAAGAAGGCAAAAAGCTTATACTCCTAAGCCAGCCGAGACTTTTCCAGAGTCGGAAACGGCCGAGCCGAGCCAAGGAAAGACGGTGTGAAATCAAATGCTGTCCCGAAAATCCAGAAGTACAAGTGTCCGATCCCAAGGATCTCGAGATCGGGTGAAATCTGTCAAAAGGATCAAATCTCTGGAGATAAGGGGAAAGAATCCCGATACGGCGAGATCCTCCCTCTCTTATAAACAAGAGAGACTCCAAGGATGAAAGGTAGGCAATAGAAACCCTAAAAAGAACAAACCCTTTTCCTAGATCCGTACTGACTTAAGCATCGGAGGTTCCCCGGCTTGAGTCAGGACCCCTGTGTTTTTCGTGTTATTGCAGGTGAGGGACTCGGGAGAGTAGAGATTAGATTTTTGCATCAACAGTTTGGCGCCGTCTGTGGAAAACGGACAAGAAGCCGTTTTTCATATTTTACCAAAAGAGCAGTAAGACAAGTTCTAATGGTGACAACTAGAAGAACAGATCAGAACGATGCAAACGAGGCCGCCGCTAGTGCAGCATTAGGAGCTCCACCAATGGTCCCTCCAGCTGCGCTGCAGGTGGCCCCAGCCGTATCTAATAACCAGTGGAACCGGGGGAACGCACAGTTGAGTCGGGAGGTTCAAGAGATCCGATCCAATATGAACGTCATGAAAAAGATATTAGAACAGATGTACAACCAGCAAGTGCTACCGCATCAACAAGGACAAACATCGTTTGTTCTCCCACCTGCTTCCAGCCCTCTGCCTGCTGCTCAGCCCGCGGCTCCGCGAACGTCCCATCAGCCGAGTCAACACCAGCGTCCAACTGAACAAGCACCAGTCCGTTTGGTTACAGCCGCATTGCCGCCCTCTGATCTACGGCACAGAATAGATTAAAGGAGACGTAATTGGCCTCCCGCTGAGGAAATGACAGAAAGCGCAGAGGCCCGGAAAGCGGACATCCAGGACTTCAAGAAAGATATTCGGGAGGAGATGGCGAAAGAGATGACAGATATGAAACAGGATCGGAATACGTATCCAGCTCGACTCGAGCCTAAAGCGTCCCCTTTTATAGATGAAGTGATGCAGGCTCGGCTACCGGAAAGGTTTCGTTTACTGCAAATCGTCTCCTTCACCGGGAAAACCGACCCAACTGAGCACATCGAATGCTTCAAAACTTATATGGAGTTGCACAATGCCTCAGATGCAGTCATGTGCCGAGTCTTCTCTCTCACATTAACCGACGTGGCTCGGATTTGGTTTAAACAACTAAAACTGAGATCTATCGGTTCATTCGCCGAACTCAACGATGCTTTCCTCACCAATTTCATTGGTGGGAGGAAGAAACTAAAGCCGTCGGCGCATCTGAATAACATAGTCCAGAAGACAGGAGAGCTACTGAAGGACTATAGCAGACATTTCAACTTTGAATCTCTTCAGGTTTGAAAACACTCGGAAGAAACAACACTCAACGCGCTCATGTAAGGAGTCAGAGACAAGCCATTTCTAGCATCTCTGGACAAAAATCCGCCAGAAACCCTGACTGAGTTTATGGCTCGGTCGGACAAAGTGTAAAGATGATCGAGTACACGATGATCAAAAGTCAAGAAAGCGACCCAACCGAAGGTTTTCCACATACACTCCCCTGATAAAACTCAGGAACAGGAGTTAATGGAAATCAAAAGTGAAGGTTTTGTCAACTGACCTAGTAAACTGTGGGGCAATCCCAACCAGCGGAGTAAAGATAAGTGCTGCCACTATCATCGCGATCACGGGCACAATACGAGTGACCGTTATCACTTAAAAGAAGAAATTGAACGACTCATTAGGGAAGGCCGACTCGGGAAGCATGTAGAAAAGACTGCGTCCATGGAAGCACGCCCAAGCGAAAACCAAATCACGGAAGAAATCCGAACGATCGTCGGTGGTCATCAAGGTGGGGGTAATTCTAATAATGCACGGAAAAATCACGCCAGAAGCATTAGTCAGCTCGAGTCCGAGATCCTTCTACTGTATCGGCCCCCAAAGGAAACGAAACGGGAAAAGTATTGCATCTCGTTCACCGAAGACGATGCTCGAGGCGTCCATCATCCTCATGATGATGCGCTAGTCATCACTCTCACCATCGCTAAAAAAAAAGTGTTCCGTATACTCGTAGACACTGGATCATCTGCGGATGTGTTGTTCACTAAGGCGTTCGACAAAATGGGGATTGAACGATCAGTGTTACGTCCAGTTTGAATACCGTTGATTGGATTCTCGGGCGGACAGATACTCCCAGAAGGGATTGCTTCACTACCGCTTACTGCCGAAAATCCCCCGCATCAGACGACCTATACTCGGTCGACCTACTTTAAACCTTTTGCAAGCGGCGGTATCTACATACCACCTTTCCATGAAATTCTCGACTGAGTCAGGAGTAGGAATCGCGAAAGGAGATCAGCAAGATGCTCGATGCTGCTATGCCACCGCAGTAAAGGTTCCGGTTAAAATTTCAGTGATTGAATCATTGGATCCCAGGGTCGGATCTCATGAACGAGGGAAACCGATGAAAGATCTTATATCAGTACCCTTGGCCGAGACTGAGGATTCGAAAGTAGTACAAATTGGCTCATCCCTGAAGCCACCTCTCAAAGACAATTTGATCGCCTTGCTTCGACGATATGCCAATGTATTCGCATAGAGCCACGAAGATATGCCTGGAATCGATCCTTCGGTCATGACCCATCGACTCAACATTGATCCGACCTACCGGCCAATTCGGCAAAAAAGACGTCCTCTCGGCCCCGAAAGGTACCCTATCATTGAAGAGGAAGTCAGTAAACTCCTCAGAGCTAAATTCATAGAAGAGATATATTATCCGAAATGGATAACCAATGTCGTGCTCGTAAAAAAGGCCAATGGGAAGTGGCGTCTCTGTATTGATTATACAGATCTAAATAAAGCCTGCCCCAAGGATAGCTTCCCACTTCCCCAGATTGATCAGTTGGTAGATAGTACCGCAGGACATGAATTACTTAGCTTTATGGATGCCTACTCTGGGTATAATCAAATTGTAATGCATCAATCCAATAAATCTAAGACTACCTTTGTCACTGACAAAGGTCTTTATTGTTACCGAGTGATGCCATTTGGTTTGAAAAACGCTGGAGCGACGTATCAAAGGTTGGTGAATAAAATATTCGCCCGACAGATCGGCCGAACCATGGAAGTATATATAGACAATATGCTCGTCAAAAGCGTACACGCAACCAACCATATAGCAGACTTAGAAGAGATGTTCTTAACCCTGCGCAAATACAAAATGAAGTTAAATTCGAGCAAATGTGCTTTTGGTGTAAGCTCGGGGAAATTTCTCGGGTTCCTTGTTAGTCAGCGAGGAATCAAAGTGAATCCTGAGAAAATCAAGGCTCTACTCGACATGGAGTCTCCCAAGACGATTAAAGACATACAAAGGCTGACCGGGCGAGTAGCCGCACTCAACCGTTTCCTATCCCGAGCCACCGATAAATGTCTCCCGTTCTTCAAACAATTGAAGGGACGACAGTCAATGGACTGGACGGAAGAGTGTGAAGCAGTGTTCCAACAATTGAAGTCTTACCTTGGGTCTCCACCCCTGTTATCCAAGACTGAGTCGGGGAAAGTTTTATTATTATATCTGGTTGTATCCGACGCAACAATTAGCTCGGCCCTCATACGAGAATGTAACGGAAAGCAATTACCAGTGTACTATGTCAACAAAGTATTACTGCCGGCAGAGACGAGGTATCCTCCCCTTGAAAAGATAGCCTTGGTCTTGGTAGTATCCTCGTAACGACTCTGACCATACTTTCAAGCTCACACAATCGTCGTTATGACCGACCTACCATTGCATCAGATCCTTCAGCAACCAGAGGCCTTCGGCCGACTTACAAAGTGGGCTATCGAATTGAGCGAGTTTGATATACAATACAGGCCGAGGACAGCCATTAAAGGACAAGTCGTGGCCGACTTCATTGTTGAGGTAACTCCACAGATCGACAAAATGTCTGCGTCTGACGGTATTATCGGAGCAGCGACATCCTCTTCTCTCGACCCTTCACCCAGCTTTACCCCCTGGAAATTATTCGTCGACGACTCTTCCAATTCTAAGGCAAGCGTGGCTGGAGTAGTATTAGAAACTCCCGATCAAACCTATATGCAATATGCCTTACGACTTGGATTCCAAGCGTCGAACAACACAACAGAATACGAAGCCTTGTTACTTGGCCTTCGACTCGCAGCGAGTTTAGGTGTAACTCATCTCAATGTATTCAGTGATTCGCAGTTAGTCATCAACCAGGTCACCAGTGTTTACCAAACACGGAAAGAACAATTGAAGGCTTACATGGAGAAATCCAAAGAATTAATCGGTGAATTTTGACAATGCGAAGTAACTTGGATCCCTATAACTGAGAATGCCAAAGCTAATTTGTTAGCAAAACTCGCCTTAGCAGACGAAGACGACATACCCAGATCGGTGCCGATCGAACACGTCCCTAAGCCGAGTATTACTGAACCGATCAACTCGACTATACATGCTATTGAATCGGAACCGACCTGGTTCGACCCTATCATCCATTATCTCAATGAGGGGAAGTTACCTAAAGATCGCACCGAGGCTCGACGACTAAAGATCCGAGCATCACGATACACTATTCTAAACGGGCTACTATACAAGAAAGGTTTCTACGCTCACTTATTATGATGTTTGAATTCCCATGAAGCCGATTACATATTACGGGAGGTACACGAAGGAATATGCGAAAATCACTCAGGAGGACGTTCACTCGCCCACAAAGTTCAGCGGCAGGGGTATTATTGGCCGACCATACAGCATGATGTTAAGAAGTTCACCGTATGACCAAGTGGGCAACTGCAAACTGCAAACGGGAAACAACAAGTTGTAACTAGAGCCCGAAATTAGAGTCATGAAAAGGCAAAAAGAATGGAGATTACCTCGAAGAGTAACCTCACCGTATGACCAAGGGTCTGAAGCGTGGGGGCATTGTAAAAGCTAGCGAAGTCTTTTTCGATCCCGTGAGCGATGGCCCAAGGGATCATCCCCGATATAACCTTCTGAAAGGACGATGGCTCCTGTTGAGTTATCTCCTCTCTCAAAGATTCACCACTCGGCCCCTCTCTCTGCTTCGGAACCTCCTCTGCTATGAATCTCGGTTCAGAAGCCGACTGAGTCAAGGGAGTCGTAGCGTTCACCTCTTCCGCCCTCTCATCAGGGTCGGAAAGCACAACTACGAACGGAGCAGCCGGAACAGAGGCAGATGGGACAGCTGACTCCTGGGCCTTTGGACTTGTCTTCGGCTGTTTCGAAGGCTGTCCCCTATAGAAGGGCCGACCTTGGAGGAGCTTTCACCTTTGAGATCGGTTTGAGGGAAGGTCGAGACTCGGCCATGTTTGTGGAAGCCTGCTTAAGAAAAGGTCGAGCCTCAGGTAGATCTGAAAGGAGGAACAAAGGTGAGTTAGACAAAGTGCCAAGAGAACATGACAACGTAACAGGGGTTGCCTGACACGAATGAGTCTAAACCCGCTAGGTGAAGACACTCTGGTTGCAGCAACGACTTCTAAGACCGATCCTCCGCACTTAGCGTTTTCAGATCCCTGACCCGAGTTAGGTCACTGGATCCGAGCTTCCCCCTTTTCTTTAGGATATCTACAAGGCACCATGAGATCAGATTCAGAGCATTACGACGCGAAGAAACAAAAGGTATAAAGCCAAGTCACCTGCTTTGCGAAACGACCGGGAGACTCGAGGTTCGAAGGGCCAAGGATCAGCCGACTCCCAACGTCCACACGCACAAAACCATCTTTCTTTCAGTGTTTGTTGGAAGTCGGTGGGTCAGTTATAAGAGAGCCACCCTTGCCCCACCATGCACTCAAAAAGTAAAAGCTGAAAAAATTTGGAGTCGGTTTTACTTGGTATAAGTAGAGGAATTCATCGACTGTCAGTGGGGGCTGTTCTAACTCAGCCCATAGCACTGCACACCCGAACAAATTCCTCCACCCGTTCGGGACTATCTGGCCAGGAGCAAGCTTGACACGAGACAAGAAATCTCGAGCAATGGGCTGGAGAGGCAGATGTAAGCCACATTGCATCGAGACCTGAAAAATTGTAACCATCCCAATAGGGGGTGATCAGGCAATTCATCCGGACGAGGAAGCTGAATTATAACCGAGTCCGAGACATGGTATCCGGCTCGGATTCGATTCAGGTCAGACTCAGTTAAAACTGATGAAACGGGACCGCTCAGATCATCCTCGGCCCTCTCTCCCTCAGAAGACGACTCAGAAACCTGAGTCGACTTAGAAGTCTGCGCCGATCAAGTCACAGGGGCCGACACAAAGGCTCCCTCGGTGATCCGTGTTTCCTCTTCCTCCTCCAGCGCATCCAACGCAGGATTTCATCTCCTTGGGTGGGTTACCAGAGATGATCCGCCACTAGAAGGACAGGCCAGAGCAGAAGCACCGGTCAGAGGAGAGTGCTCCACGGGTGATTCAGCGGCCCTCCTGACTAATCGAAACGCAGCGTCCGCATCAACGGCGATCTCCACCAGTAAATAGGGTGGCTCCGCAACATTCCAGAAACGTTGCGAATCACCCTCCTCACCGGAAGTTCCCTCCCGGGGGCTCTAAGAGCCATGTGCAGCCATTAATGTTGATAGAGAGGGAGAGAAAAAACTCACCAGAGAAGGCAGCAATGGACGTAAAAGAAGATGACGGAGAAGAAAACGACACAAATGAAGGCCTAGCGATAAGCCGCAGAGGGAGGAAAGAAGAAGAAAAGGGGAAAACAAGAAGAGCGGGAGAAGAGAGAATGACGAAACTAAAATTCGCACGCTTCTCCCGCCCTCTTTTATAGCCACGCCACGTGGCAAGAGCATTTAATGGGCAGACGAGACGGCACCTGCCTCGACTCCCCCGCTCGACACCTGGCGCAGGTCGACTGACCGCGGTAATGCCATCGCCTCGCATTCGACGTCCATTCGCGGGAATAACGACTTGGCTGTTAACCGCCCGTGCGACATTGGGAAACGAACCGTCGCAAGTTAAGGACAACCCAAAGAGCATTAATTGTCTTATCATAATCTCGGCTTTCGTTCCAGATCGACCTAAAAATTCTTTACTCCTTAGTGCTAAAAAAGACACAAAGAGTAATGGGGCTTACTGTTGAGGAAAAAAATATGCCAAGTCCGAAGACTCAGGTATGGAGCGAACCGACTTTACCCCCTTATTTTCTCAGTCTTCGGAGAAAGCAACTAAGTCAGAGATACGGAGCCCAAGGCTTGATAAGTTGACTCGGTCAACGAGTTAGCAACGTCAGTACAAACCGATTAAGGCCAAATAAGTTATAAGCTGTCCGACTGACAATGAGAAACTGACTCGGTAAGTTGGTTGCGTCGGCTACGGAGTAAGGAATGATGACGGATAAAAACTGAGACTCTTCCGCCCGTAAGAAAGCAAAAAGCTTATACTCTTAAGCCAGCCGAGACTTTTCCAGAGTCGGAAACGGCCGAGCCGAGCCAAGGAAAGACAGTGTGAAATCAAATACCGTCCCGAAAATCTAGAAGTACAAGTGTCCGATCCCAAGGATCTCGGGATCGGGTGAAATCTGTCAAAAGGATCAAATCTCTGGAGATAAGGGGAAAGAATCCCGGTACAACGAGATCCTCCCTCTCCTATAAACAAGAGAGACTCCAAGGATGAAAGGTAGGCAACAGAAACCCTAAAAAGAATAAACCCTTTTCCTAGATCCCTACTGACTTAAGCATCGGAGGTTCCCCAGCTTGACCCAGGACCCCTGTGTTTTTCGTGTTATTACAGGTGAGGGACTCGAGAGAGTAGAGATCAGATTTTTGCATCAACAAGTCTCTCAATGAATCCCACTGTAACCAGATCATGGCTCTTGCGGTGGTGCATTAGACTCAAACACCGTGCTAAAAAAATAAATAAAAGGCCATTTATTAATCAATAATTAGGATGATATTGTATTAGAGGGTAGAACAAAATAAGGTAAGCGTTGCAAGACAATGTGCCAATTAAAACTATTCATCCAATGAACCCCATCGTGAATGTATCACCAATGGCCCATGCTTATAAAAGAAAGAAAAAATAAAAGCATCTATCAAACAATCCTAGGTTCTATATATCTTGGTTTAGAAGTGTTCAAGCACCAAGTTAATTTGTAGTAAATGAGATCTTTATCGCCGACTGATCACCACATATACGAGAGAACCTTTCCGTGAGAACAATGGGGCCCACAATAAATATCACGTGAATGAAAATTGGGGATGTTTGCTCATCTAGTGGCACATATATACCTGTATATGTTGAGTCCGGCCATCAGTTGCTTACTGATTGAGATGGTGTTGCCAACCTGACGAGCAACAGCTTCATTTTTGTGTCAGGTGATCTAGTGGTGGGACTACCATTTGCATGTTAAGGATTTTTCACACATGTGGCGTGTTGGTAGAAAGGACCTGGTTGGATAAAAAGTTAATATTCTCTGGGTGTACCTGATTAGTTCGATTCTTCACTTTCACTTGCTGAATGACCCTTAAACCATCTCTATCTCTGCCATTGCGTTTTAGGCCACTGATTTGATGGGGAGGATAATCTAATGCATGTATATTTTGATTTACATTCCATCTAAATTGAGTGAAATTAGATGGAACATACTAAATAACAAGAGACCAATGGTTTAACAAAGGGTATGGTCTTTGATAGAGTTAAGTGGCTAAACAGGTGAAATTAAGTGGACCATCCTAAGTAACAAGAGACATAATAATTTCACTAGTTCTCCATTGAGTGGAATGGCTGAAGAAGATCGTGTAGCTAATTCAATCAGTTGGGATGAAGCATAAACGATGATGTAAATACCTCCCCCCACACGTGAGCGCAACAGTGTCATCACTTCAATTGGCTTTGGTATTGATTTGTTAATGTAGCTAAAGTATGTTATTGACTCGAGTATAAAAATGCATTTGATTCGGAGTCGCCACTAGCTAAATGAATCTTAAAATCTATGGTTGGCTAGAAACTGTAAAATTGCTTAGGGGTCGGGGAATCTCACGATTCCCTAATTCAAGTGACTCTTGCGGTCTCTACTTTATAAGACTTTTTGGGATTTAACGATGTTTCAATATTTTATATTTAGTTGTACTTTGCATAACTCATAAGGGTCGGGCAGGCAAAAATAAGAAAAAAACTACTTAGCATTACGTCGCAGAGTTAAGTGACCTCGGGTAGGCGAATAAAGTAAAAATGCAATGAATAAAATAAAATGCCAGCTACCCTTACTTTACAGGATTTAGGATCTTGGGAAGGTAAATAAAGTAAGAAAAAAATGGAAGAGTGAGAATAATTCATAATGAGATATAAGGAAATGTGGATATAGTTCACGCACTTAGAATGCGTGGAGTGGAATGCAAATTAAATAGAGATGGCAAACTCTTAACTTCAATGAATTCTTTAATGACCGTTTTTGTTTCCTATGTCGGGCAGCATGTCGGTGAAATCTTCTTAGCTGAGGAGAATTGATGAGGACATCAGAGGACCTACTCGGGTGTACCAAAGATGGCGACGACCACTCACATCAGCGCAACTTTCTTTGTGGAAAACGAGTTCAAGATGGGGCCCGCCAGGCCATTTTGAAGACCCCACATGCATTGGACGTGCATCAAGAAGACACCACCTTGAGATGATGAATGTGGGTTGCTTATAAGATCATTTTAGTCATAAGATTTTTATTTCGTGTCAATGCGACCTTTGTATCTTGTCAATTAGGTCATATGGCCACCAGATCTTTTAGATCATGGTCCATTGGACTCTGATCTTGCTTTCTTTATGTTATTTGTTATTTTTAGGAGCTATTTGATGGTTGAGATTGATAATATATATTTTAGTTTTCTTATTTTGGATGATGGGATACTTTACTTAAGTGAGTCACATAGTTGTAATTATGCTAGATTTTATTTCTAATTTTTTTAATTATAAAACCACAAGGGGAGTGGAGTTCTAACCTTAGTAGAGATTTGAGAAGAAAAAAAAAAAAAAAAAAAGAGAAAAACTTTCTTATGTGAAAGAATTTTCCTAATTGTTTTACAGGGTTTTTTTGGAAAAAAAAAAAACTCCCTTCCAATTAAATTGTGGAAGGGTAAAAGCTTGTTTGTTGTTGGGTTCCAAGGTACATCTTTCCTCTTCATCTTCTTCAAAAAATATTCTTCGTCTTATATCATTCCTCTCTCTTCTTCAAAAGGTATTCTTTTTCTTCTCTTGTCTTCATATATTTCTCTTCTATTATAACATTTTACACCCTAGATCTTCAATTTCCTTCTTCTTCTTCTTCTTCTTCTTCTTTTTTTTTTTTTTTTTTTTTTTTTTTTTTTTTTTTTTTTTTTTTTTTCAATTTCTAAAAATCCTAATTCCAAGATATCTAATTCCCATGAACCATAATTCTCCATATTTCAAAATTTTCCATTTCCTAACCCTAATCATAAAACCTACAAATATGTCCATTGAGTGTGGAACATGACTATGCTAAATTGGAAGTTCTATCTTTCTATTGATTATAGTTTTAATTTATTTATGTGATTTCTTAACATGTGGGCATGTGATTTAGGTTAAATCAGATTTTATTGCCTATTGTTTACTCTTAATTACTTAGTGAATTAACATATTTTGTTAATTAAATTACTTTATGGACTCTTTCATAATCTCCACATTGCATGCTAGCAATAAATTATATGTTCTGCATCAGATGTCTTAAGAAAAATACCATCATATGTCAAGTTTCTGAAAGATCTCTGCATGGCTAAGAGATGACAAAATATTCAAAAGGAAATTTTTTTGACAGAGAAAGTAAGTGTCATCCTCAAGCAAGATGTGCCACAAAAGTACGAAGATCCCGGTAGCCCAACCATTTCCTGTGTGATTGATAATCGCCGGATTGAGCACGCACTACTATTTGACTTGGGGGCAAGTGTAAATATGATTCCTTACTCAATTTACGAATAGCTCGACCTTGGTGAATTAAAACCCACTAGGTCTAGACTTCAAGTTGTCGATCGTTCACTCCGTATACCGAGAGGAATGATCGAGGACGTGCTAGTCCAGCCGATAAATTCTATTATCTAGTAGATTTTATTGTTTTGGAAACTCAACTCGTCATTGATACAAGCACTCAAATTCTCGTCATCCTTGGCTGATAATTCCTAGCTACATCAAATGTCATTATCAATTGTAGGAATGAAATTATGAAATTAACTTTTAGGAACAAGGCATTAGAGTTGAATATCTTTAATACATGTAAACATTTTAAGGATTTTGATGATGCCCATGAAATAAACATGATCGATTCATTCATGCAAGATAGAGCACTCTTGACTTTATTCTCTGAAACACTAGAGACATGCTTGGCTCTCTCCCCTGATTTGGATGATGACATGATTATGGAGATAGATGCCTTACTTGATGCGACTTTGATACTTAAAACTAACCGGTAGATACCATAATTCGAAAAAGTGCCCAAAAACCAACATTACGCCTCTACCGTCTAGTCTCAAGGCACCGAAGCTTGACCTAAAACCATTACCTGCTAATCTTAAATATGTTTACTTAGATCAAGATGAAACATATCTGGTGGTGATTTCTTCTGTAACACCCCGTGCTTTTCAGTACTCGGGTGTTACCATGAAAACTTATCTTATCAAACTGCTCACCCTCCTGCTAGTCAAGTTTGACCATTGATATGGAAAATGGATCATTCATGAACAATCTCGAAACAATCTAACTGTTGTCTTCGACTGCATGATTGGAACCATTTCACAACTATTTAACCAATCGTTGGGTGGCTAAGGGGATGTCAATCCCAAAGGATAAATAATATCCCAACCCCTAATAAAATCACACCTCTAGCTCAAGGGCAAGAGGCATTTCCGCTAACTATCACCTAATCCCACATGTGGGATCACTTAATTATAAAAACAAGAATCTAATAAAAATCCCTCTAGGCTAGACTAGAAGCCTAAGGAACCACTGATGAACAAACTGAGTAATGATCCAACCATTGGATCTTCCTGAATTAGTAATAAAATCTATTCATCAGGTCTGTAACTTATCATACAACAATCCTCTGCTTGTTCACGCATATATGTCCAACGGGAAACTAAATTAACCATTAGCAAATCCCCAAAATAGTTGTTGAAATTCCCAACTCCATAGATGAATAGTTTAGCACCAATCTAACTGTAGGATTAATTAGAACCCATAACTGCTTTCAAAATTTTCATTGAGTGGCCCACATGAGTTATGGATTTACCTCGTAATCAGTATTACATCCTGATAGTAGTGGTGGAGCCCGATGAATGGTGTTGATTGTGTTAAATGCATCATAGTGGGTCACACATGTGACCCGTGTACACACATCAGGCGTAGTCCTGCAGAACACCGAACCCATACCCTAGTTAAACCTGGTTTGACCGGGTCCGAGGAGGGAAAATCTCCTATTCCTCTTGTGATTTCATCTAGTGAACGGACGATGTTCGTTCTGGTTGATCTGTGGCCCACCCTTTGTATCCATTTGAAGGATCCGAACCATCCATCGTGGAGAGTGGGGAATTCCGATCAAACCTCATCCGATTCGGCACCTTTTCACACATGTACATACGCCCAATTTCTAAAGTAGGCTAAAGGTGCATGCTGCAATTTTCAAAAAATGAAAACTTTCTGTTTCTCCTTGTTACGCTGACAATCCTCGCTCGCAGGAAGTTCTCCAATCCTAGCCCTTCACCTGGGCAGATCTCCACCATTTGTTCAACGTCACAAAAGGAAAGATTTCTGAGGCTTCATGAAGGGTGGAGAGATGCCTTCCTCTTCCGGTGATGCGAGTTGGAGTGATCTGGGCTGTTGCTGGGGCTTCGTCTGACCATCCTGAACGTCCACCGTTAGGGCTAGCAACACTGCGAGAAGTTCTCCTTTCGCACATGAAGAGCCCGTGGTAGAATTTCTCGCGAGTGGTTGTATAAGAGTGATCTCTGATGGGATTAAAGGGCCCCACAGTGTTCAGTGGACCCATCTGGTCCGTCTAGAAGCAACGGATCATCAGATGGGGCCGTAAACCCAAAAATGCATCATCTTCCCCAACCAATCGTAGAACCCATCACAATGATGTGGACCCCACTGCCAGATCTAAGACACTCATTCGGTAGGCCCTGTTAGTGGGAGTCCATCCCGTGTATTAGATTAACACCATGAAAGGGATTAACGCTTCCAAACCCCCCAACTTTAGTAACCGTTGAAGCTTAAAACGACAATGGTTAAGGCAATCGTGGGCAAACCCTAGCCCTATAAAAGGGCTCCCAGCATCTCGGGAAAGGAGCCATGTAGCTTTGGAATTCAGGGAGAGACAGAGAGAGAGAGAGAGAGAGAGAGAGGAGAGAGAAAATGGGTGCCTGAAAATAGGAATTAAGGACCGTTAGGAGGATTTAATTCCCAACAGTTCCCTAGATTTCCAGGACAATGCAAATCGATTTGGTCCAAAGATAGGTTGTGCCTTACCTTCCACAGGAAAGGACTTTTTCATATACCAGAGCAATCAAACAAAAATAAATCCTTACAATCGGTCAAGAAAGAGTGACGACAAGAATGCTTTTATTAAAGAACTGCTTGTATTGGATAAGAATTAAGTCCTGCGTATGAGCATAAACTTAGATTACAACTAAAGATTACCACTACTGAATTATCACTATTTTTAGTATAGAGTTATTTGATTATGCTAAAGTAAGATAAATTTGATTTGTTTGATGTGTTTGTTGAATTTGATTTTGTGTTTTCTATTGATCCTCTGATTATCTATGGATCTCTGTCGCAACTATGCCTTTGGACATTTCCCTTCTTTATTTGACGGTTATGGTAATCGAAGAGTCACTGTATAGATCATTCTCTTATTACGTTTCTCTTTTTTGTTGTTCCTCTTCTCTTGCCTAAGCTCTACTCTTCTTGATCATTGTTTACTCTTTGATTTTGTTTGGCTTCTCGATGTCTTAGCCATATTATTTTGTCGGTAATTCAAGGGCATGCAACATTAAATCGATGCCAACTATGATTCGACAAAAAAACGTTCTAAGTATCTTAGAAAATCTTTTATTACCCATGTAATGGAAGTGGATTGCATAATGAGTAACTCAACATACTGAGTAAACTCTGTGAGGCCCACTGTGATTTATATACTGTATCCACTCCTTCCATCCATTTTACTAGATAATTTTAGATCTTGAACTCAAAAATTAAGCATATATAAAGGTCAAATGAGCTGCACCACGGGAGCAGTGTGAATTGACGTCTACCGTTAAAAAATTCTTGAGGGCCACATAAGTTTTGGATCAAGCTTATATTAGTGTTTTCCCTTCATCCATGTTTTTTTATTTTCTATCTCATGAACGGGTTGGATGACAAATAAATATCACTGTGGGGCCTAGCAAGGTTTTAACTTTGGAAATTATTATTCCCACTGTTTCCTGTGACATGCACTACTTATGCTTTGGACATGATTAAATTTTGGTCTCAACCTCTTAAATAATCCGGGAAAACGGATGGACGGTGTGGATAAACCAAATATATTCAAGGTGAGCCCGACAGAGTTTACTCGTTACCATAAGAGCCTTCCGATTTCCCATGTAATGCCATATGTTGCCTTATTATATTATTTGAATTTTTCCACACGGTCAAAAATAGTTTACAGTAAGTTAGACGGGGGAGCTATACACATCACGTATTAATCGGTGTACCTGGACTTAAAACCGCCGGATTCAAGCCGCATCTAAACTCCAGCAGGCCCGGCACGCCGACATCACACGAGCAACCAACTTGAGCCAAACACATCTATTCCGATAATGTAAAATCGTTCACTGAACGAAAGGATCACATCGGTTCAAGTACTAACATATGCAGAGAGATTTTATCTTCACGGTGGACCTCACCAGATGAACGGTCTCGATCACAAAAGTGGGGTCCTTGCTTCCAAGGCATCTAAGCCTGACCAAAAATGCCCCACGATCTAGACGGAGCATTTGAGTATTTCTCAAAATTTTAACCCTTCATTCAAGATTAGTAATCGCACGGACAAGATTAAATCGGCGACATTCACCCACCATATGTGAAACGAATCGGGATCCTCTGCTTGCAAAAAATTCCTGTTTTCCAACATCTTGATTGGTCCACCTCATCACTGACAATGTGCTACATTAAATGCAGTGTGTGGTGTGCAGCAAGCAGGGTTTTTATGCTTGGACAAGCACAGGATCCGGATTCTTTTCATATGAAACAGTCAGGCCACAGGATGAATGGTGGGGATCTTAAGATGGTTTTGCCACGTGTTGAGTTTTGGACCGTGGACAGGATAATCAATTCCTGGAGTAGATTTACAGTTGTTCCACCCAGTGGTTAGATATGACTTGCGGTAGGCCAGTAGCATCTAATGCTGACGCTATACAGCTGTCGCCACTGAACGATTGGCACTTTCCATTTAGTGGGAACGTGGGAATGTTATATTCTGCGGAAATTATCACATACGTACAGTTGTATGGAAGGTACGATAGCCTAGAACTGTGTGGGGGCCACCCATGATGTGTATATGGAATCCAGACCATGTCTCTAGTGAAACTACTCATCTTTACGGTACATAACAAGAAACATCGAAAAGCTAGCTCCAACAAACCACAGGAAGCATTGTACAATCATGCCTAAAACCATATATTCACTCATGCCCCACCCAAAATTTTGAATGACCAGAGTTTCGGTTTCTTCGCTTCTTCATGCCAACTGAATCTGATGTATGGTTTGGTTTACGTATACAAACTACATGGACCCCACAGCCAATCTGAAAGGGCAGCGGATTGCCCGGTCTGCCACACACCACCGACCTCTTCCGTGGCCCCACCATGATGTATGTTTTATATCCACACCGTCCATCCATTTGGAGAGATCCTTCTAAGTCATTACTAAAAAAGTACCCAAAAGATCCAAAGCGCAAGTGGTTCTCTTACTGTTGAAACCTTCCTAGGTCCCACAATAATGTTTATTTGTCATCCAACTTGCTAATAAGGTAACCCGATTAGGAAAAACAAAAATTAAAGTGATCCAAAACTTCAATGATCCCCAAGAAGTTTTTAATGATAGATGTCCAATTCTCGTTGCTTTCTAATGTATCGTCCACTGCAGCTCCAAATTTGCTTATTTTTAAGCCGTGATCTAAAATGATCTCATACAATAGATGGATTAGTCGGGATATAACAAATACATTATAGTGGATTTATAAAACTTAGTGAGATCAACACACTGCGGAGATCAGTGGTGTGTGGCACACCAGGCCATTCGATTCCATCTAAAAGTTTCTTTGGTGACACCCTCCAATGTCCCATTATTACACTCATGGCCTGTTTGTTAATGCCAAGAAAAATTACTTAAATGCATGATATGATAAATTCTTGGCATTAATTGTTATTTGTTAACGCCCAACGCGTAAAACCTAGCGAGCGAGGTCTAGCTTAACTGTGAATATATGGATTATATGGATTATACTAAATTAATTTTTTTTCTTATGAACATGTTCTTATGCACATTGCTGCAGAGTTTTCTCTCCTGAACACACTACACAAATTTTGATGTGTGTAACTTTTCTAGCCTCACACATCACCACTGGCCACCCACAGCTCAAACAGGCCCTTATTTCTGGATTTTGGGATATAGGCCTAACTTGTGGTGGTACATATGAAGGACGGTTCGGATGGCACTCACACATCACCATGGCCACTCACAGCTCAAACGTATTGTAATTATGATGCACCTGATCATACCCGTCTATTTGGTGAGTATCGGTTAGCAAGAGGACACCGCGATGGACGTTAGCCAAAAACTTGAGGAGGAGATTCGTAGCCCACCTAAACCTTGTACCGGCTTGTCGTCATGTGGGGCCCGGCTGGAACATGGTCGGTCCCAAAGATCTGTCCGCGCACACATCATCTGGTCCCAACCCTTAATGCACACTGGCAAAATAATGAGCCCAGCCTTCTCGTCAAGTGCAACAGGTGGGCCTACACATAGTGGACGGCCAAGGAAAAGGATATCCAACATCCACATCGACATGGGCGTGTATAATTAATAATAGTATACTTGAAGGCGTGTTTGGTAAAATGAATTAAAAAAAAAAAGAGTCTGAAATTAATTTAATTAGTAGATCCATTGTGTACTGAATTTTATGTGCTGATCGTGTTGGAACGTTTATTTGGTAAACTTTCTGAACATTGAAATTTAAATACTGAATTTTTTAAAAAAAAAAGTTGTTTTAAAAAGACATCTGAAATTTGGTAATTTTACCAAATTATCCGTGTCCTAACGTAATACCAAAAAACGATGGAACAGTGGATTTCTCGCAAACGTAATGGCCCCACTTAATTTCCTGTGGTAGAAAATTCATGCTAAAAGCTTTCGCTAGCAATCTGTATTAGATTATGGATTACTGGTAACACGTTGGCATGTTTTACCCTGACCGGAGGGCCCACCTTGATGTATGTGTTGTACATCCATGCCGTCCATTAGTTTTTACCGCTCATTTTATGCCACGGTCCTGAAAATGAAGCAAATCCAAATCTCAAATGGACCAAACAACAATAATTAAATGCACGACATGAAAAAAAAAATTGTGGGCCACAAAAGTTTTTAGATCAAGCTGATTTTCTTTTTCTTTAGCAATCTTGGTCCATTTGACCTTATCGAAAATTGGATGTTAAATAAACATTGCGTGGTGTGCCCCACATGACCACGTCGTTGGCGTGTTGATGTCCCCTGATGTATATATTATATCTACAATCTACCCGTTTGGCGAGATCCTTTTAGGCGATGAGCCCTTAAATGATGTAGATGTAAAGTTCAAGTGGACCACACCACAGAAAGTTGTGGGTGTTGTTGTGACACCCCGAACTTTTCAATACCTGAGTATTGAAAGTTCTGGAGTGTTACCACGAAGTTTAAGTATATATATATATGTGTGTGTGTGTGTGTGTGTGTGTGTGTGTGTGTGTGTGTGTGATACCAAGTTAGCTACCCTACATCTATTTTCTAACATGAATCTGGCCGTTAAGAATGATTTTCATCTGTAATACCTCAAATTTTTCAATAACCGAGTATTGAAAGTTTTCGAGTGTTACCATAAAATTTAACTAAATACGTATATGTGTACGATACCAATCTAGCTATCCTAACCTTACATCTATTCTCCAACGTGAATATAATCGTTGAAAATAATCTCCATTTATAGATCAAGCAATCTGACCCTTGATCTTTCAATATAAGATTACATCAGCAATGTTAATCCAACCCATAATCTAAAAATCATCTACTTTGAGGTGAGTGACAACATACACAAGAACCACCTATCGATAAAGTTACAAATATAAACAAATCTCTCAAGTTTGGTCTTAAACCAACATAAACATCTTAGCCATGAAATAAGGCCAATCATGTAATTGGCCTTGAGATCAACTTAGATAACCAATTATTAAAATAGTAGTGGAATTCCAATTAAGCGATTCTTAGAGATATGAGAACCCATGGGAGTCATATATGGAAAAATCTGACACATGATCTCCCTTATTCAACCATTAAATTAAAATTTGACAGCCTAGTACCTTTCAAAATAGTCCAATGAGGACTATGAGATGCCCTGATCTCATGATATCTTAATAACCAATAGTAAGTTGCCAAATTCACAACTCATTAAACCCACAACCCTCAATCTATCAATCTATCACCTAATCGTCACTATCGGGCCATCCAATCACTAAGATTACTGCTGATTTTCAAATAAGCAGTCCCTAGAATCGTTATACCGTTAAAATTCAGAATTAAAGTTAATCTGACCATTGGATCAATAGAAATCATAGAATAAATTCAAAATCTTATAGTATGACCCACCTAAGCTTCAAATATGTCTCACCTTTATCCTAATATACCTTAAAATGACTTATTGAAATAGATAGATGGAGTAGATTAGTCAAATACATCGCTGTGGGCCACACAATCAGATCCGAGTATACACGATACACATGCACCGGCGGTACACTGAACTAAAAGTCAGGTCAAACTTGGTTTGACCCGATGAATTTCAAAAAGGGAAATTGACCGTACTCGCCTCGAAGTTTGGGCAAATTACCTAGAAAGCCACGACACTCCATATATTCTTAGAAGGGCCTTCTGATATCTTTTGGAGATTGTTTCGAACGAAAATACCCCTGACCTTAGTTCAGGACTTGTACGGTCCTGGAGTGAAGTAGAACTCACCTGCTGTTGCAACCCCCGAGAAACGGACGGATCGCCTACTCCTCGGGACACCGGCTAATGGCTGGTGCTCGGCGCTCTGTGGGCCCCACCACCACGTATGTGTTTCATCCATGCCGTCCATATATTTCTCCATATCATTTTGTGGTAGGAGTCCAAAAACGAGTGATGATCCAATCACAGTGGGCCTTAGGAGGATTTTAATGGTGGATATCCAATCATTATAATTTTCCTGCAGTGTGGTCCACCTGAGATATATATCACTCTCGTTTTTCGATTTGAGCCATAAGATGATATTTAAAAGTGGATGAACGACATGGACGAAACACATACATCATGGTGGGGCCCACAGAGCACCGATCACTAGCACCACTAGCTTCGGAAGGGGCAAATGTCGAATTTATTTACCTTTAAATGACCCTCTTCTTCTTCTTCTTCTTCTTCTTCTTCTTCTTCTTCTTCTTCTTCTTCTTTTGTTTTCGTAGAAAAGAGAAGATCCAGGGACCAACAGCCAGAGAGCGAAGTTGTTTCAATGGTACTTTAGTGATACTTCCACAAGTCAATCCGCATTCATGCATTTCTTTGCTCTTTCATTCAAAATAATGGAAGAGATATTCGAAGAAACCATAGATCCCCTATCGCGTTCTTCCTTTATTCATGATCCCTTCTCCTTCCTCAGGACGTTCACGATCTTTGTAAGTGCTATGTTTTCTAGCTCCTATGATTGTCAAATTTTGTAGCACCAAAACCTCTTGGAATCTATGTCTTGTGTAACACATCTACATATTCAAGACTGTGCTTCTCATGTACAAGAACAATGGTCATTACCTCAAGAACTTCTAGTGCAAGATTACATGTTTGCAAGATCACATGTTCATGTTCAAGCTCAACACCAAGTGTGAATTCAATCTTTCAAGCTTCAACGGTTCAAGTATTCAAAACTTCATCCAAGTCGAGACAAAGTTCTTTACATTGAACCACAAGCTCAAGCTTCAATGTTAGTCCTATTCAAGCTTCAAACGTCTCAAGTTCAAGCTTTATCATATTTCAAGTTCTCAAGCTTCGTGAACTTCAAAGAACGACTGTCAATTGAAGCAAAAAAGAAGACTCAATGTTCATACATCACTAACAAGGTATGAAAGACCCTAGATTGACCTTAGGGTAGGTCATTTTGAATACATAATTCAATTGGCTCATTTTATAAGTACATAATCTATTTTTGACTAGTCCTAGGCTATGTTCGACTAGTCCTATCACTGGCTCGACCAATCCAAGAAATCCTCGACCAGTCCTAAGTTTGTTTATAAAATTTGAGATTTTTTGTTAGAGCCTCGACCAGTCCTGAAGACTGCTCGACCGGTCGTATGAATAGTACTCGACCCGTGTTCGACCAGTCCAACAGTCTCGACTCAAAATCCAACAACTAAATTGAGTTCCCCACGACCAGTCGTGGACAGGACTCGACCGGTCGTGGAGGCCGCTCGACCGGTCGAGCAAGTCCTTCGACCAGTCGTGGAACGGTCTGATCTTATCGCACTTAAAATTTCAAAAATTGATTGGTCTTACGACCAGTCATGGCGACCTCAGGACCAGTCGAAGATGCGATTTTTGCACTTATAAATAGAACACAAATTTCAGAATTTGGTATCCAATTAAAGAAAAATCAATACACCACTCTGAGAGATAAGTTAGTGATATTCTTAAGCTATTTAGTTCTTATTTTATATTCTGTTTAATTAGCCTTTTGCATTTGATTTTGTATTCTGCATTCCAAATTTATTTGAAAAAGGGATTGATATATTCCCATTTCTTGGAATCAAAATCAAATCAAGCTAGCCCAAGGTGATTTAATTTAAAATCAATTTAGAATTTAGAACTATTCATATGTGAGTGTGAACATTGAACATCTACGTTGAACTTTTACTCCGAATTGGTTCTTCCGGGCTGCAACAAAAGGAGAATATCTAAATAAGTATTTTACAGTTTTGTAAAATTTATTCTTTTCGTTTCATTAAGATTGTGTCAGAAAAATTTCTTTATTTTGGTTTGTCTGAGGTGATCCAAAAAACTCAGAGTGTGGGATTTTTGAATTGTGTAAGCCCACTTGAAAGACACAATTGTGAGGGTTTTAGGTGAACCTTGAAAAACCTATTTTCATAGTGAACGCTAATATCCATTGTGTGAGGATATTAGGCGTGGAGTAGTTGTGTGGCTATTTTTCTAAACAGTTGGCATACACACAAGCGAACCACTATAATTTTTGGTCTTGTGGTGATTGATTATTTTTTTGTATTTGTAGAGAATGTTGTAATTTCTTTTATGCAAGTGTGGAAATGTTGTAGTAGCTTAGTTATTTCCTTTGCTATTTCTTTATTTTATATCCTCTTCAATTTGAGTTTTTTATACTCACCCACGTTCTAGTAAGGTTGTCCTGCTATAAACCTTTGGTTTTTGGTGTCAGGTTGTCTTTAGAACCAAGTTTGTATCAACCTCTCAATACTAGATTTTTGAGGTTGTTTTACATTTCCGCATTGTGGATTGTTTAAGTGCTATCTTTATTTAATTCCGCAGTTTATTTTTTTAATTTGGCATAGTCCTATTCACCCCCCCTCTAGGACTCTTAACTCAGCCTTTTCAAGTAGTATCAGAGCCTAATAGCTTATTTTAATTATTATTTCTTTTGGATTAATTTCCTGAGCTAATCGATCTAAGCTATTTGAAATGTCAAATTTTGATAGCATTTCAGTCACTAGGCCTCCACCATTTGATGGCTTCAATTATGCATATTGGGAAGCCAGGATGAGAATTTTCTTAAAATCTATGGATGAGAGCGTGTGGCAAGCCACAGTGACTGATTGGACCACTCCTACCACTGAAGTGACTGGTATCGATGAATCTAAAACTATGAGAGTCACACCTTATTTCTCTTGGACCACTCTTCAGAAAAGTGAGAGTAGTGCCAATGCAAAAGCACTAAATGCAATCACTTGCGCACTATCACAAAATGAATTTAAAAGAATTATATCCTGTGATACTGCAAAGCAAGCTTGAGATATTTTAGAAATGACATACGAGGGAACAACAATTGTCAAGAAATCTAAAGTCCAAATCCTCACAACCAAATTTGAGGAAATACGTATGGAAGAAAGTGAAACTTTCATGGACTTTTATACTAGATTGAATGACACTATGAACTCTATGTGGGGTCTCGGTGATAAAATCCCAGAAAGTAAAGTGTGTGCAAAGATACTATGCTTACTACCTGAACGGTTCAATTCTAAGGTGACTGCGATCCAGGAACTTCGTTATACAGATAATATGAGGGTAGAATAATTAGTTGGCTCATTATAAACTTATGAGTTAACTTTTAAAGCTCCTAAAGGTAAATCAATCGCCCTTAAATCTTCTAAATGTTTTTCTCAAGAAAATAGTAGTAATTTTGATTTAGAAAATTCTGAAGATGATATGACCCTTTTAACTAAAAAGTTTTATAAGATTTTTAAAAGCAAAAAAGTGATTTTCAAAAATCTAATGATAAGAAAAGATCTAAATCTAAAACTTGGAAATCTTAATAAGTGTCCTAAAAAGGACAAACCTAAAAGGAAAGGAATGTTGGCTACTTGGGATGATTCTTCCTGCTCTAAAGCCTCTTCTAAGTCAGAAGATTCTGAAACCGATTCGGGTAATGAAGTTAAGCCCTTATGACTTTAGCCAAGTTCACTTTTTCAGATAATGATGATTCAACTAATGAAGAAAATCTGAATAGTGATCATGAAAATGAAGAAGACCTTCAAGATGTTTATAATGCCCTATACAAGGAAAGTTGTAAAATTACGGTAAAACTAAAACTTCAGAAAGAAAAGTTTTCTAAACTTAAAGAAAATTTTGATAGTCTTGTTTTAGAAAAATCTCACATTTCAGATTGTTTTGAAAAAACTAAGTGCGACTTAGATTTCAAAAATTTCTAAGTTGAAAACTTAAAATCTGAAAATGAAAAACTAAAACTTGAAGTCTCTTCACTTTTGAGTTTAAAAGACACATGGATGTATGCCCAATGAGATCCTAAGTTAGAAAAACTCTTATCCGGATAAAAAAAATGTGGCGATCGATCTGGTTTGTGCTACTACAAAAGTATTCCTCCTAAACATAAGAATACTCCATCTAGATTTATGAAAGGAGAGTCTTCAATCTCAAAAGGGAAAAGCCTGAATCAAAATCATTTTAAAAATGTTAGTCTTTTTAAACCTTAAAATCTAGAAGTAAACATATCAACTACAAAAATCAGAATCATAATCCTTTAGCTGAGAAAATTGTTGATTTACTTAAGGAGATCTTAAAATCTAACTCAATGGGTCGGTCTTATAACAACTACAAACATAAGAAGACCAACTATACTCCTAAACCCAAGACGGTAATGAAATGGGTTCCTAAGGTTACTTGCTTGGTTGCCCACACAACTTTCAAAGCTACAAGTGTAAGACCCGTGTCCTAGTTCGTACCGTTCTGAGGACTTCCACGATCCTTCCGGTCGAATTCCGACAATCCTCGACTCATTTTCAACGTTGCGCACGATCTTAAGCTGAGTCCTGCATACCAAAGTCGGCTCGAACCGAAACTTGTATCCTAGCGACCGCGCCGTCGCCGCAGTTCCAACGCCGCGACTTACGCACCAAACCGATACCTAGGATAGAAGATGTCGATCTGCGTTCATTCCGAAGGAACGCCGCACATTGCGAATCTCGAGGGAATCTCTACGAGATGTCCCATCAATCAAGTCAAGTACACCACCTTACCTCCATGACACCTCACCCAACAACAAGTACACATGACCACTCCTTCCTTTATCATAAGTCAAACCTCTCTCCTCTCACCATTCTCCTCCTTTTTATAAATTTCACCATAACCCTACCTCCTTTACAACTTTTCAACCCAACCCATACCCTTCCTTACACCCACCATCCCACCTATCCCTCTCACCATTAATTCTCCATTTCTCTAAAAAACTCTCCCAAGCAACAAAGCATCTCACGTCCCTAGCAATTCCAAGCTCTCTTCTCTCCCCAAACCACAACAACAAGTGTGGCCCACCTTCCTACACCCTCTCATCTCTCATCCACACCATCAAAAGTCCATCATCCACCATTAAAAGTCAAGCAAAGGAGCATAGGAGTGCAAGGAAGCAAGAAGGAGTACAAGAGGTGGGTGATCCACCGTTGATTCCATTTAAGGGCCCACAAGTGATGGGATCCACTTTGATGTTGTAGTTGTGATTGAAGAGGGGTCCATAATGGTGGGGTCCCTCCACTCCATCGCCGTGTCTCTCTCTATTTCTCTCTTTCTTCTTCCTTAGAATGAAGTGGGCCCCACCAATATGTTAAATCTACTCCATCCATCAAATGGTGTGGCCCACCTCATTTTAGGAGACATTCACCACCTATTTAGGTTATATAATATATTATAACATTTTATTAATATACTGGGCCACAAGCATGTGGGACCCACCTTGATGAACGTGGGCCACAAGCATATGGGACCCACCATGATATCTGTGTATCCAGGCCGTCCAGCGTCCCTGGACGCTGGACGTGAGAGGGGCTTACATGGAGTGCGTGTACATACATGGATGTGTACTTACAAGCTAACACAAAAAAAAAAAATTTACTTTTTGGGGTGGGCCACTCATGCAAGCCCCACCTTGATGTATGTACATAATCTAAGCCATCCATCCTTTTCCTCAGACTATTTGAGGCGTTGAACCAAAAAATGAGATCAATCCGATAATCGAGTGGACCTTACCATAGGAAACAGTGGTGTTTGCCGTTAAAACTTTGGAAAATGATTGCTGGGGTCCACATGAAGCTTGGATCCACCTGAAATTTGGTTTGGACCACTAATTTTGTGGGACACATACAATGGACGGGGTCGATCTGGTTAATGTGGGTCCCACCTAGGTTAACAAAAAAAAATGCATATGACAAAAGGTGGCAAGCACGTTGCTGCCATGATGTACACGAAAAAGGTGGGTCCCATTGGCCCTAGTTGTCAACCCCACCATGATGTATATTTGATATCCACACCGTTCATCGGGTGGGCCACTCCCTGAGGTGGACCAACTCCAAAAATCAGCCGTATACGGAACTCAGGTGGGCCATACCATCTAAAACCATGTGGAGACATGCCTAAAACTTATAAAACACTTGGTGGGGCCTACCTGAATTTTGGAAGCGGCTGAAACTTGATCTGGACCCTCATTCAGGTGGAACACACATAATGGGAAGGCTGGATTGTGGATCACATCTCGGTGGGCCCCAATGTAAAAAAATAAAAAAATAAATAAATAAATAAATTAAAAAAAATAAAATTAAAACAACAGCAGCAGCAGACGCTGCTACTGCTAACAGAGGACGCAGGCCGCGCCTGCGGCTGCGTGCCGACGATAGAGGCAAACCCACGGCTCCTGCCGTGGGCCCCACCATGATGTATGCGTGTAATCCATGCCGTCCCTCTATTTTGTCAGATCATTTTAAGGCATGAGCCCAAAAATGAGGTAGATCCTAATCTCAAGTGGACCACGTTGCAGGAAAACAGTGTTGATTGGGGGCTCACCGTTTTCACGGTTTGATGGCAAATGAATATCACGGTGGGCCCTGGTCTGCGTGACCATGTGAACAGGTTTGATGGAAAATAAATATCACAGTGGGCCTTGGTCCAGTGACCTTATGAAGAGGTTGGATTTCAAATAAACATTACAGTGGGCCCCTAGGTTTGTGTGACCTCATCAACAGGTGGTTGGAAAATAAATATTATGGTGGGCCCGCCCCTATTCATGTGACCTTACCAACCGATTGGATAGGGAAATAAACATTACGGCGGGCCTCACATGAGGCCCACTTGGATGCATATGGGCCCATGTATTTAGGCCCATCTTGGCATGTATATAGGCTCAATGTTGAGGCTCACTTTGGTAAATATGGGCCCATCTTGAGGTATTTTTAGGTCCATTATTGAGGCCCACTTTGTTATATATATGGGCCCATGTATGTAGGCCATCTTGATGTATTTGTGACCCATTGTTGAGGCCCACTTTGAGATATATATGGCCTATGTGATTAGGCCCATTTGGTATACATAAAACTTATGTGATTGGGCTCATTTTAATGCATTCTAGGGTCCGTGGGTGATGGCCCATTGCAATGTACCTAAGGCCCATTGGTGGGCTCATTAAGGTGGCCCACCTGATGAATATAAGGCTTATGAGATATGACCCATTTGATGTATTTAGGGCCCCATGGGATGTACTTAAGGCACATTGCAATGTGTAATTCCACCAGAATTTATTTAATGGTATTTAAGGCGAGGCGAACCTTGGGGACAATGTTTGGTTTGACGTCCATATTGTACGAGTAATGTTGGTTAGATGTCCACATTATAACTATTCCTAAGGCCACTGATAGGCCCGTATCTGTTTCATGTAGGCCATCTAGGCCCATCTTCATTGAGAGGATAGCTCATTACTTTATAACATGTTTAGCACAACCCCATGATTCATGATCATACGCATCATATGTATGCTTGAGATGAGGAGTGTTTGATCATAGCATATGCCTTTGGGCAAACTGTTTACGGGCTCCCTGATAGGCGGAGTTGCCCTACATGAGCGCGTGCTTCACACAGGATGACTGCATGACTGATAGTGTGTTACATGCACTTGCATTTGTGTGATTGTGATATGACCTAGTGACATCAGGGCCATAGCCTCCACAGACACACCGTGGGAGGCTGGATTAGATACCGAAAATATTTGGTTCTAGCATACGGGCGCCATAGATGTCCCTGGGTGAAAATTTCTAAACCCGATGGTACCAGAGGATGACTCCAACGTCGAGACCGAGTGGATATATGAGCGCACGAGGGCCGAATACCATGAGGCTGCGTCTCCCACTATGTCGTGGTCGGTTGGAAAGGAGTGGTGACCTTACTCGCCCGAGAGCAGGGGGCATTACTAGGCTGAGTTTGACCAGCTCGGAAATGGGTTCGCTATCGACGTGCCTGATAGGTATTGGCTGACTATTGGCCAGACGGATAGTGAGGTTTCTTACGCTCACTTGGACTGTGTTGCTTGGAGAGAGACAGTGTCATTTGGAGTGTACTGAACCCCGGTGATTATCCAGACTGAGAACTGTATTGACATGAGGATTTGGATGAGGATTGACATGCTTGAGCTGTATCTTGCATCGCATGGTCTTGTTATGGCCGATTGCATTCATATCTTGTTCTATATAGCCTTGGTACGGCTGGTTGCATTTACATACTCATCAGCACTATTCCGCATTACTCTGACCTTGCATTCGAAGCAAGCTTATATTGCGCACACACTTATACCACCCTCTAAGCTTTCCATAAGCTTATGCACGATTGATGCGTGCAGGCGACGCCAGGACGTAACCGTAGACTCGCAGCAGTTGGAGTGTGCAGCCGAGCTTCTGGAGTTTGTTATTAGCACTATCTTGTATTTCCCTTTATACGCACTGTACTCAAAGTTTTTGTTCATAGTGGATTTTGTGATGGTATTCTTGTGGTTATTGTTCGTGGGTTATGCTTGGTTATGCTCATTACAAATCAAATTGATATTAGAAATCCTCCTTTTAGCATCCCAGGATCGGAACCTGGTATATGGGTGCCGGGAGCCGAGAATGGGATACTACGGAGGCTGTCAACGCTGGATTCGGCGATCAGAAATTTTGTGAGCCCGGTCTCCGAGTTCAGGTCATGACAACAAGCCATTCAAAATGGTACCTAGACAGTGGATGCTCCAGACACATAACAGACGATAAAGGTCTGTTCACCAATCTTTGAAAGTGCCCTGGTTTGTCAATTAGCGTGAGTGTTGGGTCGGCTAGATAGAGAAGCTCTATAGGAAAATCGATCAACTGTCTGCCTCAATCGGATGTAGGCCCGAAATCACCACAGGTAAATCTAAGCCTCACATCTCATGTCCCAAAACACCAGGTAATTAAAACCCTTAAAACAAATTAGAACATCATAGGATTTTGAGTTAGAAAACTTTTTCAAAATTCGAAAAATCTCTAAGTTTTTTAGCTCTGTCGATTTTATCGATATACTGATCAATATTATCGACATGCGCTGTCGATGTCCTCAATGACTAAACGATATCATCGAAAAGAGGACCAAATATGTCCAACAACCACATACTCATCTGAACGGAATTATCGATGTATCGATATACCTATCGATATCATCGATATTCAAATCTTGAATCTATCAAAGTTGACTCGATACAATCGACAACAGAGAAAACGAGTCCCTATTTTTACTAAGAAAAATCATAAGATCGTCGATATATCGAGGTCCTCCTCGATATCATCGGAATTCAAATCTTGATGATATTGGAAGGCCTTTGATAATATCGGTCTTGGACTCACATATATCTAGCAAATATTTCAGGATAATTTATCTTTGATCGAGGGTCACTCGAGAGAATCGATATTTAAATATCGATGATATCGATATAGTATCGATTGCATCGAACAAGGACATAAACTGTTCAGCAAGCTTAATAGAAAATCCGTTGGATTTATCGATGCATTTGTAAGTGTTATGGTCTCATGCTCCTTTGATTGTCAAATTTTGTGGTGCCAAAACTTCTTGTGTGTGCCACAACTTCTATCTGTGTGTCTTGTGTTTGTATGATTGATATATAAGTGATTCAAGACGACATCCCAGTGGTTCAAGACACAATGGTTCAAGACATGTCCGGTGCTCGACGTCAAGAAATACAAGATTATGTACTATGTTCTCTTCCGTATGATAAGAAGATTGTTTATTCAAGACTCAAGTACATTTCAAGACTCAAGTACAACTCAAGTTGAAGCTTATATTCATGTTGTAGAAGATCTCAATCTCAAACTACATCAAGTAGAGGTCTTAAGCTTCAAAGGTTAACTATGATCTGAAAGAATGATGTTCAATGTTCATACTTCATGTTCCAGGTATGATAAACCTTAGTTTGACCTTAGGGTAGGTCATTTTGGATACAACAGTCATGATAAATCTTTATACATGAAGTTGGTCTGTTCTAAGACTAATCCTAGACCTTGTTCGACTAGTCCTACACCTTGTTCGACCAGTCCTAGACCTGGTTCGACCAGTCCAAGAAATTCCACGACCAGTCTTAAGTTGTTGAAGATTTTCAAAATTTTTTGGTTATTCTTTGACCAGTCCTGGAGATTTTTCGACCGGTCATAGGGATGTCTTGACTCGTCTTCGACCAGTCCTAGAACTATGACTCAAACTCCAACAACCAAATCTGGTTTTCTACGACCAGTCCTGGGTTAGCTTCGACCAGTCGTAAGTGGTCTACGACCAGTCGAAGGGTCCCCACGACCAGTCGTAGAACTGAATTTTCAGATCGCGCTTAAATTTTTAAAATGTCGTTGGAGCTACGACCAGTCGAAGGTTCCTAAGACTAGTCGTAGACGCGATCTTTGCTTCTATAAATTGAGCACGAATTTCAGAGTTTTACATCGATTAAATTTAAGAAATTCAAGCCTCCACTCTAAGATAAGTTGTGTTCATTTTAAGCTAATTTGTTCATATTTAATATTCTTTTTGTTAGCTTTTCTTATTTGATTTTATTCCTAAATTCCCATCTTATTTGAAAAAAGGAATTGTTGTATTCCTTCTTCATTGGAATTAAAATCAAATAGAGCTACGCCCAATTTGGTTTAATTTAAAATCAATTAAAACCTAGAACCATTTCTTAAGTGAGTATTGGACATTGAACGTTGATTCGAACTTCTACTCTGATTGGTTCTACCAGGCTGCTACAATAGGAGAATCCAGGTATTTTACAATTCTATAAAATTTTTATTCTTCTGGTTTTTGTTTGAGATTCGCCAGAAAAATCTCATTGTGTTGGTTATCTGAGGAGAGCCAGAAAACTCAGAAAGTGTGAGTTTTTGGATTGTGTAAGCCCAAGTTAAAAAGACACAATTGTGAAGGTTTTGGGTGAACCTGTAAAACCTGTTTAATAGTAAACGTTAATATCCCCTGTGTGAGGATATTAGGAGTGGAGTAGTAAGCTGTGTGGCTGTTGTTTAACAGTTGGTGAACACACAGGCGAACCACTATATATCGGTGTGTTTTGTGATTTGAATGCTCTTTTAATTTTCATATCTTTAATCATTCAGATTTGTAGAATGTATATGTTGTGAATGTTGTAATCTTTACAATTCAAGCAAAGTGGGGAATGTTGTAATAGTTTAGAATTTATTTATTGCTATTTCCTTTATTTCCTTCTGTTTGAGTTTTGTTATTCAATTTTCTCTAGTAAGGTTGTCCTGATATAAACCCTTGGTTTTTATGGTGCAAAGGTTGTCCTTAGAACAACATTAGTATCAAGCTCTTTATTTAAGTTTGCTTTACATTTCAGTTCTTTGATTTATTTAAAGTACTGTTCTTTATTTTTATAAGGCTATCGTACTTCAATTCCGCTGTTAAATTTTAATTTGGCATAGTCCTATTCACCCCCCCCCCCCTCTAGGACATATAGCTTGGCCTTTTCAAGTGGTATTAAAGCCTAATAGCTTGTTTTAATTGCTTTATTTTTGGATTCATTTACTAAGCTAACGATCTAAGCTATATATATAAGATGTCAAATTTTGATAGCCTTTCAGTCACTAGGCCTCCACCCTTTGATGGCTCCAACTATGCCTATTGGAAAGCCAGGATGAGGATTTTCCTTAAATCCATGGATGAAAGTGTGTGGCTTGCCACAGTGACTGAATGGAGCCCTCCTACCATTGAAGTAAATGGTATCCATGGATCAAAATCATTGAGAATAACACCTTATACTTCTTGGTCCACACTTCAGAAAAGTGAGAGTAGTGCCAATGCAAAAGCACTAAATACAATTACTTGCGCACTATCACCAGATGAGTTCAAAAGAATCATATCTTGTGATACTGCAAAGTAAGCTTGGAATATATTAGAAATGACACACGAGGGTACTTCAATTATAAAAAATCTAAAGTCCAACTCCTCACAACCAAATTTGAAGAAATTCATATGGAGGAAAATGCAATGTTTATGGACTTCTACACTAGATTAAACGACATTGTAAACTCTATGTCGGGTCTTGGCGATAAAATCCCAGAAAGTAAAGTGTGTACAAAGATACTACACTCACTACTTGAACGATTCAATTCTAAGGTAACCGCGATCCATGAACTTCGTGATACGGACAATATGAGGGTAGAAGAGTTGGTTGGGTCTTTACAAACCTACGAGTTAACTTTTAAAGCTCCTAAAGGTAAATCAATAGCCCTTAAGTCTTCCAAATGTATTTCTCAAGAAAATTCTGATTTTGAAAATTCCGAAGACGATATGGCTCTATTAGTGAAAAAGTTTTACAAGATTTTCAAAAGTAAAAAAATGTTGATTTTTAAAAAGCAAATGATAAGAGAAGATCTAAATCTAGATATAAATCTTGTAAATCTTTAAAAGATAGTCAATGTTACAACTGCCAAGAATATGGGCATCTAGCAAACAAGTGTCCTAAAAAGGACAAACCTAGAAAGAAAGGAATGTTGACTACTTGGGATGAATCTTCTGGTACTGAAGCCTCTTCTGAATCAGAAGATTCTGAAACCGAGTCGGGCAATGAAGTTAAGGCCCTTATGACTCTAGCCAAGTTCACTTTTTCAGATTATAATGATTCAACCAGTGAAGAAAATCTGAATAGTGATAATGATAATGAAGAAGATCTTCAAGATGCTTATAACGCCTTATACAAGGAAAGTTGTAAAATTGCCGTAAAACTAAAACTTCAAAAAGAAAGGTTTTCAGGACTTAGAGAAAGATTTGAGTCTCTTGTTTTAGAAAAATCTTATCTTTTAGTTGTTTTGAAAAATACAAATGTGATCTTGATTTCAAAACCACCCTTATTGAAAATCTGAAATCTGAAAATAATAAACTTAAACTTGAAGTCTCTTCCCTTTTGAGTTTAAAGGATAGATGGAGGTATGCACAAGGTGATCCAAAATTAGAAAAACTTTTAACTGCATCAAGAAAATGTGGCGACCGATCCGGTTTGGGCTATGACAAAAATATTCCTCCTAAACATAAGAATTCTCCTCTCAATTTTGTAAAAGGAGAATCCTCTAACTCAAAAGAGAAAAGTTCAAGCCAAAAGTTTCATAAAAATGTTAAACTTTTTCAATCTTTCAAAACTAGAGGTAACCATATCAATTACAAAAATCAAAACAAAACCCTTTAGCTGAAAAAATAGTTGATTTGCTTAAGGAGCTCTTAAAATCTAACTCAGTGGGTCACTTGTACAAAAATTACAAATACAAGAAGACTAACTATACTCCTAAACCCAAAACAGTAATGAAATGGGTTCCTAAAGTTACTTTCTTGGTTGCCCACACTGCTTTCAAAGCTACTAGCCATTCGAAATGGTACTTGACAGTGGATGCTCAAGGCAAATGACAGGTGACAAGGCTTTATTCACCGATCTTAAAGATATGACTGATGGGTCAGTCACATTCGGTGATGGTAGCAATTGCAAGATTATTGGCCAAGGTATGGTTCAACTCTATAACTTTCCTTTATTTAAGAATGTTTTATATGTTAAGGGGCTAAAACACAGCCTGTTAAGCATATCTCAAATATGCGATAACAATCACAACATGAAATTTTCTAATAAAGGTTGTGAAATCTTGAACAAAAAGGGTTCTGTAATATTAACTGGTCGTAGGACTTTTGAAAACTGCTATATCGTAAGCGATGGTAGCTCATCTAATCAATTGTGCTACATAGTCTATACGGATGAAATAGAATTATGACATAAACGCCTTGGACATGTACGCTACCGTAATTTATACAGATTGAGCAAGGGAGAACTAATAAGAGGTCTACCTAAATTACAAAATATAGACACGATATGTGGTGAATGCCAGTATGGCAAGCAAATAAGGAGCTCTCACAAAAAGGTGAACTCCAATGCCACATCAAGACCACTCGAGCTTCTCCATATGATCTTATAGGACTTACCACGACGAAGAGTCGAGGTGGCAAAAAATACATCTTGGTAATTGTGGATGATTTTTCTAGATTCACTTGGGTAGCTTCTTAAGGGATAAATCAGAAACCCTTTTGATGAAGTTAAAAGGATTCTCAAACGGATCCAAACTGAAAAAAGTTCTCAAGTTTATAAGATCCATAGTGATCATGCATCTGAGTTCGAAAATAGCAGTTTTAAGAAATTCTGTAACGATCAGGGAATATCGCATGAATTCTCTGCACCCAAAACTCCTCAACAAAATGGAATTGTGGAAAGGAAAAATAGAGTGCTTCAAGAAATGAGAACTGTAATGTTGAATAGTATGAAGCTCCCTAAAAATCTTTGGGCTGAAGCAGTGAATACTGCCTGCTATGTTATTAATCGGGTTTATATATGTAAATCTAATAATAAAATTGCTTATGAAATGTGGTTCGATAAAAAGCCTAATATCAAATACTTTCGAGTTTTTGGTAGCAAATGCTATATTTTGCGTGACCGTGAAAATATGGGAAAGTTTGACACAAAGAGTGATGAAGGAATCTTTTTGGGATATTCTTTAAACAGTCGCGCATATCGTGTATTGAACAAAAGGACCGATGTTATCCAAGAATCAATTAATGTGGTCATAGACGATCATTTGAATACACCTGCCCCAAGTTCAGATAATGATGAAGTACTTCTAATTGACAAATTAGATACTTCATCAAGTCAAAACAATTCTGAATTAAGGACTGTTAAAGATCATCCAACCGATTAAATTCTTAGAAATCCTCTCACTGGTGTGCGCACTTGTAGATAACTTGAAGATATATGTAATTACATATGCTTTACATCTCAGATTGAACCGGTAAACGTAAAAGAAGCTCTTTCTGATGAAAACTGGATAGTAGCTATGCAGGAAGAACTTAATCAGTTTGTTCAAAATGATGTCTGGTATCTTATTCCTAGACCTAAAGATAAACATATTATAGGAACCCAATGGATTTTCAAAAATAAGTCTGATGATCTGGGGAATATAATTTGAAACAAGGCAAGATTGGTTGTACAAGGGTACACTCAAATAGAAGGCATTGATTATGATGAAACCTTTGCTCCAGTTGCTCGCCTTGAATCAATCAGATTTTTTATATCCATTGCATGCTTTAGAAAGTTTAAAATTTATCAAATAAATGTAAAGAATGTTTTTTTGAATGGTGATCTACATGAAGAAGTATATGTTGAACAACCTACAGGGTTTGAAGACCCAAAATTTACTGATCATGTATATCATCTTAAAAAAACTCTATATGGTCTAAAACAAGCTCCCAGTGCATGGTACGACTAAGTTTTTACTAAGTCATAATTTTCAAATGGGCAGTGTCGATAAGACACTTTTTGTCAAGAAACATAACGATGATATCTTAATGGTTCATATCTATGTTGATGATATTATTTATGGATCAACTTGTACTAACATGACTGATGAGTTTGCAGATTTGATGAAATCTAAGTTCGAAATGAGCATGGTTGAGGAATTAAATTATTTCCTTGGGTTGCAAGTAAAACAACAACCAGATGGCATTTTCATTTCTCAAACAAAATATGCTCTGAACTTAATCAAAAAGTTTGGATTTGAGAATGGTAAGAACTTTGATACTCCTATGAGTACAACTTTAAGACTCTTAAAGGACTCTATAGGTAAAAATATAGATCCTAAATTATATCGTAGTATGATTGGTAGTCTACTTTACTTAACTGCTAGTAGACCAGATATTGCTTTAAGTGTTGGGATTTGCGCTAGATATCAATCTGATCCTAAAGAGTCACATCTTTCTGCTGTTAAGCGGATTATGTGATATGTCGCAAGTTCGGCTAAAATGGGTCTCTGATATCCATTTGATACTAGTGTTCAATTGGTTAGGTACTCAGATGCTGATTGGGCTGAAAATATTGATGACAGAAAATCAACCAGTGGTGGTTGTTTTTATATTGAAAACGGTTTGGTTTATTGGTTTAGCAAGAAGCAAAGTTCTATATCACTCTCAACTGCTGAGGCTAAATACATTGCAGCAGGAAATGCATGTACTCAGCTTATTTGGATGAAACGTATGTTGAGTGATTATGGAATTGCACAAGAATCAATGATTTTATATTGTGATAATTCCAGTGCTATAAATATATCAAAAAACCCAATCCAACATTCACGTAACAAGCACATTGACATTAGGTATCACTATATTCGTGAATTAGTGGAAGATAAAATAATATCCTTGGAATATATACCAACTGAGACTCAACTTGCCGACATTCTCACTAAATCGCTCGACAAAATCAGGTTTAATAAATTGAAATTTGATCTCGGTATGTGCATTTTAAATTGATTATTATTCATGCATTTTGTATCATAGTGTATATATATTTGATAATTTATTTGTTTAAATTTCAAATTTTTATGGAGAATGTATGTTTTTGTGTTTTCACGACCAGTCGAGGATATACTCGACCAGTCGTGGTACGACCGGTCGAGAACGGTCCTGACCAGTCGTGTAGCGCGTTGGAATCTTTTAAAATTGGGGAAAACCTTCATCTTCTTCATTTCCATTTCACTCTCCAACAAGCCGAGGCACGACTAGTCGTACCCAACTTCCTAGATCTTCAAGGTTAGTGCATCATTTGTGTTTCTCTTACAGATTCTAGCTCTTATTACTTCATTTTCACACTTGGAGTAATTTATTTTGAGATTCCTTGACATTTGGGGGTTTTTCTTGAAAAATCTGATTAGCAAACTTTTTCTTTTAAATCTTTTATCTCTACTAGATCTTTTGATTTTCATTCTGATTATGGATGCTAGAGAAAAAAAGAAAACTTCCCGTGGTCTATCTTCTTATAGATTAGCTCCTCTTGCTAGGCGCCATCTTCGTTTGCCTGAGGATGATCCCTCTGATGTACGAGATTTGCGTATGCGTAATGTCATTGTTGAATGGTCTGTTTGTATTGAATATATTGCTCCTTTTGGTATTCTACCTATACTCCAAGCTGTAGGATGGGATAACATTTTACATTAGGGTGGGCCTGCATACCAATCTATTACACAGGCCATGTTTGCATGTATCTCAGTATTCTCTTTTGAGGACTTAACTTTTAAAATTGATACTAGATAGAAGGTCTATTTGAAATTGACCGTCATCTAATTGCAGGATTAATGGATATACCTGTTAATGAGGAGGGTATTCCTATTCATACTTTAGCTGAGAAACCCTCAGAATCTGAAAAGCGTATGCTAACCAGAGATTTGCATAATATCAATGTGCAATGGACTCATAAAGGGAATGCGATCCTCGCAAAGTACTTGTTACCCAAATACAGGGTACTTCACAGGATTTTTACTTCTAACCTGTATCCTCATTCTGGTAATAAGACAGAATTAACTGCCTTTATGGTTCGTGTTTTGCACGCTGTCATTTCTGGTACTAAAATTTGTCTTCCTTCCTTGATATGTCATTCCATTTTCATTCTCGTCTCCATCCAGGTCATAGTGATATTCCTTTTGCCTATCTCTTGACTATCTTAGCTAAGCACATGCTCGTGCCTATGCCTGTTGGAGAAGCTCCCATCCATCATCTTATTTTTAACAATTCAAATATTAATAAAATGAATTTGGAATTGGCTCGTGGCCAAGTGGATGCTGGTAGAGCTGTGGCTGGTGATGAAGAAGCTGGTGATCTTCCTCCTGATGATGTGCATAGGATGATATTTTTGATGAACTTGAATCTAATTCTGGAAATGATCCTGATTTTGAGCCTTCTAATTTTGATGCTCGACTTCATGCTTTAGAAGAGAATGTTGAGAATATGAATATTGCTCATGATCTTCAGTTTAAATATATGTGCAAGTATCTTAGGCGCTTGAACAAAGGAATGCATAATCTTGATCCTACCATTCCTGATCCTTCTTCAGGATCCGATTAAGTATTTTCATTCTTGGTCTGTAATAACTTTCTTACTTATACTCTATTTGGTTTTATGAGTTTTTAGTAACTAGATTGTAACGTTTACTTTCATATGTATTGTCAAGTTACTTCTTCTATTTCTCCAATAATTTTTCTTACCTTTGTTGCTTCCTTTGTCATATTGTGACAAAAAGGGGGAGAAGGTTTGATATGAGTAGTGATATGTGCTGCTACTCAGGGGGAGTAGTATATAATGAGTTTGTGCTACTTAATGACAACTGGTGCATGATTCATTAATATGCATGTTTGCTTGTTGTGCAATGACAACTGGTGCATGATTCATTAATATGCATGTTGTGCTTGTTGTGCAATGACAACTGGTGCATGATTCGTTAATATGCATATTGTGCTTTTTGTGTTTCTCTTATAGAAGTATGTTTTGTCACAAATTTGACAAAGGGGGAGATTGTAAGTGTTATGGTCTCATGCTCCTTTGATTGTCAAATTTTGTGGTGTCAAAACTTTATGTGTGTGCCACAACTTCTATCTGTGTGTCTTGTGTTTGTATGATTGATATATATGTGATTCAAGACGACATCACAATGGTTCAAGACACAATGGTTCAAGACATGTACAGTGCTCGACGTCAAGAAATGCAAGATTATGTACTGTGTTCTCTTTCGTATGATAAGAAGATTGTTTATTCAAGACTCAAGTACATTTCAAGACTCAAGTACAACTCAAGTTGAAGCTTATATTCATGCTGTAGAAGATTTCAATCTCAAACTACATCAAGTAGAGGTCTCAAGCTTCAAAGGTTAACTATCATCTGAAAGAATCATGTTCAATGTTCATACTTCATGTTCTAGGTATGATAAACCTTATTTTGACCTTAGGGTAGGTCATTTTGGATACATAAGTCATGATAAATCTTTATACATGAAGTTAATCTGTTCTAAGACTAGTCCTAGACCTTGTTCGACTAGTCCTAAACCTTGTTCGACCAGCCAAAGAAATTCCACGACCAGTCCTAAGTTGTTGAAGATTTTCAGAATTTTTTTGTTATTCTTCGACCAGTTGGAGATTTTTCAACCGGTCGTAGGGATGTCTCGACTCTTCCTTCGACCAGTCCTAGAACTACGACTCAAACTCCAGCAACCAAATCTGGTTTCCTACGACCAGTCCTGGGTCAGCTCCGACCAGTCATAGGTGGTCTACGACCAGTCAAAGGGTCCCCACGACCAGTCGTAAAACTGAATTTTCAGATCGCGCTTAAATTTTTAAAATGCCGTTGGAGCTATGACCAGTCGAAGGTTCCTAAGACCAGTCGTAGGCGCGATCTTTGCTTCTATAAATTGAGCACGAATTTCAGAGTTTTACATTGATTAAATTTAAGAAATTCAAGCCTTCACTCTGAGGTAAGTTGTGTTCATTTTAAGCTAATTTGTTCATATTTAATATTCTTTTTGTTAGCTTTTCTAATTTGATTTTATTCCTAAATTCCAATCTTATTTGAAAAAGAGGAATTGTTGTATTCCTTCTTCATTGGAATTAAAATCAAATAGAGCTACGCCCAATTTGGTTTAATTTAAAATTAATTAAAACCTAAAACCATTTCTTAAGTGAGTATTGGACATTGAACGTTGATTCGAACTTCTACTCTGATTGGTTCTATCGGGCTGCTACAAAAGGATAAATCCAGGTATTTTACAATTCTGTAAAATTTCTATTCTTCTGGTTTTTGTTTGAGATTCGCCAGAAAAATCTCATCGTGTTGGTTATCTAAGGAGAGCCAGAAAACTCAGAAAGTGTGGGTTTTTGGATTGTGTAAGCCAAGTAAAAAAGACACAATTGTGAAGGTTTTGGGTGAACCTGTAAAACTTGTTTAATAGTGAACGCTAATATCCCTTGTGTGAGGATATTAGGAGTGGAGTAGCAAGCTGCGTGGCTGTTGTTTAACAGTTGGTGAACACACAGGCGAACCACTATATATCGGTGTGTTTTGCGATTTGAATGCTCTTTTAATTGTCATATCTTTAATCATTCAGATTTTTGGAATATATATGTGGTTGTGAATGTTGTAATCTTTACATTTCAAGCAAAGTGGGGAATGTTGTAATAGCTTAGAATTTATTTCTTGCTATTTCCTTTCTGTTTGAGTTTTGATATTCAATTGTTCTAATAAGGTTGTCCTGCCATAAACCCTTGGTTTTTATGGTGCAAAGGTTGTCCTTAGAACAACATTAGTATCAAGCACTTTATTTAAGTTTGCTTTACATTTCAGTTCTTTGATTTATTTAAAGTACCGTTCTTTATTTTTATAAGGTTATCGTACTTTAATTCCGCTATTAAATTTTAATTTGGCAGTCCTATTCACCCTCCCTCTAGGACATATAGCTTGGCCTTTTCAGCATCGACACATCTATCGATATCATCGGCATTCAAATTTCGATGATATCGAAGGTCCCTCGATCATTCTTTTGAACCTGAAATATTTCAAAGCAAGTTTGTCTCATTTTTCAAATGTCGAGGAATCGAATCTCGTGTCGATACTATCGGAGTTCAAAATCTGATAATATCGACACCTGTCTCGATTCCTCGACCAGCTGGCAAAAGGCTTCAAAAGCGTATGACATTGAGATTGTGTCATCAAGCGGCCAGTCGATGCAATTGAGAGTATACGCTCGATGATATCAAACTCTGTCATAAATGTGACCGTTTTATATCCATTGGAACCTTTTGCCTATATAAAGAGGACTTGTCTATTGTTGTTGGTAGAGAAAGAAGAGAGTGCTTTTGAGTGTTTAACCTTAGATCATATACCCAAAGCCCTTTCTCTCATGGAAGTTCATTCCCCAATATACTCTATTGAGAGTGGATTGGGGAATGAACTTCCGTATTAAAGGATCATCCAACTACCATCTTAATGACAAATCATTAAGCTAGGATGCCTTGAATGCATAGATGATTGGAATCGCTCTATCTTCCTTATAGGAAAACATTTAAGAGAGTAGGATTCCATCGTAGCCTTGACCCAACCCGTTGCCATGCATTGGTACATCTTCTGAGTTGCGGTTCAAGGAAGCAGAAGACTCTTCATCAACAAAGGAGGAGATCTTCGACAACGTGCTGAAAGGGACTCATCTGCTTATCTGTAAGTTATCAGAGTCCAGAGGACCCTTGTGATCATTCCTTTCTAGGATTGGGTCTAAGGTGTTTGTCACCTCTCGCAAGTCCTCTAGGAGGCCTCCAGCGGAAGTGTACGTGGTGGGTGCGTTGTGTTGACCCTTGCTCTATGGAGAGCATAAATAGTTAGGGTCTTGTGGAAGATCCTTGGCCAGTGTGCCTAAAAGTGGTTGTGTTGTGTTGACCTTGCTCGTGAGAGCATAAACAGTTAGGGTCTTATGGAAGATCCTTGGCCAGTGTGCCTAAAAGTGGGTGCTTTGTGTTGACCCTTGGTCGTGAGAGCATAAACAGTCAGCCTATGTGTAGGTTGTAAAGGTTAAAGGTGAACCTGATTTAAAACCTTGGGTTTAGGGTGAACCGTGTGAAGCCTCCTTAATGAAATCCGGTACACTCAAGGGTTGAGTGCGGTTACCGGGAGTGGAGTAGACAAGTAGTCGAACCACTATAAAAACGACTGTGTTTAAGATTGTTATTGTCTTCCGTTTGCTCTTGTGATTACCTTAAATACTTTGATATCTAATTATCTGAGATCACACCTTACACACACTCACAATCATATCCATCATAAACTAGTTTGTATGTTGTTCATCTCTCAAATAGTTTGTGATTGGATCCTCTACCGGGCTTGGAAGCCAGTAGAGTTACTCTTGAGTAATCCTAATATATGCTTGTCGTTAGGATTAGTATGATAGGATTTTAAATCGGTATAAAATTATTAAAAAGTCCTATTTGACATATTCCTACTTCAACTAAAGCGGTCTTCACCGCAATTTCAATCTTAAAGATATGACTGATGGTTCAGTCACATTTGGTGATGGTAGCAACAACAGGATTGTTAGCTAAGGTGAAATTGCGGTGAAGACCACTTTAGTTGAAGTCGGGATATGCTAATATGTCCTAGAGGGGGGTGAATAGGACTTTTTAAAGTTTTTACAGCTTTACTTAGAAATCCTATTTCACTAATCCTATGAATATGCAATTATCAGGATTACTCAAATGTAACTCTACTGGCTTCCAAGCATGGTAGAAGATCCAATCACAAACTATTCAAGAGATAGCAATATATAACTTAGTTTATGATGGATATGACTGTGTATGTGTGTGAGGTGTGATCAGATATATAAATATGAATGCATTGACATAAATCACACACACAGAAGAAGAGCAATTACAAATACAGTCATTTTTATAGTGGTTCGACTACTTGTCTACTCCACTCCCGGTAACCGCACTCAACCCTTGAGTGTACCAGATTTCACTAAGGAGGTTTCACAGCGGTTCACCTAAAACCTAAGGTTTTAAATCAGGTTCACCTTAAACCTTTACAACCTACACTGAGGCTGACTGTTTATGCTTTCACGAGCAAGGGTCAACACAACGCACCCACTTTTAGGCCTACTGGCCAAGGATCTTCCATACGACCCTACCGGAGCTTTCTACACGGTTCACCTCAAACCCAAGGTTTCACAGTGGTTGACCTCAAACCTAAGGTTTTGACTGGTTCACCTTCAACCAGATGTTTATGCTCTCCACAAAGCAAGGGTCCACACAACGCACCCACCACGTACACTCCCGCCGGAGGCCTCCTTGAAGACTTCAAAGGGTGAGAAACACCTTAGACCCAATCCTACAAAGGAATGATCAAAAGGTTCCTCTTGGACTCTAGATACTTACAAATAAGTTGATGAGTCTCGATAAGCACAATGCCGAATATCTCCTCCTCCTTGTTGAGGAAGAGTCTTCTACTCCCTTGATCCGCAGCACAAAAGATGTAGCGATATATGGTGACGGGTTGGGTCAAGGTTATGATAGAATCCTACTCTCTAAAGGTTTTCCTATAAGGAAGATAGAGTAGTTCCACTCATCTAGGCATTCAAGGCATCCCAGCTTAATGATTTTCCATTAAGGTAGTATCTGGAGGATCCTTGAATGCAGAAGTTCATTCCTCAATCCACTCTATTGAATATCAATGGTAAGGGTGGATTGGAGGATGAACTTCCCTGAGAGAAAGGGCTTTGGGTATATGATCTAAGGTTAAACACTCAAAAGCTCTCTCTACTTTCTCTCCAGCAACAAAAGACAAGTCTTTCTTTAAATAGGCAAAAGGTTCCAACGGATATAAAACGGTCACATTTATGACAGAGTTCGATATCATCGAGCGGTGTCAATATCATCGAGCGTATACTCTCGATAGCATCGATGGTCCGCTCGATGACACAAACTCAAATGTCATACGCTTTTGAAACCTTTTGCAAGCTGGTCAAGGGCATCGATACTTGTGTCGATGTCATCAGATTTCGAACTCCGATTCCATCGATATGAGGATTGATTCCTCGACTTTTGAAAAATGAGAGAGACTTGACTTGAAATATTTCAGGTTTTTAAGATATGATCGAGGGTCAGCCGATGTCATCAAAATTTGCATATCGATGCTATCGAAGGCAGTGTCGATGGGATCAATAAATCCTATAGATTTACCAATAAGCTCGCTGGACAGATTGTGTCCAGTCTCGATCCAATCGACTCAGCCTCGATATCATCGACATCTGAATATCGATTTCCTGGAATGGCCCCCGATCAAAGTAAAAACGAACCTGAAATATTTGTTGGAAGAAAGCGCACCCTCGATCGATATCATCGATGGACTTCCGATCTTATCAATATTTGATTTCAAATCACATCGGAAGGAGAGCATCGATATATCGAAGGAATTTGAAATTTTCTTTAGAAAATAGGGCGCCGGAAACCTGTCTGTCGATTTTATCGAGCCATTATTGATGGACTTAAAATTCAAGTATCGATGATATCGATATGTGGATCGATACATCGATAAATCAGTCTAGATATACATGTGGTTGTTCGACACTTTTGTCCTCTTTTCGATGATATCGTTTAAGCATCGAGGACATCGATAGAGCAGATCGATCATATCGAAGGTGTTTCGATAAAATCGACAAGACAAGAAAACTTACAGATTTTCCTATTTTGAAAAAGCTTTCTTACCTAAAAATCCTATGATGTTCTATTTTGTTTTTAAGGGTTTTATTCACCTGGTGTTTTGGGACATGGGATGTGAGGCTTTAGATTTACCTGTGGCGAGCTTGCACATATCCGGTTGAGGCAGACGCTTGAATTGATCTTCCTATCAGGCTCTGTAGACAATCTGACTCAACACCCACGTAACTTGACAAACCAGGGCACTTTCACAAGGTATGGTTCAACTCTTCAACCTCCCTTTATTTGAGAATGTTTTATATGTAGAAGGGTTAAAACACAACTTATTAAGCATCTCTCAAATATGCGATAATAATCATAGTGTAAAATTTACTAATCAAGGATGTGAAATTTTAAATAAAAATGGTTCTGTAATATTAACTGGTCGTAGAACCTCTAAAAATGGTTCTATGATATCATCGAGCGTATACTCTCGATAACATCGATGGTCTGCTCGATGACACAAACTCAATGTCATACGCTTTTGAAACCTTTTGCCAACTGGTCAAGGGCATCGATACTTATGTCGATGTCATCGGATTTCGAACTCTGATTCCATCGATAAGAGGATCGATACCTCGACTTTTGAAAAATGAGAGAGACTTGACTTGAAATATTTCAGGTTTTTAAGATATGATCGAGGGTCAGCCGATGTCATCACAATTTGTATATCGATGCATTCGAAGGCAGTGTCGATGGGATCGATAAATCCTATAGATTTACCAATAAGCTCGCTGGACAGATTGTGTCCAGTCTCGATCCAATCAACTCGGCCTCGATATCATCGACATATGAATATCGATTTCCTCGAATGGTCTCCGATCAAAGTAAAAACCAACCTAAAATATTTGCTTGAAGAAATGCGCGCCCTCGATCGATATCATCGATGGACTTCCGATCTTATCGATATTTGATTTCAGATCATATTGGAAGGAGCATCGATATATCGAAGGAATTTGAAATTTTCTTTAGAAAACAGGGGCACCGAAAACTTGTCTGTCGATTTTATTGAGTCATTATCGATGGACTCGAAATTCAAGTATCGATGATATCGATATGTGGATCGATACATCGATAAATCGGTCCAGATATACATGTGGTTGTTGGACACTTTTGTCCTCTTTTCGATGATATCGTTTAAGCATCGAGGACATCGACAAAGCAGATCGATCATATCGAAGGTGTTTCGATAAAATCAACATGGCAAGAAAACTAAGAGATTTTCCTATTTTGAAAAAACTTTCTTACCTAAAATCCCTATGATGTTCTATTTTATTTTTAAGGGTTTTATTCACTTGGTGTTTTGGGACATGGGATGTGAGGCTTTAGATTTACATGTGGCGACCTTGCACACATTCGGTTGAGGTAGACGCTTGAATTGATCTTCCTATCAGGTTCTATAGACAATCTGACTCAACACTCACGTAACTTGACAAACCAGGGCACTTTCAATCTCCCCCTTTGTCAATTACGTGACAAAATCCCAAAACACCCTAGAATACTCTAGACAAACTCATCATAAATTGTGTGTACATGCTTTTTACATAATTTTACAATTTCTAAACCATGTACACAACCAGTAGTTGCTCCCCCTGACTTGTAAACTCCCCCTTGCTTGATGCAGCTGCTCCCCCTAACACCTGCAACACCATTCAAGCAGATATATAATTTTCCATTCGGGGTGGGTGTTTGGACTGTTCTCCCCCTTTTTATCAGTCATTGACAAAGATATAACAGTTGATATTGACTGAAGTAGATAATGACATGTGGGAGAACCAATAACAGATAAATGTTTAATATTTACATCAGTTCAAGCAGACCTCTTTTTCAGAAAGTATGAATGCATAGCAGATCAGATAAAACAATGATATAGCAGATAGAATAATCAGTAAAGAACAGTACATGCATACCATTTGTCAGAAACTGAATAAACCAGGGGATTTAAATTCATGATAATGGCAGTAAAAAGTAGAATTATATTAAGCCATATACCAAAATATCCAAAGTAAATTGCCCAAGATTGGCAATTATACCAAAATTTCAAAATATATATTGCCACAGACAGCAGTAGCTTAACAGTTTATCCAAAAAAAAAACCAAGCCCATGTAAGGGCACCCATAAGTAAGTACCATTATCAATCCCACATCGGGGCATATACAATCAACACGAAGAAACATCAGTCTATTCAAGTTAGAAAACTGTCACACATACCCAAGAGAGCGTAGAACACCCAAAAAGATACTAATGTTCATACGCAACATTAAGAATGAGGTGTGTGTAACAAAATACAAGAATTGGCACTATGGAGCTGAGCGGGATGGCGCTGTGTCATCCTGTCAGCAAGTCATCAGATCAACCAGCCTTTGCACAGTCTGTTGTACTCCATGGACCAGTTGCTCCAAGACTGTCAGCCACTCATGCACAGAGTGGATATCCCTCTGAATCGCTTCAATCCTGTCTAGCTTGTAACATTTTGAATGCCCAGGAATTGACGTTGATGGTGCTGGATCGGGTCCAGAGGGTTCATCTCCGACCATCCCAGTTTCTTCTGAGCGAGGGACACCACCACCTTCTGCTTCTCCTTCTTGAATGCCTTCTTCTACCTCCTCAGCGTACTCGTGAAACTTCAGGTCCATTTTGCGAATGTTCTTTATATTGAAGACTTGAAGTGGGAGTACAGGATCAGTGGTAGATGGGAAACCAATGGTGTTGCATATCCTGCTTATAATCCAGGGATATATGAGATGAAGATCCCTAGAGATATGAACAACATTTACCAACTGACTGACAAGCTGAGTTGGGAGGCAAATCTTTGTCCCATTTGCGATTGAGTAAACCAACATGGCTATAAACCCCGTGAGATCTGATCTATTGATACTTCTAGGATATATATTTGTGGTGAAGATACCATGCAGAACCCGAAATCGGGGTTCCATGTACCTAGCTGTCAGCGCGTTCCCTTTATGCCAAGGGATATCTCGACCATTACATAGATACTTAGTTACCATGGATCGAACATCAGGATGGTCGAGGTCCAATTGAGGGAGGCTTTCTGAAGCCATTTCCAGATTGAGGATGTTAGTCATGGTGGCAGGAGTGATCAACACATCATCATTACTATTTAGAGAGACCATAATTGAAGGAGGATTTGACACAGGTGAGTGACACGCGACGAGGAAGTTCATGTTCATTTAAGCTGGCATGACCCCCCGAAGTCTAGGACAGGCAGCCAACCGATCGAAGCAAATAAGGGTTCTAGATTATAAGGTGCTAAGCAACCCCTGTCTACTTTTCTTTCATAGATAGTTTCCTGCCAGTGTATTTTGCAGGGCGTTGGCTAGCCAGAGGAGGTGGTGCCGGTTGAGAAGGTGCCGAAAATTCGGTCTGGGACTCACCACGTGAAGTCTGTCGTGATCTTTACCGAGTGGGGGTCCCACTTTCTAGGGCCCTCGCCCTTTCTTTTGAGGCGAGGACTTTTTGTCGGGTAGTTCTTGAAGACTCCCCCGGACCGGATGCTACTCCTTTGTCTTTTCCCATGTGGACAAGTGGATTTTGAAAAATTTGGGAAAGACGACAACATCCTGACAATTAAAAATACCCAAAAAGGAATGGACTCTTGACGTGTTAAAAGGGTAGTACCCGATTTGTGGAGGGATTTGAGTAGTCTGACGTGGCTCCTGATGGTTTGGTCGAGAGGATCGAGTAGAGAAGATGACCGAAACCCTTGAGAAAATAAACCTCCTTTTTCGCTTCGCTGACTTTTATCTCGGCGGCATCTGTTGATATTATCGATCATTGTTTCGATAACATCGAGAAGTTGCTGGTCGATTCAATCGAGTCTGTCTTCGATATCATTCTTGGCCACACGACTATTCATATTCTAAAGAGGCGTCGATGATATCGACCTTTTATCGATAAATCGAGAATGTCATATCGACAGTCATATCGAAGATGAAGATTTTCAATTTTCAGCATTCAGACGACTCTCCAAATATACTTTTCGTATTTCTATCAACAGTATACTCAACAAAAACTATGTACACACACTGTACACAACAAAGTTAAAAACATTTGAATGTTTATACAAAATATTAAGGTAAGGAACCTTAGATATATCATTTTAAGCTCAACAAAAAGAATCCTCATTTTAGCACATGTTCAGATCTTTGATGCTTAATATGAACTAATTCTTCCTTATCCATTTCATTTTGTTAACCGATTTGGGTGGTGTTGCAAGGGCATTGCTTCTATCCATATCTTTAAGAGGACTTTTGACGTTCTGTATTTATCTGGTTGATAATTTGTTAACATGAGTCTGACCAAAGTTAGGTTGAGTCCTCCTAGGTGTTATGCATTCAAACTTATAATGACCAGAATCACCACACAAATGACAGACTAGAGAGGTTTTGGTTTTGCTTCCTGAAGCAACAGATTTTTCAGTTCTAGGTGCTGCATTTCCAGCCTTTGGCTTAAAATTTTCATATCCTAAGCCACTTTTATCCTTTCCAGGTCTTCCCATTCCTAACAGTTTTTCTAGTTTTTCACCACTTTGGAAAAACTTGTAGTTTATCTTGGCCATCTTTTTGGATTCTTCTAGATCAAACAAGATTTTATGATCTTCATTTTGAAGGAGCATATTTTTGTCTTTTAAGATCTCGACCTGTTTGTTCAATTTCTCGGACTCGGATTTAAGGAAGGAGTTAATTCTCTCAAGTCTATCATTTTCAGAGTGATATTGTTGTAAATCATTGATTAGATGTGTATTAATTTCTAGAGTTTTATCCAAATCTTTTTGCAGCAATTCCAATTTGTTCTCAAATATTCTAAGTCTTTAAACCACTTTGATGCTATGGATATATAGTTAATTGTAAGCATCTTATAGCTTGTTTTGTTCTTCTTCTTTTGTTTCTTCATTATTAGATGTGAATGATTCAGTGGCTTGCTATTATTTCTTGTTTTCAGTTTCCCTGGGAATGATTGGAGCAGTGGAGACCATGAGAATTTTCAAGGATTTCTGATCACCATCACTCTCTGAGTCACTAGATTTTGAGTTTGACTCTTCAGTATCATCCCATGTGGCTGCTATTGCCTTGCCCTTAGTTTTTTTGTTTGGGCATTTAGTAGACAGGTGTCCATACTCCTGACAAGCATAGCATTGTGGTTCTTTGGTTCTCTTACCAAATTTGCCTGCAGAAGGTTTATAATTCATCTTTCTTCCCTTGGAAGGACGATCATGATTCTTTTGAAAGAATCTTTTGAATCTTTGTGCCAGCAAAGCCAATTCCTCATCTTCATTTTCCTTTTCGCTCTCACTATCCTCATGTATTGTTTTCTTAGAGGTTTTTAGGATAATTGTTTTGGATTTTTGGTTTGTTTGAAGTGTAGTTCAAAAGTTTGTAGGGAACCTACTAGTTCTTCTACTTTCATTTCATCTATGTTCCTACACTCAATTGTTGTTAGTTTGGGATTAAATCGTTCCGGTAGGGATCTTAAAATTTTCTTACAAATTTTCAGCACCGGAACTTTCTCTCCCAATCCACCCATGGAGTTGCAGATGATATTTAACTTTGTGAAAAACTCCATAAAGGTCTTATGCTCTTCCATTCTGAGACTTTCGAACTGTGAAGTCAGGAGTTGAAGTTTGGATCTCTTCACAGTGCTTGTGCCTTCATGGGTTATTTCCAATAAGTCCCATGCTTCCTTGGATGCCCACACATACTTATTTAATTAAAGATGTCTTAGGACATGGCACAGTAGATGGCGTTCATAGCTTTTGCTTCAACAATCTATTTTTCTTTATCGAACGCCGTCCACTTTTCTTTGGGTTTGGGCTTTGTGATGGTTATGCCATGGTCAAGTACGATTTCTTTAGTTGGTGGCACATATTCGTTTTCAACTATATCTCAAACATCATGATCCAAAGATCTTAAAAAGTAATGCATCCTAGCCTTCCAGTATGCATAATTTGAGCCATCAAATACTGGAGATCTAGTGACTGATGAGCCCTCTCCTTTGGTCATATTCCCAACTTCAGTCAAGATCACTCTCTAGGCGGTGAAGCCCTTAAAGAAAGATCCACTCTGATACCAATTGAAATTGTGGTGAAGATCGCTTTAGTTGAAGTCGGGATATGCCAATATGTCCTAGAGGGGGGTGAATAGGACTTTTTAAAGTTTTTACAGCTTTACTTAGAAATCCTATTTCACTAATCCTATGAATATGCAATTATCAGGATTACTCAAAAGTAACTCTACTGGCTTCCAAGCCTGGTAGAGGATCCAATCACAAACTTTTAAGAGAGCAATATATAACTTAGTTTATGATGGATATGACTGTGTATGTGTGTGAGGTGTGATCAGATATATAAATATGAATGCATTGACATAAATCACACACACAGAAGAAGAGCAATCACAAACACAGTCATTTTTATAGTGGTTCGACTACTTGTCTACTCCACTCCCGGTAACCGCATTCAACCCTTGAGTGTACTAGATTTCACTAAGGAGGTTTCACAACGGTTCACCTCAAACTTAAGGTTTTAAATTAGGTTCACCTTCAACCTTTACAACCTACACTGAGGCTGACTGTCTATGCTCTCACGAGCAAGGGTCAACACAACGCACCCACTTTTAGGCACTGGCCAAGGATCTTCCATAAGACCCTACCGGAGGTTTCTACATGGTTCACCTCAAACCCGAGGTTTCACAACGGTTGACCTCAAACCTAAGGTTTTGGCTGGTTCACCTTTAACCAGATGTTTATGCTCTCCACAGAACAAGGGTCCACACAACGCACCCACCACGTACACTTCTGCGGGAGGCCTCCTTGATGACTTCAAAGGGTGAGAAACCCTTAGACCCAATCTTATAAAGGAATGATCAAAGGTTCCTCTTGGACTCTAGATACTTACAAATAAGTTGATGAGTCCCGATAAGCACAATGCCAAAGATCTCCTCCTCCTTGTTGACGAAGAGTCTTCTGCTCCCTTGATCTGCAACACAAAAGATTTAGTGATATATGGTGACAAGTTGGGTCAAGGTTATGATGGAATCCTACTCTCTAAAGGTTTTCCTATAAGGAAGATAGAGTAGTTTCAATCATCTAAGCATTCAAGGCATCCCAGCTTAATGATTTGCCATTAAGGTAGTAGCTGGAGGATACTTGAATGCGGAAGTTCATTCCCCTATCCACTCTATTGAATATCAATGGTAAGGGTGGATTGGAAGATGAACTTCCCTGAGAGAAAGGGCTTTGGGTATATGATTTAAGGTTAAACACTTAAATGCTCTCTCTACTTTCTCTCCAGCAACAAAAGACAAGTCTCTCTTAAATGAGCAAAAGGTTCCAACGGATATAAAACGGTCACATTTATGACAGAGTTCGATATCATCAAACGGTGTCAATATCAACGAGCGTGTACTCTCGATAGCATCGATGGTCCGCTCGATGACACAAACTCAATGTCATACGCTTTTGAAACCTATTGCCAACTGGTCAAGGGCATCGATACTTGTGTCGATGTCATCGAATTTCGAACTCCGATTCCATCGATATGAGGATTGATTCCTCGAATTTTGAAAAATGAGAGAGACTTGACTTGAAACATTTCAGGTTTTTAAGATATGATCGAGGGTCAGCCGATGTCATCGAAATTTGCATATTGATGCTATCGAAGGCAGTGTCGATGGGATCGATAAATCCTATAGATTTACCAATAAGCTCGCTAGACAGATTGTGTCCAGTCTCGATCCAATCGACTCAGCCTCGATATCATCGACATATGAATATCAATTTCCTAGAATGGCCCCCGATCAAAGTAAAAACGAACCTGAAATATTTGTTGGAAGAAATGCGCGCCCTCGATCGATATCATCGATGGACTTCCGATCTTATCAATATTTGATTTCAAATCATATCAGAAGGAGCATTGATATATCAAAGGAATTTGAAATTTTCTTTAAAAAATAGGGGCGCTGGAAACCTGTCTGTCAATTTTATCGAGCCATTATTGATGGACTCGAAATTCAAGTATCGATGATATCGATATGTGGATCGATACATCGATAAATAAGTCCAGATATACATGTGGTTGTTGGACACTTTTGTCCTCTTTTCGATGATATCGTTTAAGCATCGAGGACATCGATAGAGCAGATCAATCATATTGAAGGTGTTTCGATAAAATCGACAAGGCAAGAAAACTTAGAGATTTTCCTATTTTGAAAAAGCTTTCTTACTTAAAAACCCTATGGTGTTCTATTTTGTTTTTAGGGTTTTATTCACCTGGTGTTTTGGGACATGAGATGTGAGGCTTTAGACTTACCTGTGGAAAGCTTGTACACATCCGGTTGAGGCAGACGCTTGAATTGATCTTCCTATCAGGCTCTGTAGACAATCTGACTCAACACTCACGTAACTTGACAAACTAGGGCACTTCACAAGGTACGGTTCAACTCTTCAGCCTCCCTTTATTGGAGAATGTTTTCTATGTAGAAGGGTTAAAACACAACTTATTAAGCATCTCTCAAATATGCGATAATAATCATAATGTAAAATTTACTAATCAAGGATGTGAAATTTTAAATAAAAATGGTTCTGTAATATTAACTGGTCGTAGAACCTCTAAAAACTGCTACATTGTAAGTGATTCTAGCTCATCTAATTTATTGTGCTACATGGTCCTTGCCGATGAGACTGACTTATGGCATAAACGCCTTGGACATGTACACTGCCGCAACTTGTACAGATTGAGTAAAAGAGAGTTAGTAAGAGGCTTACCTAAAATACAGAAAATAGATAAGATATGTGGCGAATGCCAGATTGACAAATAAAGTAAGAGTACTCATAAAAAGGTGAACTCCAATGCCACATCTAAACCGCTCGAACTTCTCCACATGGACCTTATTGGACCAAGCAGAAAGAGAGTCGAGGTGGCAAGAAGTACATACTGATAATTGTTGATGATTTTACCAGATATACATGGGTAGTCTTCTTAAGGGACAAATCAAAAACTCTCGATGAAGTAAAAATGATCCTTAAACGTATTCAAACGGAAAAAGGTTCTCATGTCTATAAGATCTGTAGTGATCATGGATCAGAATTTGAGAATAGCAGTTTTGAGAAATTTTGCAATGATCGGGGAATATCACATGAATTCTCAGCACCCAAAACACCACAATAAAATGGTATAGTAGAAAGAAAAAATAGAGTGCTTCAAGAAATGGCTAATGTAATGTTAAATAGTATGAAGCTCCCTAAAAATCTTTTGGCTGAAGCCGTAAATACTGCTTGTTATATAATTAACCACGTTTACATTAGAAAATCAAATGGTAAAATGACTTATGAAGTATGGTTTGATAAGAAGCCTATTGTCAAATACTTTCAAGTTTTTTGGCAGTAAATGTTACATTTTATGTGACCGAGAAAATCTGGGTAAGTTTGACACCAAAAGTGATGAAGGGATATTTTTAGGGTATGCTCTGAATAGTCGAGCGTATCGAGTTCTTAATAAGAGGACCGGTATTATTCAAGAGTCCATTAATATGGTTATTAACGATCACTTGAATACACCTGTCTCAAGTTCAGAAAATGTTGAAATTCTTCTAATTGATAAACTGGATACTTCATCAAGTCAACAGAACACTAAACAAAGGACTGTTAAAGATCATCCAACTAATTAGATTCTTGGAAACCCTCTCACTAGTGTGCGTACTCGTAAACAACTGGAAGATATGTGTAATTACGTATGCTTTATATCTCAGATAGAACCAACTAGCGTAAAAAGAGATCTTTCTGATGAAAATTGGATTGTTGCAATGCAAGAAGAGCTTAATCAATTTGTTAGAAATGATGTTTGGTACTTAGTTCCTAGACCTAAAGATAAACACATTATCCGAACAAAATGAATTTTCAAAAATAAGTCTGATGAACTTGGTAATATTATTAGGAACAAGGCTATGCTGGTTGTACAAGGGTACACTTAAATTGAAGGCATCGATTATGATCAAACCTTTGCCCCAGTAGCTCATCTTGAATTAATCAGACTATTTATATCCATTGCATGCTTTAGAAAATTCAAGATTTACCAAATGGATGTAAAGAGTGCATTTTTAAATGACGATTTACATGAAGAAGTGTATGTTGAACAACCAACGGGTTTTGAAGACCCTAAGAATGCTAATCATGTCTACCGGCTTAAAAAGATACTCTATGGTTTGAAACAAGCTCCCAGGGCATGGTACGAAAAGTTGACTAAGTTTTTACTAAGTCATAACTTTATAATAGGAAGTGTTGATAAGACATTGTTTGTAAAGAAACATAATGATCACATTTTAATAGTACAAATTTATGTTGATGATATTATTTATGGATCTACCTATGTTAACATGACTGTTGAGTTTGCAGATCTTATGAAGTCTAAGTTCGAAATGAGCATGGTTGGGGAATTGAATTATTTCCTAGGGTTGCAAGTAAAACAACAACCTGATGGTTTTTTTAATCTCTCAAAGCAAATATGCTCTGAACTTAGTTAAGAAGTTCGGATTTGAGAATGGAAAAAAGTTTTGATACTCCTATGAGTGCTTCCTTAAAACTCTCAAAGGACTCTACAGGTAAAAGTGTGGATCCTAAATTGTATCGCAGTATGATAGGTAGTTTGCTGTATTTAACTGCAAGTCGACCTGATATTGCATTTACAGTAGGAATTTGCGCTAGATATCAATCTGACCCAAAAGAGTCACATTTAATTGCTGTTAAACGGATTATGCGATATGTTGCAAGTTCAGCAAGTCTGGGTCATTGGTATCCACATGATATTAATGTGTAATTAGCTGGTTACACCGATGCTGATTGGGCTGGTAATATTGATGATAGAAAATCAACTAGTGGTGGTTGTTTTTATGTAGGGAACTGTTTAGTTTTGGTTAAGTAAGAAACAAAGTTCCGTATCGCTTTCAACTGCTGAGGCTGAATACATTGCAGTTGGTAATGCATGTACTCAGCTTGTGTAGATGAAAAGAATGTTAAGTGATTACGGAATTGCAAAAGATACTATGGTTTTATATTGTGATAATTCAACCGTAATTAATATCTCTAAAAATTCAATCCATCATTCACGAACCAAGCATATTGACATTAGATATTACTACATTCGTGAATTAGTGAAAGACAAAACAATTTCTTTAGAATACTTTCCAACCAAGACTCAACTTGCTGACATATTAACAAAACCACTAGACAAAAGCAAGTTTTCTAAATTGAAATTTGATCTTCGTATGTGCAATTTGAATTGATTATTCATGCATTTTTGTATCATAATGTATATATTTGTTATTTTAAAATAATTAAAATTTCAAATTTTATGAAAAATGCATATTTTGGGCTATGCACGACCAGTCGAGTACATACTCGACCAGTCGTGGCACGACCGGTCGAGCATGTACTCGACCAGCCATGTAGCATGGGTTGGTGCTTTTATCACGCCCCAAACCCGGAAATCGGATTCACAGGAATTCCGATCACCGAATCCGGTGCCGATAGCCTCCGTAGTATCCCATTCTCGACTCCTAGCGTCCATACGCCAGATTCCGATCCTATGATCCTATAAGGAGGATTTTTTTTTTCAATGTACATTTAATGCTTAATAGGCATAACCACAAGTATACCCAAATCACAAAGGCAACATCATCATCACATATCCACTAATATAAACATTTGAATACAATGCTGAAAGGGAAATACATATGTAAAAATTACAAAAGTCAGCTACATACTCCAAGCCCCACGCTGCTGCAACCTAACATCACCTGTACGCATCTATCGTGCATAAGCTTATACAAAGCTCAGAGGGTGATGTAAATGTGTGCACAAGGTAAGTGCCAAGTATTCAACGCAATGCCATAATCATACAATGTCGAAATAGGCGCAAGATCATAAATCATACGTTATCAGAGGAAGCGAAAAAACTGATAAGTCCATGAATCAAATAATATCAGAATATGCAATACAAATCAACTATACCAATGAGGAACAATATCAGAATACGCGATACATATCAACTATACCAATGAGGAACAATATCAGAATATGCGATACAAATCAACTATACAAATGAGGAGTCATAAATAGTCAAATATCAGATGCCGTATCTAAACCATATAAATGCAGAAATACAGGTAACTCAAGATGCCATATGTCACGGATGTAATGCAATATGCGGTGCGAATGAGATGACCATGCTGGAGTGTGAAGTCGGGATGATAGTACGTAGTATCGCAGGCTATGGGGTCCATCACAAGGGACTTCTATCCAAACCAGTCTCATACCTAAATTTAGATTGTCAGACTCAATGTGGTAAACTCCTGATCTCAAGTTAGTCACGTGCCCCATCCGAAATCCTGGCCATTGTGAAGGTACACGTAACAAATAGTTGCGCACCACCTACCCAAGTGGATAGTGAATGAATGAATGAATGATTATGCAACTCCTGCTCAATAAGTCCACATATCAGTACTGTTCATCTCTAGGATTATCACCAGGGTTTAGTACACTCCAAATGACACTGTAGCTCTCCCAGCCGCACAATCCAAGTGAGGGTAAGAAACCTTACTATCCTCCTGGCCAATAGTCTGCCAATACCTATTCGGCACGTTGATAGCAGACCCATTCATGAGCTGGTCAAACTCAGCCTACCAATGCCCCCTATGCTCGGGCGGGCAAGGCCACACCCCCTCCCAACTGACCACGACACAGTGGGAGACGCGGCCTCCTGGTATTCGGCCCTCGGGTGCTCATGTATCCACTCAGTCTCGATGTTGGGGCGTCCTTTAGTACCAAGACGGTTTATGGATTTTAACCCAGGGCCATTTATGACAGCCCGATGCTAGAATAAATTTCTTGTATCTCGTCTGGCCATCCACGACATGCATGTGGAGGCTACGGCCCTGATGTCGCTAGGGCACACAATGCATGATGCATGAGTTATACAATCCAGTAATGCATCAATCCTGCACATACCGTGCATTCGCGTGAGATAACCTTCGCCTATCAGGGAGTATCATAACAATCTGCCCAATGACATATGTAATGGTCAACCACATCTCATAATAAACATGCAGATGATGCGTATGAGGATGTATCATGATGTTATGCTGTCACATACTCATAATCGGTATCAACACCTGACATCAACAATCGGCCTCGACAATGTGGACATTTAACCAACATTGCCTCCAAGGAATGACCCACATAGAGCTAAACATATAATGGGCCCACAGCCTCACACAAAGGCCTAATATACAACACAATGAGCATTACTCAAGAGCCACATATAGACATAGGTGGGCCCTGCTCATGGGCCTCAAATACATGGCATGTGGGCCCTGCACATGGATCTCGAATACATCAAATAGGTCATGCATCATGGGCCTAATATACATAACAATGGGCCTTGCCCATAGGCCACGAATACATCACAATGAGCCTTATTACATAGACATCTTATTCATCACATTAGGCCTTAAACATGGGCTGAATACACATCACAATAGGCCTCAAATACGGGCCGCATATATATCACATTGGGCCTCGACAATCAGCCTCGATACCCGGCCTCGACAATCGGCCTTAACAATCGAAATCGATCGATAATCGGCCTCGATAATCAGAATCGGCAATCGGTCACGATAATCTGTCTCGATCACTAATCGGTCAATCGTCCATGACAATCAGAATCGGCAATCGGCCACTACAATCGGAATCGATCGATAATCGGCCTCGATACTCGGAATCGGTAATCGGTCAGATAATCAGCCTCGATCGCTAATCGGTCAATTAGTCACGACAATCAGAATCGACAATTGGCCACAACAATCAGAATCGATCGATAATCGGCCTGGTTGAGAATGGGTCGAATAAGGCCTAAGGGAAGGTCATAAAGTGGACATTAAACCATCATTGCCCATCAATGTGACCATTTAACCAACATTGCTCCAAAGGAGTGGCCCACATAGAGCCAATATAATATATAGTGGGCCCATGGCCTCACACAATGGCCCAATAAACATCACTTATGAGCTTCACTCATGGGCCGCACATACATCACAATGAGCCTCACCACATAGGCCATAAATACATCACATCAGGCCTCATATACATTAAGTGGGCTGCATCAACGGGTTGCACTAATGGGCCTCATAAACATCAAATGGGCTGCACCAATGGGCCTCATAAACATCGAGTGGACCGCACTACTTGGGTGCACCAATGAGCCTCATAAACATTGAGTGGGCCACAGTACTTGGGCCACACCAATGGGCCTCATAAACATCGAGTGGGCCGCACTACTTGGGCCGCACCAATGGGCCTCATAAACATCGAGTGGGCTGCACTACTTGGGCCGCACCAATGGGCCTCACAAACATCGAGTGGGCCACACCATTCATCCATCGATAAAGATCATTTTAAAGCATTATCCAAACAATGAATCGGATCAAAAGATCGTCTGAACCATACCACAAATAACAGTTTTGTAATGATTTCCACTGTTAAAATTTAAAGGGGCCCACCATAGCGTTTATTGTCCATCCAGTCAGTTCATAGTGTCACAAAAACCTGGACTGAGAGGAAAAATAAATTTCATATTAGTCCAAACCTCTCACTATTCTGCAGTGTGGTCCAAGTGATAATGGATCTGTCTTATTTTTAGACTCAAGCCTTGAGATGAGTTGCTAAATGGATGGATGGATGGTTCAGATGTAATACATGCATTAGTGGTGGGTCCACGTCCCAAATGGACGGTATGGTTAAAACACGTACAACAGGGTGGATCCCAATGTCCAAATGGATGGTGAGGATAAAACACAAATATCATGGTGGTATTCACTGTCCAAACAACTGGACGGTGCAGATTAACATCACATACATCATGCATGAGACCCACTGGACTTGCTGACATCTTCGCATTCAGTCAGTTAGATGGTGGTTAGGATGCAACATATGCATCAGATTGTGGGGCCCACCGTCCAACCATCTGGACGGTGCGGCTAAGACCCAAACATCATGGTGGCACCACATGAATGGATGAACGGTAGGGATTACAACACGTGCATCATGGTGGGGGCCGTGCTTGGCACGCCAATCTGTCCAGCAGGTGGGTCCCACATGGGGCCCACCACACACCACACACACACACACACACACATATATATATATATATATATATATATATATATATATATATGCCCTGGATATAACAGATAATATATGATAATATATATATATATATGGTCCCACGGACTACAGCCTGGATGCAAATCCATATATCACGTTATTTTAAGTACGTAGCCCACCATATACATATAATGTATTTATATTATATATATACCCTCCAAATCCACCGTCCCGGTACATCTAGACGGTGCTAATAACGTAAATTAAAGGTGGGTCCCACGTAGGACATATAGAGCACATAGATCAAGGGAGGCCATGCATCAGCGTCTAGATGGACGGATTGGATTTAACGTACGTGGGTGGGTCCCATCCGTCCCGAAAGCTGGACGATGTGGATTTAACACACTCCTCATGATAGGGCCCGTGGATGGATGGGTTGGCGTGGATAATATATAAGGTGGGCCTCACACTTGCTGATGACAATACAGCAGCTATATAACTGTTGTAGATACACCGGCCAATTAGCTTCCTTTAAAGGTGGGTCCCACGTGGGGCCCACCACAACGTTAACTTTCCATCCAATCTCTTGATAAGGTCACGCAGACCTAGATGAAGAGGGAAAACAAATTTCACAATGATCCAAAACTCCCGTGGCACCCAAAAGGGTTTCAATGGCAGACGGTTCAACCACTGTTTTCTGTGACGTGGGCCACCTGAGTCACGTACATGGTTGATTTTTGGGGTGGCCCACAGCCAGAGGGGGCCATCAAATACACGGTGTGGATGCGCATTACATATCACGGTGGGGCCCACGGTTGGGACCCCTGTTCCCTGCCAGAATCACGTCCACGGCAGCATCCTGCAGAGCATCAGCTGCTTGTATTTGTTATTTTTTTTGGAAAACCTTTTTCTCACGGTTTTTTGTAGGTGGGGCCCGCCTTAGGAAAATCCAACCCAGCCACTGGTTCCCATGGCTCACTACAAACCCATCAAGCCCAATATTTAATGGGTTTAGCTGTACAGAAATATCAGGGTGTATTTCAATGACAAAAACTATTATTCTCAATGTTATGGCCAACCAGGAAATCAAATTGAGTTCATTTTTCGGCTCAACGACTAAAATAAGCTGGGGAATGGAATGGACGGCGTGGATTAAATTAATGCATCAAGGTGGGGCCTGTGTGAGTGGCCCACCTAGAAATCTAAAAAAAAACAACTGACGTATATATATTATTATTATTATTTTTGTTTTTTTGTTAGCTTTTTAGTACACACCCATGTCAGTACACGCACTCCCTGTTAGTCATACCCTGCTTCACGTCCAGCATCCAAGGACCCTGGAAGGCAAGGATAAACACAACATCATGGTGGGTCCAACATGTAGGTGGCCCACGTTTCATCAAGGTGGGTCCCACATGAACGTGGCCCACCTGATGGGTCTGATGTTTGTGTTTTCTAATCATCCATATGGTAGGGTCCACATGACTTGGACGGTTTGGATAAGACATACATCAAGGTGGGGTCCATCCGAGTGGGCCACACATCACACAAAAAACGAAAGAGAGAGAGAGAGAGAGAGAGAGAGAGAGAGAGAGAGAGAGAGAAGCACCCACAGTTAGATCTTCCCTTCCTTCTTCCGCCAATGCATGCTAGAACCCCAATGGACGAGCTTCAACAGTTGATATCGATCATGGAGGGTGGGATAAGATGGTAGAAAGGTGGGCCACACCAAGTTTTCTCATGGAGGTTTGAGACGTGGGTTGCTTTTTTTTTTGGAGAATAAGAGACATGAGAGAAAGGTGTAAGAGAGAGAGGGAGGTGATGTGAGTGATGGAGTGATGGGAAGAGGGATGGTGATGGGTGAAGGGTGTGTACTTGGTGTAAGAAAGATTTGACTTAGAGGAGAGGTGGTTGTACTTGACATTAATGGGTGATGTGTACCTGATTGATGGGATTGATGTGATGTTCTCTTGGGATTTGCAACGCGTGGCATTTCTTCCTCAAACAGAACGTAGGCCCACATCTCCTGGCCTGAGTATCGCCTTGGCGCGTAATATGCGGCGTCGGAACCGCGACGACGGCGCGGTCGCAAGGGTATAAGTTTCGAGTTGAGCCGACTCTGATATATGGGACACGACTCATGATCGCTCGCAAATGCTGATAACAGATCGAGGTCGCCGGAATTCGATCGGGAGGACCGTGGAATCCTATGGAATGGTACGGGCTAGGATACGGGTCTTACAGGTTAGTGCTTTATTTGGGAAAAATTCTAAGATCCCCACCATAAATTTGTAGGAAAAAATTTATTCTTTTGGTTTCATTGAGATTGTGCTAGAAAAATCTCTTTATTTTGGTTTGTCTGAGGTGATCCAAAAAACTTAGAGTGTGGGGTTTTTGAATTGTGTAAGCCCACTTGAAAGACACAATTGTGAGGGTTTTAGGTGAACCTTGAAAAACCTATTTTCATAGTGAACGATAATATCCACTGTGTGAGGATATTAGGAGTGGAGTAGTTGTGTAGCTATTTTTCTAAACAGTTGGTGTACACAGAAGCGAACCAATATAATTTCTGGTCTTGTGGTGATTGATTATTATTATTTTTTATTGTGGAGATGTTGTAATTTCTTTTATACAAGTGTGGGAATGTTGTAATAACTTAGTTATTTCGTTTGCTATTTCTTTATTTTATATTCTCTTCAGTTTGAGTTTTTGATACTCACCCACATTCTATTAAGGTTGTCCTGCCATTAACCTTTGGGTTTTTGGTGTTAGGATGTCCTTATAAAAAGTTTGTATCAACCTCTCAATACTAGATTTTTGAGTTGTTTTACATTTTCGCATTGTGGATTGTCTAAGTGCTATCTTTATTTAATTTCGCAGTTTATTTTTTTAATTTGGCATAGTCCTATTCACCCCCTCCCCCTTAGGACTCTTAGCTCGGCCTTTTCAATCTTCCTGAAGCTCAACGGCCTCCACAGGAAGATCTGAAGACAATTTCGAACTCCGCCAACTCGACAATTTCAACAGGCACCCAGCCAGTGGAAAAACATTAGCTTCTTCCATTCCTTCTGCTTGTCTTTGGCATCTCTTGTGTTTCTTCGGAATCATCGCCGTTGAGCTTAAATAATTCCCATACAACAAGTCAACCACGACCGCTGTAACATGACGTCCAAGACCATAATCATAACACAATAGGAAGAACAGTCTCTTCAACAGGACCTAGGGAGCTCTGCTGAAAATACTTGCGAGTATGTCTTGTTTAAGCCTGACCTTCTCAATAGAGTTTTTGTTTACAGAGTTTTTCTGCATCACTGGTTACCGACTGAAGATAGATCTTCTTCTTACTGTAAATTGATTATGGTCGTAGTTGTCATGTTAAATCAGTCGTGGCTGTCTTACAATGGATCATGATTTTCAGGTTATATGGGTCGTGGTTTGTAATGTAATATGGGATGTATTTGTCATGTTAGATCGGTTATGACTGTCTTACCATAAACAATTTTCTTCAACGGGCACCCAGTGAGGTTTGGTCGTGGTTTGCATGACAGATTGGTCGTGAAGGTGACATGGGTCATGGTTCACATGAATAATGGGTCGTGATTGTCACGACATATGGGTCGTTGTTCTCATTTAACAACAACGATCCACTATTCATCATAACCACGACACAATGCAAGGGACAATCACAACCCATTATTGATCAAAGTTTCATAGGTCGTGGTATCGTTTGATATGGGTCATTGTTGTAATGCTGTATATGTCTTGGTTGTGATGAAATTTGAATCCTGAATGTAAGTATTAAAGGGTCGTGGTTGTCTTCTTATACCAATCGTGGTTGTCCTGTAATATGGTCGTAGTAGTTGATGTGAAGCATTGATCGTAGTTGTCATTTGATATGGTAAGATCTTAGTTTCTTGCACAGATTTTTTTGTACTACCCATTACAACCACGATCATTACATCATGAAAACCACGACCTATTGTTATGTACACTATTTCCATCTTTCTGTTCGTGGCTCAGATGCATAAAGTCTCGTGATTATCATCCACGTTGACTATCATTGGATAGGTCTTGGTTGTCATGATACATGAACCCTGAAATGGATTGATACATTGGTCATTGTTATCATTTTATTTTGGTCGTGGTATACGTGAAGCAATGGTCGTAATTGACCTGGGTCGTGGTTGTCATGTTAAATTGGTCATTGTTCACAGTTGTAATGATTCGTGGTTACTGTCCATGTTGGATCGTCACAAACAACCACGATCTTATGAGAAACATGACCCATACAACATGACAACCACGGTTGTCACGCCCAAAACAAAAACCGGGCTCACAAAATTCTCGATCACCGAATCCGGCACCGACAGCCTCCATAGTACCTCATTCTCGGCTCCTGGCACCCATTTGCTAAGTTCCGATCTTGAGATCGCACAAGGAGGATTTTCAACATCAGTTTGATTCGTAATAAGCATAACCAAAGGCATAACCCACAAACAACAACCAAAAACTACATCACATTTCTATTATGATAAAAACTTATAAGTACAGTGTGCATAAAGGGAAATACAATGATGATAGACAAAAGCTCCAAGATGATCTGATATGCGCTCCTGCCTCAGTGCTGTTGCCGTCCAACGTCACCATCACGCAACGGTCGTGCATAAGCTTACGGAAAGCTTAGGGGGTGGTGAAAGTGTGCGCGCAATGTAGTAATACAATTATGCAATATCAGAGTAATGCGGAATATGCTGATGAATATATGAATATTATTGGCCGTACCAAGGCTATGCGATGCAAGACATGAATGATGTCGGCCATACCAAAACAATGCGATGCGAGATGCAACTTAAGCATACCAATCCTCATCTGAGTCCACATATCAATACCGTTCAACTCTAGAATATCACCGGGGTCTAGTACACTCCAAACCAGATTGCTGCCCCATCGCGTGCAATAAGGTGAGTGGAAGAGACCTCAATATTCGCCTACCAATATCGGGCTCGGCTCGTCGATAGCGGACCCATTCCTCTAGCTAGTCAAACTCAGCCTAGCTTTGCCCCCTCCTCTCAGGCAGGTAAGGCAGCACCCCCTTCCAACTAACTACGACACAGTGGAAAGCACCACCTTCTGGTATTCGGCACTTGGCGTTCATGCATCCACTTAATCTAGATGTTAGAGCAACCTCCTGGTACCATAAGGGTTTAGAAAATTTCACCCAGGGACATCTATAACACCCCATGTAGAACAAGATTTTCGATGTCCGATCCTGCCAACCATAATATGCCTGTGGAGGCTACGACCCTGATGTCACTAGGGAGTACAGTATTCATGTCACATAATGTGAGATGCATGAATCACGTTATCCAGTCATACAACAATCATGCACGTACCGCGCGCTCATATGGGCAACAACCCTTATCAGGGAGTCTCATAACAATCTGCCCAATGGCATGTGCTATGATCAATCATTCCTCATATCAAGCATACATATGATGCGTATGGGCATGAATCATGGGGCTATACTAAGCATGTTACATGATGACGATGTACCCCCCTCTTATATCAAGGTTGGGCCTAAGTGGCCTACCCAAAGCCTAAGGATTCGAAAAGGGTTCCTTCACCATACTATTGCATGGCCCGCTGGATGCCCTAAGTGGCCCAAATGAGTCCTCGATGAACTCCAAAATAAAAGATGTAATCCTCCTAACAACCAATGGGGGCCCAACATCTTGGGATAGCCCAATGGAAATCGATGGATCATGCAAATGGGGCCCAATGACTAGGGTCAACCCACTTAGAGAATGATGCGAATGGGCCTAACAAGGCATAAGGGAAGGTCATAATGAGGACTTTCAACCATCAATGTGGTCATTTAACCAACATTGCTCCCAAGGAGTGGCCCACACAGATCCTAGCATGTAGTGGGTCCATGGCCTCATACAAGGGAATCATACACAACATAACGGGCCTCATGTATATCGTGTTGGGCCTCACTCATGGGCCTCACATATAACACTATGGCCACACCCTATGGGCCTTGAATACATCACAATGGGCAGCACCCATGGACCTCAGATACATCACAATGAGCCTCATCCCATGGGCCTCATACGTGGGCCTCATATACAACAAGTGGGCCGCATACTTGGGCCTCATATGCATTAAATGGGCCACGTATCTGGGCCTCGAATACATCAAATAGGCAACGCGACATGGGCTTAATACATATCACAATGGACCACACGATATGGGTCTAATACACATCACAATGGGCCTCGTGTACGTCAAGTCAGGCCTCATCTTATGGGCTTCAAATACACAATAGGTGGGCCCCATCACATGGGCCAAAAATACAAATAGGTGGGCCAAGGTACGGCCAAAAATACAAACAGGTGGGCCCCATCACATGGGCCAAAAATACAAACAGGTGGGCCCCATTTTCACCCATCAACTACAAGATCAGTCATGTCTTATATGTAGAAGGTTAGTCACATTTGGTGATGGCAGCAACTGCAAGATTATGGGCCAAGGTACGGTTCAACTTTATAACCTTCATTTATTCAAAAATGTCTTATATGTAGAAGGTCTAAAACATAAATTGCTTAGCATATCTCAAATATGCGATAATGACCATAGTGTACGGTTTTTTAATCAAAGTTGTGAGATTCTAAATAACAGAGGCTCGGTAATTTTAACTAGACGAAGAACGTCTGAAAACTGCTATATTGTAAGTGAATCCAGCTCATCTAATCAATTGTGTTACATGGTCCATACAAACGAGACTGATTTGTGGCACAAACGTCTTGGACATGTACACTACCGAAATTTATATAGATTGAGTAAACAAGAACTTATAAGAGGTCTACCCAAACTATAAAAATTGGATAAAATATGTGGTGAATGTCAAATTGACAAACAAACAAGGAACTCACATAAAAAGGTGAATTCCAATACCACATCAAGACCACTCGAGCTTCTCCATATGGATCTTGTAGGACCTATAAGAACAGAAATTTGAAGTGGTAGAAGATATATCTTGGCAATAGTGGATGGTTTTACCAGATATACTTGCGTTGTCTTCTTAAGGCACAAATCAGAAACCCTTGAAGAAGTGAAAAAGGTTCTAAAAAGGATTCATACTGAAAAGAGTTCTCAAGTCAATAAGATTCGTAGTGATCATGGATCTGAATTTGAGAATAGCGGTTTTGAGAAGTTCTGTAGTGACCAAGGAATATTACATGAATTCTCAGCACCCAAAACTCCTCAACAAAATGGTATTGTTGAAAGAAAAAATAGAGTGCTTCAAGAAATGGCTAATTTCATGTTGAATAGTATGAAGCTCTCTAAGAATCTTTAGGTTGAAGCAGTCAATACAACTTGC